>OZ014524.1:434930444-435562529 GCA_963966055.1 Lathyrus aphaca | reverse complement strand
GTCTGCCCCTGCTTGTATGAATAACATTTGTTTCACCCGCCCTTCGGGGTCCTGAAAAAGGTTTTCTGGTATTGTTGGAGGAACTTGCACCGTTGGTCAGAGATTTTGCCCATCTTCAAAAGACTTTCTATTCTCTCCCCAACTATAACTACATCGGCAAAACTGGTGGAAGAGAAAGCAGCAAGTCTATCAATATACGTTCCCTGAAGAGTGTTCATAAACATGTCAGCCATTTCCCGTTCAGACATGGGTGGCTGGACAGCAGCAGCAAGTTGTCTCCACCTCTTAGCATAATCCCGAAAGCTTTCTCTTGAAGACTGAGACATGCCCATTAGAAGGGTTCTATTGGGAGCCATGTCTAGGTTGTACTGGTACTGACGGATGAAGGCTTCGGCCAAGTCTTTCCAACATCTTATAGTGACCCTGGTCAGATGCAAATACCATTCTCTTGATGCCCCAGTCAGGCTGTCCTCAAAATAGAACATACATAACTTCTCGTCCATGGTATAAGCTTTAAGTCTCCCCAAGAAAGACTGCAGATGAGTGCGCGGGCAGGAGGTACCATTATATTTTTCAAAGCATGGGGGTTTGAATTTGTGAGGAATTCTCACCCCATTTACCAGCCCCATGTCCATTACGTCAAAGCCTAGGGAATTCTGGGACTCTAGAGACCTCAGTTTCTCAGCAATCTCATCCAACCTTCGGTCATACACCTCATCCCCAGCTCCAATAACTATGAACTGTTCTTCTTGGGGATCCTCTTGCAGGATTCTACCCCCAACAGTATTACCTTGAACATTCCTTGTACCATTAAAATTTGGGTTCAGGTGGGGCCCAAACTCGGGTGGGTCGATGCGAGGCTGCCCGCGTTCATTATTGCTGGTTCCTCCTTTACCAGGGTGGTGTTCTTCAGGAGTCTGCCTTTCCACCAATTCCCTCAGCCTTTCCTGGCTCTGAGCTAAGCCAATCATCACAGCCATAAACTGTGTCATTTGATTTCTCATTTCAACCATTTCGTTTGCCATTTGGTTCCTTACTTCATTCAGGTCTTGCTGTACCTGGTCCATCTGAATGCCCAGAAGGTTGTTTCGCGTTGGGTACCGGTGTGTTCGGTTCACAGGGAACACTCTTCGACGAGCAATGTTTCCTGAAACCACAACAAAGTGAGAAACAAACAACAAACAAAAACCTACAAAACAAAGAGAAAATGTTAGTATGCAATGCAGTATGCTTATTTGTCTTCCAAGGGTATCCGGTTTGGTTCTTGGTTTTGACCTTTCCAGACCTCGAGGAAAATGCTTGATGATGTTGAGAGATAAAGTCCACCAATAAATAAAAACAAACTGATATATTACAAGGGATGAAAATACATAGTTTGTTTACAATACATGCCCATGGTGGGTCCAAAATACAACAATCAAAAGAAAATGTACATCAAAAGAAAAGAGATACAAGCAAAAGGAATCAGACATCCAATCCAAAGTCATCCTCCTTGACTTCCTTCAGGAGGGCCTCAGTCACTGGACCAGCTGGGTGCTCTGTAATAGTCCTAATGAGGAGGTTCCTGGTAGAAATTGCATTGGTCAGCTTCTTATGCATGTCCTGATCCTTTGATCTCTTTAACCCCGCCCGGAGTTTCAATTATGATATCTCCTTCTGAACTGCCAACAAAGCTTCCTGCTGCTTCTTCTCATTGGCCTCCAGCTGCTCAATCTTGGCCTGAGTCCTCTGGTCTTCTTATACACGGGCTTCGGTGATCCTGATCCACCTAGCATGGCTTTCCTCCAGATAATGCTCTGCCCTAGCTTTCTGAATCTTGGCCTCTTTGCAGGAATTCTTTAGTACCAACTCCCCGGCTCTTGCCTTCCTGATGTAGTCATATGTCCTTTCAATCTTGGTCAGATGCTCAGTCTTGAGTCTTTCCAATCTCTCTATGTCCAGACGACTGTCATTCCTCTCCCAGAGTGTTTTCTTTAGGGCTTCAGCTAGCTGATCATTCCACTCTTTCAACTTTTCAAATTCTTCAAGGCTAACAGTTGCTGCAGGCTGAACTGTAGAGGGTCCAGGTGTGTCTTCCAAGGCGAAAGGCATCCTGGTGATCTGAGCTCTAGTACGGGACCAGTCAGAGTACTGGGCTGAAGCAATATTGTTACACCTTCCAAGGGTGGCTGTCCCTTTGGTCTGAATGTTGTCCCAAGCCCAGGCAGCCTGTCTGACAACAGCAGAGTTAGGTTGAACTTTATAGTAGAGAGTCTCAACCAAATCTTGTCCTCTAGGAGGATGAACCAAGGCATATACCAATTGTCTCTTAAACAATAAAGGGTTGTAGTTGATGCAACCTTTTACTCCTATCAGAGGCACATTAGGGTACTGCCCACAGCTGGTAATAATGTCCTTGCCTTTGGTGCTCTGGGTGCACCACCTAATGTCATCTGATGTCAAGGCAATGAACCTCTTAGCCCAATTCTTCTGCTGACGTGGGTTCAAGAAGGCATCTGATTTGGGCAAGTGTCTGAGCAGCCAAGAGTAGAACAGAGGAGCACAACATCTGACCAGCTTCCCTCTTTGCTTTTCATTTCTCTGATGGATGGAGTAGTAGAAGTCCCCCAGCAATGTAGGGACATGGTTCCTCAGCAAGAACAAGTGGATGGCATTCTTACTCACAAACTTGGGCTCATCTGCAAACAATATAACCCCATATATATTGAGGGCTAAAAGTGCACAAACTGCCTTCCATTCTCCTATTGCAGCCTTAAGGGAGGCCTGAGAAATCAGGAAGTCCATATGTAAGCCAGGAATCCCAGCTTTTGTTGTCATGTTTTGCTCAATGAGGGCAGGCTCCAAATGCACTGCCATAGCTATCTCTTCACTTCTGGGAGCAGTCATCTCTGGGTTGAAAGGGATCCCTTTCCTGATAGGAACTCCAATCAATAAGGAAAACTCTTCTAGCAATGGTCCCATCTGGAAATCAGGAAAGGTGAAGCATCTGAGTGGAGGGTCATAAAACTGCAAGCATGTGTGGATCATGCTCCTCTGAGATGAATCAAGATCCATGACCATGTCCAAAATACCCCTATAGTGCTCTCTAAACAGTGGGATATGGTCAGGTGTGATAAGGGACTGGATCTGCCTGATACCAGTCAAGGAGGGTTCAAAGAAGTGATAAGATATGTTGCTTTTCCTTGGAGTATCCATGAGTGCTGATAAAGAAGCTGAAGATAAATGCTGATGAAGATCACAGACTGAAAAGCTGGAGGTAAATCTCTGACAGACTGATGCAGGTGCTGAGGGAGATAACTGAAGCAGATGCTGAAGAAGATAACTGAAGCAGAGGTCTAAGCAACATAAGGGGTCAAAACCAAACCAAAAAATGAAATGATGGATACCCTGAAAAACAAATAAGCAAATGTTAAATGATGCAATGATGATATACGCAAATGATATGCAAGGGTTTGTGATCAAGAGCTGGATCTGATTTTCTGCCTTGGTAACAGTCCATGTATGTTCAAAGGTCCGGATGGAGGATCGGAAATCCAGTAACCAGGGTGGGGGACTCAAATAAAGAGTCACAAATCTGGGGTAATCACAAGAACTGTCCAAAGTGAAGCATTCTTAAACAATACAATAACAGGGTATGATGTGGCCAAGGGCTCCTGCAAACCTGCAAATATCCAAACCCCCTCACAGGTAATGTTATAGAACAAGGATCCTCAGACTTGGATCAGTTATGAGAAGTGTAAACACTTCTAACTCGGAGGTATAGTGTTTACAATAACCATAAAAGATCCTCCTCTAATTCACCCCAGATTCTGAAGGTCATATAAAGGTCATCCAGACTTAGCAGGCTTCCCAAATAGCCCTAACACTATAGGAAATCTGTAGCACAAATTTCTCAAGAAGAAACCCACATCTGAACCGTGTTTCATATTCCCGCACCAGACCGAAATGGAATGGGAAATAACATGAAGCCACTCTAGCCTAGGTGTCACTCAAGTCCCAGGTATAGGACCTCAATCACTCAATGAAACCCCACCCACCAAGGAAAACCAGATCCAGCAATGATAATGACATTATGATGTATAAAAACTGTAAAGAAAGCAATAATTAAAGTTGTACATAAAGCAATAAATAAAGAAAATAAATGAGCACTAGTAGCACATAACACCCCCGTAAACGCAAATCAAACAAGCGCTAGGAGGAACCCACAAAAAGAACCAGAAGCCCTAGTTGCAGTATAAGGGTCCCCAGCAGAGTCGCCAAGCTGTCGCTCCCAAAGATTTGCATCCTGGTACAATCGCGAACGGTCGGCGAAAGGAGAAATGAAAATGAAGTGAAAAGAGTCGCCAGCTAGGCATTTTTGTCCCGAAGGAAAGGTAATGCTGCATAAACCTAAGAAAAGACGGATAAGACGGCTGCGAACTAGAGAAACTGAGAAAGGGGGTTGGTTACAACCTGGGAAGGTATTAGCACCCAGATTGTCCGTCGTACTCGACGGGATCCACGCTTGAAATATTTGTGTTTAAAGGGGTAGTGTCAGTGCTATCTGTGTGCAAAAAGCTGGAAAAAGAATGTACAGGTGTCAGTGCCAGAAAGTGAAGTGAAATGCTCAGGAATGAGGATTAAAAGAATAATGCTGGAAGAGGGGGGGAGAGACAGAGACTTTTGTTTGATAATAGTTAAGTTATGCCTACGTATCCTCTCGTGCAATGAGGAAGTCAGAACACCGTAGTTCGACTCAAAGAGACTGAAAGAAAAATTGACTGATGAACTGCTTACTTGTATATGCTCAAGTGTATGACTTGTCTGGCTCAGGTGCAAACTGTCTTGCATTAGACGGAAGAAGCGAGTTCTCGTTTGTGAGTGAATGAGGTGAGAAAAGAATCCCGGAGGAGACGATTATTGTCTGTTTTTGTGTTTTCAATCTTTTATTGCTCTTTGGTATTTGTCATAAGATAATGAGCTTAAGCCTAAACCAAGGGTTAGTAAACTCATCACATCCTCCCCCTGATTAGGGGTAATGAGAATACCTTAAGTATGAAGTAAGCACCTCACACTTAATTATCATGGTGTAGGATTAAGATCATTAGCCTATTTGTAATTACTTAGTTGTTTTTGGAGTTTTTGTTTAGTGTTAAGTAATGGGTTTAAGCCATAATCAAGGATTTAATGGACTCATTACACCATCCTAATAGAAGGATGATAGATGAGAGCATTTAAGCTGAGGAAGATACCCCAACTTAATCCATGATTAGGGATTAATCTCATGACAAAACAAGCCTTTATTAAAGTGGATTTTAGTTAATGATAAGATTAAGAAATGAATTTTATGGTTTGTAAGACAACTTGAGGGGGACTTGTCCATTAACACTAGGGTTAGTCCTTCTTAACCAATTAAGGAAGAATTAGAACCCTAATGCAAGGCCCAAGTTACAAGCTTATTGTCTTAGTGATTATTAGATGGATTGATTAAGAGATTTAAACACATTAAAGGTTTAACACTTAGGATTAAAGTTATGCACTCCATCCTAAGAGAAGGATGCAGGCATAATCTTAATCACAAAGCCTTAAAGCCTTAAAGGTTTAGTCTCTGATTTTGAGATGAGAAGAGAGACACAAAAGATGACAAAAAGGTAAAAATAATGGGGGACTAATCAAAACCCTAATTGTCATCATACTTGGGTGTTACTAGGGTTTATGAGTCTTGCAAGAGATCTTCAAGAAAAGCCACCAAGGAATAAGCAGATGAAAGAAGGAGAAGCAGAAGAAACAAGTTAACTTACTTCACTTAAGAAGATAAGTTACTCTTAAGAAAGAAAGTGAAGGAGGAACATGAATGAGAAAGCTCACTCTAAAACAAAAGCAAAATGCAGCAATGAATGCATAAGAGAGATGAGAAGGGAATGTGAGAAGTGAAGGCAAATTCACTTCTCAAAGCACTTACCACCTGAAAAGTTAGCATAAAAGAAAGAATGAAGTGAAAATGAGATGTATGCAAGGATGCAAACCAAAACCAGAAGCATGTTCATGATGTAAATGATGCTAAGAGATGATGAAAATGTATGTCAAGTGCAATGGAGGATCATACAAGTGATGAGGATGCAAATGAAACATGTAAGAAGCATGAAAGTTCATGAATGTTCATGAATGTTCTTGGAATGTAATGAATGCATAACATGGAAAATGGATGAAGAAATGATCAAGCATGAGTCTAATGTATCCTATGATGTCTTAGAAGTCATGTGAATGCATAAAATGTCATGGCAAGTTCTTGAATGAATGCATATGTAAGATGTATGTGAATGAACATGAGAAATTAGGGTTTTCATGCAACATGAGATGCAAAAACCAAACACAGAAGCAAATGACAAGATAAAAAATTGAAAATGCAATCAAAGGAACCCTAACCCCATATAATATCACACCCCAGAGGAGGAGACCTAACTCTTAACCCTAAGGAAGTTATGATTTTTCTAAGTTATCTAGGGTTTTAAGGCACCTAAAGGGAAAAAATGCAAATCAAATCAAAAATGCAGAAGAAATTTGTGACAAAATTATTCTAGATACTACATGTCAAATGAAGACCAATGCAAAAAGAATCATTGTCATACCATTCATGGTTAGGCAGAAAAGAATTCTTGAAGTTAGGGTTCTAAAATGTGAATTTTATGAACCCTAAATTCAAGAAAATTATCAAAGATTGTTCAAAACCAAAAAAAAATTTGTATGGATGGTATGATAATGTTTCTAAATGTTTAAAGATGTAATGTGAATTTTTTGGGATTTTTAGAAACCTAAATGATATTTTAATTAATTAATTTCCATTAATTAATTAAAATAAACATTTAAATGTTTTAAAAATGTTTTTTTTAATGCAAAAAATAAAAATAAATATACTTTTGGGTTAAGAAAATTATTTGAAGTGAAAATGCAGAATAAAAATATTTTTAGGGTTTTCCAGCTATTTTAAATAAATGTTGCAAAATAAAATGAGAAAAATGCAATAAAAATTGAATAAAACAGAAGTAATTACATCTGATGGCCTGGATTTAAAACTGAGGATTTTAAGTTGACCTGGCGCGCAATCTGATGGCCTGAATTCAAATCCCATTAATCTCAATTAATTAATTATTTAATCCTAATTAAAAACTAATGACAAGATCTCCACCCTCCATCTCACGCGGGAACAAAAGATCAGACGACTCACATTCAAACAATGCCCTAACCCTAATTAGAACATTTAATCACTTTCAGGCCACCGAAGAAGAGCTCCGGTCGTCTTCTCCGGTGACATCTGTCGCTCCCACCAAATGACACCTGGTCAAGAGGGGTACAGACGCGAACAGTCGGCGAAAGAGGAAAGGATGAAAAGAGTCGCCAGCTAGGCATTTTTATCCCGAAGGAAAGGTAATGCTGCATAAACCTAAGAAAAGATAGATAAGACGGTCGTGAACCAGAGAAACTGAGAAAGGGGGTTGCTTACAACCTGGGAAGGTATTAGCACCCAAATTGTCCGTCGTACTCGACAGGATCCACGCTTAAACGTTTGTGCTTAAAAGGGGTAGTGTCTGTGCTATTTTGTGTACAAAAGCTGGAAAAGAATGCAAGTGTCAGTGCAAAAGAAATGTGAAGTGAAGTGAAGAGGTGTCAGTGCAAGAAAAGAGTGTGAAGCTCAAGACTATGAGGCTTAAAGAATAATGCTGGAAGAGGGGGAGTATACAGATACTTTTGTTCGATAACAGTTAAGTTATGCCTACGTATCCTCTCGTGCAATGAGGAAGTCAGAACACCGTAGTTCGACTCAAAGAGACTGAAGGATAAATTGACTTGTGAACTGCTTACTGGTCTATGCTCAAGTGTATGACCTGTCTGGCTCAGGTGCAAACTGTCTTGCATTAGACGGAAGAAGCAAGTTCTCGCTTGTGAGTGAGGATGATGAGAAAAGAATCCCGGAGGAGACGATTATTGTTTGTTTTTGGTATTTTCAATCTTTTATTGCCTTTTTTGTGTTTGTCATAAGAAAATGAGCTTAAGCCTAAACCAAGGGTTAGTAAACTCATCACATCCTCCCTCTGATTAGGGGTAATGAGAATACCTTAAGTATGAAGTAAACACCTCACACTTAATCACCCTGATGCAGGATTAAGATCATTAACCTACTTGCCATTATTTAGATGTTTTTGGAGTTTTGTTTAGTGTTAAGTAATTAGTTTAAGCCATAATCAAGGATTTAATGGACCCATTACACCATCCTAATAGAAGGATAATAGATGAGAACATTTAAGCTGAGGAAGATACCTCAACTTAATCCATGATTAGAGATTAACCTCATGACAAAACCAAGCCTTTATTAAAGTGGATTTTAATTAATGGTAAGATTAAGAAGTGAATTTTATGGTTTGTAAGACAACTTGAGGGGGACTTGTCCATTAACACTAGGGTTAGTCCTTATTAACCAATTAAGGAAGAATTAGAACCCTAATGCAAGGCCCAAGTTACAAGTTTGATGTCTTGATGATTATTAGGTGGATTGATTAAAGGATTTAAACACATTAAGGGTTCAACACTTAGGATTAAATTTATACACTCCATCCTAATAGAAGGATACATGCATAATCTCAATCACAAAGCCTTAAAGCCTTAAGGGTTTAGTCCCTGATTAAGAGGTGAGAAGAGAAGACACAAAGATGACACAAAGGTAAAACTAAATGGGGGACTAATCAAAACCCTAATTATTGTCATGCTTGGATGTTCCTATGGTTTATGAGGCTTAAAAGAGATCTTCAGAGAAGCCACCAATGGAAGAAGCAGGATGGAGGGAGGAGAATCAGAAAGAAGCAAGCCAACAATGGGTCTTGGTATTTGCGAGGCAAAGAGACGTCCGCTTCTAGTGAAGCCTCCGCCTCCCCCTACATTGTCTATCTGAGGTGAAGAAGTTGATGACTCTAAAGTGATTTTCTGCCCCTCGCAGTATAGATCTGAGCCATAATGCCAAGGGATGGCATTATTGCTTTCGTAAGGAACTGGCCCAGGCACTTTGATAGTGACCGGACTGATAGCAGCTGCAGAGGGGACCATAATGGTGTGTGGATCATAATATATGGTAACTGGAGCTCTGACAGGAGTAGCATTTTGTTGTGAGTTGTTGGAAGGAACATTTGCGAGATCGTAGTATATCGTAACCGTTGAGACGCTTTCATTAATTGTTGTTGATGTTGTAGACGGTACTGTTGACTGGACGGGTGTTGAAGTTATAGTAGGGACTGATGGAGTAATGGGTGTTGTTGTTGTAGAAGGAATTGTGACTGAACTTGTATCCGTTGAAGTGATTGATTGAGTAATTGTTGGAGTTGTAGCAGAATCTGTTGGAACAAGGGTTGCTGATGTTGTAGGAGTATCTATGATTGTTGATGAAGGAATTGTTGGAGTTGTAGTCGCTGTTGTTGTAATCTGAAGAGTTCCATCTCTAATGAGGCCATCTATGTCGTTTCTCAGTCTCTCACATCCATTAACGACAATATTGCAATATCCACAGCCGACCTCACACCCGGGGAACACTTGGCATTCTAACAACTGAGCTTTGATTTCAACCAAAGGTGTTCGGATATGTGCAACACTACTAATTAATATGGATGGTTTCCCTCCTCAATAGCATTAATCCTAGGCCCGTTGTGACCAGGCATTGGATTTCTTGTGACGTTTGGAGGAGGCGCAAAATTGAGAGCTTTTGAGTCCACCAAATCCTGAACTTTCATCTGTAAGGCCCTGCATTTTTCAGTATTATGCCCCGGTGCGTTTGAGTGGAATGCACACCTAGCATTTGCATCATAGTTCTTTGGAAGATTGAGAGGATCTGGAGGAGCCAACGTTCTTAACTCAACTAGGTTGAGCTTTAGGAGTTGTGGCAAGAGTCCAGCATACGGCATTGGGATTGGGTCAATTACCCTGTTTGCTTGTGATGGCCTCTGTTGGAAAGTACGTTGTTGTTGATTACCGTTGTTGTTGTTCTACGACCTTTGTTGTGGATAATGAGCTTGTTGTTGATACTGTGGTTTTTGTTGAGGATACAATGGTTGTTGTGATACTGGAGCTGGGATGGTAACAGCTTCTACTGACCTGTGAGAATACTGGGGCCTGCCCCGGCTTGCATGAATAGAATTAGTTTCACCTGCCCTTCGGGGTCCTGCGAATGGTTTTCTTGGATTGCTGGAGGAACTTGCACCACTGTCGGAGATTTTGCCCATCTTCAATAGGCTCTCAATTCTTTCACCAGCTATGACCACATCAACAAAACTGGTAGAGGAGAAAGCAGCAAGCCTATCAATATAAGTCCCTTGCAATGTGTTCATGAACATGTCAGCCATTTCCCTTTCTGACATGGGTGGTTGGAAAGTAGTAGCAAGTTGTTTCCACCTTTGAGCATAATCCCGGAAGCTCTCTCTAGAAGAATGAGACATGCCCATTAGAAGAGTTCTATTGGGAGCCATGTCCAGGTTGTACTGATATTGCCGGATGAAGGCCTCGGCTAAGTCTTTCCAGCATCTTATGGTGGCCCTAGTCAAATGCGAATACTATTCTCTCAAAGCTCCAGTCAGACTGTCCTCAAAGTAGAACATCCATAACTTTTCATCCATTGTATAAGCCTTGAGCTTTCCCAAGAAAGACTGCAGATGAGTGCGAGGATAGGAGGTACCATTGTACTTTTCAAAGCATGGGGGTTTGAATTTGTGGGGAATTCTCACCCCATCTACTAGTCCCATGTCCATCACATCGAAGCCCAAAGAATTTTGCGATTCCAAAGATCTTAACTTTTCAGCAATCTCATCCAATCTTCTATCATATACCTCATCTCCAGCCCCCATAACAGTAAACTGTTCTTCTTGGGGATCCTCTTGCAGGATTCTGCCCCTAGCAGTATTACCTTGAATATTCCTCGGGATGTTGACTTCTGGATTCAAGTGAGGTCCATACTCTGGTGGATCAATACGAGGCTGCCCCCGTTCATTGTTGCTAGTTCCCCCTGTTCCCAGATGAGGCTCTTTAGGAGTTTGTCTTTCCACCAGCTCTCTTAACCTTTCTTGGCTCTAGGCCAAGCCAATCATCACTGCCATAAACTGAGACATCTGATTTCTCATCTCCACTCTCTCATTGGCCATCTGATTTCTGACCTCAGTCAGGTCCTGCTGTACTTGTTCCATTTGAATTCCGAGAAGGTTGTTACGAGTCGGGTACCGGTGCGTGCGGTTGACAGGGAACACTCGGCGAAGAGCAATGTTTCCTGAGATCACAACAAAGTTAGAAACAATAATTATAACAAAACCTACAAAACAAAAACAAAGTTAGTATGCAATGCAGTATGTTTATTTGTTTTCCAAGGTATCCGGTTTGGTTCTTGGTTTTGACCTTTCCAGACCTCAAGGAAGATGATTGATGTTGTTGAGAAGCCCAAATGAAAACAAACTAACATATATATTACAACTGATGAACAATACATAGTTTGTTTTACAATACATGCCCCTGAAGGGTCAAAATACAACAAAAGGAAAAGTACATCAAAAGGAAAGAACAACAAGCAAAGAATCAGACATCCAGTCCAAACTCATCTTCTCTGACCTCCTTCAGGAGTGCCTCAGTCACTGGGTCAGCTGGGTGCTCTGTAATGGTCCTAATGAGGAGGTTCCTGGTGGCAATGGCAGTAGTCAGCTTCTTATGCCTGTCCTGGTCCTTTGATCTCTTCAATCCTGCTCTAAGCTTCAATTCTGAAATCTCTTTTTGAGCTGCCAACAAAGCTTCCTGCTGCTTCTTCTCATTGGCCTTTAGCTGTTCAATCTTGGCTTGAGTCTTCTGGTCTTCTTGTGCACGGGCTTCGGTGATCCTTACCCACCTAGCCTGGCTCTCTTGCAGATAGTGCTCAACCCTAGCTTTCTGAATCTTGGCCTCTTTGCAGGCATTCTTCAATATCTATTCCCCAGCCCTTGCTTTCCTTATGTAGTCTTCTGTCTTTTCAATTTTGGCAAGGTGCTCAACCCTGAACTTTTCCAATCTCTCAATGTCCAGACGACCATCACTCCTTTCCCAAAGGGTCTTCTTCAAGGCCTGAGATAGCTGCTCATTCCTTTCCTTCAACTTTTCAAATTCCTCCAGGCTAATTGTTGCTGCAGGCTGTACTGTAGATGGTCCAGGTGTGTCTTCCAAGGTGAAAGGCATTCTGGTAATTTGAGCTCTAGTATGGGACCAGTTTGAGTACTGAGCTGAAGCAACATTGTTACATTTTCCAAGAATAGCTACCCCTTTTGTCTGGATGTTGTCCCAAGCCCAGGATGCTTGTCTGACAACAGCTGAATTAGGTTGAACTTCACAATATAGGGTCTCAGCTAAATCATGTCCTCTGGGAGGGTGAATCAAGGCATAACCCAATTGTCTCTTAAACAGTAAAGGATTGTAGTTGATGCAACCCTTCATTCCTATCAGAGGCACATTTGGGTATTGCCCACAACTGGTGATAATGTCTTTGCCCTTGGTACTCTGGGTGTACCATCTAATATCATCTGAAGTCAAGGCAATGAACCTCTTAGCCCAATTTTTTGGCTGATGGGGGTTCAGGAAAGTATCTGATTTTGGCAAGTGTCTTAGCAACCAAGAGTAATAGAGAGGAGCACAACATCTGACCATCCTTCCTCTTTGCTTCTCATTCCTCTGGTGTACTGAGTAATAGAAGTCTCCAAGCAAGGTAGGAACTGGGTTCCTTAGTAAGAACAGGTGAATGGCATTCTTGCTCACAAACTTTGGCTCATCTGCAAACAAGATAACCCCATATATACTGAGGGCTAGAAGTGCACAGACAACATTCCATTCCCCTACTGCAGCATGCAGGGTGGCCTGGGAGATCAAGAAGTCTAGGTGAAGGCCTGGAACCCCAGCCTTAGTGGTCATGCTCTGATCAATGAGGGCAGGCTCCAAATGCAATGCCCTGGCTATGTCTTCATTTTTGGGAGCAACCATCTCAGGGTTGAAAGGAATTCCCCTCCTGATTGGAACTCCTAACAACATGGAAAATTCTTCTAACAGAGGTCCCAACTGGAAATCAGGGAAAGTGAAACATCTGAGTGGAGGGTCATAAAATTGCAAGAAAGTATGGATCATGCTCCTCTGAGATGCATCCAGGTCCATGACCATATCCAAGATACCCCCATAGTGTTCTCTAAATAGTGGGATGTGGTCAGGTGTGATGAGTGACTGGACCTGCCTGATACCAGTCAACACAGGCTCAAAAAAGTGGTAGGATATATAGCTCTTCCTGGGACTAGTCATGAGTATTGCTGAAGAAGTTGAAGATAAGTGTTGATAAAGATCACAGACTAAGGCTGGAAATAAATCTCTGACAGGTTGATGCTGGTGGGGTGGAGATAACTGAAGCAGATAACTGATGAAGACAGCTGAAGTAGAGGTATATGCAGAAGAAGGGGTCAAAACCAAAACCAAGATACAATGAAATGGATACCCTGAAAAGCATATAAACAAATGTTAAATGATGCAATGATGATATATGAAAATGATATGCAAGGGTTTGTGATCAAGTTGGATCTGATTATCTGTCTTGATATAAGGCCCATGTATGCTCAAAAGTCCAGATGAAGGCTCAGAAATCCAGTAACCAGGGTGGGGGACTCAAATAAAGAGCCACATGTCCAGGGTTAATCACAAGAACTGTCCAAAGTGGAGTACTCTTAAACAAAACAGTAACAAGGTATGATGTGGCCAAGGGTACCTGCAAACCTACAAACAGCCCAACCCCCTCACAGGTAATGTTCTAGAACAAGGATCCTCAGATTTGGATCAGTTATGAGAAGTGTAAACACTTCTAACCCAAAGGTACAGTGTTTACAATAACCATAAAAGATCCTCCTCTAATTCACCTCAGTTTCTGAAGGTCATAATAAAGGTCATCCAGACTTAGGAGGCTTCCCAGATAGCCCTAGCACTACAGGAAATCTGTAGCACAAAGTTCTCAAGAAGAAACCCACTTCTGAACCGTGTTTCATATTCCCGCACCAGACCGAAATGGAATGGGAAAGAACATGAACCACTATAGCCTAGGTGTCACTCAGGTCCCAGGTATAGGACCTTAAACTCTCAATGGAACCCCACCCACCAAAACAGAAAACCAGATCCAGCAATGACAGTATGAAATATGCAAGACTGTAAAGAAAGCAAATAAATAAAGTTGTACATAAAACAGTAAATAAAGCAAAATAAATAAACACACATAGCACATAACACCCCAACAAACACAAATCAAACAAGCGCTAGGAGGAACCCACAAAAAGAACCAGAAGCCCTGGTTGCAATATAAGGGTCCCCAGCAGAGTCGCCAAGCTGTCGCTCCCACCAAATGACACCTGGTCAAGAGGGGTACAGACGCGAACGGTCGGCGAAAGAGGAAAGGATGAAAAGAGTCGCCAGCTAGGCATTTTTGTCCCGAAGGAAAGGTAATGCTGCATAAACCTAAGAAAAGATAGATAAGACGGTCGTGAACCAGAGAAACTGAGAAAGGGGGTTGGTTACAACCTGGGAAGGTATTAGCACCTAGATTGTCCGTCGTACTCGACAGGATCCACGCTTAAAAGTTTGTGCTTAAAAGGGGTAGTGTCTATGCTATTTTGTGTACAAAAGCTGGAAAAGAATGCAAGTGTCAGTGCAAAAGAAATGTGAAGTGAAGTGAAGAGGTGTCAGTGCAAGAAAAGAGTGTGAAGCTCAAGACTATGAGGCTTAAAGAATAATGCTGGAAGAGGGGAAGTATACATAGACTTTTGTTCGTTAACAGTTAAGTTATGCCTATGTATCCTATTGTGCAATGAGGAAGTCAGAACACCGTAGTTTGACTCAAAGAGACTGAAGGATAAATTGACTTGTGAACTGCTTACTGGTCTATGCTCAAGTGTATGACCTGTCTGGCTCAGGTGCAAACTGTCTTGCATTAGACAGAAGAAGCAAGTTCTCGCTTGTGAGTGAGGATGATGAGAAAGAATCCCAGAGGAGACGATTATTGTTTGTTTTTGGTATTTTCAATCTTGTATTTTCTTTTTTGTGTTTGTCATAAGAAAATGAGCTTAAGCCTAAACCAAGGGTTAGTAAACTCATCACATCCTCCCTCTAATTAGGGGTAATGAGAATACCTTAAGTATGAAGTAAACACCTCACACTTAATCACCCTGATGCAGGACTAAGATCATTAACCTACTTGCCATTATTTAGATGTTTTTGGAGTTTTGTTTAGTGTTAAGTAATGAGTTTAAGCCATAATCAATGATTTAATGGACCCATTACACCATCCTAATAGAAGGATAATAGATGAGAACATTTAAGCTGAGGAAGATACCTCAACTTAATCCATGATTAGGGATTAACCTCATGACAAAACCAAGCCTTTATTAAAGTGGATTTTAATTAATGGTAAGATTAAGAAGTGAGTTTTATGATTTGTAAGACAACTTGAGGGGGACTTGTCCATTAACACTAGGGTTAGTCCTTCTTAACCAATTAAGGAAGAATTAGAACCCTAATGCAAGGCCCAAGTTACAAGTTTGATGTCTTGATAATTATTAGGTGGATTGATTAAAGGATTTAAACACATTAAGGGTTTAACACTTAGGATTAAAGTTATACACTCCATCCTAATAGAAGGATACAGGCATAATCTCAATCACAAAGCCTTAAAGCCTTATGGGTTTAGTCCCTGATTAAGAGGTGAGAAGAGAAGACACAAAGATGACACAAAGGTAAAACTAAATGGGGGACTAATCAAAACCCTAATTATTGTCATGCTTGGATGTTCCTATGGTTTATGAGGCTTAAAAGAGATCTTCAGAGAAGCCACCAATGGAAGAAGTAGGATGAAGGGAGGAGAATCAGAAAGAAGCAAGCCAACTTACTTCACTTAAGAAGATAAGTTGCTTGAAGGAAGAGAGAGAGGAAGGAGAATGAATGAGCAAGCTCACTCTAATACAAATACAAAATGCAGCAATGATGCATAAAAGAGATGAGAAGAGATTATGAGAAGTGAAGGCAAATTCACTTCTCAAACACTTACCACCTGAAAAGTTAGTAACAAGAAATGAAATGAAATGAAAATGAGAGAGATGCAATGATGCAAACCAAAACCAGAAGCAAGATCAAGATGTACATGATGCTATGGGATGATGCAAAAGCATACCAAGAGATGTGGATGATCATACAAAGGATGGGAATGCAAATGAGACATGTAAGAAGCATGTAAGTTCATGAAAACTTATGAAATGCAATGGATGCATAACATGACAAATGGATGATGCAATGATCAAATATGATTTCAATATGCCCTAAGATGTCTTATATGTCATGTGGATGCACAAAATATCATGGCAAGTTCATGTATGCAAGCTTATGAAGAGTGAATGCAAATGAAGGCAAAGATTAGGGTTTATGTACAAGATGCAATGCAAAATTCAAAATCAGAAGCAAAACATGAGATAAAAATTTGAAAATGGGATAAAAGGTACCCTAAACCCATACAAGTTCACTTCCCAAAGGGGAAGGTCAGAAGCTAAACCCTAAGGGACTTATGATTTTCCTAAGTTTATAGGGTTTTAAGGGTGATCCTAAAGGGAAAATGCCAAACAATTTGAAAATGAAAGATAAAAATGTTACAAAAATGTTTTTAGATGCTTGAAAGAATGCATAACACAATGCAAAAAGAACCATTCACAAATTCAACTTGGATCAAAAGTTATGAATTTTTGAAGTTAGGGTTAAAAATATTCAAATTAAAGAACCCTAATTCAAATGAAAATTGTCAAATTATGATCAAAACCAAAAAGAAATTTGCTTTGTGAAGTTGTAAATGTTTCTAAATGTTTGAAAATGCTCTCTGAATTTTTTTGGGATTTTTAAATACCTAAATGTATTTTTAATTAATTAATTCTCATTAACTAATTAAAAATAACCATTTAAATGATTTAAAAATATTTTTTAATGCAAAAAATAAAAATAAAAATATTTTTGGGTTCTGAAAATTAATAAAAGGTTTAATAAAAAATTTCAGAATTTTTTAAGTCTTTTTACTATTTTTAATAAAATGTACAAATTAAATAGAAAGAAAATGAAATAAAATTATAAAAATGAGAAGTATGCGCAATGGAGGGTTGAGATTCATTCTGGGCTGGGGGGAGTTGACTTGGCGCATCATCCTAAGGCCCACATTCAAACTGAGTTAATCTTATTTAATTAATCTAATAATCCTAATTAAAAACTAATGGTGCAATCTGAACCACACAACACACGCGGGAAAGGAGGATCCAACGACCCATATTCAAATTATGCCCTAACCCTAATTAATTAGGTTAATCACTTTCAGGTGGCCGGAAATGACCTCCGGTCATCTTCTCCGGCCACCCCTCCCCTGAGAATCTCCCAAAATGCTCCCTGGGTCATTTCTGGAGCTCTAAAGCTCCAGATTGCTTCCTCTCACCTCCCTAAGCTCATCCCTAACCTAAAACTCCATTTCTTTTCACTCACAAACAAGATTCGAAGCAAAGTATAAAAATGGCAGAAATTTCAGACAAGTCATACACCCTCAATTCTCAACCATTTTCAAAAATTCCAAGTTCAGTGTGTTCAGGGAAGCAAGCTTAAGCATTTAGAAACTTAAAACAAGAGTTCTGGAAAAATAAATTCCATGGCTACCTGAAACGAAGCTTTCAACCCAAGAGCTTTCTGGCTGTCTCCTTGCTTCAAATCACCTCCAATGATCTTCCTCAAGAGTTTGCAATGCTTGGTTGGTGTTTATATGGCCTCTATGTGAAGTTTGCTGAAGCTCAGGTCAAGGGAGGTGAAAATTGTATTTTTGCTATGGGGTGTTTAAAGGCAAAATGAAGGGTGGGAAATGATCAGTGATGAATGTGGAGTTAAATGGTGGAAAAAGTTTGGAGTTTTGATGGCTGAGTTGTGTGTTTCGAAGAGAAATGCATAAGAGGGGATTTTTGTGAATGCTAAGTTGTGGGAGGATTCAGCTTGTGTTCTTGTGTGTGTTGAGTTTCCTTAGGTCCACATATCAATCCTTAATAGGTCAGAGAGTTGTTGTGGAGCAGTGTGATTGGTATGGCTCATTTTGCATAAAGTCAACAAAGTTGTCTTTGGAGGTATGGGCTCATGGCAGACCAAGGACAATGGGGTGTCCTGCGCAGCTGGCTTTATGGAGGTCCATGGAATTCAGATTGAGGCAAGATAGCAAGTGGGATGAAGTTTGTGGGTGGTTTTGCAAATTGTGAAGGTTTTGGCCCCTTTTGAAAAACTTGATGATCAAAGCATGAAACTTGAGAATTCTTTGGGAAATTCTGAATTTTAGGTCATGTATGATGTTTGTGTAATGGTTAGAAGTCAATTTGAGGCTGCAAATTGGTTTGACATGAGTTTTTGCAAGTTTCCCTCTTTGGTACATAAGTGAAATTTTATGATTTTTCCCAACTTTGCAAAGCCATAACTTGAGTTCTATGATGAATTAGATCAAGTTCTTGTAATTTTTGAAAAGGGAATGATCCAATATACAACTTTTATGACCAATAATTTTTCATTTGAAGCATTTTTGAATCAAAAAGAGGAGGTTGAAAAACTTTCCCAAAATGGCAAGTTTGCATTACAAGTCACTTTCCCAAAATGGAAACTTTGCAAATGGCTTGAAATTCTTCAATTTTGTGAACTTATAACCTCTTCTAAGATCAAATAAAGATCATATACACCCAAAATTATGGAGAAGACCCTTTGGTTGGATGATTGAGGGCCTCAAATGCCCTGATTTTGCACTGACTTGCTCAAGAAGTCATTTATTGATCAGATGCCTTCCCCATTGAATTTCTTCATAAAAATTGGTATGTAGGATCCTTATATCATATAGAGACCAATAGAATCAAGAATGACCAAAAAATTTGGAGTTATGGCCTCTGAATCCAAAACCCTAATTTTAGGTCATCTGTGCAGTTAAGCTTGGCTCTGCTTCCATGCCTTCCTCAGTTCTTGTGATTTTCTGACTTCCTTGATCTTGGGGGGATATAATATGATGCTTGAACATACACGGACCCTCTTGAGATGATTGATGACCTTTGGAGTGGCTCATATGGCTCAGGGATTGCTCAGATCACAAACCCTAGATGCAGATGACTTTGAACCAATGCAGTGAAGCAAAAATGCAACATGATATGATATGATTGAACTTATGCAAATGAAAAGATCATAAGCTATAATGAAATGAGTGAGGGCAAATTTGGGGTGTTTACAACATCCTCCCCTGTAAATCTCAAACTCTCTCCCTAGGTCATTTCTGGAGCTCTAAAGCTCCAGATCAAACCCTCTCACTCTCCTAAACTCAAATCCACCCCTAAAACAGATTTATAATTGCTCATGAACAAGATTCGAAGGAAAGATCAAAAATGGCAAAAATTTCTGAACATTCATACAAACTCATTTCTTAACCATTTTCGAAAATACAAAGCTCAGAGTGATCAGTGAAGCATGCTCTTTCACATTGTAACATAAAAAAGGAGTTCTGGAAAAATGATTTGAGATGACTACCTGAGATGAAGCTTTTCAAACTTGAGCTTTCTGGCCACTTTCTTTGTGCAAAATGACTCCCTTTAACCTCCTGATGAAGCTTTGATACTTGAAAGGCCTTGAGAGTGGCTGGTTTGTGTTGTAGCAACTGAACTGGCCAAGAATCGTGTTTTGTCTATGGGTGCTTTTTGGCTATTTTAATGGTTGGTTTGTGGTCAGTGAGTTATTTTGAGATCAATGGTGAAATTGGTTTGAAGATTGAGTGAGTGAGCTGAGAGATTCGAAGGGTTTTGCAAGTTGGAGAGTTTTGTGGAATGCTGAGTTCTTGGAGTGTTAGGCTTGTGTGTGTTGTGAAAATGAACCCTTAGAGCATGCTTGTAAAGTCTGGATTGGGCAGAGAGTAGGTGGTGGACTGTTGTGATTGGTATGGGTGTTTTTGCCAAAAAGTCAAAAGTGTTGTACTTGAGGTATGGGCAATGGTGTATCTGGCTCATTGGCTTGTCCATGCGCAGCATGGATCAAGGATGTCCGTAGAATCAGTCTTGAGGCAATTCAGCAAGTGGATGGAAGTTTATGTGACCTTTTGCAATTATGTGAAGTTTTGGCCCCTTTGAGAATTCTTGATGTTCAAGGCATGGAATGATGCAATTCTTTGGGCAATTCTGATCTCTATGCAATGCACTATGTTTGTGTGATGATTAGAAGTGTGTTTGAAGTCACAAAATGAATTGGCAAGTGGTTTTGCAAAGAATCCTCTTTGGTGCATTCTTGAAAATTATGTGATTTTTGCCAACTTTGACAAGCCATAACTTTAGTTCCAAAATGAATTAGAACTTGTTCTTGTACTTTTTGAAAAGGGAATGATCCAATCTACAACTTTCATGACCAACAATTTTTCATTTGAAGCATTTTTGGTTGAGAAAGAGGAGGTTGAAAAACTTTCCCAAAATGGAAAGTTTACATTACAAGTCATTTCCATTTTTGGCAACTTTTGGTTTAGCCCACTTTTCTTCAATTTTGTAAACTTCCAAGCACTTAAATGATCAAATAAAGATCATAGAACTTAAATTTGATGAAAAATCCACTTTGGTTCCATGTTGGGGGGCCTCAGATGCCCTGATTTTGCTCTAACTTCCTCAAGAAGTTACCCAATGAACATATGACTTCCACAATGAATTTATTCATCAAACTTGGTATTCATGATCCTTATAACATATTGAGACCCTTAGAAACAAGAATTACCAAAAAAATTGAAGTTATGGCCTCTGAAACCAAAACCCTAATTTCAGGTCATCTGTGTAGTGAAACCCTAGCTCTACTTCCATGCCTTGCAAGTTCTTGTGATTCTTTGACTTCCTTGATCTTTGGGGGATTTAAAATGATGATTGAACATACATGGACCCTCTTGGAATGATTGGTGGCCTTTGGAATGGCTCAGATGGATCATGGATTGCTCAGATCATAAACCCTAGATGCAGATGAACTTGAACTAATGCAGTGAACAAAAATGCAATATGATATGGTATGCTTGAACTAATGTAAATATGAAAGATCACAACCCATGGTATGGATTTAGTGAGGGGAAATTTGGGGTGTTTACAATTCCCCACATGGCGAAGGGCCAAGGTGAAGACAATACATTCAAAGGATTGGGAGGCACATGCACTTTGTCTGCGTAGATCTGGCATTTATGTAACTTTCTGGCATAGGCACAACAGTCTGCATCCATTGTGATCTAGTAGTAACATGATCTCAACAATTTCTTCGCCATTGCATGTCCTCCGGCATGGGTACCGAAAGAACCTTCATGTACTTCTTGTATTAGTAGGTCTGCTTCCTTCTTGTCAACACATCTGAGCAAGACCATGTCGAAGTTCCGCTTGTATAAGGAGCCATTAGTGTTGAGGAAGAAACTGCCGGCTAGCCTTCTTAATGTCTTCTTATCATTAGACGATGCCCCAGATGGGTATGTCTGAGTCTCCAAGAAGCATTTGATGTCGTGGAACCAAGGTTTGTTGTCAATGACAGTGTCCACAGAGAATACATACGTCGGTCGGTCTAGTCTGGATACTAAAATCCGAGGTACATAATTAGCAGTCTGTACTTTGATCATAGATGAAATAGTGGCCAAGGCGCCTGCAAACTGATTCTCATCTCGAGGGATGTAATCAAGCTTGACTGTTGTGAAGAAAGTCAACAATTTCCTTGTATATTCACGGTAGGGAACCAGATGCTCTTGATGAGTATACCACTTGCCATTAGTTTGGTTGATCACCAAAGGTGAATCTCCAAATACATTCAAGGTTTTGATCTTGAGGTCAATGGCTTCCTCAAGACCCATGATGCAAGCTTCGTACTCTGCTTTGTTGTTAGTACATGCAAAGGGAAGCCTTGCTGAGAAAGGCATATGGACTCCTTTGGGTGCGATAAGCACTGCACCAACTCCACGACCATTACATTTAACTGCCCCATCAAACATCATATTCCATGCTTCTTTTGGATCAGGCCCTTTAGTGTGAATAGGCTCTTCACAATCTTTTGACTTCAAGAACATGATGTCTTCGTTAGGGAAATCAAATCTCATAGGCTGGTAGTCATCAATGGGTTGCTCAGCCATATAATCAGACAATACACTACCCTTGATGTCTTTCTGAGAGGTATACTGAATATCATATTCTGTTAAAATCATTTGCCATCTTGCAACCCTTCCGGTAAGTGCTGGCTTCTCAAATATGTACTTGACGGGGTCCATTTTTGAGATCAACAAGGTAGTATGAGTCAACATATACTGTCTTAGTCGGCGAGTAACCCACGCTAAAGCACATCAAGTTTTCTCGAGGAGTGAATAACGTTGTTCACAGTCGGTAAACTTTTTGCTTAGGTAGTATATTGCATACTCTTTTCGACCAGACTCATCATGCTGGCCCAACACCCCCCCCCCCCTTGATTCATCTAATACTGTCAGGTACATTATTAGATGTCTTCCTTCAACTGGAGGCAAGAGAATTGGAGGTTCTTGCAAATACTCTTTGATCTTGTCAAATGCTCTTTGACAATCATTGTTCCACCTGACCGTTTGTTCCTTTCTTAGTAGTTTAAACAAGGGCTCGCAGGGTGCAGTGAGATGAGATATGAACCTTGAAATGTAGTTCAATCTACCTAAGAAACCTTGAACTTCTTTCTCAGTCTTAGGTGCAGGCATTTCCTGAATTGCTTTGACTTTGTCGGGATCAACCTCAATTTATTTTCCGTTTACAATAAAACACAGCAGCTTACCAGGACGTACCCCGAATGTGCATTTGTTGGGGTTCAACCTCAACTGATACTTCCTCAGACGCTTGAATAGTTTCAGTAGATTTACCAAATGCTTTTCCTCTGTTTGGGACTTGGCAATCATGTCATCCACGTAGCACTCGATTTCTTTATGGATCATATCGTGGAATAATGTTACCATAGCCCGTTGGTATGTTGCACCGGCGTTCTTCAAACCAAACAACATTACTTTGTAGCAGAATATGCCCCAGGGTGTGATGAAAGTTGTCTTCTCCATGTCTTCAGGTGACATCTTGATCTGATTGTGTCCAGAAAATCCGTCCATGAAGGAAAATACCGAGAACTGGGTTGTGTTATCCACCAATACATCAATGTGAGGTAATGGGAAGTCATCTTTCGGGCTTGCTCTGTTCAGATCCCAGTAATCAACACACATACGCACCTTGCCATCCTTTTTAGGTACGGGTACAATGTTAGCAACCCACAGTGGGTAGCTAGTTATAGCGAGAAAACCGGTGTCCCACTGCTTTTGTACTTCCTCTTTGATTTTCATGGCCATGTCCGGGCGAGTATGGCGCAACTTCTGTTTAACTGGCGGACAATCCTCTTTCAATGGCAGCTTGTGCATGACAATGTCTGTATCCAAACCCGACATATCTTGGTAGGACCAAGCGAACACATCGACATATTCTCGTAACATACTGATAAGTTGTTCCTTTACCGGAGCTTGCAGACTGGCTCCGATCTTTACCTCTTTCACATCTTCCTCGGTACCAAGATTGATAGTATCAACCTCCTCCTGATGAGTAATAATCACCTTTTCCTCTTGTCTTAATAACCTGGCTAATCATCAGGTAAATCGTAGTCTTCTTCAACCCCTTCATCTGCTTGATTAATCGATTTGTCGAAGTCACACAAGGTCATAACAGTGTCGTTGTCGGTGCAATCTGGAGGTCTATCTCTGCAAGGGTTGAGATTTGGTTCATTTTGATTTTATCTTATTTAGTAAAAGTGAATGAAGTTATTATTAAGAAAAACATTGTCATGTATTGTTTTATGCGAAAAAAACAAAAATGAAAAGACAGTGAGCGAAAAAGATTGTTTGCAAAATGATGTCCATTGTTCATTAATATTCTATTTGCACAAAATACATATGGCCCTATTACAAAATGAGTCCCGACATCTTAGGCAAGATGCAGGACTTTGATGCATGCTTAAAACAAGAAATAATAATTACTCTGTAGCAGTAACCCTTATAATTTCCTGGGAAGACCAGTTGAGGACTTGTTTGCCCGAGACTTTTGGACGGATCCAACTTTCCAGGTTGTAGTCGATCTCAGGCTCGTCTTCCAAAGTGTTGACAGCATTCGGGGTCAGCATTCCCCCACTTATGAACTTGGGAGCTTCAACAGCCTCCTCTTGAACTTGTCGGGATGGTCTGTAACCCAAACCGAATTTGTCTTCTTTTATCTGAACTTTCACCAACTTGCCCCAGCCTTGGGCACTCCCTTCTTCCACAACCTTCTGAGCCTGTTTGTAGGAAGCAATTGAGGTGCCCATCCTTTCCTCTTGGGATGCAGCAAACACCTCAGTTGTAGCTTCGTTATATTCAAAGCTTCGAAACCCTGACTCATGGTTTCATTGATCTCCCCATCCATCTCTATGTACTTATATGTAGCCAGGTGACTGACAAAGATGTCTTGCTCTCCACAGATGGTGATAATTTGGCCTTCTTACTTGTAAACACCCCAAATTTGCCCTCACCCATTCACACCATGGCTTGTGATATCTTCATATGCATAAATTCAATCATAGCATGTCATACCACATTTTTTATTCACTGCATTGCTTCTAAGTCATCTGCATCTAGGGTTTGTGATCTGAGCCATCCAAGAGCCATTTGAGTCATTCCCAAGGTCTTCAATCACTTCAAAAGGGTCCATGTATGTTCGAGCATCATATTATATCCTCACAAGGTCAAGGAAGCCAAAGAATAACAAGAACTGAGACAGGCATGGAAGCAGAGCCAGGTTTAACTGCACAGATGACCTAGAATTAGGGTTTTGGTTTCAGAGGCCATAACTCCATTTTTTTGGTCATTTTTGTTTCTATTGGTCTCTATATGTCATAAGGATAATGCATGTCAATTTTCATGAAGAAATTCCATGGGGAAGGCATCTAATCAAGAGTTGACTTCTTGAGCAAGTCAGTGCAAAATCAGGGCATCTGAGGCCCCCAATGACCCAACCAAAGGGTGTTCTTCATCATTTTGAATGTGTATGATCTTTATTTGATCATATAAGATGTTAGAAGTTCACAAAGTTGAAGAATTTCAAGTCATTTGCAAAGTTGCCTTTTTGGGAAAGTGACTTGTAATGTAAACTTGCCATTTTGGGAAAGTTTTTCAACCCTTTCTTTTTTATTCAAAAATGCTTCAAATGAGAAAACTTTGGTCATGAAAGTTGTAGAATGGATCATTCCCTTTTCAAAAAGTACAAGAACTCATTCTAATTCATTTTGGATCAAAAGTTATGGCTTGTCAAAGTTGGGAAAAATCACATAATTTCATGTTTTACACCAAAGAGGCATTTTGCAAAATGGTATGATAAAGCATTCTAAAGACTTCAAATATGCACAAACTCTTCACAACATGTTCATGTGACTTCTAAAAATCAGAATTGGCCCAAGAATTATGCATTTTGGTGCCTTGAACTTCATGAATTTCAAAAAGGGCCAAAGTTGGACAAAGTTGCAAAACATCTCACAAGCCCTAATCCACTTGCTGCATTGCCTCTAATCCATTTCCATGGTCCTCCCTGATCTCAGCTGAGCCATGCCATACCCCTATCACAGCCTCCCACTTGCCCATACCTCAAGTACACTTAGACTTGACTTTTTGCAAAAAAAAACCATACCAATCAGCCTGTGCCACACCAACTATTCTGACCAATCAAGACTTTACAAACACACTTCAAGCAAACCATTTCATAAGAGCTTGAAGCCTAAACACACACACAAGTCAGCATACACAAAAATCCCTCCCTTTGCATTTTCTATCGAATCTCTCAACCCAGCAACTCAAACTTAAAAATTCTTCCACCATTCATCTTAGAATGCATCACTGATCACAAACCACCCCTTACTTTGCCTTGAAAGCCATCATACACCAAATAAGATTTTTTTCCCTCTTGAGCTGAACTTCTTCAAACTCACAAACCAGCCAAAATAAACTCCAAACAAGCTTTGCAAACACTTGAGGGAGGTCAGTAGAGGTGATTGGAAGCAAGGAGGCAGGCTGAAAGCTCCAAACTGAAAGCTTCACCTCAGGTAGCTTCGAAATTTATTTTTTCCAGAAGCTCTATTTTAAGTTCTCAACTTGTTAAGTTTGATCCCCTGAGTTCTTTGAACTTTTTATTTTTGAAAATGATGAAGAATTGAGAGTGTATTGCTTGCCTGAAATTTTTGCCATTTTTGTTCATAGCTTCGAATCTTGTTAATGGTGAGAAATAAATTCCATTTGAGGGCAGGGATGAGTTTAGGGAGGTGAGAGGAAGTGATCTGGAGCTTTAGAGCTCCAGAAATGGCCTGGGGAGTGATTTGAGAAATTCTCAGGGGAGGTGTGGCCGGAGAAGATGACCGGAGGTCATTTCCGGCCACCTGAATGTCATTAGAGCTTTAATTGCGTTTAGGGTTTAGTTTGAATCTGGGCCTTAGATTTGGTTGACTTCCATTGACTCCCGCGCGTTTGGAGGGCCAGGATCAGTCATTAAACCCTAATCTTTTTTAATTAGTTTAATTAATCCAGTTTAAATTAATTTAGCCAGTTTGAATTGTAGCCTTTGGATCTGGCGCACAGTCAACCAGTCCAAACCCAGATTGCATCCTGGCCCTTCCCTCTGCATACTTCCATGTATTTCATTTAATTTGATTTATCTTTTACATTTTATTTAAAATAGCAAAAATCATTTAAAAATTATGAAAAATTTTGTCAAAGATTTCATCAATTTTTAAAACCCAAAAATATTTTTATTTTTATTTTTTGCACTGAAAATTATTTTTTAAATCATTTAAATGTTTATTTTTAATTAGTTAATGAAAATTAATTAATTAAAAATACATTTAGGTATCTAAAAATCCCAAAAAAATTCACATGGCATTTGAAAACATTTAGAAACATTATCCAACTCTCCAACCAAATTTCGTTTTTGTTCTTGATGCCTTTTGATCATTTTCATTGGAATTAATTTCATTTTTAGGCAATATTTTGGTTCAATCTTTGAAAATTTCATTCTGCCTAACCATTGAGTTGGATGATGATTCTTCTTGCATTGCATCCTCCATAGCATGTAGTTTATAGGATAAAATTGGTTTGGATTGATCTTGCATTTTCAATTTGTTTAGCATTTTTCTTGATAAGGTACCCCAAAACCCTAGCAATCTTAGGAAATTCATAACTTTCACTAGGATAAGAGTTGGATCCTCTCCTTTGGGCAGTGAGCTTGTATAGGTTTAGGGTATCTTTGATTGCATTTTCAAATTTTTATCATGTCAATTGCTTCTGGTTTTGGATTTTTGCTTTGCATGATGCATGTAACCCTAATTTGTGCCTTCCTTTGCATCCATTTCTCATTTGCTTGCATCCAACAACTTGCCATGACATTTTGTGCATCCACATGATTCATAATACATCCTAGGACATATTAGAACCATGTTTGATCATTGCATCTTTCATTTTCCATGTTGTATGTCCATTACATTTCATAACTTTTCATGTACATTCATGTTTCAAAACATGCATCATTTGCATCCTTATGCTTGTATGATCATTCTCATGTCTTGCCTCATGTTTGTATCATCTCTTAGCATCATTAACACCATGTAATTGCTTATGGTTTTGGTTTGCATCATGACATTTCATCTCATTTGCATTGCATTTCATTTCTTTTGGCTAACTTTTCAGGTGGTAAGTTGTTTTGAGAAGTGAATTTGCCTTCACTTCCCACAATCTCTTCTTATCTCTTTTGCATCCTTGCTGCATTTTGTCTTGTGTATTGGAGTGAGCTTGCTCATTCATGTTCATCTCCTACTTTCTTCCTTCAAGCAACTTGTCTTTTGAAGTGAAGCAAGTTGTCTTGCTTCTCTTTGCTCCTTTCATCTGCTTCCTGGTGGCTTCTCTGAAGATCTTCTTGCAAACCTCATTAACCCTAGGAACACCCAAGCATGATCACAATTAGGGTTTGATTAGTCCCCCCATTTAGCTTTTACCTTTGTGTCATCTTTTGAGTCTTCTCTTCTCACCTCATAATCAAGGACTAAACCCTAAAGGCTTTAAGGCTGTGTGATTAAGCTTATGCCTGCATCCTTCTATTAGGATGGAGTGTATAACTTTAATCCTAAGTGTTAAACCCTTAATGTGTTTAAATCCTTTAATCAATTCATCTTAATAATCATCCAGACATCAAGCTTGTAACTTGGGCCTTGCATTAGGGTTCTAATTCTTCCTTAATTGGTTAAGAAGGACTAACCCTAGTGTTAATGGACAAGTCCCCCTCAAGTTGTCTTACAAACCATAAAAATCACTTCTTCATCTTATCATTAACTAAAATTCACTTTAATAAAGGCTTTTTTTTTGTCATGAGGTTAATCCCTAATCATGGATTAAGTTGAGGTATCTTCCTCAGCTTAAATGTTCTCATCTATTATCCTTCTATTAGGATGGTGTAATGGGTCCATTAAATCCCTGATTATGGCTTAATCTCATTACTCAACACTAAACAAAAACACCAAAAACATCTAAATGATCACAAATAGGTTAATGATCTTAATCCTACATCATGGTGATTAAGTGTGGGGTGCTTACTTCACACTTAAGGTATTCTCATTACCCCTAATTAGAGGGAGGATGTGATGAGTTTACTAACCCATTGGTTTAGGCTTAATCTCATTAACTTATGACAAACTTCAAAAAGCAATAACAAAACTGAAAACACAAAAACAAATAATAATCGTCTCCTCCGGGATTCTTTTCTCACCTCATTCACTCACAAACGAGAACTAGCTTCTTCCGTCTAATGCAAGACAGTTTTCACCTGAGCCAGACAGGTCATACACTTGAGCATAGACAAGTAAGCAGTTCATCAGTCAATTTATCTTTCAGTCTCTTTGGGTCGAACTACGGTGTTCTGACTTCCTCATTGCACGAGAGGATACATAGGCATAACTTAACAGTTATCGAACAAAAGTCTATGTATATTCCCCCTCCTTCCAGCATTATTATTTAAGCCTCATTGTCTTGAGCATTTAACTCCTGTTCTTACACTGACACTCTTCTATTTCACTTCACATTTCTTCAGCACTGACATTTGCATTCTTTCCAGCTTTGATACACAAATTGCACTGACACTACCCCTTTAAAACACAAATCTTTTAAGTGTGGATCCCGTCGAGTACGGCGGACAATCTGGGTGCTAATACCTTCCCAGGTTGTAATCAACCCCCTTTCTCAGTCTCTCTGGTTCGCAACCGTCTTATCCATCTTTTTCCCAGGTCTATGCAGCATTGCCTTTCCTCCGGGATAAAAAAATGCCTAGCTGGCGACTCTTGTCTTCTGAGTTCACCCTTGTGTGTCCTCTCCCCTTTCGCCGACCGTTCGCGTCTGTACTCCTTCTGACCATGGTGTCATTTTGGTGGGAGCGACAGCTTGGCGACTCTGCTGGGGAACCTTATACTGTAACCAAGGCTTCTGGTTCTTTTTGTGGGTTCCTCCTAGCACTTGTTGATTTGTGTTTACTGGGGTGTTATGTGCTATATGTATTTTGTATTTATTTTTGCTTTATGTACAGTTTTGTTTACTGCTTTCTTAACAGTTTTAATACATCATACTGTCATACTGTCATCTTGCTGGATCTGGTTTTTTGTCTTGGTAGGTGGGGTTTCATTGAGAGTTTAAGGTCCTATACCTGGGACCTGAGTGACACCTAGGCTAGAGTGGTTCATGTTCTTTCCCATTCCATTTCGGTCTGGTGCGGGAATATGAAACACGGTTCAGATGTGGGTTTCTTCTTGAGAACTCTGTGCTACAGATTTCCTGTAGTGCTAGGGCTATCTGGGAAGCCTGCTAAGTCTGGATGACCTTTATCATTGACCTTCAGAAACTGAGGTGAATTAGAGGAGGATCTTTTATGGTTATTGTAAACACTGTACCTCCGGGTTAGAAGTGTTTACACTTCTCATAACTGATCCAAGTCTGAGGATCCTTGTTTTAGAACACTACCTGTGAGGGGGTTGGGCTGTTTACAGGTTTACAGGTACCATTGGCCACATCATACCCTGTTACTTTGTTTTGGTTAAGAGTACCTCATTTTGGGACTGTTCTTGTGATTTACCCCTGGACATGTGACTCTTTATTTGAGTCCCCCACCTTGGTTACTGGACTTCTAGACCTCCATCTGGATTTCTTGAACATACATGGACTCATATATCAAGGCAGTAATCAGATCCAGCTTGATCACGAACCCTTGCATATCATTTGCATACATCATCATTGCATCATTTAACATTTGTTTATTTGTTTTTCAGGGTATCCACATTATATATGGCTTGGTTTTGACCCTTTCATCTGCATAGACCTCTGTTTCATCAGTTATTTGCTTCAGTTATCTTCATCATCACCAGCACTAGCCTATCAGTGGCTCATCTTCAGTACCAGTCTTGATCTTCATCAGCACTTGTCTTTAGCTCTTCATCAGCACTCATGTCTGCACCCAGGAAGAGCAACATTTCATACCATTTCTTTGAGCCTGTGCTGACTGGTATCAGGCAGGTACAGGCACTTATCACTCCAGACCATATCCCATTATTCAGAGAGCAGTATGGAGGCATCCTTGATATGGTTATGGACCTGGACCCTTCTCAGAGGAGTATGATCCACACCTGCCTACAGTTTTATGACCCTCCTTTGAGATGCTTCACTTTCCAAAACTTTCAGTTAGGACCTCTGCTGGAGGAGTTCTCATCATTGATTGGAGTGCCTGTCAGGGGTGGTGTCCCCTTCAACCCAGAGATGACTTCTCCCAGCAATGGAGAAGTAGCAAAAGCACTGTACCTGGAGCCTATTTTGATTGAGCAGAACATGATAACAAAGGCTGGGATCCCTGGCCTACACTTAGACTTTTTGACTTCTCAGGCCATCCTGAAGGCCTCCTTGGGAGAATGGAGGGCAGTTTGTGCATTATTAGCCCTCAGTATATATGGGGATATACTATTTGCAGATGAGCCCAAATTTATCAGCAAGAATGCCATTCATCTCTTCCTTTTGAGGAACCCAGTACCCACATTGCTGGGGGATTTCTATTATTCTGTTCATCAGAGGAATGAGAAACAGAGAGGGAAGCTGGTGAGATGCTGTGCTCCCCTTTTTCATACTTGGCTGCTCAAACACTTACCTAAGACAGATGCTTTCCTGAATCCTCATCAACAAAAGAATTGGGCTAAGAGACTTATTGCTTTGACTTCAGATGACATCAGATGGTGCACCCAGAGCACCAAGGGCAAGGACATAATCACTAGCTGTGGGCAGTACCCCAATGTACCTCTAGTAGGAGTGAAGGGTTGCATCAACTACAATCCTTTGCTATTTAAGAGACAATTGGGATATGCTTTGGTTCACCCTCCAAGAGTGCAAGATTTAGCTGAGACCCTGTATTGTGAGATAAAGCCTAATCTAGCTGTTGTCAGACAAGCATCCTGGGATTGGGACAACATCCAGACCAAAGGGATGGCTATTCTTGGGAGGTGCAATAATGTGGCTTCAGCTCAGTATTATGAATGGTCTCATGCTAGAGCTCAGATTTCTGGGATGCCCTTTACCATTGAGGATACACCTGGACCTTCTACAGTGCAGCCAGCAGCCACTGTCAGCCTGGAAGAATTTGAGAAGCTAAAGGAAAGAAATGAGAATCTGTCTCAAGCTCTGAAGAAGACCCTCTGAGAGAGGAGTGATGGTCGTCTAGACATTGAGAGGTTGGAGAAGCTTAAAGTGGAGCATCTGGCCAAGATTGAGAAAGCAGAGGACTACATCAAGAAATCAAGAGCTGGGGAGCAAATATTGAAGAATGCCTATAAAGAGGCCAAGCTTTAGAAGGCTAGGACTGATCTCTATCTGCAAGAAAGTCAGGCTAGGTGGGTCAGGATCACTGAGGCCCGTACTCAAGAAGATAAGAGAACTCAAGCCAGGATTGAGCAGTTAGAGGCCAATGAAAAGAAACAACAGGAAGTTTTGCTAGCAGCCCAGAAGGAGATTTCAGAGTTGAAGCTTAGGGCTTGTTTGAAGAGGTCAAAGGATCAGGACAGGCACAAGAAGCTGACCACTGCTATTGCCACTAGGAACCTCCTCATCAGGACTATTACAGAGCATCCGGCTGGTCCTGTAACTGAGGCACTTTTGAAGGAGGTTCAGGAGGATGAGTTTGGACTTGTTGTCTGACTTTTTGTTTGTAGTTGCTTTCCATTTGATGTACTTTTCTTTTATGTTGTATTTTGACCCCTCAGGGGCATGTGTTGTAAAAAAACAAACTATGTGTTATGCACCATTTGTAATATATTCGTTAGTTTGTTTCCATTTGGGTTTTCTTTTCTCAAGCAACATCAAAGCATCTTCCTCGGGGTCTGGAAAGGTCAAAGCCAAGAACCAAGCCGGATACCTTGAAAAATAAATAAGCATACTGCATCGCATACTAACTTTTGTTTTGTTTTGTAGGTCTTGTTTTTATTTTATCTGTTTCTAACTCTGTTGTGACTCAGGAAATATTGCTCGCAAAAGAGTGTTCCCCGTCAACCGTGCACACCGGTATCCTACACGCAACAACCTTCCGGGTATTATAATGGAGCAAGTACAGCAAGACCTGACCGAGGTCAGAACTCAGATGGCTAACTAAAGAGTGGAGATGAGGAACCAAATGGCCCAATTCATGACAGTAATGACTGGTCTGGCTCAGAGCCAAGAAAGGTTAAGGGCATTGGTAGAAAGACAAACCCCCGAGGAGCCTCATCCTGGGACTGGAGGCACAAGCAACAATGAGAGGGGTCAGCCTCATGTTAACCCACCTGTATTTGGGCCTCATCTAGATCCGGAAGTCAACATCCCGGCTAATGTGCAAGGAAATACTAATGGGGGGAGAATCTTACAAGAAGACCCCCAAGAGGAGCAATTCACTGTCATGGGAGCTGGTGATGAAATCTATGATAGGAGATTTGATGAAATTGCTGAGAAATTGAGGTCTCTGGAGTCTCAAAATTCCCTGGGTTTTGATGTCATGGATATGGGGTTAGTGGATGGGGTAAGGATTCCCCACAAGTTTAAACCCCCGTGCTTCGAGAAGTACAATGGAACTTCCTGTCCACGAACTCACTTACAGTCCTTCCTGGGGAGACTCAAGGCATACACCATGGATGAAAAACTGTGGATGTTTTACTTTGAAGACAGTTTGACTGGGGCTTCCAGAGAGTGGTATTCACACTTGACCAGAGCTACTATCAAATGCTGGAAGGACTTAGCTGAAGCCTTCATCAGGCAGTACCAATACAATCTAGACATGGCTCCTAACAGGACCCTCCTGATGGGAATGTCTCAATCCTCCAGGGAAAGCTTCAGGGAATATGCCCAAAGGTGGAGACAGCTTGCTGCTGCTGTCCAGCCACCCATGTCGGAAAGGGAAGTGGCCGACATGTTCATGAATACTCTGCAAGGAACATATATTGATAGGCTAGCTGCCTTTTCTTCCACCAGTTTCGCTGACGTAGTCATAGCTGGGTAAAGGATTGAAAGCCTTTTGAAGATGGGTAAGATTTCTGATAATGGTGCAAGTTCGTCCAGTAATCCCAGGAAGCCTTTTGTGGGACCTAGAATAACCAGTGAGAGAAATGCCATTCATGCCACCAGGGGCAGACCTCAGTATGTCCACAGATCAGTAGCAGCTGTCACTATTCCAGCTCCGATTCCTCAACAACCAGCATATCAACCACAACAACAACCACATTATCAACAACAAGTTCAGTATCCGCCACAGAGAACCTACAACAACAATAACAACAATCAACAACAAAGACCCTTCCAGCAAAGACCATCACAGGGAAATAGGGTGATTGATCCCATCCCTATGCCTTATGCTGCCTTATTGCCACAACTCCTGAAGCTTAACTTGGTTGAGCTAAGGACATTGGCACCTCCAGATCCCTCCAATCTCCCAAAGAATTACGATGTCAACGCCAGGTGTGCTTTCCATTCCAATGCACCAGGCCACAATACGGAAAAATGCAGGGCTTTGCAAATGAAAGTTCAAGATCTGGTGGATTCTAAAGCCCTCAACTTTGCACCTCCTCCGAATGTCAACAGAAATCCTATGCCTAACCATGGTGGACCAAGAATTAATGCCATTGAGGAAGACAAGCCATCTTTCTTAATCACCAGTGTTGGACAGATTCGGACACCTCTGGTCGAAATTAAAGCTCAGCTTCTAGAGTACCAGATGTTCCCCGGGTGTGAGCTCGGTTGTGGGTATTGCAACATTGCGGTCAACGGATGTGATAACTTGAGAAGCGGCATAGATGGTCTTATCAAGGATGGTATCCTTCAGATCTCAACAACGGCGCCTACAAATCCAGCAATCCCTCTGACAACAATTCCTGAGTCTCCTACAACAACATCAACAATCATTCCAACCGATTCATCAATATCATCAACAATGGCTTCATCCATCACTTCAACAAATCAGATGTCAACAACCATCTCTTTTACAACATCAACATCCATTCCATCAGCAGAAACTTCTACAACACCAACAGAAATTAATGAAGATGTATCAGCAGTCACCATTTACTATGATCCGTCAGATGTTCCTCCAAACAACAATTTTCAGCAACAAGCAGTGGCACCTCCTACCAGGTCACCAGTCACAATTTACTACGACCCGCACACCATTACGGTACCCTCCTCTACAGCAGTCGGTCCAGTTACTATTACGGTGCCTGGACCAGTTCCATATGAAAGCAGCAATACCATACCTTGGCATTACGGCTCTGATCTTTACTGCAACGGGGAGAAAATCACTTTGGATTCTTCAACCTCTTCTCCACAAATTGATAATGTTGGGGGAGGCGGAGGCTTCACCAGAAGCGGACGCCTTTTTGCCTCACAAGTACAAAGACCTAATGTTGAAGCAGAAGCTGCTGCCAAAGCGAAAGGAAAGAGTGTGGTATTTGAAGAGCCAACTATCAAAGAAACTCAGAAGACATCTTTTGAACAAGATGTAGACGAGTTTATGAGAATCATAAAGAGAAGTGATTACAAGGTGGTGGATCAGCTCCACCAAACTCCCTCAAAAATCTCCATATTATCCATGTTGATATGCTCTGAAGCTCACAGGAATGCATTATTGAAAGTCCTGTACGCAGCATACGTGCCAGAGGAGATCACTGTTAATCAGCTAGAAACTGTGGTAGCAAATGTCAACACCAGCCATGGACTGGGTTTTACCAATGCTGACTTAACAACTGAGGGGCGTAACCACAACAAGGCTTTACATATCACCTTGGAATGCAAGGGTGCTGTTCTATCTCATGTACTGGTGGACACTGGGTCCTCGCTCAATGTTCTGCCAAAGAAAGCCTTAGTGAAGCTGGAGTATGATGGCTTAGCACTGCGTCCGAGTAATTTGGTGGTGAGAGCATTTGATGGCTCTAAAAGATCAGTGCTTGGGGAGATTGATCTACCTGTGATGATTGGCCCACAGACCTTCAAAATTAACTTCTATGTGATGGACATTCAGCCGGCCTACAGCTGTTTGTTGGGTAGACCTTGGATCCATGACGCCGGCGCTGTTACGTCTACCCTTCACCAGAAGCTGAAATTCGAGTGGGAAGGCCAGATCATCACCATCTGTGGGGAAGAAGACATCTTTGTTAGCCATCTGGCTACGTACAAGTACATTGAAATGGATGGAGAAATCCATGAAACCATGAGCCAAGGGTTTGAGGCCCTGAACATAAATGAAGCATCTGCTGTACAGGGAACCTCCATAACGTCTTATCAGCAAGCCCGGAAGGTTGTTGAAGAGGGTACTGCCCAAGGCTGGGGCAAGCTGTTGCCCGTGGAGAAGAAAGAGGACAGATTTGGGTTGGGTTACAGAACAACTCAACAAGATCAATCAGAGGCTGCCAAGAAGCCCAATTTTGTCAACGGGGGAATGCTCACCCCGGATGCAGTAAACAACTTGGAAGACGAGGAGGAAAGCGACCGCAACATGGAGAGCTGGATACGTCCAAGGATCCCGGGGAGCCAAGTCCTTAACTGGTCTTCCCAGGAAATTATTACTCCTGCAGAGTAATTATTATTTCCTGTATTTTTAAGCATGCATCAAGTCTTGCATCTTGCCCAAGATGTCAAGACTCATTTTGTAATCGGGCCATCTTGTAATTTTGTGCAAATGGATTAATCAATGAATATCGGACATCTTTTGCAAATGAGTCTTTTTCTTTTTCGCTCACTGTTTTTCATTTTTCTTTTTGTACAAAAATAAAATGGCAATGTTTTCCAAAATGATAACTTCATTTCACTTTTTCTAAACAAGATTAAAATTGATCACTAAAATGAACAATCTAAACCCTTGCAGAGAGTGCCTTTCAGATTGCACCGACAACAACACTGCTATGGCTTCGTATGACTTTGACAATCCAATCAATCAAGCTGATGAAGGGGTTGAAGAAGATTATGAGCTACCCGAAGAGCTAGCCAGGTTGTTAAGGCAAGAGGAGAAGGTTATCACTCCTCATCAGGAGGAGGTTGAAACGGTTAATCTTTGTACGAAAGAAGATGTGAAAGAGCACATGATTGATATGCTTCGGGAGTATGTGGATGTCTTTGCTTGGTCTTATCAGGATATGCCAGGGTTGGACACCGATATTGTCATGCACAAGCTACCTTTAAAGGAAGATTGCCCGCCAGTAAAACAGAAGTTGCGCCGTACTCGCCCAGATATGGCAATGAAGATAAAAGAAGAGGTACAAAAGCAGTGGGATGTCGGTTTCCTTGCTGTGACTAGTTATCCGCCGTGGGTCGCTAATATTGTACCTGTGCCTAAAAAAGACGGCAAGGTGAGGATGTGCGTGGACTACCGGGATCTGAACAGAGCCAGCCCGAAAGATGACTTCCCTCTACCTCACATTGATGTATTGGTTGATAATACGGCTCAGTTCTCGGTGTTCTCCTTCATGGACGGATTTTCAGGATACAACCAGATCAAGATGTCACCTGAAGACATGGAGAAGACAACTTTTATCACACCCTGGGGCACGTTCTGTTATAAGGTGATGCCATTCGGACTAAAGAATGTTGGTGCGACTAATCAACGGGCTATGGTAACATTATTCCACGATATGATCCATAAAGAAATTGAATGTTATGTGGATGACATGATTGCCAAGTCCCTCACAGAAGAAGACCACCTGGTGAATCTGTTGAAGCTATTCAAACGTCTGAGAAAGTACCAACTGAAGTTGAACCCCAACAAATTCACATTCGGGGTGCGATCCGGTAAGCTGCTGGGATTTATTGTAAGTGAAAAAGGGATTGAAGTTGACCCTGATAAAGTCAAAGCCATTCAAGAAATGCCTGCACCGAAGACAGAAAAAGAAGTTCGGGGGTTTCTAGGCAGATTGAACTACATTTCACAGTTCATATCTCACCTTACCGCAACTTGTGAGCCTTTGTTCAAACTGTTAAGAAAAGAACAAACGGTCAGGTGGAACGAAGACTGCCAGAGGGCTTTTGACAAAATCAAGGAATACTTACAAGAGCCTCCAATCCTTATGCCTCTAGTTGAAGGAAGACCTCTGATAATGTACTTGACAGTATTAGAAGAATCAATGGGGTGTGTGTTGGGCCAGCATGACGAGTCTGGTCGAAAAGAGTATGCAATATACTACCTAAGCAAAATGTTTACCGACTGTGAACAACGTTATTCACTGCTCGAGAAAACTTGTTGTGCTTTAGCGTGGGCTGCTCGCCGACTAAGGCAGTATATGTTGACCCACACTACTTTATTGATCTCAAAGATGGACCCAGTTAAGTACATATTTGAGAAGCCAGCACTTACCGGACGGGTTGCAAGATGGCAAATGATCCTCACGGAATACGACATTCAGTACACATCCCAAAAAGCCATCAAGGGCAGTGTGTTGTCTGAATATCTTGCTGAGCAACCTATTGATGATTACCAGCCTATGAGATTTGACTTCCCTGATGAAGACATCATGTTCATAAAAGCAAAAGATCATGAAGAGCCTATTCACACTGAAGGGCCTGACCCGGGAGAAGAATGGACTATGATGTTTGATGGGGCTGTTAATATGAATGGTCGTGGTGTTGGTGCAGTGCTCATTACACCTAAGGGAGTTCACATGCCTTTCTCGGCAAAACTCACCTTCAACTGCACTAACAACGAAGCTGAATACGAAGCTTGTATTATGGGTCTTGAGGAAGCCATTGACCTCAGGATCAAAATTTTGACTGTGTTCGGAGATTCAGCTCTGGTAGTTAATCAAACCAACGGCAAATGGTACACACACCAAGATCATCTGATACCTTACCGGGATTATACAAGAAGGTTATTGACTTTCTTTACAACGGTCAAGCTTGAGTATATCCCTCGGGACGAGAATCAGTTTACAGATGCTCTGGCTACCATTTCATCTATGATCAAAGTTCAAGCTGCCAACTTCGTGCCTCGGATCTCAGTGTCCAGACTTGACAGACCAGCATATGTATTTGCGGCAGACGTTGTAAAAGATGATAAGCCTTGGTTCCATGATATCAAATGCTTCTTGGAGGATCAAACATACCCACCTGGGGCATCTGCCAATGATAAGAAGACATTAAGAAGGCTAGCTAGTAGTTTCTTCCTGAATACTGACGGTTCCCTGTACAAGAGAAACTTTGATATGGTACTCCTCAGATGCGTTGATAGAACAGAAGAAGACTTGTTAATGCACGAGGTGCACGAAGGATCCTTTGGTACCCATGCAGGAGGGCATTCCATGGCTAAAAAGTTGTTAAGATCAGGCTATTACTGGATTACAATGGACGCAGACTGCTGTGCTTATGCCAGGAAGTGCCATAAATGTCAGATCTATGCGGATAAAGTGCATGTACCTCCGAATCCTCTGAATGTGATGTCTTCACCCTGGCCCTTTGCCATGTGGGGCATTGATATGATTGGCAAGATTGAACCGACTGCTTCAAATGGCCACAGATTCATCCTGGTAGACATTGACTATTTTACCAAGTGGGTCGAAGCAGCTTCATATGCAAATGTTACAAGACAAGTGGTAGCCCGATTTCTGAAGAGAGACATCATCTGTCGGTATGGAGTTCCCGAGCGAATCATTACTGATAATGGTTCCAACTTAAACAACAAAATGATGGCAGAGCTATGCCGGGACTTCAAGATCCAACACCACAATTCTTCTCCTTACAGGCCAAAGATGAATGGCGCTGTCGAGGCAGCTAACAAGAATATCAAGAAGATTGTGCAAAAGATGGTGGTTACCTACAAAGACTGGCATGAAATGCTACCGTTTGCCTTGCATGGGTACCGTACGTCAATCCGAACATCCACTGGGGCAAAACCGTATCAGCTTGTGTATGGTATGGAGGCAGTCCTACCTGTTGAAGTTGAATTACCCTCCCTACGGGTACTGATGGATGTTAAGATGAACAAAGCAGAATGGGTCCGATCCCGGTACGAACAACTGAGTCTGATTGAAGAGAAGAGATTGGCTGCAATCTGTCATGGGCAGTTGTATCAGAAGAGAATGAAGAAAGCCTTCGATCAGAAAGTTAGGCTCCGAGAGTACCAAGTAGGAGATCTTGTACTAAAAAGACTCCTCCCTCCTCATACAGACCACAGGGGCAAGTGGACTCCAAACTATGAAGGGCCATTCGTAGTAAAGAAACTTTTCTCTGGTGGAGCACTGATGCTCAGCACTATGGATGGTGAAGACTTCCTGTCCCTTGTGAATTCAGATGCAGTTAAAAAATACTTCGCATAAAATGACCCGCTGGACATAAAAACAGAATGTAAGTCCAGGCAAAAATAGGGCATCCCGGCGAGTCAAAAACAGAATAAAAGACTCGGGCAAAAATAAGGGAAATAGATAAAAATGTACACCCGCTGAGTTGAAAAGCTGCATTGGACAACTCAGGCAAAAATGGGTATCCCGATGGATTGAAAACCCGAAAGGGCGATCCATGCAAAATAAGGGAATAAGCGAACAACTGCATTCTGAATTCATTTGTATCACTTACAACTTGGTAAGCTTCGAAAGGTTCGAACGTCGGTCGAAATCAGCTTTCTTCAGAAAGCAAGACGAGAAGAATGTCAATGTCATACGAGTCATAGCAAAAGGGAAGCTCCCTGAAGCGTCACCAACATTGCCAGCACCTTTTTGTTTTTCAATTTGTAACAATTCCCTCATTTCAGGGGATCCGTTTCTTTGAATGTATCTTGCCAAATTCAGGGCACTCGAATTAATAAAATCAGATTTTCAGTCACACACTATCTCGTACTCTTTTATTTTCAAAAATGTCCGATGTCATTAATTTGTTGATCGCATAAATACAGACGCGTCTTTCCTGAATTACATGCTTACAGGAAATATACTTACTCCCGGGAGTGTCCAAATTCCTATGATGGAATCCGGTAAGGAATACCTCGGGGTATTTGTGCGTTTCTTTGTTTTTACAGGATTGCAGGTATCCAAAGCACAACATGGGGCATGAAAGCTTCACCCCAGCAAGCTGGCAAATCATTATCTACTCAGTCTATCTCCCAATTAGCACCGGAGGTGCTTTCTCCCCAGCTGAGTTATCGAGTATCATCCCCAGCAGGATCCCTACAGAAATCTCTAGGAAGATCTTCCAGTGATCTTTCTTCTTCCCCAGCCAAGTACCAACCAGGGAACTACCTCCCCACAAAGTTTCAACTTCTATCCAGAAGAACAACGCGTGAAGAAATCATAACAGAGTGAAGAAAGCTTGTGCAAACCCCAGCTGGGTCCCCCATTGCCGAGATGGGCCTATCAGTGATCTTTCCCCCCATGCAGATGCATCTTATCAGATCTACCAATGATCTTATCCCCCGCTGGGATGTCCACTTCAAGCAGATCAGCCAGATATTTCTTCGGCAACGGGATCTGAGTCCCGAGTCGTTATCTTCGCATAATCATAGCATTCACATCATATTTTCCCCCACAGAGCGTAGCATTCCATCTAATACGGAGCATTACGGCAAAAATCAAACATATTGCATAATCATAAGCCATGTTCTGAATCGAACACTTGTAAATACTGATAACCCATCAACGATATACAAGAAAACTTCCCAAATTCCCCGGCAGAGAGCCAAGGCATTTCCCCTTACAACACAGATACTTCCTGACACCCGTCTGTGTCATAACCCTAGTAGAAAGCCAAAGCGTCCCCTTTGCACTCACCACATATATACATACACAATTCCTTGACGCCCGTCCGTGTCACCTTCCCCAGCATAGTTACCCGAACACTTCGGAAACCACACACTTGTTTATAATACACCTTTTCCGACACTCGTCCGTGTCGTGTTCTCCCTAGCAAGTTAAACACTCGTCCGTGTTTCGCTCATACTTGTTACTCATCATCTTTTTACTCATACAGATACTCGTCCGTATCTTGTATATACCACTTATCTTTCTTAGATTCGACACTCGCCCGTGTTCTTTGTTAACTAGTTGGTACTCGTCCGTATCATCATCTCTGAACATGCGTCAAGCGTTTGTTTCTACTGATACTCGTCCGTATCATGGTCTTGAGGATGCTCATCCGCATCTTTAATCCATATACAATGGCAGATACTTTTACCTCCTTTTTAGAATTTAGACACTCATCTGTGTCTATTATTCCCCAGAAGAGTCCCCTCAGATCCGACCCTCGTCCGTGTTCTTTGTTAACTAGTTGGTACTCGTCCGTATCATCATCTCTAAACATGCGTCAAGCGTTTGTTTCTACTGATACTTGTCCGTATCATAATCTTAAGGATGCTCGTCCGCATCTTTAATCTGTACACAGTGCCCAAACACTTGTACCTTTCATTTCTTGGATGTAAACACTCGTCCATGTTTACTATTCCCCAGCAAAGTCCCCAACAAACTTGTTAAACTATTTCCTTTCTATCGGACATTCGTCCTATGTCATGATACCTTTTTGGCAGCCGTACCCTGCCAGGTGATCGTCCTTCACCTTTTTGATGATCGTCCTTCATCACCCCCAGTGGAGTCTCTATTCATTAGAACCCCTTCCTATCCGACATTCGCCCTATGTCGTGATATTTTCAGCAGCCGTCCCCTGCTAGGTGATCGTCCTTCACCTCCTGATGATCGTCCTTCATCATTTTATCCGATGGTCGTCCCCATCGTTGATCTTATTATCTGACATTCGTCCTATGTCATGATAAACCCTGAGAGCAGCCGTACCCTGCTAGGTGATCGTCCTTCGCCTCTTGATGATCGTCCTTTATCATGCTATTCCGATGGCCGTCCCTATCGTCGACCTTTTTACCCGACATTCGTCCTATGTCGTGGTACTTTTGGCAGCCGTACCTTGCCCGGTGATCGTCCTTCACCTTAGATGACCGTCCCACATCTTATCCCCAACAGAGCAGTCGTCCCCTGCTAGGTGACCGTCCTTCACCTTTGATGACCGTACCTCATCATTTATTTCATTTACCCATAATCCCCAGAGAGTCTTATAGCTTTACCTGATGGTCGTCCCCATCATAATCTCTTATATCCCCAACATGTCGGTCGTCCCCGTCATTACTCTTTCCCCAGCAGTCGTCCTCTGCTCGACGGTCGTCCTCCGTCGCCCGCACTTTATAAACATACTTTATTTTCTTTTACAATCTATATCCCTTTTCTTCTTCATTCTGTGAGTGCAAATTTCGGACTGTCTTTGATATTCAACCACAAGTTATCTTGTTTGCCTGTTAAGCCGTTGCTTACATCCTGCACAGCTAACTCATGTTTGAATAGGGGCAGCTGTAAACACCCCAAATTTTCCCTCACCCATTCACACCATGGCTTGTGATATCTTCATATGCATAAATTCAATCATAGCATGTCATACCACATTTTTGATTCACTGCATTGCTTCTAAGTCATTTGCATCTAGGGTTTGTGATTTGAGCCTTCCAAGAGCCATTTGAGCCATTCCAAAGGTCTTCAATCACTTCAAAAGGGTCCATTTATGTTCGAGCATCATATTATATCCTTACAAGGTCAAGGAAGCCAAAGAATCACAAGAACTGAGACAGGCATGGAAGCAGAGCCAGGTTTAACTGCACAGATGACCTAGAATTAGGGTTTTGGTTTCAGAGGCCATAACTCCAATTTTTTTGGTCATTTTTGTTTCTATTGGTCTCTATATGTCATAAGTATAATGCATGTCAATTTTCATGAAGAAATTCCATGGGGAAGGCATCTAATCAAGAGTTGACTTCTTGAGCAAGTCAGTGCAAAATCAGGGCATCTGAGGCCCCCAATGACCCAACCAAAGGGTGTTCTTCATCATTTTGAATGTGTATGATCTTTATTTGATCATAGAAGATGTTAGAAGTTCACAAAGTTGAAAAATTTCAAGTCATTTGCAAAGTTGCCTTTTTGGGAAAGTGACTTGTAATGTAAACTTGCCATTTTGGGAAAGTTTTTCAACCCTTTCTTTTTTATTTAAAAATGCTTCAAATGAGAAAACTTTGGTCATGAAAGTTGTAGAATGGATCATTCCCTTTTCAAAAAGTACAAGAACTCATTCTAATTCATTTTGGATCAAAAGTTATGGCTTGTCAAAGTTGGGGAAAATCACATAATTTCATGTTTTACACCAAAGAGGCATTTTGCAAAATGGTATGATAAAGCATTCTAAAGACTTCAAATATGCACAAACTCTTCACAACATGTTCATGTGACTTCTAAAAATCAGAATTGGCCCAAGAATTATGCATTTTGGTGCCTTGAACTTCATGAATTTCCAAAAGGGCCAAAGTTGGACAAAGTTGCAAAACATCTCACAAGCCCTAATCCACTTGCTGCATTGCCTCTAATCCATTTCCATGGTCCTCCCTGATCTCAGCTGAGCCATGCCATGCCCCTATCACAGCCTCCCACTTGCACATACCTCAAGTACACTTAGACTTGACTTTTTGCAAAAAACCCCATACCAATCAGCATGTGCCACACCAACTATTCTGACCAATCAAGACTTTACAAACACACTTCAAGCAAGCCATTTCATAAGAGCTTGAAGCCTAAACACACACACAAGTCAACATACACAAAAATCCATCCCTTTGCATTTACTATCGAATCTCTGAACCCAGCAACTCAAACTTAAAAATTCTTCCACCATTCATCTTAGAATGCATCACTGATCACAAACCACCCCTTACTTTGCCTTGAAAGCCATCATACACCAAATACGATTTTTCCCCTCTTGAGCTGAACTTCTTCAAACTCACAAACCAGCCAAAATAAACTCCAAACAAGCTTTGCAAACACTTGAGGGAGGTCAGTAGAGGTGATTGGAAGCAAGGAGGCAGGCTGAAAGCTCCAAACTGAAAGCTTCACCTCAGGTAGCTTCGAAATTTATTTTTTCCAGAAGCTCTATTTTAAGTTCTCAACTTGTTAAGTTTGATCCCCTGAGTTCTTTGAACTTTTTATTTTTGAAAATGATGAAGAATTGAGAGTGTATTGCTTGCCTGAAATTTCTGCCATTTTTGTTCATAGCTTCGAATCTTGTTAATGGTGAGAAATAAATTCCATTTGAGGGCAGGGATGAGTTTAGGGAGGTGAGAGGAAGTGATCTGGAGCTTTAGAGCTCCAGAAATGGCCTGGGGAGTGATTTGAGAAATTCTCAGGGGAGGTGTGGCCGGAGAAGATGACCGGAGGTCATTTCCGGCCACCTGAATGTCATTAGAGCTTTAATTGCGTTTAGGGTTTAGTTTGAATCTGGGCCTTAGATTTGGTTGACTTCCATTGACTCCCGCGCGTTTGGAGGGCCAGGATCAGTCATTAAACCCTAATCTTTTTTAATTAGTTTAATTAATCCAGTTTAAATTAATTTAGCCAGTTTGAATTGTAGCCTTTGGATCTGGCGCGCAGTCAACCAGTCCAAACCCAGATTGCATCCTGGCCCTTCCCTCTGCATACTTCCATTTATTTCATTTTTTTATTTCATTTCATTTGATTTATTTTTTATATTTTATTTAAAATAGCAAAAATCATTTAAAAATTATGAAAATGTTTGTCAAAGATTTCATCAATTTTTAAAACCCAAAAATATTTTTATTTTTATTTTTTGCACTGAAAATTATTTTTTAAATCATTTAAATGTTTATTTTTAATTAGTTAATGAAAATTAATTAATTAAAAATACATTTAGGTATTTAAAAATCCCAAAAAAATTCACATGGCATTTGAAAACATTTAGAAACATTATCCAACTCTCCAACCAAATTTCTTTTTTGTTCTTGATGCCTTTTGATCATTTTCATTGGAATTAATTTCATTTTTAGGCAATATTTGGGTTCAATCTTTGAAATTTTCATTCTGCCTAACCATTAAGAGTTGGATGATAATTCTTCTTGCATTGCATCCTCCATAGCATGTAGTTTATAGGATAAAATTGGTTTGGATTGATCTTGCATTTTCAATTTGTTTAGCATTTTTCTTGATAAGGTACCCCAACACCCTAGCAATCTTAGGAAATTCATAACTTTCACTAGGCTAAGAGTTGGATCCTCTCCTTTGGGCAGTGAGCTTGTATAGGTTTAGGGTATCTTTGATTGCATTTTCAAATTTTTATCATGTCATTTTCTTCTGGTTTTGGATTTTTGCTTTGCATGATGCATGTAACCCTAATTTGTGCCTTCCTTTGCATCCATTTCTCATTTGCTTGCATCCAACAACTTGTCATGACATTTTGTGCATCCACATGATTCATAATACATCCTAGGACATATTAGAACCATGTTTGATCATTGCATCTTTCATTTGCCATGTTGTATGTCCATTACATTTCATAACTTTTCATGTACATTCATGTTTCAAAACATGCATCATTTGCATCCTTATGCTTGTATGATCATTCTCATGTCTTGCCTCATGTTTGTATCATCTCTTAGCATCATTAACACCATTTAATTGCTTCTGGTTTTGGTTTGCATCATGACATTTCATCTCATTTGCATTGCATTTCATTTCTTTTGGCTAACTTTTCAGGTGGTAAGTTGTTTTGAGAAGTGAATTTGCCTTCACTTCTCACAATCTCTTCTTATCTCTTTTGCATCCTTGCTGCATTTTGTCTTGTGTATTGGAGCGAGCTTGCTCATTCATGTTCATCTCCTACTTTCTTCCTTCAAGCAACTTGTCTTCTGAAGTGAAGCAAGTTGTCTTGCATCTCTTTGCTCCTTTCATCTGCTTCCTGGTGGCTTCTCTGAAGATCTTCTTGCAAACCTCATTAACCCTAGGAACACCCAAGCATGAACACAATTAGGGTTTGATTAGTCCCCCCATTTAGCTTTTACCTTTGTGTCATCTTTTGAGTCTTCTCTTCTCACCTCATAATCAAGGACTAAACCCTAAAGGCTTTAAGGCTGTGTGATTAAGCTTATGCCTGCATCCTTCTATTAGGATGGAGTGTATAACTTTAATCCTAAGTGTTAAACCCTTAATGTGTTTAAATCCTTTAATCAATTCATCTTAATAATCATCCAGACATCAAGCTTGTAACTTGGGCCTTGCATTAGGGTTCTAATTCTTCCTTACTTGGTTAAGAAGGACTAACCCTAGTGTTAATGGACAAGTCCCCCTCAAGTTGTCTTACAAACCATAAAAATCACTTCTTCATCTTATCATTAACTAAAATTCACTTTAATAAAGGCTTTTGTTTTGTCATGAGGTTAATCCCTAATCATGGATTAAGTTGAGGTATCTTCCTCAGCTTAAATGTTCTCATCTATTATCCTTCTATTAGGATGGTGTAATGGGTCCATTAAATCCCTGATTATGGCTTAATCTCATTACTCAACACTAAACAAAAACACCAAAAACATCTAAATGATCACAAATAGGTTAATGATCTTAATCCTACATCATGGTGATTAAGTGTGGGGTGCTTACTTCACACTTAAGGTATTCTCATTACCCCTAATCAGAGGGAGGATGTGATGAGTTTACTAACCCATTGGTTTAGGCTTAATCTCATTAACTTATGACAAACTTCAAAAAGCAATAACAAAACTGAAAACACAAAAACAAACAATAATCGTCTCCTTCGGGATTCTTTTCTCACCTCATTCACTCACAAACGAGAACTCGCTTCTTCCGTCTAATGCAAGACAGTTTGCACCTGAGCCAGACAGGTCATACACTTGAGCATAGACAAGTAAGCAGTTCATCAATCAATTTATCTTTCAGTCTCTTTGGGTCGAACTACGGTGTTCTGACTTCCTCATTGCACGAGAGGATACGTAGGCATAACTTAACAGTTATCGAACAAAAGTCTCTGTATATTCCCCCTCCTTCTAGCATTATTATTTAAGCCTCATTGTCTTGAGCATTTCACTCCTATTCTTACACTGACACTCTTCTATTTCACTTCACATTTCTTCAGCACTGACAGTTGCATTCTTTCCAGCTTTGATACACAAATTGCACTGACACTACCCCTTTAAAACACAAATCTTTTAAGCGTGGATCCCGTCGAGTACGGCGGACAATCTGGGTGCTAATACCTTCCCAGGTTGTAACCAACCCCCTTTCTCAGTCTCTCTGGTTCGCAACCGTCTTATCCATCTTTTTCCCAGGTCTATGCAGCATTGCCTTTCCTCCGGGATAAAAAATGCCTAGCTGGAGACTCTTGTCTTCTAAGTTCACCCTTGTGTGTCCTCTCCCCTTTCGCCGACCGTTCGCGTCTGTACCCCTTCTGACCATGGTGTCATTATGGTGGGAGCGACACTACTCATATTTTAACTTCTGGTGAAAGGTCAAAGTTAACGCGTCGGCGGTATGGATCCAGGGTCGACCCAACAAACAATTATAGGCAGGTTGTATGTCCATCATGTAGAAGGTATTTTTGAAAACTTGTGGGCCAATCACCACGGGCAGCTCAATCTCTCCGAGAACCGATCTCTTAGAACCATCAAAAGCGTTGACAACTAGGTTTCTCGGACGGAGTGCAAGACCATTGTACTCCAGCTTGACTAAAGCTTTCTTTGGAAACACATTGAGTGATGATCAGGTATCAACAAGGACATGAGAAAGTACAGCACCTTTGCATTCCAAAGTGATATGCAAAGCCTTGTTGTGATTACGCCCCCTCCGTAGTCAAGTCAACATTGGTGAAACCTAGTCCATGACTAGTATTGACATTTGCGACCACCGTTTCTAACTGATTGATTGTGATCTCCTCAGGCACATAAGTTGCGTGCAAGACTTTAAGTAGTGCATTCCAGTGAGCCTCGGAACACATGAGCAGAGATAGTATGGAGATCTTGGAGGGTGTTTGATGGAGATGATCTACCACTTTGTAGTCACTTTTTTTTATAATCCTCATAAACTCGTCTACATCCTGATCAAAGGGTGTCTTCTGAGTTTCTTTCGCAGCTGGTTCTTCTGGTACCACACTTTTTCCTTTTGCTTTAGCAGCAGCTTCTACTTCAGCGTTAACTCTGGGGATTTGTGAAGCAGAGAGACGTCCGCTTTGAGTGAAGCCTCCTCATCCCCCAACATTGTCAACTTGTGGTGTAGAAATTGAGGATTCAAGAGTGATCTTTTTTCCATGGCAGTAAAGATCCGAACCATAATGCCAAGGCACGACATTGTTGTTATCATAGGGAATTGGTCCAGGCACTGTGATGGTCACCGAACTAATTGCATCAGAAGAAGGAGTTGTGATAGTCTGTGGATCATAGTAGATGGTGACAGGAGGTCTGATTGAAGATGATGCAGGTGCGGGAAGTTGTTGATGTTGATGAGGGTGTTGCTGAAAGTTGTTGTTGAGAGAATCCGGAACATGGATGGTTGCTGGATCATAATAGATGGTAACCGTTGAGATGTTGTCACTGATGTTTGTTGATGTTGTAGCTGATTCCGTTGGGATAACGTTTGCTGGTGTTGTAAAAGAGATTTTTGTTGTAGTTGTAGAAGATGGAATTATTGATGTGATTTGCAGGATGCCTTCTCTGAGAAGACTGCTGATACTATTCTTCAGTTTTGCACAACCATTGGTAGAAATTTTGCAAGCTTCACAACGGGCCTCATAACCCGAAACACTTGGCACTTCAACAGCTGAGCTTTCACTCCGGCCAGTGGTGTTTGAATACTTGCAACGTCGTCAATCAGAATTGTTGGTTGGTCCTCCTCAATGGCATTAATCCTCGACCCACCGTGGTTCGGTATTGGATTCTTTGTGACATTTGGTGGAGGTACGAAACTCAAAGCTTTGGAGTCAATCAGATCTTAGACTTTCATGTGCAGGGCCCTACACTTTTATGTTGAATGACCAGGTGCATTGGAGTGAAAAGCACATCTGGCGTTGACATCATAATTTTTTTGGAAGATTCAGAGGATCTGGTGGAGCCAAAGTTCTTAGTTCAGTTAGATTAAGCTTCAATAGCTGCGGGAGTAAGGCTACATAGGGCATTGGGATGGGATCGATCACCCTATTAATCTAATAAGGCCTTTGTTGTAAAGGACGTTATTGTTGGTTGTTGTTATAAGGTCTTTGTTGTTGTTGAGAATACTGTTGTTGTTGAGGATATTGTTGTTGCTGAGGTGCTGGAGTAGGAATGGTCACTACAGCCACTGATATTTTCATGTATTGGGGTCTACCTCTATTAATATGTACTGCATTGGTCTCTCATGTCCTTCGAGGTCTTGAGAAAGGTTTCTTTGCATTGCTAGAGCTAGCACCATTATCATAAATCTTGCCCATCTTCAGAAAACTTTCAATTCTATCTCCCGCTATGACCATATCAACAAAACTGGTAGAAGAGAAGGCAACAAGTCTATCAATATAAGTTCCTTGCAAGGTATTCATAAACATATCAGCCATCACCCTTTAAAACATAGGTGGTTGGACAACAGCTGCGAGTTGTCTCCACATTTGAGCGTACTCACGGAAACTTTCCCTTGAAGATTAAGACATTCCCATTAGGAGAGTCTTATTAGGGGTCATATCCAGGTTGTACTGATATTGGCGTATAAAGCCCTCAGCTAAATCTTTCCAGTTCATGACAGTAGCCCTTGACAAGTGTGAGTACCATTCCCTGGATGCTCCGGTTAAACTGTCTTCAAAATAAAACATCCACAGTTTCTCATCCATAGTATATGCTTTCAATCTTCCCAGAAAATATTGCAAATGGGTACGAGGACAGGAGGTACCGTTGTACTTTTCAAAGCACGGGGGTTTGAACTTGTGAGGAATCCTTACCCCTTCCACTAAGCCCATATCCATCACATCGAATCCCAAAGAGTTCTGGGATTCCAGGGATCTCAGCTTTCTCAGATATCTCGTCCAGACGACGATCATAAGCTTCTTCTGCCCCAGCGCCCAACTCTGTAAACTGCTCATCCTAAGGGTCTTCTTGCAGAATACGATCTCCAGTGTTCCTTTGGCCATTCCCCAAGATATTAACTTAAGGATTGTTGTGAGGTCCAAACACCACCGAAGTCGTTTGCGGCTGATCGCGCGCATTGTTACTTGTACCCCTAGTGCCTGCATGATTATCTTCCGAAGTCTGCCGCTCGACTAACTCCCTCAATCTTTCCTGGGTCTGTGTCAGTCCAGTCATCACATCCATGAATTAATTCATTTGATTCCTCACTTATGTCCTCACATCAGTCATCTAAGTCCTTACATCTGTCAGTTCCTACTGTAGCTGATCCATTTGTATACTCGGAAGGTTGTGTCGAGTTGTATATCTGTGGATGAGATTAACGGGAAAGACCCTCCTGCGAGCAATATTTCCTTAAACAATCAACAAAGTGAGAAGACAATCAACAAAACACCTGCAAAATAAAAGGTATGTCAGAATGCAATGCAATATGCCTATTTGTTTTTCGAGGGTATCCGGTTTAGTTCTTGGTTTTGACCTTCCAGACCTCTAGGAGATGAAGATGTTGAAGCATAAGAAAATCCAATACATAACCATTAAAATACAAGTGGCAATGCCAAAGTACAAATAGTTCATGGATTACAACCAAACAAACTCCCATGGTGAATCAAAATACAACAAATTTAAGAATACAACAGACAAAATCACCATGGTGAGCTAAAGTACAATCAAATAGATACAAGTAAAGAAAATAAGACATCCAGTCCAAAAGCATCCTCCCTGACTTCCTTCAGGAGAGCATCAGTTACTGGTCCAACTGGATGCTATGTAATGGTCCTGATGAGAAGGTTTCTGGTTGCAATGGCATTTGTCATCTTCTGATACTTGTCTTGTTCTTTGGATCTCTTTAACCCCGCCCAGAGTTTCAACTCTGAGATCTCCTTCTGAGCTGATATCAGTGCCTTTTGGCGTCTTTTTTCATTAGCTTCTAACTGCTCTATCTTGGCTTGCATCTTCTGGTCTTCTTTCAGACGAGCCTTAGTTATCCTGACTCATCTATCCTGACTCTCCTCCAAATAATGCTCAACTCTTGCCCTTTGAATCTTTGCTTCCTTACATGCATTCTTCAACACAAGCTCCCCTGCTCGGGCTTTTCTGATGAAGTCTTCAGTCTTCTCAATTTTGGTTACATGCTCAATGCGTAGCTTTTCTAACCTCTTAATGTCTAGACGACCATCATTCTTTTCCCAAAGGGTCTTCTTCAAAGCTTCAGCAAGTTGGGTGTTTCTTTCTTTCATCTTCTCAAACTCTTCCAAGCTTACTGTAGCTATGGGCTCAACTGCTGATGGCCCTGGTACATCTTCCAGGGTGAATGGAATACGAGTAATCTGTCCTCTGAGGCGTGACCATTCAGTGTACTGAGCAGAGGCTATGTTGTTGCATTTCCCCATAATAGAAGTCCCTTTAGTCTGTATGTTGTCCCAAGCCCAGGCTACTTGTCAGACAATGGCATGATTGTTCTGAAAAGCACAATAAAGAGACTCTGCTAAGTCCTGCTCCCTAGGTGGATGTATCAAGGCATACCCCAACTGTCTCTTGAAAAGTAAAGGATTGTAATTGATGCAACCCTTTACTCCAATAAGTGGCACATTTGGGTATTGCCCACAGCTTGTTATTATGTCTCGACCCTTGGTGCTCTGAGTACACCATCTGATGTCTTCTGAAGTAAGGGAAATCATCCTATTAGCCCAATTCATTGAATGATGTGGATTCAGGAAAGCTTCAGTTTTCGGCATATGCTCCATCAACCAACTGTAGAAAAGAGGTGCACAACACCTTATCAGTTTTCCTCTTTGTTTCTCATTCCTCTGATGAACTGAGTAGTAGAAGTCTCCCAATAAGGTAGGAACCGGGTTTTTTAGCATGAAGATGTGGATAACATTCTTGATTACAAACTTAGGCTCGTCTGCAAATAAGATGATACCATAAATGTTGAGGGCTAGGAGAGCACAGACAGTTTCCCAATTACCTACTGCAACATGCTTTATACCCTAAGTAACTAAGAAATCCAGATGGAGGCCTGGGATTCTGGCCTTGGAAGTCATGTGCTCATCAATGATAGTTACCTCCAAATGTAATGACTTGGCTATGTCTTACTTCTTTTGAGGGGTCATTTCAGGATTGAAAGGAATTCCTCTTCTGATAGGGACATCCAATAGCATTGAGTATTCTTCCAGCAAATCACCAATCTGAAAATCTGGGAAAGTGAAGCAACGGAGAGGAGGATCATAACTGAAGATAGGTGAGAATCATGCTCCTCTGTAATGCGTCCAAGTCCATGATCATGTCCAGGATTCCACCATAATGTTCTCTGAATAAGGGAACATGATCAGGGGTGATAAGAGCCTGTATCTGCCTGATGCCTGCTAGAGGATACTCAAAGAAGTGGTAGGTGATGTTGCTTTTCCTGGTTGAAATCCATGTTGAATATGTATGCTGAAGGAGATAACTGAAGAGGATGACTGAAGAAGATAGCTGAAGAAAATAGCTGAAGCAGATAACTGAAGGAGTGTTGAAGCAGATAAGCTGGGCAGAAGAACGGTCAAAACCAAATCGAATGAAGATGGATACCCTGTAAAACAAATAGACAAAATGTTAAATGATTCAGTATGATGTATGCTTATGATATGCAAGGATTTTTGATCATGTGCTGGATTGTCTGTTGCTCTTGATAGGGTCCATGAGTGTTCAGAGTTTAAGATGGAAGTTTGAGAACCGGTAACCAGGTGGGGGACTCAAATAAGGAGTCAATAATCCAGGGTTTCAAAGAATCAATCCAAAATAGTACAACCTTACGAACAAAATCCAGTAGCAAGGTATGTTGAGGTCAAGGGTTCCTGCAAACCTATAAACAACCCAACCCACTTACAGGTATTGTTCTAGAACAAAGATCCTCATATTCGGATCTATTATGAGAAGTGTAAACACTTTTAACCCGGAGGTACAGTGTTTACCCTAATCATAAAGGATCATACTCTAATTCACTTCAGATGCTGAAGGTCATCTAAAAAGGTCATCCAGACTTAACAGGTTTCCCATATAGCCCTAGCACTACAAGAGATCCGTAGCACAGAGTTCTCAAAAGGAAACCCATGTCTGAACCGTGTTTTCATATTCCCACACCAGACCGAAATGGAATGGGAGAGAATACAAAACCACTATAATCCTATGTGTCACTCGGGCCTTTGTGTTGAGCCTTTCTCACTGGAATACCCCACCCACCAAGGTAAAAACAATCCAAAACAATGATGCAATAATAATAATGAAATGCAGAAAGCAGTAAATGAAAGCGATAAAGTAAATGCAATAAATAAAGGTATACAGGAAGCAATGAATAAAGCAAAAACATAAACACAAATAGCACATAACACCCCCAATAAACACAAACAAACAAACAAGAACTAGGAGAAACCCACAAGAGAACCAGAAGCCCTGGTTGCAAAGGTCCCCAACAGAGTCACCAAGCTGTCGCTCCCCAGATTTTCATCTCGGTACAAACACGAACCGCCGGCGATGTTGGTGGTTGAGATTGAATAGAGTCGCCAGCTAGGCATTTTTATCCCAAAGGAAAGGTAATGGTGCATAAACCTGGAAAGAGATGGATAAGACAGTTGTGAACCAAAGAAACTGAGTAAGGGGGTAGGTTACGACCTGGGAAGGTATTAGCACCCAGATCGTCCGTCGTACTCGACGAGATCCACGCTTACTTGATTGTGTTTAAAGGGGAATGGTGTATGTGCTAAACTGTGCATCAAAACTAAGGAGAAAAGGAAGTATAGAGTGTCAGTGTAAAGAAGAAAGTGAGTGCTCAAAACTGAGGCTAAGGAAAGAGAACTGGGAGGAGGAGAGGGGGGAGACAAAGAGACTTTAGTTCGATAACTGTTAAGTTATGCCTACATATCCTCTCGTGCAATTAGGAAGTCAGAACACCGTAGTTCGACTCAAATAGACTGGGATGACTTTGTTGTGAACTACTTGCTTTTCTATGCTCAAGTGTAGGACTCGTCTAGCTCGAGTGCTAACTGTCTTGCATTAGACGGAAGAAGCGAGTTCTCGTTTTCAGAATGAATATGATGAGAAAATAATCTCGGAGGAGACATTTATTGTTTGTTTTTGTGTTTTCAGTTTTTTATTGTTTTCGATGCTTTGCATAGGATAATGAGCTTAAGCCTTGATCAAGGGTTTGCAAACTCATTATATCACCCCTGATTAGGGATAATGAGTATACTTAAGTATGAGGTGAGAATCTCAACTTAATTACCCTAATGATGCAGGATTAAGATCATTAACCTACTTGTGATTATGAAGTGTTTTTGGATTTCTATTTTGTGTTAAGTAATGAGTTTAATCTCTAATCAGGGATTAGTGAACTCATTACACCATCCTAAGAGAAGGATGATAGATGAGGACACTTAAGATGAGGAAGATACCTCAACTTAATTCATGGTTAAGATTAAAATCATTATATAACAAGCCTTTATTAAAGTGGATTTTAATTAAAGGTTGGATTAAGAAATGGATTTTATGTTTGTAAGACTAAACCTGAGGGGGACTTGTCCATTAAACACTAGGGTTAGTCCCTCTGAACCAACAGGCAGAGATGTAACCTTAATATCAGGCCCAAGTTACAGGCTTAAGTATTAATGATTATTAGGTGTTTTGATTAGGAGGTGTAAGCAATTTAAAGGTTTAACACTAAGTATTAAATTTATACACTCCATCCTAAGATAAGGATACATGCATAACCCTAATACAGAGCCCCAAAACATTAACTGTTTAGCCTTTGATTATGAGGTGAGAAGCAGAGACTCAAGGAGACTCAAAGGTAAAAAAAATTAGGGGAGACTATGTACAATCCTAAATTTATCATGCTTGGATATTCCTATGGTTTTTAAGGCTTAAGAAAAGATCTTCAGAAAGTCTTCAGATGGCCACCAAGGAAGAAGAAGCAGATGAAAAGAGAACAGAAAAGAGAATAGGTTACTTACTGCCTGAAGAAGTTAAGTAACCTAAGAGAAAGAAAAGGAGCTAGAGAGAGCATAAGTGAGTCAAACTCACTTCAAAGACAAATAAAAATACAAATGAAAGGATAAGGAGAGATTGGATATGGAGGCAAATCCACATCCTAAACAACTTACCTGAAGCCCCTGAAATGGTTAGTATGAATGCATAAGATGAAACAAGATGCAATGAAGCAAAGATGAAGATGCAATGATGCCAACTAGAGGTGAATACATGATGCAAATGTGTCATGGAGAGATATAAAGTCATATACAATGCATATGTATGATCATACAAGTGATGGATGCAAAAACAAGCATGTTAGAAGCTTAAGAATACATGAACATACATAAGATGTAATGGATGCAAAACACACCAAATGAATGCAACAATGATCAACCAATGTCCGCACATGTCCTAAGGCATCTAATATGACATACAAATGCATGAGATGTCATGACAAGTCCACATGATGAAGGTATGCCAAGATGAATGCAAATAAACATGGCAAATTAGGGTTTTAAGAAAGTATGAGATGCATATGATCAAAACAGAAGCAAAACACATGATAAAAAATTGAAATTGCAACCAAATGAATCCTAAACACACATAAGATCACTCCCCAAAAATGGAAGTCAGAAGCTAAACCAAAGTCAAGTTATGGTTTTTCTAAGTTAGGCTAGGGTTTTGGGTACTTCCTCATGAAAAATGACAACCAAATGGAAAATGCAATGCAAATATATGAGTTAAATACCCTAGATACTACATGAAAAGTATGAAAGAATGAAAAAAAGAACCATGCACAAACTCATCTTGGTTGATCAGAAATGAACTTTTGAAGTTAGGGTTAGAAAAATAGGAAATTTAGAAACCCTAATTCATGGTCAATTGTCAAAATGTGATCAAACCCTAAAATAAATTTTCAAGATGAGTTTGTAAATTGTTCTAAATGTGTAAGAATGCTTCATGATTTTTTTGGTGATTTTTAAATACCTAAAAGTATTTTTAATTAATTAAAATGAATGAATTAATTAAATAATACAATCAAATGATTTAAAAATAGATTTTTAATGCAAAAATTAAAAATAAATTTTTTTTTGGGTTTTTAAAATTATGTAAAGTGAGAATGCAAAAAATCAGATTTTTAGAAAATGTTTTACTATTTTAAATAAATAAAGAAAATAAAATGAAATAAAAATGAAATAAAATGCAAAGTAATCAGAATGAGGGACCAGGATTGCGTGGGAGATGGATGGAGGGATGGGATTGGAAGTCTTCTTGACCAAGGGTATGAAGATCTAAGGGCCTAGGTTTAAATTTGTGATTCGCGCGTGATCCAATGACCTAGGTTTAATCTGAGTTAATTAATTATAATTAAGTTAATTAATTAAAATTAGGGTTAAGTGAATTATTTGGACCGTCCAAAACTTAATCTAAACATGATACAAGGGCTGATATTCAAACTGGAAACCCTAATCACCATTAACCCTAATTATTTTCAGGTGACCGGAGATAAGCTCCGTTCATCTTCTCCGGCGAGCTCAAAACCTAACTCCACCTACAAGCTACTAAAACGCATCAAACCTGCCCATAAATGATCCCCAAACATCATACAATCAAAATCAATCATCAAACATCATTTAAACTTCATGAATCAAGCAAATCGAAGCAAACAAATTTCACGGGCAAACTTTCAGAACAACAATACATGCTCATTTCTCAACCATTTTCAATTCTAAACACATCATGGTGATCAGCTAAGCATATAGAATCATTTTATAACAAGAAAAAGAAGTTCTGGATAATTTGTTCTTGATGAATACCTGAACTGGACTTTTTCAAAATGGAGCTTTCAGGACCTCCCTCTTGTGCAAAATGACTTCTTTGGACCTCCTAAAGCTACTGGAGTGCTTAGAATGCTTTGAAAGTGGATGGTTCTTGAGGTCCAGTTCTGATGAAGCAGAAAATGTGTTTTTGATATGTGGTGTTTCAGGCCATTTTGATGGTTGATTCTTGTTCTATGGATGATATGTGATTGATTGGTGAAAGAATTTTGGAAGTTTGATGGCTGGTTTGAGAGAATCGAAGAAATGAAGTTTTAGGGATTTTTTGCAATATGAGTGTGTGTTCTTTCAAGGCTTCAAGTGTTATGTTTTATCCTCCTTAGGGTTTCTATAAACAATTGAGATCAGTCAGAGGAGTGGATATGCACTGTGGGATTGGTATGGTGCCATTGGCCAAAAAGTCAAAAGTTTGTGTACTTGAAGCATAGACCATGGCATAAGTGATTTGAGGTCTTAGGCTGCCTCAGCTAAGTTCAAGGAGCACCATTGGATCGAAATTGGGGAGTTGTATGGCTTGATTCATGAGTTTCCAAAGGTTTTGCATTTTCACAACTTTGTGCATTTTGAAGAAATTGTTCATGAAACTTGTGAAGCAAGGCATGAATTTTGGTCTTGAGATGTTTCTCATCAATGTTATGTAGTGTAAAAGTGAATTATAGGTGATTAGAATGCTTAAAAGTCCATTTTGCAAAATTCCCTCTTTGACATGAACTTGAAAATTATGTGATTTTTGCCAACTTTGATCCATCATAACTTGAGTTCTAAGATGAATCAAGAGTAGTTCTTGTACTTTTTGAAAATGGGAAGATCAAATCTACAACTTTCATGTTTGAAGAAAATTCATTTGAAACCTTTTTGATCAAGAAAGAGGAGGTTGAAGATCTTTCCCAAAATGGAAAGTTTTCATTACAAGTCATGCCCAAAAATAGAAACTTTTCAAATGGCTCAAAATTCTTCAATCTTGTTAACTTCTAAGCATTCCTATGATCAAATAAAGATCATATGACCTCAAATTGATGGTGATGACCCTTTGGAACCCTTGTTGGTGGCCTCAGATGCCCTGATTCTAACTTTTCTTGCACAACAAGTTACCATTTGATCAGATGACTTCCACAATGAATTTTGCTTCAAATTTGATACACATGCTCCTTATGACATATATAGACCAATAGAATCAAGAATGGCCAAAAATTTTGAGTATAAGGGCCTCAAACCTAAAACCCTAATTTCTATGTCATCTGTGTAGGAGCTCTTAGCCTGCCTGGACAACTGTGCAATCCCTTGTGATTTCTTGACTTCAAAGAAACCTTGGAGGCATAATATGATCATAGAAAACTCATGGACCCTCTTGGCATGCTTCATGGTCTCTGAGATAGCTCAACCTCTTCTAAGATTCATCTAATCACAAACCCTAGCTATGCAGCTATGCAATGAATTGCTAAAGGAAAAATATGCAATGTGAGATGTGATGCTTATGCAATGCAATATGGAAGGTCACAAGCCAAGGTGTGAGAGAAAGGAGAGGGAAAATTTGGGGTGTTTATAACGGGGTAGATGGAAATATGGGAGTAACATTCTAAGTCGTGGTGTCTTCTTGAAGCTTTTCCTTTCTTTTCCCCATGATTGCCATGTTATTCACATCTTTTCTCATATCATCTTTATTCTACTTCAAGCGTTCCATAGTCCTCTAAGAGTTACTTCTTGTCCAATACAAGTGTCGAGAAATCAACTGCGGGTTATAAACGAAGGATAAATGAGTTTTTTTGTTTTTGTAATGAAATGTAAGATGCATTGTTGATGCAATGAAATAGATGCATGTATGGAATGCAGGATCCAGAATCACATGATCAAAGTCTCGAATTAGTCCATAATCTTTAATTGCGGGATTTCGTGAGTCTGAGGTACGAATGAAGGATGTTTTGATTACTCTCCTTACAAAGATCTCACCAGGTAGGATCTAAAGTTTTTTAGGAACCCCAAAGTTATCGATCCATATGACTGTTCATCAAACACGTCATAAATATTATGGTTGATTGAATCCGCCATATGAATCTCGTTTGGGTGAGGTTTTTGTATCAAACTACCTGAGGGAAACCCTCGGTGCCCCATACTACGTAACCATCGACACAAGGTTTCAAACAAAAGTCTCAGAGTTATGGACTTATCTCAACTGTTTACTGGACATGTCGGTAGTTCGACAGTCAGTCAACTCTATTGAGACAATCTATTCTGAGTGAGGTCTTCGTATCGAACTACACAAGAGTAACCCCTCAGTGCCTCATACTACGCGACCATCTACCCTTTTTTTTAGCCCAAAAGTTTAAGGTTCTAAGATCCTTAGAGTCGACGATCCTAATGAAAACATTGATCGTCCGCGCCATAAATATGACAGTCGTCAGCATTCGCACTAGAATCTACTCCAAGCGAGTTATTCGTATTGATCGTCCACGAGAGCATTTCTCTCGGGAGCCCATACTACACAACTCCTAATTTTATGTTTATACTCATAAGCCCGAGTATAGAGCTTTTCACTCAAGTTTCTTTTAGCAATCAAATTATCATTTCAAAGTACCACAGAGCCACAATATAGATATAATACGGAAAACGATAAAAAAAAAGCGATAAAATAAGCAAGTAACACATAAGAAAACATCCAAACAAGCGTAGAACCACCTAGACTAGGTCTGACTTGCATAGGGGTGAACCAATCCCCAGCAGAGTCGCCAGTTGTCATACCTCGAAAAATACGATCCTCGCGAACGCAGTCGCGGCTGGGCTGACATGAGAGTCGCCACCTAATTTTGTTTATTCCCAAAGAGGGAAAGGGTAAATATAGATAAAACCATTAAGAAGGGATAAGACATGGTCACCGCAAACCATTTCCTGGGTTCGGAAGTCGGTGATGTAGGGGGAAGGTATTAGCACCCCCTACATCCACGTACTCGATGAGAACCTTCTAAGTTGTCACGCGCGAAGGGATGTCTATGCTTATGAATTACTTATTAAACTAAGGGTTTATTGATACTAGGGGCTCGACAAGGATTGCGATCCTCGTGCCTACGTATTCCCTCGTGCAGTGGAAAAGTCAGAGCTTCGTAATTCGGCTTACTACGGGTGTTGGTTGTTGATTTTATTACCTTTCTTTAAAAAAAGGGATTTAGGATTTGAATTGAACTAAAGACTATGGGTAATTTATTCCGATCAAGTCGTTCAAACGTTCGGTGCCGAAATAATCAGAGTGAGTAACGGGATTCCTATTATCCTCCTTTCTACCGCTTGAGGCTCGTGGCGTACAATTCTTTTCGTATTATTAAAGTATTTTATTACCTAACACCGCTTGACGTTGGATCAAGGGTTTAGATCTAAAAGAATCATTTTGGTTTTTTTAGGTTTGATGGCGAGGCACGATGTGCTCGAATTATGGGTGAATGCAAAAGGAGTTTTATTTGTCTGGTTTGTTAGCGAGGCACAATGCGCTCGACTCGCAAGGTTGAAAGACTTGATATGTGGATCAAGTAAGCTAAATACTCGCTATGGAAAAAAAGCGTGATGCATTGAATCGTTTAAGTTGAAAAAGTTGAGAAAAAGTGTAAAGTGTAAGGTTGTGCAGATGACGACCAAAGAATGATCGACTTACGTGTGTATGGATATTTACTTGGCATCTGACCAAGAAATTCGCTTATCTTTGAAATGATTGGTCTTAGTGTGCGTTCGTTTTTTACTTAGCAATTTATCGTCAAAATGCAAAGACAAATCACACAAGTAAGAATATCATCATATCACAAGCAAGAAGGATCGAGCGTAGACAAATATTCATCACACACAAAATCGATCAAGAAAGAAGAAAAATAATTAACCAAGTTAAATAGAAATTTTTAATATGATTAATTAACAAACTAATTAATCGATATTAAATATAACTATTTAAAATAATTAATCAACAAAATATTTTTGGAGTTTTTTAATAATCTAAAAGAAATTAATCAAACAATAAGAAAGAGATTAACATTTAAATAGACCTAATTAAGATTTTTATTTTTTAAGAAAAAGATAATTAATTAATTAAATTATATAAGATTATTTAATAAAATCAATCAATTAATTAATTAATTAATTAAATTAAACTATTTAAAATAATTAATTAAAAAGTTTTCTTTTTTGATTTTTAGAATTTTTTATAAAAAGAAAATAAAACAAAACCAAATGAAAATGAAATGGATTGTGTTATAGTCAGAAAATAATGGGTGTGTTTACTGAACGAACTGCTGAGCCCAAAACAATAAAGCCCACACTGCTACATCAAAATCCATCATGAACCCCTAATCAAAGTTGTTGACCTCAGGCACAAGCAGACACGTCCGATCAATTGATGAGTCATCTAGACTCAGATCAGACGGCTGACGAAAGGAGGTGCACAATAAAGACGCGTTAGGGATATGCACAGGATACGGGAAAAAAACCTTGCATTACCATCATCGGTCAACACAATGTGGTGTCACGCATTTAATGCGCCAACAAAGGATGATAATATTTCCATACTCCCAAAGCCAGACACGTCTTTCAATAGACAAGGAACTTCAATCATAAATAGAGAAAGATAAAGACTATTAAAGCTAGCTGAGAAATGAATCTTCTCAACAGCCAAAGAATTGCATCTGACTATAAATCATAAAATAATAAATAAATAAAAACAACACAAGTAGAACCCCTTTTTAATGTTACTTATCTCCCTTTTATGGAGTTTCGATTCAACGCCTTCCTCAACTCTATACTCAGTTGAACTCTTATCAATAGAAATCAACTTCATCGTATGTCATTGTCATCATCGCGACAAAGGATAACAAACCGAAGAAAATAAAAAAACCTTATCCCCAAATTCATCAACATTCAACGATCTACATCAATAAAAAGAACATAGTAAGGACGAGAAGCATTACCCACAAATGAAGAAATCTGATTCTAGCTGATTCGCAGTACGTAGATATTCTTTCTCTTCACTATTCTCTTCTACTTCGTGTGTGTCTTTATTTCATTTTCTCCACCTCTTTGCGATTTCTTCTTCTCTGTGTGTTTTGGCTATTCCTCCGTGTGATTGTTTCTGAGTGGCTTTTAGCTCAATTCAGATGAGTCTCAATGTATGACTCAATGAACCTTTGGTCATATGCTCTATGTGAGGGTATGAGGAATCATTTTAGCAGCGTTTCAGTAGGGTTTTTTCCAGTGTTTTTATGCCTCTTCTGTGTTCTGCTTATGGTAACTAGGGTTTTTTGTGGTGTTGCTTCTGCGTTTTTTCTGTTAGGGTTTTTTCCGTGTGTATTCAGATGTCCCCTATTTCCAATGATTAGAGCATCATATATAGTGGAATCTTTGAGAGTTGATACGTGTGAGGATTTGTGCGAGTGAGTGAGAATCATGTGTAGTTAAGCTTGTGTGCGTGAGAGGAACGTGAGCTGGCTTTTCTATTAGCTGATATTTTAATGCCGTTAGAAGGAATTTTCACGCTCTGATATTGTGTGGGGACCCTTTTGGTGAGTCACAAACTTGTTTGTCTGCAGTGTCATTCTAGAAGGGAGGTGGTCCCTAATGAAGTTTGAATCGTAAATTTGACCACATTGAATTTTGAAAACATAAATATTTTACTGATACACATATCTCGTTTTCAATTCACTTCTACTGCTATGTAACTCTGTTTTGGTTATAAGACCTTGCTTTATAGTGTGGTTAATATCTGCTCATGCCATAACCTTGTATTGCCTTGGAATTATGATGTTCTTTTGCTGCAATGACTCTTGATATGAATTCTTGTTCATGACTTTGATCATTTGATTATGTTGGATATCCATGACAGATTGGAAAATGAATGGAGCTTTGATAGTGAATTGATTTTCTTGTTTTTGGTGTTCTGCAGGTATTTTGTAGCTGCATAGCCAATGCTTTAGCAAGTAGGTTGTGAAGGCATAACACATGACAAGAATAGCTATGGATGAATAGGGTTAATTTGGCTTGGAGGATATGAGAACCTTGGTTATGGATCTTCTTAAGCATAGGATGAATTGTCACAAGATTTGAAGCCCTACTCTATTTGGTGTATCAAGGATTCTTCATAGGACAATCCTTAATTTTCTTTTAAAATGTATTTCCATTTTTGATGTACCATTTGGTTTGTTCACGATATTCAAAGTGCAATCTCTCAGGCTTAGGTTTTTATAACTTTGTAGGATTATGCTAGAAATTGATCTTATTTGTAACCAAACATTATGCCTAATATCTTGAACTTTGCTTTGAATTTATTTTGTAACTGTGAATCCATATGATGGAATATTGAGAAAAGTCCAGATTTTCACTTTCCAAAATGGTTTGTAACTGTTTAACTTGTGTAGTCTTCATTTAGCCTTGTGAAATTTGAACCCATATGCCAAGTGAGGCTTGAATTGATTAGGATCTTTCTTGTAGTTTCAAGAAGTTATGGTGCATTTATCCTTGTAACAAAAATGTGCATACTCGTGCTTGTGAAAAAAATGTACTCATCAATGACCGTTGTTGTAATATCCACCCTTTCATGTATGACATTGAATTATTATGGCTTGGACCTTGTAGCACGTAATTTCAAAGTAACCTTGTGGCTTACAACATAAACATTTGAATCCAAGTGCTAGACCTTTTATTTTAAGATTACCATCTTTCATTCTCTTGTTGGTTGCATATCTTTTTTGACATATATTGGATTTCACGATATTTGCTCCATCATTTGTAGCAATTTTTTTCTCATCAAACCACCACAACTTGAACATATTTCTGGATCTTGCAACAAGAATCAAGCATGATTGGACTTTGCTGTCCCATTGAGAAAATGAATTGAACCACTTGACCTGATATCCCAATAACTTAGATAATGAAGCCTCTTGCCTGTTTGACTAAGATTAGGTCCAAATCCAATGAATCTTAATCATCATCTCCCACACACCAGCTTTGGTTGCCTTGCCTAAGCCTTGGTAGTCAACTTACACAATCTGAGCCTAATCAAATAAACAGACAACATATTTTTTGGATTTTGAATAATGATTAGTAATGCAGTAACAAAAATACATATGAAGGTAAAATTATACGGGTAGGACAAATTTGGGGTATGACACTACTGAGAATTAAAGAACTACCCACTGGGGAATGAGATGATCTAGAATGGGGTTGCAGTTCTGGTGGGGAAATAAAGACATTGACTTAGAGAGATAACAGCTCCGCTACAAATCATAGCGTGATTCTGATACCTTGAATGGTAACAAATTCCTACTGCTGGAATATGTTTACTCATCTTCTTTGACCAAGTAATCCTTACTTAGAAAGGGTAAAACTTCCCCTCGATCCTAGTCTTCAGCCACAAAATCGGTCTTAGTTTCTTCTCATCAAGTTCTTTTCTTACCAAGGTCTAAAAAACATAATCTGCAAGGGCTTTCATCAAAATTCTCACCGGGATTCACTAGGGAGATAGCCGTTTGATGGAAAGTAGTCTTCGTCATACTTCTCTTTGAGACTTCTTTGGAGAGACGCCATAGGATGAAATACCATTGTCTGAATTGTAGAGGTTTGCAAACTTCTCTTGTTGAGATGAAATTTGCTGGAAAGACTTCATTATACTTCTCTTTGAGACTTCTTCAGAGATTCCATGTGATATAAGCCTATTTTTAGGTGCTAATGATTGTATTGAAAGAGGGAAAAACTTCTCGAGAAGATATTTCCATTTGTCGACTCCCTTGGGGAAAAATTATTCAGGTGAAAACAAGATTTTTGAGAGATCTCCAGTTGTTCGACTACTGGGGATTTCCGAGAAAAGAATAAGCTTTTTAAAAGACTGCCACATGTTCGTCGACTATATTTATCTTGGGGACATGGCATCCATATTTCCAAGAAGTTTTGTTGAGAGGTTTTCTCTGGAGATTTATCTTTATCTGGGAAAGAAAAATTCATCTTTGCATGGGAAGAAAGGTGTGAATTTCCTTTTCGTCCTTTAGAGGTTCAATTTATCAAAATGGTCGAGTACCGCTTTCAATCCAAGAATGATTTGGAGAGAGACTGTTAAAAGATGACACTTCTCGTCGAGAAAAGAACTCAAACTAGGAACCTATCCAAATCTGGATAGTTAAATTGAAACAAGACTTCCATGGGGATCGAACTCGGTAGGGTTTTAAAGAAAGGATGGACACTTTTTTCTCAAGGTTGACAACTCTATTGGAGAGAGGACACTATTTGGGGGAGAGCAAAAGTGAATGCAACAAATATGTAATATGAATATGTATTATGCATGATGTATGAACGACTGCTTATGCTGAAAAACAGACACGACATACAAACTGATGATTCACAAGATCAGATACTCGACAACTCTGGGGATGAAAGTATCACTGGTGTGTAATTAATGGAGAAAAGTCTTGCTAACGAGCTTGCTTACTCTTGGTATTATGAAGATGCTACTCTTTGGGAGTGAAAACCCTTTACTAGTGTTCTTGAATGCATCATTATGTTAGGGAAAAGGGTTCATGTTCTTGCTTCCAACGTTTATCAGAGAAGATGTGAAGTTTGACCCTTACTGGGGATGATGAATAAGATGTCCAATCTCATTCTTAATGATCCGCTGCTTAGATTCAGTCAATCATAAGATTACTAGATTCCACGTTTTGGAGTTTGATCACTCTTAGAGTAGCTGTTGATATTCCCTTTTATGTTCAAAAATCAAAGGAAATTGTCATTTTTATTTTAAAAGAAAAAGTAAAATCATTTTTTTGTTTCAAGAATGAAAATCATATAAGAAATTTCATTTTGCAAAGTAGAATAAAGTGAGAATCGCAAACAAATGGGCAAAAGACTATAATTTTCATTGATATAATGGTATTCATCTAAGAGCGTGAATCCACGGAGCATTACAAAGTTAGAAATGGTAATTTATAGGGAAAGAGCTACATTGAAATATCATGAACACTATCCTTTTACCAACTTTGAATTTCGAGTATTCTTGAGCTTCTGTTGAAGATGACTTTGATCAAGGATTCTTTGACAGATGATCCTGTTTTGGATGATCTTGTTTTGTTGGATGCAGTCACTTGCCAAAAATCCCTAATTTTTGCCTAGATTATCCTTTTGGGTTTTCAATCTACCGGGATGATTTTTTGTTTATGTCTCTAATTTTTTTCCTGGACCTCCCTTCCAGGTTTTCAATTCAATGAGATGCTTTTTTTGTGTTTTGTTTTTAGGCGAAGTATTTCTTGATTGCATCCACATTCGTGGGATAACTGAATTACTCTCCATCCATAGTTGTAAGTATCAAGGAACCATTTGAGAAGGCTTTCTTGACAACATAAGGGCCATCATAATTCGAAGTCCATATGCCCCTAGAATCAGTGAGGAATGATTGGATCTTTTTGAGCAAGAGATATCTTTCTCTGAATATGTAAAGCCGAACCTTTTTTTCAAAATCTTTCTTCATCCGTTGTTGATATAACTGACCATGGCACAAATTTGTCATTCTCTTTTCTTCGATCAGATTCAATTCATCGTATCTGCTTTAACACCATTCAACTTTTGTTAGCTTGGCTTCCATCAAGACTCTTATTGAAGGGATTCAACTTCTATGGGGAGCACGACTTCTATGCCATATACCAGAGAGAAGGGGGTTTCCCTGATTGAAGTGTAGATGGATGTGCGATAATCGTGAAGAGCAAATGGGAGCATTTCGTGCCAATCTATGTAGGTCACGACCATTTTCTAAATGATTTTCTTGATGTTTTTACTGGATCCTTCAACTGTGTCATTCATCTTAGGCCTGTAGAAAGATGAGTTATGGTGTTCGATCTTGAATTCAACATATAACTCCTTCATTATCTTGTTATTCAAGTTTGATCTGTTATTAATAATGATCTGGCTTGGGATACCGTAACGGTAGATGAGGTTGTTCTTGATAAATCAGACCACCATTTGTCTGGTCTCATTGGCGTATGATATTGCTTCGACCCATTGGGTAAAGTAATCATGGCTACCAGGATAAAGTGATGTCCATTTGACGCCTTTTGTTCGATCATGCCGATCATATGAATTCCCCATATAGAAAAGGACCATGGAGAAGGGAATACTTTGAGAAGAGTTGGCGGCACATGGATCTTGTCGGCATAAATATGACATTTGTGGTACTTTCTCATGTATTTGTAGAGATCAGATTCCATTGTTAGCCAATAATATCCTCCTCTTAATATCAGTTTTGCCATTGTGCGTCCTTTGGCGTGAGTGCCGATGGAACCTTCATGGATTTCTTTGATCAACATGCGTACTTCGTGTTTGTCCAAGCATCTAAACAACACCATGTCAAAAATTTTTGTACAACACATCATTTTTTAGGAAGAAGCTGTTAGTCATTCTTCTGAGAGTCTTCATATCTTTCCTTGATGCACCTGGTGGGTATTCTTGTCTTTGAAGGAAACATTTGATGTCGTGATACCAGGGTTTGACGTTAGTGATTGTATCGATTATGGATATGTAGGAGGGTTTGTCAAGGCGCATCACATCAATTTTTGGTATGCCATTCCAATGATTTACCAAAATCATGGAGGATAAGGTGGCAAGTGCCTCAACCATGTTATTCTCTTCTCGAGGAATATGATGAAATTCAACTCGGTTGAAGAAGGGTAACAAACTTATTGCATACTCTTTGTAAGGAATTATTCTTGATTGGCGTGTTTCCCATTCTCCTTTGATCTAATATATAACCAAAACAAAGTCTTTATACATATCCAGATCCTTTATCCTTAAATCAATAGCTTCTTCGAGACTCGTGATGCAATCTTCATACTCAGCCTCATTGTTTGTGCATTTGAAAATTAATCGAGTCGTGAAAGGAATATGGGAGCCCTGAGGTGTGACAATGATTTCCCTGATTCCGTTTTCATAAGCGTTAACCGCTTCGTCAAATATTAGACCCCAACGGGATCCTGGCTCTGGGCCTTCATCTGGGAATGGTTCATTGTAGTCTTTCATCTTTAGGTACATTACGTCTTCATCTAGGAAGTCAAATTTGATAAATTCATGGTCTTCAATTGGTTGATGAGCCAAATGATCAACTAGATACTTCCTTTGATGGATTTCTGAGCGTGGTACTCGATGTCATATTCTGATAACAACATCTGCCAACGGGCAATTCTTCCAGTTAAGGCAGGATTCTCGGAGACATACTTGATTAGATCCATTTCAGATATTAACCAAGTCGTGTGACAAATCATATATTGGAAAAGGCGCTTAGCAGCCCAAGCTAAAGCGCAACAGGTTTTCTCGAGCATGGAGTATCTGGTTTCACAATCATTGAATTTCTTGCTCAAGTAGTAAATTGTAGACTCTTTTCATTTTGTTTCATCTTGCTGGCCAAGCACACAACCCATTTAATCTTTTAGGACTATCAAGTATATTTTCAGGGGCCTTCCTTCCACTAGAGGAGACAAAATAAGTGGATTCAACAAGTATTCTTTTATATTTTCAAAAGGTTTTTGACAATCTTTCATCCATACACAACTTTGATTCTTTTGTAGGAGATTGAAGATTGGCATGCATGTCATGGTCATGAGGAATATGAATCTTGAAATGTAGTTCAGACGTCCCAAGAATCCTCTTACTTATTTTTTAGGTTTTGGGTGAAGGCATTTATTGAATTGCCTTGACTTTGTTGGGATCAACCTCGATTCCCTTTTGGTTGAAGATGAAACCCGAGAGCTTTCCTGAATGGACACTAAATGTGCATTTGTTGGGATTCAATCGGAGTTTGTATTTTCTCAGATGTTGGAATAACTTTCATATGTGTTCCACATGTTCTTCCTTTGTCCTGGACTTAGAAATCATGTCGACGACATATACCTCAATCTCTTTGTGTATCATGTCGTGGAATAGAGTTGTCATGGCCCTTTGATAGGTTTCCCCTATGTTCTTTAGACTAAACGACATAAATTTGTAGAAAAGGTGCCTCAGGGGGTGATGAATGAAGTTTTCTCCATATCTTCAAGTTCCATTTTGATTTGATTATAGCCTGAAAATCCATCCACGAAGGAAGAGAATTTGAATTTTGTTGTGCTATCAACTAGCATGTTAATGTGTGGTACGAGAAAGTCATCCATTGGAATGGCTTTTTTTAGATCCCTGTAGTCTATGTACATCCTGACTTTTCTATCCTTCTCCAGAATTGGCACTATGTTGGCTAGCCATTGAGGGTATTCTGATGTGGCAAGGAAGCCTGCATTAATATGTTTTTGCACTTCTTCCTTAATTTTGATGGCCATATCTGGGTAAGTTCTTCTCAGTTTTTGTTTCACTGGCGGACATTCTGGATTCAACGGTAGATGAGTCTTTACAATGTCGGTATCCAACCCTGGCATATCTTAGTAGGACCAAACAAACACATCTGGAAATTCTTTTAGAAGATTTATCAGACTTTCTCTGACAGTTGAACCGAGCAATGCTTCGATCTTAACGTCTTATCTTTCTTCTTCTGAACCCAAATTGATCGTTTCCAACGGTTCTTTGTATGGTTGAATAGACTCTTCCTCATGTCTGAGTAGTCGAGAGATCTCATATGGAATTTCTTTGTCTCCTTCTTCTTCAGATTCAAATACTAGTAACTCGAAGTTGGGAGAAGGCATTGGATCACATATTTCAATGGAGTTTAAAATAAATAATTTGCATGATGATGATGATAATTTTTCAGAAAACAGAGAGAAATGCAAGAGTGTGTGCCGATTTTTGGAAAAACGTTTGTTTTAGTTTTAGGGTTTTTTAGGATTACCATTTTCTGAAAAAGAAAAAAGGGAAAATAACAATAAATGCAGGAATTCAGAATGACATATTTATTTATGTTTTGTCGATTCTTGAAACACAAACTCTATAAATCAAAAATCTTTCGCTTTATGCAGAGCAAAAAGGGATATTTACAGAAAGCAAGCCCTATAAAAATATTCTTCATTCGGGCTAGATGAGAGGTCAAAATAAATACGAGGAAATTACTTTGAGATTTGAACAACATTCGAGACTTTAACAGCGAACCGACCGTTGCAAACTCCCTTGTGGGTTACAAAGTTTTGTATTTTCCTTCTAGGATTGTCCTCTGTAATGGTACTGATTTCTGGTGGAGTTGGATCAGTAGAGTCCTTTTCCCATGCAGAGTTGTCATAAGAAAGGTTTTTTGTTGCATTTCCATATGCATTTTCATGTTCCGGAGAATCTCCCCATCCATTTGCTCGGATCTCTTCGATCCTGATGCGAGAGCTTTCAGGAGCGGTATACTTCACAAGGAAATCAAACTTGTCGCTTGGTTGTCCCAAGGTATCCCAAGTTTTCGAATGGATTGATGAGTTATCTTCCTTGATGGAATTGACTTTAGGTAGTGCAAAGTTAATAAACTTTTGTCTAGTAATTCTTGCAGCTTTGTGGAGACGTCCTTCAATATACTCAGGGCTTTCCTAGTAAGGTCTCCATGATTCTCAGAGAATAGATGAATATGTCTCGGGTCTGTTTAACATATATGGATTCTCTGGTTGAATTTGATATTCTGGATTGTCCTTGTAAGGTTCCAAGATTGGAAAATTATCCATGGAATCATCCAAGCTATAGTCAAAGTTATCTTTCATGATAATATCTGGAGCTTATTGTCTGACTTTGGTATATATCTGGAGCTCTGTTATAGAAAACAAAATGGCATGTATGCCTCTTCTTGCGATATATAACCCTCTTTGTTGAAATATGATTTCCATTCCTTATATGGATTTGAATAAGAGTCTTTGGAGTCATCTCCTTCGATAGTGTCAACTTCCTGAGAAATGGGGTGGAGGAAATCTCCATTGTGGAAGAAATCTTGAATAGGGCGAATGATCTCTTCCTTCTTTGCATTTGTGTACATTTGAGAGAAGCCGAGGCATTTCCTCGTCTTGTTGTCTGTAGGAGTCGCAAATTGCCCCAATCCTTTAATGTTACTGTTCTTCATTACTCGGAGAGCATCTTTGTAGGAGGGAATAAATGCTCCTTTTTCCTCGTTGCTGACGGAGAGTGCTTGTAATTGAGTTCCAATGATTTCTTCCAGCTCCAAGTAAGAGAATGATGATAAATTTCTTACAATTAACACTCTCTCTCCACATACTGTAACCAATTTGTTTTTCTTTACAAACTTCAGCTTCTGGTGAAATGTTGAGGTGACTACCCTGACTTCATGGATCCAGGGTCATCCCAATAAACAATTATATGTTGCTCGGATATCCATTACTTGAAAGGTGATTTGAAAAGTACGAGGACCAATGGTTATGGGAAGATCCCCTTTGCTGATAACTATCTTTCTGGACTCGTCGAAGGCTTTAACTACAATCTCACTACCTCTTATGTTGGCCCCTTGAAAAGATAATCATGCAATAGTTGACTTTGGATTGTGTAACACGGTGGGAGAACTGACTTTAGTTATGTTGCGAATAGCAAGAGTCGCCACCGACTTTTATTTTATCCAAAAGGAAAGGCATAAAAGAACAGGAAAGACCTTTTAAAAGATTTTTGGGTCCGGGGGGTAGGTTATGTAAAGGGAAGGTGTTAGCACCCTTTACATCCATGGTTATCCATGGGCTCTTAGTTACTTAGCTCACTTTAAAATGTTTTTGAAATGTGAAGTGTGTGAATAAAAATTTTCTTAAGTATTTTATAATGATCCATGTACGGATGCGTATAAAACCTTTGTTTTGAAAATTGTTTGAAATGTATGAAGTGTTTGAAATGTTTTGAAGAGTGAGCAAGTATCTAAGAGGAACCTACCCTAAGTTTAAGTCTTTTTTGTTCTTGAATCCTTTAAATGGTAAGACTATCCCTATTATTAAGGAATAGGTAGTCATTACCTTGGATGTGTGGGACAAGTGAAGGGTCATCTGTTATTTAGGCAATTGTGGGGTGTATAAGCAATTCGAAGGGACTTATCATCTTTATTCGAAAGGGACAAGATCATTACGAAGGCAACATTCGAAGGGACTTGATCTTTTTATCTGTTTAGGGACTAGATGATGTGGAATGAGGGACTTTGCTTTATACACCCTACTTGACCTTTTGTTTTAGGCAACATGAGAGGTAACCCTAGAAAGTGAGATGGCGATCAAAGATCGACTTACGTGTGTGAGTGTACAATTTTAAATATTTATCTTTTAAATTAGTGATCTAAATTAATTTTTAAATACAAAACATGTTTCACTCCCTATTTTACTAACCATAGCATAAAAAATAAATATTAAATATTACTTCTAAATATTACATAAAGGAAACAATTACATAATAATAATAATTAAAGCAAATTAAATAAATAAGCAAAAATAAATAATAATAATAATAATATAATTGGGGTTAGTAAAAATAATAATAATAAATCACAATATATAAATGGGGTTAGTATTAATAAAATAAATATCATATAAAAATAAACATAATTAATAATATAAACAAAAATATTAGCATAATAATTAAAAGATCAATTTTTTATATGAACAATTATTATTTTAAGATTAATAAGAAAATATAAACAATTATATACTAATTATCATAAAATTTTAAGTTATATGCAAATTATAAAAATTAGGTTAATTATAAACATATTATGAAAATAAATTATATTTACAAAATTAAATTTAGCAAGTTTTAATTATTTTTAAGCATATACTAAAAATTATTTACATACAAAATTAAATTATAAACAAATTATAAAAAATAAGTACATAATTAAAGTTTTACAAATAAATAAATTAAAGGTTATAATTAAATTGAAAAGAATTATAAAATTAAAATAAATAAATAAACTAATATTCACAATTAGGGTTTATAGAAATAATTAGGTTTTTTTACAAAATATTTTAGGGTCTTAGAAATTTAGGGTTTATATATATATTTTAGAAAGATGAATTAGGATTAACTAATAACTATACAAAGTTTTACAATATTAATAATTAAAAAATACATAAATGATTTTTTCTTATAAGATTTAAATTTAAAAAAAAAGGATGAGTTCTAAAATAATATAACATTCTATTTATTTTATTGTTTAAATTAATTAAATAAGAAACAAAAATAAAAAAAAAGAATGAAAAGAAGCAAAACCTGCTTGGGCTGGGGTTTGAACTCAGTCCCTAAGCTTTCAACACTCAAGACTAGCACTCCAACCACAAGGCCATGCGCGCGCTGGCGTTAGAAACAGGGGTCTAATTCCTTTTGTTGATAACCTGGGAAAAATCATGAAAAAGCAAAACAAATAACACAAAAGGCCTGGGGGGGATTCGAACTCAGGACCTTTATACAACACGCAAGCACACTTACCATCCAGCCGGGAGGGCACAACTGATAGTATACTCATCATCATGCATAATATATTAAACCTGTTAATTAAATGGAAAACATAAAAAAAGTTGCTGAGCCCAGGATTTGATCCCTGGACCTTGGTTTCACACGCGCATCCCTTAACCAACTGAGCTATCAACACAATTATGAAATAACTTGCAAACAGTTTCATAAAATATTAAAACAAAGATTCAAATATCAGCCGCGCGCCAAAACTCCTTCTTCCTCCTTGAGACTTGCGAATTTAGCTGCGAAATTATCCACAGAATTTCCTGCGAATTTACCTGCACACGAATTTTACAGAAAACCTAGATTTTTGAAACACCATGAAAATAGTACCAATCTTAACAATTAACAGCCCAGATCAATCATTCATAGCTCATACATTCTTGCCATGATCTTATTATTCATTTAAATTATGTATATGATGAAACCCTAATTCAAAGGTTCTAACCCTAACAATGGCTTCTCACGCATTTGTCCATGAACCTGCAAGTTTTTTATCCAGAAACGATCTACATACTATCACAAACAATATTTCAAAGTTAAAACACAATAATATTGCATGAATTTGATGAATCGAAAATTTGAAAAATCAAGAGAAAGTTGATTCGGTTATGGCATATGAGTGTGATTCAAAAGCATGAGATGAGTGGTTTCGATTCAGGGATGTCCAGGGAACCTCTTGGTGTTCTTAAAATACCTTATAACCCCTTGCAATGTGAAATCCGAAAATTGAATTTGTATGTGATTTTTTGAAGTTGTGAGACAATGTAAGAGGCTGCGATTTTTCGTCACATGCATTGTAATGAGTTTGTGTATATGTAGTACACTGAATTAGGTCAAAAAGTTGGACCTTTCTTTGGATATTTTGGATCAATGAGATTGAAAAATATCATATCTTAAAATCCAAATATTTTTTGATATATCCTTGCTATTTTGAGACAATCACCATAATTCTCATATCAATTTGATCCAAGCCATATTTATGATTTTCTAGAAGCAATATCTCCTTTAAACATTTGATTTTTCTATTTTATTTTTATTTAAAATGATTTTAAATGAATAAAATCAAAATAAATAAAATAAAATAATAAAAAAATCTGAATAAATGAGGGTTGGGTCGTGTATGAGGTACTTGTATGGATTGGATCATCACATGGCAAGCCCATTTAGAAAAAATTGGTTCTAAGACCCTATTTTCTTCATAAACCACCCAAATATTTCCCAACTTTGCAAGGGCACACATCCTTCAATTTTAATGCTATGAGGGTGATTTTGGACATTTTGGAAATCTTGAAGAGTCCTCTAACCAACCCCATTGGTTTCATGTTCATATCATTTACCATTCTCAAGTTATGCCCTTTTGAAGTTGTTGACTTTTTGTTGACTTTCAAAAGGACCTATAATGTCTTAGCTCATACCTTCCAAATGAAGCATTTTTGGGTTTGGCTTGTGAGACACAAAGTTGTAGATAATTCAATTTCCTTCAAAATGAGCTTTGGATGGAAAATTCTTGATGAAGCATGTGAAAGTTATGGCTGGTCAAATTTCAGTTGACTTTTCCTGAGAAAACCCTAATTTAGAAACCTCTGATTCTTGATGATCTGAAATCTCCTTGATGAATCATGATCAACCCTTGATCAAATGATGAATTTTACTTCATATACTTGATGTTGTCAAAAAACCATGAAGTTTGACTTTGGTTTGACGACAGTTGACCTCAGTTTGACTTTTTAACTACTTTGACTGATTTTGACTTATCTGATCATTTGACTGAGCAAACCTTTGAGAAAAGTTCTGAAATTTGTCATGGGGATTCTTAGACCCATATAAGATGTTATGAAGCTCACTTGAAGTCTTGGAAGCCCATTTAGCCTGATTAAAGTCAAAACCCTAGTTTTGGATGCACTGCCTAGGAGAATGCATTGTCTAAGGGAATTGTCAAATCTTCTGACTATTGTGAACTTTGTGAACCTTGTGAACCTCATAAGATGTCTTGTAAACCTTGTGAACCTCATGAAAGGTCTTGTAAACTTCATGAACCTCATGAAAGGTCTTGTGAACCTTGTGAACCTCATAAAGTGTCTTGTGAACCTTGTGAACCTCATGAAAGGTCTTGTAAACTTCATGAACCTCATGAAAGGTCTTGTGAACCTTGTGAACCTCATAAAGTGTCTTGTAAACTTCATGAACCTAATGAAAGGTCTTGTGAACCTTGTGAACCTTCTTAGCACACAAAGTCTTGTATTGTGAGGGCAAATTTTGGGGTGCAACAGCTGCCCCTGTTCAATTTTCTGAAACCTGAGGGGTTAGATTAGTATATTTGCCAGTCGTGACCTGGAAGGTTGAAGGGGATTGAACACAAAAGCCCAAAAATTTGCACTCACCGGTGCGTAGAGTGATACTGATGACTAGTTGAATATGCTTGAGTGGGCTTAAAGATGCCACTTGGAGAAAAGTTCTTCAAATACATCTCTTGGAGGATAAAGCAGTTCAAGATATGAAGATATAACTTTCTGGGAAGATAAACAACGTCCCATAATAACGAGGTAACCCTTGGGAGGATAAACAACGGCCCAAGGTCATGATATGCTTTCAGGAGGATAAACAACGTCCTGAGGTATAATGATGTAACCTTTGGGAAGATAAACAACGGCCCAAGGTCAAGATATGCTTTCAGGAAGATAAACAACGTCCTGAGGTATAATGATGTAACCTTTGGGAAGATAAACAACGGCCCAAGGTCAAGATATGCTTTCAGGAGGATAACCAACGTCCTAAGGTATAATGATGTAACCTTTGGGAAGATAAACAACGGCCCAAGGTCAAGATATGCTTTCAGGAGGATAACCAACGTCCTGAGGAAATGGTATGCTTTCAGGAGGATAAACAACGTCCTGGGGTATAAGAAGCTTTCAGGAGGATAAACAACGTCCTGAGGAAATGATAGCTTTCAGGAGGATAAACAACGTCCTGAGGAAATGGTAACTTTTGGGAAGATAAACAACGGCCCAATAGTCACAAGTTGTTGATGAAGTTTTGTCTGCTGGAGAATTAATCTGAAAAACAAGATTATAACATTCTGTATGATAATATTAGCTTATGCATTATGTATGTATGTATAATATGATGCACTTAAGTAATGTATTATGTATTTATGTATATGTATGATATGATGTAAATGATGTATGAATGCATCATGTAGCCTGAAGTGTCTGGATATCTTTGTATAACAACTGCTGGCCAGGGAAAATAAATCCCGATTTGTTGATGGAGAATATGAGGAACTCGTTCCCGTCTTGTTTGATAGTATAGTATATATAACCTCCCGTCTTCGTTCGGTAGTAAGGTATCCATAACCTCCCGTCTTCGTTCGATAGTACGGTATACATAACCTCCCGTCTTCGTTCGATAGTACGGTATACATAACCTGCCGTCTTTGTTCGTCGTACTCCTATTGGAAGAATAAATTCCCGACTATCCGTATGAGGATAAAAGAGATGGATATAAATTCCAGGGGAGATGTGACTCGAAGTATTTATGAAGATGGATTTGCCCTACTGGGGAACTTGTAGCTGTCTAGTGGGGATTGTAAACACCCCAAATTTGCCCTCACCCATTCACACCATGGCTTGTGATCATTTCATATGCATAAATCCAATCATAGCATCTCATACCACATTTTGATTCATTGCACTGGTTCAAAGTCATCTGCATCTAGGGTTTGTGATCTGAGCAATCCAAGAGCTTCTTGAGCCACTCCAAAGGTAATCAATCACTTCAAAGAGGCCCATGTATGTTCAAGCATCATATTGTATCCTCTCAAAGTCAAGAATGTCAAAAAATCACAAGAGCTGAGATTGGTATGGAAGCAGAGCCAGGTTTGACTGCACAGATGACCTAGAATTAGGGTTTTGGTTTCAGAGGCCATAACTCCAAATTTTTTGGTCATTCTTGTTTCTATTGGTCTCCATATGGTATAGGGAGTATGCATATCAATTTTCATGAAGAAATTCCATGGGGAAGTCATCTGATCAAGAGTTGACTTTTCAAGCAAGTTAGTGTAAAATCAGGGCATCTGAGGCCCCCAATGACCCAACCAAAGGGTGTTCTTCATCATTTTGATTGTGTATGATCTTTATTTGATCATGGAAGATGTTGGAAGTTCACAAAATTGAAGATTTTCAAGTCATTTGCAAAGTTGACTTTTTGGGAAAGTTTGACTTTTAATGGAATTGCCATTTTAGGAAACTTTTTCAACCTTTACTTTTTGATTCAAAAATGCTTCAAATGGAAAAACTTTGGTCATGAAAGTTGTATAATGGATCATTCCCTTTTCAAAAAGTACAAGAACATGACCTAATTCATTTTGGATCAAAAGTTATGGCTTGTCAAAGTTGGCTAAAATCACAAAATTTGAAGTTTTCTACTAAAGGAACATTTTGCAAAATGGTTTGTTCAAGTGTTTAAAAGGCCTCAAATGTGTATCATTTCCACACAACATGATCATGTGACCTCTAAATTTCAGAATGGGCCAAGGGATCACTCATTTTTATGGCCTATGGAGCAAGAAATCTCATAAGAAGCAAAAGTGAGGCAAGTTGCAAAAACTCACTCAAGTGTGAATCCACTTGCTGGCTGACTTCACAAACAATCCAAGGGTTCTCCACACATCTTGTTGCGCAGGACACCCCATCTGTCCTTGGCTAGCAAGTAGCCCATGCCTCTCTTACACAACTTTGACATTTTGGCAACTTGAGTCATACCAATCACTAAAGCACACATCAACTCATCTGACCTATCACAATTGTTTATGCAAACAAAAAGCAAGCAAAAGCACATACAACACAAGCCTAAAACACTCCCCAACACAGCTCTCTCATTTTCACCTCATTTTGCAAAAGCTTTCGAAAAACCTTCCACAGGCTGCAAACATACAAACAAACTTCACAAACATACTCAACACATTCCACTGATCAAAAACCACCCATCACCATAGCCTGAAAGTCACTGAATCACAAATACGATTTCTGTCCCTCATTGAACAGAACTTCTGCCAACTCTTAAACCATCCATTATAAACTTCAAACAAGCATTGAAAGCTTCTCAGGGGGTCCAGTGGAGTTGATTGCAAGCAAGAAACCAGCCAGAAAGTACCAGAAACTAAAGCTTCAGTTCAGGTAGCCATCTCAAACTTTTTTTCCAGAAACTCCATTTTAAGTTCTTAAAAGCTTATATGCACTCCCCTGATCATGGGGATGTGATTATTTTTGAAAATGGTTGAGAAACCAGGATGTATGAATGCTCTGAAACTTTTTGCCCTAAGAATGTTTTGATTCGATTTGGCTGATTAATGAATGAAAAATGATGTTTGTTTGGGGGGTTTGATTCGGTTTTGAATGGGGATGAATTCTAGGCAGTTAGATTTCATTTTTATTGCGTGTAGAGAGAGTTAGAGGTTTGGGCTTGCCGGAGAAGACGACCGGAACAGTGTTCCGGTCGCCTGAAAGTCATTAGGGCATGTAATTAGGGTTTAATCATAATTAGGAGATTTTGAATGTCAGCCCTTGGATATGGCGCCAAGTCAATTCGCGCGCGTGTAGGTTTGAATTCCAGCCATTGATCTTGTTGACTTTTCTATTTTTCAGTTTTATTTCATTTTTATTTCATTTAATTGCTTTTGTTTTCTTCATTTTATTAAAAATAGTAAAACATTTTCAAAAATTCTGAAAATTTTTATACAAACTTGTATTAATTTTCAGAAACCAAAAACATTTTTATTTTTATTTTTTGCATTAAAAATATTTTTAAATCATTTAAAAGTTTATTTTTAATTAATTAATGAGAATTAATTAATTAAAAATACTTTTAGGTATTTAAAAATCACCAAAAAATTCATGAAACCTTTAAAATCATTTAGAAACATTGTCCAACCCTCAAACCAAATTTTTTTTTTTGATCTTGATGACTTTTGATAATTTTTCATGGAATTAAAATCATTTCAAGGCAATATTTTGTCCCAAGCTTCCAAAATTCATTTCTGCCTAACCATTGAGAGTTGGACTTTGATTCTTTTTGCATTGTGTCTTGCATACCATGTAGTTCATAGGATTAAATTGGCATGATTTGATTTTGCATTTTCAATTTGTTTGACATTTTTCTTGACAAGGTACCTTAAAACCCTAGCATTCTTAAGAAATTCATAACTTTCATTGGGTTAAGAGTTAGAACCCCTCCTTTGGGAAGTGAGTTTGTATAGGTTTAGGGTTCCCTTGGATGCATTTTCAATTTTTTATCTTGATGTTTGCTTCTGGTTTTGGTTTTGGTTTGGTGCATTGATCATAAACCCTAATTTGGGCTTTCTTATGCATTCATCTTGCATTTGCTTGCATACCTTGACTTGCCATGACATTTTATGCATCCATTTGATTCATTAGACATCTTAAGACATATTAGAATCATGTTTGATCATTACTTCTTGCATTTGCCATGTTGTATGTCATTTGCATTTCATAACTTTTCATGTATGATCATGGTTCTAAGCATGCTTCTCTTGCATACACATGTTCATGTGATCATCCTCATGCCTTGTTTCATGTTTGCATCATCTCATAGCATCATTGACATCATGTATGTGCTTTTGGTTTTGATTTGCATCATGCCATTTCATCTCATCTTGCATTGCATTGCATTCCTTTCATTAACTTTTCAGGTGGTAAGTAACTTTGAGAAGTGAATTTGCCTTCACTTCTCACATTTTCTTTTCATCTCTCTTATGCATCATTGTTGCATCTTGTTTTGTGTTTGAGATTGAGCTTGCTCTTTCTTATTCTTCTTACTTTCTTTCCTCAAGTGACTTGTCTTCTTAAATGAAGCAAGTTACTTTGCTTCCTTTGCTCCTTTCATCTGCTTCCTGGTGGTTCCTCTGAAGATGTCTCTTGAAAACCTCACAAACCTTAGGAACAACCAAGCATGACAATAATTAGGGTTTTGATTAGTCCCCCATTTAGAGTTTACCTTTGTGTCTCATTGAGTCTTCTCTTCTCACCTCATAATCAGGGACTAAACCCTAAAGGCTTTAAGGCTTTGTGATTAAGCTTATGCCTGCATCCTTCTATTAGGATGGAGTGTATAACTTTAATCCTAAGTGTTAAACCCTTAATGTGTTTAAATCATTTAATCAATCCATCTAATAATCATCAAGACATCAAGCTTGTAACTTGGGCCTTGCATTAGGGTTCTAATTTTCCTTAATTGGTTAAGAAGGACTAACCCTAGTGTTAATGGACAAGTCCCTCTCAAGTTGTCTTACAAATCATAAAATTCACTTCATCATCTTACCATTAACTAAAATCCACTTAATAAAGGCTTTGTTTTGTCATGAGTTTAATCCCTAATCATGGATTAAGTTGAGGAGCTTTCCTCAGCTTAAACATTCTCATATATTATCCTTCTATTAGGATGGTGTAATGAGTCTGTTTAATCCTTGATTATGGCTTAACCTCATTACTTAACCCTAAACAAAAACACCAAAAACACCTAAATAATCACAAGTAGGTTAATGATCTTAATCCTACACCAAAGGTGATTAAGTGTGAGAAGCTGACTTCACACTTAAGGCATTCTCATTACCCCTAATCAGAGGGAAGATGTGATGAGTTTACTAACCCATTGGTTTAGGCTTAAGTTCATTAATCTATGACAAACTTCAAAAAGCAATAAAAGACTGAAAACTCAAAAACAAACAATAATCGTCTCCTTCGGGATTCTTTTCTCATCTCATTCACTCATAAACGAGAACTAGCTTCTTCCGTCTAATGCAAGACAGTTTGCACCTGAGCCAGACAGGTCATACACTTGAGCATAGACAAGTAAGCAGTTCACAAGTCAATTCATCTTTCAGTCTCTTTGGGTCGAACTACGGTGTTCTGACTTCCTCATTGCACGAGAGGATACGTAGGCATAACTTAACAGTTATCGAACAAAAGTCTCTGTATATTCCCCCTCTTTCCAGCACCATTCTTTTAGCCTCATTATCATGAGCATTTCACTATTGTCCTTACACTGACACTGTATATATTACACTCTACACTTCTTTTACACTGACACCTGTACATCCTGTTCCAGCTCTTTTGCACACAAAGTTGCACTGACACTACCCCTTTAAAACACAAATCTTTTAAGCGTGGATCCCGTCGAGTACGGCGGACAATCTGGGTGCTAATACCTTCCCAGGTTGTAACCAACCCCCTTTCTCAGTCTCTCTGGTTCGCAACCGTCTTATCCATATCTTTTCTTAGGTTTATGCAGCATTACCTTTCCTCCGGGATAAAAAATGCCTAGCTGGCGACTCTTTCTTTTTCCTGTGAGTTCACTCCTGTGTGTTCTCACATTTCTCCTTTCGCCGACCGTTCGCGTCTGTATCTTTATTTGGGTCATTCCCATTTATCGGGAGCGACAACTTGGCGACTCTGCTGGGGACCCTTATACTGTAACCAGGGCTTCTGGTTCTTTTTGTGGGTTCCTCCTAGCGCTTGTTTGATTTGTGTTTACTGGGGTATTATGTGCTATATATGTTTGTATATTTGTTTGTTTATTGCTTTATGTACAGTTATTTATTGCTTTCTTTACAGCTTTATATACATCATACTGTCATATTATTCTGGCTGGATCTGGTTTTGTTGCTTTGGTGGGTGGGTGTTCTATTGAGAGTTTAAGGTCCTATACCTGGGACCTGAGTGACACCTAGGCTAGAGTGGTTCATGTTCTTTCCCATTCCATTTTGGTCTGGTGCGGGAATATGAAACACGGTTCAGATATGGGTTTCTTCTTGAGAACTCTGTGCTACAGATTTCCTGTAGTGCTAGGGCTATCTGGGAAGCCTGCTAAGTCTGGATGACCTTTAGTATTGACCTTCAGAAATTGAGGTGAATTAGAGGAGGATCTTTTATGGTTATTGTAAACACTGTACCTCCGGGTTAGAAGTGTTTACACTTCTCATAACTGATCCAAGTCTGAGGATCCTTGTTTTAGAACATCACCTGTGAGGGGGTTGGGCTGTTTAAAGGTTTGCAGGTACCCTTGACCTCAGCATACCCTGTTACTTTGTTTTGATTAAGAGTACTCCATTTTGGAACAGTTCTTGTGATTTTTAACCATGGACATGTGACTCTTTATTTGAGTCCCCCACCTTGGTTACTGAACTTATGAACCTCCATCTGGATTTCTTGAACATACATGGACCTATATCAAGGCAGTTAATCAGATCTAGCTTGATCACAAACCCTTTGCATATCATTTGCATACATCATCATTGCATCATTTAACATGTGTTTATTTGTTTTTCAGGGTATCCATATTATATTTTGGCTTGGTTTTGACCCCTTCATCTGCATAGACCTATCTTCACCAGTATCTGCTTCAGCTATCCTCATCAGCTACCTGCTTCAGTCACCTGCATCACCAGTCTCAGCCTATCAGTGGCCCATCATCTAGCATCAGTCATCATCATCAACATTTGTTTCAGCTTTTCTTCAGCAACATGGCACCCAAGAAGAGCAACATCTCCTATCATTTCTTTGAGCCTGAGCTAGCTGGCATCAGGAAGGTCCAGGCCCTGATTACTCCAGACCATATACCACTATTCAGAGAACATTTTGGAGGCATCCTTGATGTGGTTGTGGATTTGGACCCTTCCCAGAGGAGCTTGATTCATACTTGCCTGCAGTTCTATGATCCTCCTCTGAGGTGCTTCACCTTCCAGGATTTTCAGTTGGGACCCTTGTTGGAAGAGTATTCATCACTGATTGGTGTACCTATCAGGGGTGGAGTCCCCTTCAACCCTGAGATGGCTTTTCCCAGTAATGAAGAGGTGGCAAAGGCATTGTATCTGGAACCAGTTCTGATTGGGCAGAACATGACAGCAAAGGCTGGAATCTCTGGTCTGCACTTGGATTTCTTGACCTCTCAGGCTATTCTGAAGGCTTCCCTAGGGGAATGGAAGGCAGTCTGTGCACTATTATCCCTAAGCATATATGGGGTTATATTATTTGCAGATGAGCCTAAGTTTATTAGCAAGAATGCAATCCATCTTTTCATCCTGAGGAACCCAGTACCCACCTTACTGGGAGATTTCTACTACTCTGTTCACCAAAGGAATGAAAAGCAAAGAGGAAGATTGGTGAGATGCTGTGCTCCCCTATTCCATACCTGGCTGCTCAAACATTTGCCCAAGACTGATGCATTCTTGAATCCCCACCAGCAAAAGAATTGGGATAGAAGACTCATTGCTTTAACCTCAACTGACATCAGGTGGTGCACTCAGAGCACCAAGGGCAGGGACATCATTACTAGTTGTGGGCAATTCCCCAATGTACCTCTGATAGGAGTGAAGGGTTGCATCAACTACAACCCTCTGTTATTCAAAAGACAATTGGGCTATGCATTGGTCCACCCTCCTAGAGCACAAGATCTAGCTAAGACCCTTTATTGTGAGATCAAGCCTAATTTGGCTATTGTCAGGCAAGCATCCTGGGCTTGGGACAATGTCCAGACCAAAGGGATGGCCATTCTTGGGAGATGCAACAATGTGGCCTCAGCTCAGTACTATGAGTGGTCTCATGCCAGGGCTCAAATTTCTGGAATGCCCTTTACCATTGAGGATGCACCTGGGCCATCCACAACACCACCTCCAGCAACTGTCAGCCTGGAAGAGTTTGAGAAGCTAAAAAAGAGGAATGAGAATTTGACTCAAGCTCTGCAGAAGACCCTCTGGGAGAGGAGTGATGGTCGTCTGGACATTGAAAGGTTAGAAAAGCTAAAGGTGGAGCATCTAGCCAGGATTGAGAAGTCAGAGGACTACATCAAGAAATCAAGGGCTGGAGAGCAGATTTTGAAGAATGCCTGTAAAGAGGCCCAATTCCAGAAAGCTAGGACTGATCTTTATCTGAAGGAGAGCCAAGCTAGGTGGGTCAGGATCACTGAAGCTCGCACTCAGGAGGATAAGAGGACTCAGGACAAGATTGAGCAGTTAGAGGCTAATGCAAAGGAGCAACAGGAAGCCCTGCTGGCAGCCCAGAGGGAGATCTCAAAGTTGAAGATCAGGGCTGGTGTAAAGAGGTCAAAGGACCAGGGCAGACACAAGAAGCTAGCTACAGCTATTGCCACTAGGAATCTTCTCATCAGGAATCTCACAGAGCATCCAGCTGACCCTGTGACTGAAGCACTTCTGAAAGAGGTTCAGGAGGATGAGTTTGGCCTTGGTGTCTGACTTTTGCTTGTTGTTGCTCTCATTTCATGTACTTTTTCTTTTTCTTATGTTGTATTTTGGCCCCTCAGAGGGCATGTATTGTAAAAAACAAACTATGTATCATTCACTTTTTGTAATATATTTGTTAGTTTGTTTTATCCGAGTTCTCAAGCAACATCAAAAGCATCTTCCTCGAGGTCTGGAAAGGTCAAAACCAAATGCCAAGCCGGATACCTTGGAAACAAATAAGCATACTGCATTGCATACTAACTTTTGTTTTGTTTTGTAGGTTTTTGTTTTGTGGTTACTAACTCTGTTGTAGTTTAGGAACTATTGCTCGGCGTCGGGTGTTCCCACTCAACCGTCCACACAGATATCCTACCCGCAACAACCTTCCGGGTATACAAATGGACCAAGTACAGCAGGACCTTACAGAGGTCAGGACTTAAATGGCCAATGAGAGACTGGAAATGAGAAATCAGATGACCCAGTTTATGGAGGTGATGAATGGATTGGCACAGAGCCAAGAGAGATTAAGAGCACTGGTAGAAAGGCAGACCCATGAGGAACCCCATCTAGGGACTGGGGGGACAAGCAATAATGAGAGGGTTCAGCCTCATGTTAATCCTCCAGTCTATGGACCCCATCTTCATCCAGAGATCAACATCCCTGTTAATGTGCAAGGGAATGCCACTGCAGGCCGAGTATTACAAGAAGACCCCCAGGAAGATCAGTTCACTGTGATGGGAGCTGGGGATGAAGCCTATGATAGAAGGCTAGATGAAATTGCTGAAAAATTAAGGTCCCTGGAATCTCAAAACTCCTTGGGCTTTGATGTTATGGACATGGGTTTAGTGGACGGGGTCAGGATTCCCCACAAGTTTAAACCTCCGTGCTTTGAGAAGTACAACGGAACTTCTTGTCCCCGAACCCATTTACAATCCTTTCTGGGGAGGCTGAAGGCGTATACCTTGGATGAAAAGCTATGGATGTTTTATTTTGAAGATAGCTTAACAGGAGCTTCAAGGGAATGGTACTCTCATTTGACTAGAGCAACCATCAGGTGCTGGAAGGACCTGGCTGAGGCCTTCATTAGACAATACCAGTACAACTTGGATATGGCCCCCAACAGGACCCTCCTGATGGGAATGTCTCAATCATCCAAGGAAAGCTTCCGGGAGTACGCCCAGAGGTGGAGACAGCTTGCTGCTGCTGTCCAACCACCCATGTCGGAGAGGGAAATGGCCGATATGTTTATGAACACCCTCCAAGGGACATACATTGACAGGCTAGCTGCCTTTTCTTCCACTAGCTTCGTTGATGTAGTCATAGCTGGGGAAAGAATTGAGAGCCTATTAAAGATGGGCAAAATTTCTGACAATGGTGCGAGCTCGTCCAGCAACCCCAGAAAACCTTTTGTAGGTCCAAGAAAAACCGGTGAGACTAATGCTATTCAGGCCAGCAGGGGCAGACCACAATATGTTCATAGGTCAGTAGCAGCAGTCACCATTCCCTCTCCACTTCCTCAGCAACCAGCATATCAGCCACAACAACAACCCCATTACCAGCAACAAACTCAGTATCCTCCTCAGAGAAATTACAACAACAACAACAACAGTCAGCAAAGACCATTTCAACAGAGACTGTCTCAGGCCAATAGGGTGATTGATCCGATCCCTATGCCTTATGCCGCATTACTGCCACAACTCCTAAAGCTCAACTTGGTTGAGTTAAGGACGTTGGCGCCACCAGATCCTTCCAGTTTGCCAAGAAATTATGACGCCAATGCCAGATGCGCTTTTCACTCCAATGCACCTGGCCACAGTACAGAGAAGTGCAGAGCTTTACAGATGAAAGTACAGGATCTAGTGGATTCCAAAGCTCTAAACTTTGCACCCCCGCCAAATGTCAACAAGAACCCCATGCCCAACCATGGAGGGCCCAGAATCAATGCTATTGAGGAAGATAAGCCGTCTTTCTTGATAACCAGTGTTGGGCAAATTAGGACACCCCTGGTAGAGATTAAAGCTCAACTCCTTGAATGCCAGATATTCCCTGGGTGTGAGCTCGGGTGCGGTTATTGCAACATTTCGGTAAATGGGTGTGAAAATCTGAGAAGCGGCATAGACAGTCTTATCCAGAATGGTCTACTTCAAATCACAACATCAATACCTTCAAATCCAGCAATCTCTCCGACAACAGTTCCAGAGTCTCCTACAACTGAAACAACAATTATTCCAAACAATTCTTCAGTTTCATCAACAAATGCTTCAAATATCACTTCAACAAGCCACCTATCAACAAACATTACTTCTACAACGTCAGCACCCCTCTATTCAGAATCTTCTCCTACAACACCAGCAAATATCTCAGCAGTCACTATTTATTATGATCCGTCAAGCATTCCTCCGAACAATAGTTTTCAACAACAAACAGTGGCATCTCCTGTCAGATCACCGGTCACTATCTACTATGATCTACATACTATTCCAACACCTTCCTCTGCTGCAGTCATCCCGGTTACCATCACGGTACCTGGGCCAGTTCCATATGAAAGCACTAATGTCATCCCTTGGCATTATGGCTCTGACCTGTACTGCAATGGGGAGAAAATAACTCTTGACTCTTCAACATCTTCTCCACAGATTGACAATGTCGGGGGAGGCGGAGGCTTCACCAGAAGCGGACGCCTTTTTGCCTCGCAATCACAAAGACCTAATGCCGAAGCAGAAGCTGCTGCCAAAGCGAAAGGAAAAAGTGTAATAGCTGAAGAGCCCATTCTCAAAGAAACATAGAAGACATCTTTTGAACAAGATGTAGATGAGTTTATGAGAATCATCAAAAGGAGTGACTACAAAGTGGTGGATCAGCTTCACCAAACTCCCTCAAAAATCTCCATTCTATCCCTGCTGATGTGTTCCGAAGCTCACCAGAATGCATTATTAAAAGTCTTGCACGCAGCATATGTGCCGGAGGAGATCGCCGTTAATCAGCTAGAGACCGTGGTAGCAAATGTCAATACCAGCCATGGACTGGGTTTTACCAATGCTGATTTAACAACTGAGGGTTGTAACCACAATAAGGCTTTACACATCACTCTCGAATGCAAGGGTGTTGTTCTGTCACATGTACTGGTAGACACTGGGTCTTCACTCAATGTCTTACCAAAGAAAGCCCTGGTGAAGCTGGAGTATGATGGCTTGGCATTACGTCCAAGTAATCTGGTAGTGAGAGCATTTGACGGCTCTAAGAGATCAGTGCTAGGAGAAATTGATCTGCCAGTGATGATTGGCCCACAGACTTTTAAAATAACCTTCTACGTGATGGACATTCAGCCGGCCTACAGCTGTTTGTTGGGTAGACCTTGGATTCATGCCGCTGGCGCAGTTACGTCTACCCTTCACCAGAAGTTAAAATTCGAGTGGGAGGGCCAGATCATCACCATTTGTGGAGAAGAGGACATTTTTGTTAGCCATCTGGCTACATACAAATACATTGAGATGGATGGGGAGATCCACGAAACTATGAGTCAAGGGTTTGAGGCCTTGAACATAAATGAAGCATCCGCTGTACCTGGAACCTCAATGACATCTTATCAGCAAGCCCGGAAGGTTGTTGAAGAAGGGACTGCCCAAGGCTGGGGCAAGCTGTTGCCTGTGGAGAAGAAGGAGGACAGATTTGGGTTGGGTTACAAACCAACTCAACAAGATCAAGCAGAGGCTGCTGAGAAGCCCAATTTTGTCAGTGGGGGGATGCTCACCCCCGATGCAGTAAACAACTTGGAAGATGAGTCGGAAGATGAGCGCAACCTGGAGAGCTGGATACGTCCAAGGACCTCGGGGAGCTGTGTCTCAAACTGGTCTTCCCAGGAAATTATAAGGGTTACTCCTGCAGAGTAATTATTATTTCCTGTATATTTTAAGCATGCATCAAGTCTTGCATCTTGCCCAAGATGACAAGACTCATTTTGTAATCGGGCCATCTGTAATTTTGTGCAAACAGATCAATCAATGATAATCAGACATCTTTTGCAAATGAGTCTTTTTCTTTTCCGTTCACTGTTTTTTCATTTTTCTTTTTGTACAAAAAATAAATGGCAATGTTTTCAAAATGACAACTTTATTTCACTTTTCTAAACAAGATTAAAATCAATCACTAAAATGAACAAACTGAACCTTTGCAGAGAGTGCCTTCCAGACCGCACCGACAACAGCACGGCTATGACTTCGTATGACTTTGACAATCCAATCAATTAAGCTGATGAAGGGGTTGAAGAAGATTACGAGCTTCCTGAAGAGCTAGCCAGGTTGTTGAGACAAGAGGAAAAGGTTATCACTCCTCATCAGGAGGAGGTCGAAACAATTAATCTTGGTACAGATGAAGATGTGAAAGAAGTTAAAATCGGGACCTGCTTACAAGACTCAGTGAAGAGACAACTGATTGAGCTGCTACAGGAGTATGTGGATGTGTTTGCTTGGTCTTATCAAGATATGCCAGGGTTGGACACCGATATCGTCATGCACAAGCTGCCTTTAAGAGAAGACTGCCCGCCAGTTAAACAGAAGCTGCGCCGTATTCACCCAGACATGGCGATGAAGATAAAGGAAGAGGTGCAAAAGCAGTGGGACGCCAGATTCCTTGTTGTGACTAGCTATCCGCCGTGGGTTGCTAATATTGTACCTGTGCCTAAGAAAGACGGCAAAGTGAGAATGTGTGTTGACTACCGGGATCTGAACAGAGCCAGCCCGAAAGATGACTTCCCATTACCTCACATTGATGTATTGGTTGATAATACGGCTCAGTTCTCGGTATTCTCCTTCATGGACGGATTTTCAGGATACAATCAGATCAAAATGTCACCTGAAGACATGGAGAAGACAACCTTCATCACACCCTGGGGCACGTTCTGTTACAAGGTGATGCCATTCGGACTGAAGAATGCAGGTGCAACATATCAACGGGCTATGGTAACATTATTCCACGATATGATCCATAAAGAAATCGAGTGTTATGTGGATGACATGATTGCCAAGTCCCTCACGGAAGAAGACCACCTGGTAAATCTGTTGAAGTTATTCAAGCGTCTGAGGAATTACCAACTGAAGCTGAACCCCAACAAGTGTACATTCGGGGTGCGATCTGGTAAGCTGTTGGGTTTTATCGTAAGCGAGAAAGGGATTGAGGTTGACCCTGATAAAGTCAAAGCCATTCAAGAAATGCCTGCACCAAAGTCTGAAAAAGAAGTTCGTGGTTTTCTAGGTAGATTGAACTACATTTCAAGGTTCATATCTCACCTTACTGCAACCTGTGAACCCTTGTTCAAACTCTTAAGAAAAGAACAGACGGTCAGGTGGAACGAAGACTGCCAGAGGGCTTTTGACAAGATCAAAGAATACCTGCAAGAACCACCAATCCTTATGCCTCCAGTTGAAGGAAGACCTCTGATAATGTACTTGACAGTATTAGAAGAGTCAATGGGGTGTGTGATGGGCCAGCATGACGAGTCTGGTCGAAAAGAGTATGCAATATACTACCTGAGCAAAAAGTTTACCGACTGTGAACAACGTTATTCACTGCTCGAGAAAACTTGTTGTGCTTTAGCGTGGGCTGCTCGCCGACTGAGACAGTATATGTTGACCCACACTACTTTGTTGATCTCAAAGATGGATCCAGTTAAGTACATTTTTGAGAAGCCAGCTCTTACCGGACGGGTTGCAAGATGGAAAATGATCCTCACAGAATATGACATCCAGTACACCTCTCAGAAAGCCATCAAGGGCAGTGTATTGTCTGAATATCTTGCTGAGCAACCCATTGATGATTACCAGCCTATGAGATTTGACTTCCCTGATGAAGACATCATGTTCATAAAAGCAAAAGATCATGAAGAGCCTATTCACACTGAAGGGCCTGACCCGGAAGAAGAATGGACTATGATGTTTGATGGGGCTGTTAATATGAATGGTCGTGGTGTTGGTGCAGTACTCATTACACCCAAAGGAGTTCACATGCCTTTCTCGACAAAACTCACCTTCAACTGCACTAACAACGAAGCTGAATACGAAGCTTGCATTATGGGTCTTGAGGAAGCCATTGACCTCAGGATCAGGACATTAACTGTATTCGGAGATTCAACTCTGGTAGTTAATCAAACCAACGGCAAATGGTACACACACCAGGAGCATCTGATACCTTACAGGGATTATACAAGGAGGTTATTGACTTTCTTTACAACAGTCAAGCTTGAGTATATCCCTCGGGACGAGAATCAGTTTGCAGATGCTCTGGCTACCATTTCATCTATGATCAAAGTTCAAGCTGCCAACTTTGTACCTCAAATTTCAGTATCCAGACTTGACAGACCAGCATATGTATTCGCAGCAGACATTGTCAAAGATGATAAGCCTTGGTTCCATGACATCAAGTGCTTCTTGGAGGATCAAACATACCCTCCTGGGGCGTCTTCCAATGACAAGAAGACTTTGAGAAGGCTTGCTGGTAGTTTCTTTCTGAATACTGATGGTTCCCTGTACAAGAGAAACTTTGATATGGTACTCCTCAGATGCGTTGATAGGGCAGAAGCAGACTTGTTGATGCATGAAGTGCACGAAGGATCCTTTGGTACCCATGCAGGAGGGCATGCCATGGCCAAGAAGTTGCTAAGATCAGGCTATTACTGGATCACAATGGATGCGGACTGTTGTGCCTACGCCAGAAAATGCCATAAATTCCAGATTTATGCGGATAAGGTGCATGTGCCTCCCAATCCTTTGAATGTGATGTCTTCACCCTGGCTCTTTGCTATGTGGGGCATTGATATGATTGGCAAGATTGAACCGACTGCTTCAAATGGCCACAGATTCATCCTGGTAGCCATTGACTATTTTACCAAGTGGGTTGAAGCAGCTTCATATGCAAATGTTACAAGGGAAGTGGTAGCCCGATTTCTAAAAAGAGACATCATCTGTCGATACGGAGTTCCCGAGCGAATCATTACGGATAATGGTTCCAACTTAAACAATAAAATGATGGCAGAGCTATGCCGGGACTTCAAAATCCAACACCACAATTCTTCTCCTTACAGGCCAAAGATGAACGGCGCTGTTGAGGCAGCTAACAAGAATATCAAGAAGATTGTGCAGAAGATGGTAGTCACCTACAAAGACTGGCATGAGATGCTACCGTTTGCCTTGCATGGGTACCGCACGTCAATCAGAACATCCACTGGGGCAACACCGTATCAGCTTGTGTATGGTATGGAGGCAGTCCTACCTATTGAAGTTGAATTACCCTCCTTACGAGTACCGATGGATGTTAAGCTGAACGAAGCAGAATGGGTCCGATCCCGATACGAACAACTGAGTCTGATCGAAGAGAAAAGATTGGCTGCAATCTGTCACGGGCAGTTGTATCAGAAAAGAATGAAGAAAGCCTTCGATCAGAAAGTCAGGCACCGAGAGTACCAAGTAGGAGATCTTGTGCTGAAGAGAATCCTCCCTCCTCATACAGACCACAGGGGCAAGTGGACTCCAAACTACGAAGGACCATTTGTAGTAAAGAAAGTTTTCTCTGGTGGAGCACTGATGCTCAGCACCATGGATGGCGAAGACTTCCCGTCCCCTGTGAATTCAGATGCAGTTAAAAAATACTTCGCATAAAATGACCCGCTGGACATAAAAACAGAATGTAAGTCCAGGCAAAAATAGGGCATCCCGGCGAGTCAAAAACAGAATAAAAGACTCGGGCAGAAATAAGGGAAATAAAGAAAAAATGTACACCCGCTGAGTTGAAAAGCCGCATTGGACAACTCAGGCAAAAATGGGTATCCCGATGGATTGAAAACCTGAAAGGGCGATTCATGCAAAATAAGGGAATAAGCGAACAACTGCAATCTGAATTCGTCTGTATCACCTACAACTTGGTAAGCTTCGAAAAGATCAAGCTTCTCTCAGAATCAGCCTTCTTCAGAAAGCAAGACGAGAAGAACGTCAAAAGTCATACGAGTCATAGCAAGGGGAAGCTCCTTGAAGCGTCGTCAACATTGCCAGCATTTTGTTTTTCAATTTGTAACAATCTCCTCATTTTAGGGGATTTGTTTCTTTAACTGTATCTTGCCAGTTCAGGGCACATGAATTAATAAAATTAGATTTTTTAGTCATGTCTCGTTTCGTACATTTTATTACCATTTGCAAAAAGTCTGATGTCTTTAGAGATACTAATTGTATAAACACAAATGTTTCCTTTCTAAAGAATACGTACTTGCAGGAAATATGTTTACTCCCGGGAGTGTCTAGACTCCTATGATGGAATCCGGTAAGGGCTACCTCGGGATTGCTTGTGCGTTCCTATCTTTGCAGGATTGCAGGTATCCAAAGCACGACATGGGGCATGAAAGCTTCACCCCCAGCAAGCTGGCAAATCAACACTCACTCAGTCTTAGCACCCAAAGTGTTTTCTCCCCTGCTGAGTTGCCACTTGTATTTCTCCCCAGCCGAGTTACCTTTTACTATTCCTCCACAGTCGAGGCAGAGAACCATATCCCCACAGAGCTTCAGCCTCTATCCAGAAGAGCAACGCATGAAGGAATCACAACAGAGTGACGAAAGCTCCTACAAGCCCCAGCTGGGTCCCTCATTACCAGAAAAGGTCTATCATTGACCCATTTCCCCAAGCAGGATCATCTCATCAGATCTACCAATGATCTCATCCCCAGCTGGGATGTCCACTTCAAACAGATCGGCCATAGATCTTCACAGCAACAGGATCCGGATCCCGGATCGGTATCTTTTGCATAATCATAGCATTCGCATCATATTCACCCCACAAAGCGTAGCATTCCGTCTAATACGGAGCATTATGGCAAAAATCAAACATGTTGCATAATCATAAGTCATGGTCTGAATCAAACGCTTGTGAATAATGACAATCCATCAACAACATACGGAATGCTCCCCAGATTCCCCAGCAAAGAGCTAAAGCAGTTGCCTCACATTCACCAATACGAATACACACTCCTTTTGGCACCCGTCTGTGTCATCATTCCCCAGTAAAGTCGCCCGAGCACTCTTTACAAACAGACCATCCGTATTACAGATATTTCTTGACAGCCGTCCGTGTCATATCCCCAACAGAAAGCCAAAGCATCCCATTTGCACTCACAGATACATGTGTATATAACTTTCTTGACACTCGTCCGTGTCACTTTCCCCAGCACAGTAACCTAAACACTTTGTGTATTAGATATTTGTTTATAATATACCTCTTGACACTCGTCTGTGTCACCCTCCCCAGCAGTTAAACACTCAAATGTACCCTACTCATACTTATTTTACTTATACAGATGCTCGTCCGTATCTTGTATACACCATTCATATCCCCGCAGATTCGACACTCGTCCGTGTTCTTTGTTAACCCGTTGGTACTCGTCCGTACCATCATCTCAGAATATGAGTCAAGCGTTTGTTTCTACCTGATACTCGTCCGTATCATAGTCTTAAGGATGCTCGTCCGCATCTTTAATCCATACAATGTGTCAAACACTTAGGTCTTCTTGAATTTAGACACTCGTCTGTGTCTACCTTTCCCCAGAAGAGTCCCCTCAGATTCAACACTTGTCCGTGTTCCTTGTTAACCAGTTGATACTCGTCCGTATCATCATCTCTGAACACGTGTCAGTATTTGTTTCTACCTGATACTCGTCCGTATCATAGTCTTAAGGATGCTCGTCCGCATCTTTAATCCATACACAACACCAAACACTTATACCTTTTATTTCTTGGATGTAAACGCTCGTCCGTGTTTACTATTCCCCAGTAGATCGCCAGCAAAGCAAAACTTCTTTTGTTATCTGACATTCGTCCTATGTCATGATAAACCCTGAGAGCAGTCGTACCCTGCTAGGTGATCGTCCTTCACCTCTTGATGATCGTCCTTCATCATGCTCATCCGATGGCCGTCCCCATCGTTGACCTTTTCTATCCGACATTCGTCCTATGTCGTGATATTTAGCAGCCGTCCCCTGCTAGGTGATCGTCCTTCACCTTTTTGATGATCGTCCTTCATCATTTTATCCGATGGCCGTCCCCATCGTTGATCTTGTTATCTGACATTCGTCCTATGTCATGATAAGCCTTGAGAGCAGCCGTCCCCTGCTAGGTGATCGTCCTTCACCTCTTGATGATCGTCCTTCATCATGCTCGTCCGATGGCCGTCCCCATCGTTGACTTTTTATCCGGCATTCGTCCTATGTCGCGATATTTTCAGCAGCCGTACCCAGCCAGGTGATCGTCCTTCACCTTAGATGACCGTCCCTCATCTTATCCCCAACAGAGCAGCCGTCCCCTGCTAGGTGATCGTCCTTCACCTTTGATGACCGTCCCTCATCATTATTTCATTTATTCTTTAACCCGATGGTCGTCCCTGTCGTGGTCCCTTTTCCTTTTCCTGATGATCGTCCTTCATCAGTTTATCCTGATGGCCGTCCCCATCGTTGCTTGCATTACTTTATGAAATTGATGGCCGTCCCCATCATTTGTTTATACTCCCCAGAGAATCTTACAGCTTTACTTGATGGCCGTCCCCCATCATAATCCCTCTTATCCCCAGCATGTCGGCCGTCCCCGTCATTGCTCTTCCCCAGCAGTCGTCCTCTGCTCGACGATCGTCCTCCGTCGCCCACACTTTATAATATACTTTATTTTCCTTTACAATCTATATCCCTTTTCTTCTTCATTCTGTGAGTGCAAATTTTGGACTGTCTTTGATATTCAACCACAAGTTATCTTGTTAGCCTGCTAAGCCGCTGCTTACATCCTGCACAGCTAACTCATGCTTGAATAGGGGCAGCTGTAAACACCCCAAATTTGCCCTCACCCATTCACACCATGGCTTGTGATCATTTCATATGCATAAATCCAATCATAGCATCTCATACCACATTTTGATTCATTGCACTGGTTCAAAGTCATCTGCATCTAGGGTTTGTGATCTGAGCAATCCAAGAGCTTCTTGAGCCACTCCAAAGGTCATCAATCACTTCAAAGGGGCCCATGTATGTTCAAGCATCATATTGTATCCTCTCAAAGTTAAGAATGTCAAAAAATCACAAGAGCCGGGATTGGTATGGAAGCAGAGCCAGGTTTGACTGCACAGATGACCTAGAATTAGGGTTTTGGTTTCAGAGGCCATAACTCCAAATTTTTTGGTCATTCTTGTTTCTATTGGTCTCCATATGGTATAGGGAGTATGCATATCAATTTTCATGAAGAAATTCCATGGGGAAGTCATCTGATCAAGAGTTGACTTTTCAAGCAAGTCAGTGTAAAATCAGGGCATCTGAGGCCCCCAATGACCCAACCAAAGGGTGTTCTTCATCATTTTGATTGTGTATGATCTTTATTTGATCATGGAAGATGTTGGAAGTTCACAAAATTGAAGATTTTCAAGTCATTTGCAAAGTTGACTTTTTGGGAAAGTTTGACTTTTAATGGAATTGCCATTTTAGGAAACTTTTTCAACCTTTACTTTTTGATTCAAAAATGCTTCAAATGGAAAAAATTTGGTCATGAAAGTTGTAGAATGGATCATTCCCTTTTCAAAAAGTACAAGAACATGACCTAATTCATTTTGGATCAAAAGTTATGGCTTGTCAAAGTTGGCTAAAATCACAAAATTTGAAGTTTTCTACTAAAGGGACATTTTGCAAAATGGTTTGTTCAAGTGTTTAAAAGGCCTCAAATGTGTATCATTTCCACACAACATGATCATGTGACCTCTAAATTTCAGAATGGGCCAAGGGATCACTCATTTTTATGGCCTATGGAGCAAGAAATCTCATAAGAAGCAAAAGTGAGGCAAGTTGCAAAAACTCACTCAAGTGTGAATCCACTTGCTGGCTGACTTCACAAACAATCCAAGGGTTATCCACACATCTTGCTGCGCAGGACACCCCATCTGTCCTTGGCTAGCAAGTAGCCCATGCCTCTCTTACACAACTTTGACATTTTGGCAACTTGAGCCATACCAATCACTAAAGCACACATCAACTCATCTGACCTATCACAATTGTTTATGCAAACAAAAAGCAAGCCAAAGCACATACAACACAAGCCTAAAACACTCCCCAACACAGCTCTCTCATTTTCACCTCATTTTGCAAAAGCTTTCGAAAAACCTTCCACAGGCTGCAAACATACAAACAAACTTCACAAACATACTCAGCACATTCCACTGATCAAAAACCACCCATCACCATAGCCTGAAAGTCACTGAATCACAAATACGATTTATGTCCCTCATTGAACAGAACTTCTGCCAACTCTCAAACAATCCATTATAAACTTCAAACAAGCATTGAAAGCTTCTCAGGGGGTCCAGTGGAGTTGATTGCAAGCAAGAAACCAGCCAGAAAGTACCAGAAACTAAAGCTTCAGTTCAGGTAGCCATCTCAAACTTTTTTTCCAGAAACTCCATTTTAAGTTCTTAAAAGCTTCTATGCACTCCCCTGATCATGGGGATGTGATTATTTTTGAAAATGGTTGAGAAACCAGGATGTATGAATGCTCTGAAACTTTTTGCCCTAAGAATGTTTTGATTCGATTTGGCTGATTAATGAATGAAAAATGATGTTTGTTTGGGGGGTTTGATTCGGTTTTGAATGGGGATGAATTTTGGGCAGTTAGATTTCATTTTTATTGCGTGTAGAGAGAGTTAGAGGTTTGGGCTTGCCGGAGAAGACGACCGGAACAGTGTTCCGGTCGCCTGAAAGTCATTAGGGCATGTAATTAGGGTTTAATCATAATTAGGAGATTTTGAATGTCAGCCCTTGGATATGGCGCCAAGTCAATTCGCGCGCGTGTAGGTTTGAATTCCAGCCATTGATCTTGCTGACTTTTCTATTTTTCAGTTTTATTTCATTTTTATTTCATTTAATTGCTTTTGTTTTCTTCATTTTATTAAAAATAGTAAAACATTTTCAAAAATTCTGAAAATATTTATACAAACTTGTATTAATTTTCAGAAACCAAAAACATTTTTATTTTTATTTTTTGCATTAAAAATATTTTTAAATCATTTAAAAGTTTATTTTTAATTAATTAATGAGAATTAATTAATTAAAAATACTTTTAGGTATTTAAAAATCACCAAAAAATTCATAAAACCTTTAAAATCATTTAGAAACATTGTCCAACCCTCAAACCAAATTTTTTTTTTTTTGATCTTGATGACTTTTGATAATTTTTCATGGAATTAAAATCATTTCAAGGCAATATTTTGTCCCAAGCTTCCAAAATTCATTTCTGCCTAATCATTGAGAGTTGGACTTTGATTCTTTTTGCATTGTGTCTTGCATATCATGTAGTTCATAGGATTAAATTGGCATGATTTGATTTTGCATTTTCAATTTGTTTGACATTTTTCTTGACAAGGTACCTTAAAACCCTAGCATTCTTAAGAAATTCATAACTTTCATTGGGTTAAGAGTTAGAATCCCTCCTTTGGGAAGTGAGTTTGTATAGGTTTAGGGTTCCCTTGGATGCATTTTCAATTTTTTATCTTGATGTTTGCTTCTGGTTTTGGTTTTTGTTTGGTGCATTGATCATAAACCCTAATTTGGGCTTTCTTATGCATTCATCTTGCATTTGCTTGCATACCTTGACTTGCCATGACATTTTATGCATCCATTTGATTCATTAGACATCTTAAGACATATTAGAATCATGTTTGATCATTACTTCTTGCATTTTCCATGTTGTATGTCATTTGCATTTCATAACTTTTCATGTATGATCATGGTTCTAAGCATGCTTCTCTTGCATCCACATGTTCATGTGATCATCCTCATGCCTTGTTTCATGTTTGCATCATCTCATAACATCATTGACATCATGTATGTGCTTCTGGTTTTGATTTGCATCATGCCATTTCATCTCATCTTGCATTGCATTGCATTCCTTTCATTAACTTTTCAGGTGGTAAGTAACTTTGAGAAGTGAATTTGCCTTCACTTCTCACATTTTCTTTTCATCTCTCTTATGCATCATTGTTGCATCTTGTTTGGTGTTTGAGATTGAGCTTGCTCTTTCTTCTTCTTCTTCTTACTTTCTTTCCTCAAGTGACTTGTCTTCTTAAATGAAGCAAGTTACTTTGCTTCCTTTGCTCCTTTCATCTGCTTCCTGGTGGTTCCTCTGAAGATGTCTCTTGAAAACCTCACAAACCTTAGGAACAACCAAGCATGACAATAATTAGGGTTTTGATTAGTCCCCCATTTAGAGTTTACCTTTGTGTCTCATTGAGTCTTCTCTTCTCACCTCATAATCAGGGACTAAACCCTAAAGGCTTTAAGGCTTTGTGATTAAGCTTATGCCTGCATTCTTCTATTAGGATGGAGTGTATAACTTTAATCCTAAGTGTTAAACCCTTAATGTGTTTAAATCCTTTAATCAATCCATCTAATAATCATCAAGACATCAAGCTTGTAACTTGGGCCTTGCATTAGGGTTCTAATTTTCCTTAATTGGTTAAGAAGGACTAACCCTAGTGTTAATGGACAAGTCCCTCTCAAGTTGTCTTACAAATCATAAAATTCACTTCATCATCTTACCATTAACTAAAATCCACTTAATAAAGGCTTTGTTTTGTCATGAGTTTAATCCCTAATCATGGATTAAGTTGAGGAGCTTTCCTCAGCTTAAACATTCTCATCTATTATCCTTCTATTAGGATGGTGTAATGAGTCTGTTTAATCCTTGATTATGGCTTAACCTCATTACTTAACCCTAAACAAAAACACCAAAAACACCTAAATAATCACAAGTAGGTTAATGATCTTAATCCTACACCAAAGGTGATTAAGTGTGAGAAGCTGACTTCACACTTAAGGCATTCTCATTACCCCTAATCAGAGGGAAGATGTGATGAGTTTACTAACCCATTGGTTTAGGCTTAAGTTCATTAATCTATGACAAACTTCAAAAAGCAATAAAAGACTGAAAACTCAAAAACAAACAATAATCGTCTCCTTCGGGATTCTTTTCTCATCTCATTCACTCATAAACGAGAACTAGCTTCTTCCGTCTAATGCAAGACAGTTTGCACCTGAGCCAGACAGGTCATACACTTGAGCATAGACAAGTAAGCAGTTCACAAGTCAATTCATCTTTCAGTCTCTTTGGGTCGAACTACGGTGTTCTGACTTCCTCATTGCACGAGAGGATACGTAGGCATAACTTAACAGTTATCGAACAAAAGTCTCTGTATATTCCCCCTCTTTCCAGCACCATTCTTTTAGCCTCATTATCATGAGCATTTCACTCTTGTCCTTACACTGACACTGTATATATTACACTCTACACTTCTTTTACACTAACACCTATACATCCTGTTCCAGCTCTTTTGCACACAAAGTTGCACTGACACTACCCCTTTAAAACACAAATCTTTTAAGCGTGGATCCCGTCGAGTACGGCGGACAATCTGGGTGCTAATACCTTCCCAGGTTGTAACCAACCCCCTTTCTCAGTCTCTCTGGTTCGCAACCGTCTTATCCATATCTTTTCTTAGGTTTATGCAGCATTACCTTTCCTCCGGGATAAAAAATGCCTAGCTGGCGACTCTTTCTTTTTCCTGTGAGTTCACTCCTGTGTGTTCTCACATTTCTCCTTTCGCCGACCGTTCGCGTCTGTACCTTTATTTGGGTCATTCCCATTTATCGGGAGCGACAGGGATGAACCGGCGAAACTTCGTTGAATTCCTTCCCTCGTTCATCCTTAGTAAATACTATTACTGCATTTCATGCATTTCTGGTAAACATCAATCATATTCAAAAGCATACATACATTCAAACACAATCAATGGATGTTTCGCTTATGTAAATAGGGTAAAAGTAAATCAGGACTCAAAGATGGAATTTTCTTTATATCAAAAAGTGACCTATACATAGGTAGGTTTGTACAAGGAGACAGAAATCCTAGTAAGAGGAATTTGTCGTGAAAGTTTTACAAAACAAAGAAAATCAGCTATGTGGGAAATAATCCTATTGAGTTTCAATTCTACTATTGCCATTATCTTCAAGTATCTCATCTTCTGCTGTTGAGACAGAGACGATTGGATTGAGTTTTATCTGTTCGAGCTTGAGTAAGTAACACAACTGGTCGTAGTTTCATGGGTGATCCAAACGAGACATAGTCATACGCTTTAATCCCTAACTTTTGCCTGGATTTCCCTTTCAGGTTTTCAATCCACCGGGATACCCTTTCTTGCCCAAGCCGCCCTTTCGGGTTTTCGACTTGCCGGGTGTACATTTTTTATATATATATCCCTAATTTTTGCCCAAACCCTTTTGGTTTGCCGGGATGCCCTTATTTTTGCCTAGGCCAGTCAACCTAGCTGGTCTCTTTTTATGCGTAGTATTTTTTAACTATGTCTGCATTTACAGGCTGTGGGAAGTCTTCACCATCCATAGTAGTAAGTATCATGGCACCTCCTGAGAATACTGTCTTGACTACAAATGGTCCTTCATATGTAGGAGTCCATTTGCCCTTGGGATCACCCTGTGGTAATATGATACGCTTGATTACCAAGTCACCAGCCTGATATACCTTTGGCTTAACCTTCTTGTTAAAAGCTTTGATCATTCGTTTCTGGTACATCTGGCCATGACAAACTGCTGCTAACCTCTTCTCATCAATCAAATTTATCTGGTCAATCCGAGTCTGAATCCACTCATCTTCATCCAAGCCTGCATTCTTCATAATTCTTAAGGAGGGGATCTGAACTTCAATGGGAAAAACTGCTTCCATACCATAGACTAAGGAGAATGGGGTTGCCCCTGTTGAAGTGCGTATTGTAGTACGATAACCATGAAGAGCAAATGGTAACATCTCATGCCAATCCTTATAAGTAATAGTCATCTTTTGTACAATCTTTTTAATGTTCTTATTAGCAGCTTCAACTGCCCCATTCATCTTCGGACGGTACGGAGAAGAGTTGTGATGCTTAATCTTGAACCGCGTGCAGAGATCAGTAATCATGGTGTTGTTTAGATTAGAGCCATTATCAGTAATAATCCTTTCAGGGATGCCATACCTACATATGAGATTATTTTTGATGAATCGAGCCACAACATTTTTGGTAACAGATGCAAATGAAGCTGCCTCCACCCACTTCGTGAAGTAATCAATAGCAACCAGGATGAAACGATGCCCATTAGAAGCAGTAGGTTTGATCTCACCAATCATATCAATTCCCCACATAGCAAAAGGCCAAGGAGCAGTCAACACATTCAATGGTGATGGAGGTATATGCACTTTATCAACATAGATTTGACACTTGTGACATGTTCTGGAGTGTTGATAACAATCAGCTTCCATGGTAGACCAATAGTAACCTGCTCTCAATATCTTCTTTGGCATAGTATGTCCACTAGAATGAGTGCCAAAGATCCCATCATGCATATCTTCCATAATCTCTGTTGCTTTTTTCTTATCCACACAATGAAGCAAAGTTGAATCATGATTGCGCTTGTACAAAATCCCATTACTCAAGAAGAACTTAGCAGAAAACCTTCTCAGAAACTTCCTATCATTGACAGATGCCCCTTCAGGGAACTCCTGAGCTTCAAGATATCTTTTCACTTCATAAAACCAAGGCTTTTCTTCTGCTTCTTCAGTGCCAATCTCATTGCAGTATGCAGGCTTCTCAAATCTATCAATAGTAATCTTGGGAGCTTCATCATCCCAGCTAATCTCAAACATGGATGCCATGGTGGTTAAAGCATCTGCCAATTGATTCTCTCTTCGTGGAATATGTCCAAAGGTAATCTCTTTGAAATGTGGGATCAAAGACAACACATGCTCTCTGTAAGGAATGAGATTATCATGCTTGGTATCCCAATCTCCTTTAATCTGACTTACTACCAGGGCTGAATCTCCATACATGTCAAGGAACTGAATCTTCATATCAATAGCAGCTTTGATACCCAGGATACATGCCTCATACTCAGCCATGTTATTAGTACAATAGAAACAAAGTCTGGCAGTAATCGGGGTATGATAACCTTCAGGGGAACTGATCACAACACCAACACCATTACCAAGTGCATTAGACGCATCATCAAAAACCATAGTCCATCGGGATCCTTGTTCAGGTCCGTCATATTGTCCAGGTTCTTTGGTAATAATCATAATGTCTTCATAGGGGAACTCAAAACTCATTGACTGGTAATCATCCACTGCTTGATGAGCCAAATGATCAGCCACAACACTTCCTTTAATGGCCTTCTGAGTAGTATACTGTATATCATATTCTGTCAAGATCATTTGCCATCTTGCAATTCTTCCGGAGAGAGCAGGTTTCTCGAATATGTACTTGATTGGATCCATCTTTGAAATCAACAAGGTAGTATGAGTCAACATATACTGTCTTAGTCGGCGAGCAGCCCATGCCAAAGCGCAACAAGTTTTCTCGAGCAGTGAGTATCTTGTTTCACAGTCGGTAAACTTTTTGCTAAGGTAATAGATTGCCTGCTCTTTTCGACCAAACTCGTCATGTTGCCCCAACACACACCCCATTGAGTTGTCTAACACTGTTAAGTACATAATCAAGGGTCTTCCATCAACTGGTGGCATCAAAATTGGAGGTTCTAGGAGATATTTCTTGATTTCATCAAAGGCAGTCTGGCACTCATCATTCCATTCCATCACCTGATCTTTCTTCAACAACTTGAAGATTGGCTCACATGTAGCTGTTAATTGGGAAATAAATCTTGCAATGTAATTCAATCGTCCCAAGAAACCTCTAACTTCCTTCTCAGTGCGGGGAGCTGGCATTTCTCGTATAGCTTTCACTTTTGCAGGATCCACTTCAATACCTTTTCCACTGACAATGAAACCCAAGAGCTTACCAGATCTAACTCCAAAAGTACATTTGTTTGGGTTCAATCTCAACTTGTATTTCTTCAACCTCTCAAACAACTTATGCAGATGATCAAGATGCTGCTCTTCATTCTGGGACCTGGCTATCATATCATCCACATATACCTCTATCTCATGATGAATCATATCATGAAACAAAGCCACCATAGCACGCTGATAGTTGCCCCTGCATTCTTCAAACCAAATGGCATCACCTTATAACAAAAGGTGCCCCACTGTGTAACAAATGTTGTCTTCTCCATATCTTCAGGTGCCATCTTGATCTGATTATAACCAGAGAAACTATCCATAAAGGAGAATACCTTATGCTGAGCAGTATTGTCTACCAGAACATCAATATGAGGAAGTGGAAAATCATCTTTGGGGCTGGCCTTGTTCAAATCTCTGTAGTCCACACACATACGTACCTTACCATCTTTCTTAGGTACCGACACCACATTTGCAACCCATTGAGGATAAGAAGTCACAGCTAAGAACCCTGCATCAAACTGTTTCATTACCTCTGCTTTAATCTTCTCTGACATTTCAGGACGCATACGACGAACCTTCTGTTTCTTTGGACGACAATCTTCTTTCACTGGTAAACGGTGAACCACAATGTCTGTATCCAACCCAGACATATCTTCATAAGACCAAGCAAAGATCTCCACATAGTCACGTAGCATCTGAATCAATCTGCTCTTGACACTATCCTCTAAATCAGCCCCTATCTTGACTTCTTTCCTGTTTTCTTCAGTTCTTAGATTCACAACTTCGATTGGCTCTTCATGTGGTTGTATAGCTTTCTCTTATTGTTGTAACAACCTAGCAAGCTCTACAGGTACTTCACAATCGTCCTCATTTCTGTCTTCAGTTTGATAGATCGGATTCTCGAAATTATAATTGGCAATAGTAGAACTGTTATCAACAGGATCCAGAGTGGATGAGGATCTGCATTTTAGTGATGTGGGTGTGTGTAAGAACACATAGCTGATAAAACAAAAAGAAAAGAAAAGAAAGACAAGGAACACAATATTTACGAAAACGAAACGTCCACTGATTTTTATTGAATGAAATATGCAAATGAAATGACATCCCGTAACAAGCACACCATTGTGCCCCGGGTAAGGCACAAGGCTTAAGAGTTCAATTGTTCAAGAAATTACAAACTTAAAAAGTAACAACACAGTAATAGTATTTACTCCTGACTAAAGGAGATAGGAATAACATCTTCAGCTTTCCAATTATTGAGCCCAGCACCCTCAGTAGGAAAAATCCAAGCATCCAAGTTGTAGTCTTCATCATAGTCACCCACGGTATTGATTTGATTCTTCATAATCCCCTGATTGGTGATACGAACAGCACGAGCACGACGAACAGCCTTCTGGGACTCTGCAGTGAAACCCAAACCAAATTTGTCAGACTTGTACGGAATATCAGGAAGCTGACCCCAAATAGTACAACCACCTTCATCCACCACAGCTCTAGCATCTTTAAGGGAGGCCATTGTAGGAGGTACTCTGGTGACCACAGGAACTTTCTTGACAACAGGAGGAGCTTCATAATCATTAACAATCCAAGGAACCACCTCAAATGTCTGACACGGAGTTTCAACGTATTCGCCTTCCACTTCAAGATACTTAAAGGTGTTCACATGGCTAATCATATACCCTTCCTCTCCATAGACAGTAACAACCTTCCCCTCTACTGGATATCTCAGTTTCTGATGCAATGTAGAAGTTACAGCACCTGCCCCATGGATCCAGGGACGCCCAAGCAAACAAGAATACGACGGGCGAATATCCATTACATAAAAGGTAGTATTGAAAACCTGAGAACCAACTTTGATTGGGAGATCAATTTCTCCATGCACCACTCTTCTCGAACCATCAAAAGCCTTCACCACTATATTACTGGGCTTCAGCACAGCATCTTCAGGACTTAGCTTATTCAGAACTTCTTTAGGCAACACATTCAGAGAGGAACCATTGTCTATCAATACATGTGACAGGGTAGTGCCCCTGCATTCAATTGAGATATGTAGAGCCCTGTTATGATCCCTCTTGGCAGGAGTCAAATCAGCATCAGAGAAACCTAACCCATTATCATAGGTCAAGTGTGCAACACAATTTTCAAACTGGTCAACAGAAATTTCATTGGGTACATGAGCAGTCTTCAGAAACTTAATCAAGGCCTTGGCATGAGCCTCAGAACATAACAACAAAGACAGCATAGAAATCTTGGAGGGAGTATGCCCCAACTGATCAACAATGTCATAATCACTCTTGCGAATGATTTTCAATACTTCTTCCATCTGCTTAGAGAGATCATCAGCAGCTGGCACATCAGTAGGTATAGGTTCAATAACAGGACCTTTTCCCCGAGCATCAGTGGTGGAGGTAGCAGCAGGAGTAACTGCATTCTTGGAGGTAACTGGAGGAGAGAAAACTCTTCCGCTTCGTGTGATCTTACTAGATCCAGCAATATTATCAACAGGCATATCAGCTAAGGGTTCCTGCTTAACACCATGGATATAAACATCAGACCCACAATGCCAAGGCACAGCTTTGTCAGAAGTATACGGAATAGGACCAGGAGTGGTAATGACCATATGAGCCACTCTAGCTTCAGCAACAATCTTCACAGGGCCTTCAGCAGTAATCTTAATTGGACCCTTATGAGTGATTTTGACAGGTCCCTTAGAAGTAATCCTTACCGGCACTTTATCAACCATATCTACCTCTTCAATCTTCGCACGCTTAGTTATATGATCAACCATACTTACTACGGAAGGTGGAGTCCTCTCAAACACTATGGTATAGTTATTCATGAGACGTTGAATTCCATCTCTCAACCTCCAGCAGCTATCTGGCTTATAGGTACAATATAGACAATCTTCACGACAACCTGGAAAGAATCCAGCTTGTACTAGCTTCTTCTTGATAACAGACAAAGGTGTAGTCAAATCTGCAACCGAAGAAATATGGGCATCTTCATCAATGGCATTGACAGTCTTCTCATGATTTGGCATGGGAGCAGTAATCACATTTGGAGTACCCGGAGGGTCAAACTCAATCTCTCCCGCATCAATCATATCTTGAATTTTGTTCTTTAATACCCAGCAACTATTGGTATCATGTCCCTGACAGTTCGAATGATAAGCACATCGTGCATTAGGATTGTATCTGGGAGAGGTAACATTAGGATTCTGAGGAGCATCTTTCAGAGTGATAAGTTCAGCCTTCAACAAGTGTTGCAATGCTTGGGCCATTGACATGTTGATCTTAGTGAACTTCCTTCTAGCCCTCTGTTGATTTCCATGTGGCTGCTCTGGTGTTGTAGGAGTTGGATTGGAAATATGAACTGCACTCACAGACTGATGCCTTCTATTACGATCAGGTTGACCATAAAAAACATTTGACTCTTTCTTCCCACTGGGAGGCTTCTTTGCAGCACCTGATGAAGAAGCACCCACTTGAATCTTGCCACTCCTTATTCCACTTTCTACGCGCTCTCCTGTCATTATCAACTCAGTGAAGCCAGATGATGAGCTTCCAATGAGATGACTGTAAAATGGACCATTCAACGTACACATGAACATATCAACCAACTCCCTGTCAGTTAAAGGGGGTTGTACTCTTCCAGCCAAGTCTCTCCACTTCTGAGCATACTCCTTGAAGCTCTCTTTAGCACCCATAGACATGTTCTGAAGTTGCATGCGAGTGGGGGCTAAATCAACATTGTATTGATACTGCTTATAGAAGGCTTCAGCAAGATCGTTCTAATCACGGATCTTGACACTCTCCAGCTGATAGTACCATTCCAATTGAACTCCATATAAGCTCTCTTGGAAGAAATGGATCCACAACTTTTTATCAGCAGTATGGGGGTTGGATTCTCCTGACATAAGACCTCAGATGCAGCTTGGGACAAGAGACACCATCATAAACAACAAAAGTAGGAACCTTGAAACCAATGGGTATAACTACCCCAGATATCAAACTCAGGTCTTCAAAATCCAGCCCAGAAGACTTCTGTAATTCCATAGCATCCATTCTATCCACCAGCATCTTGAACTTGTCCTCATTAGGCTCATGATAGTAGTTATCTTCAGAATCAGAATTCCCCATTGTGTTGTGGAGACTGCCTCCCTCTTTCTCAGACTCTTCAGATTCATAATCTTCAACTTGTTCTTTGGTCTTGACAGGACCTTTGAGCCTTCTTCCCATGTTGATCAAGCCACCTGACCTCCTAGTCTTCTTAGTCTTCTTGGCCAGCAGTGTCTTCAATTCATCCTGCCCCTTGGACATGTTCAGGATCAGCTCTTGGAACTGTGCATTTTGTGCCTGGAGATCCTTAACTGTTTGTTCAAGAGCCATTGCTGAAATAAACAGCGAGAAGATAAGAAACCTGTGCACAATAAACCTGTGATGCAATGATATGGAATGTAAATGCGTATGCAATGTTTTCGAGGACCGCAGGATTTAAATTTGAAGAGATGGGGTTTTAAGTCTCCCATGGACGTTTCCTCTTTGTGTTGAGGTATGAGTTGAGATTCCGCTCTTCGTGAAGTTACTTTGTTAACTCCAGGATTCTTTCTTGGCTTGCTTTATAATGAGCCTCGAAAGTATCCCTTTGCTCCTTCAACTGGATCCAAGATCTCTGTAAGTCTTCCATGTCAGTAGGCATGTCTGGGTGAAGGATGGTATAAGAAGTATCTCCTTCAGCAACAGGTTCCATGGTAACTGGCAGGATAGCTGGATATGGCATCATGAGGGTCTGAGCACGAGATCGCACCCATATGAGATAAGCTTCCATAGGAATAGTGTACTTAGGCTCCAGAGTCTTGCTGTCAACCTTGTTCACTTTCCCCCATGCTCGTATGAATCTCTGACGGTAACCTTGCAGATCGTTGTCGTAGTCAAACACAATACCCTGAATCAACATGTCATGTGGACCATCACTCCGAGCGTAACCAAACTATCGTAAAGCTAAGGAAGGGTTGTAAGTAATGCCTCCTCTTATGCCCAGAAGTGGCACATTAGGAAACTCCCCACAACGGTCAATGATAATGACATTCTCCATAGATCTGGAGTACCAATGGATATCTGAATGAGAGAGTGACATGATCCTCTTGGACCACCTGAACCCTTGTTCATTCTTCATTACTCAGCGAGGAAGGTGAGAAATAAACCACCTAGATAGCAAAGGTATGCAACACATCAGAGTTCCTCTTGCCCTTGTAGTACGAGTATGAAGAGAATGTAGGATGTCTCCAAGCAATGTAGGCACTGGATTGTGACTCAGAAATATATTGATGGCATGAACGTCTATGAACTGGTCAGGATTGGGGAATAACACTAAGCCATAGATCAACAAGGCTAAGATCTCCTCAAAAGCATCATAGCTCATAGCCTTCAAGAACATTTGAGCCTTCTCTATCAACACCTTAGCAAGAATACCTTTAACTCCGCTTCTCGTTTCTAGAACAATGTCAGACTTCTTCAGATGTAGAGCTGCAGCAATAACCTCAGGTTTAGGCTCCTTTTCCAAGCCTGTGAATGGTTTCTGATCAAGAACAGGTATACCCAGAAGTTTAGAGAACTCTTCCATTGTTGGAACCAACTGATAGTCGGGGAATGTGAAGCAATGGTGCTTAGGATCAAAGAACTGAAACAGAACACTCATCATGTCTTCATTGAACCCTGAGGTGACTAGATCCAGTAGGTGACCATGTCTCTTGATGAACTGGGAGTGTTCAGACACTTGAGAAATCAACTCTTTAAGCTTAGCAGGTATCCCTACAAAGTTGATCCTGATAGTGTTTCTACGAGTAGAAGCCATGACCTGCAACAAAGAACAAAGATAAATCCTTTGGTCCTTGAAATGGTTAGTGAAAATGCTATGCTTATGATGCATGATGATGTCATGATGTTATGCTAAATCACAAACATGTGGCACACACAAACAAGTCACACCATAGCCCTAGGTTTAAAGGCTTGCATGAGGTTCAAAGGTAAGTACCCTCCCCTGAAGTTAGTGGGTTCATCCTGTCTTATAAAGTAACCAGGTTCTAAGGGATCTCAATATCATTTATCCTTCATAAGGGTGGTTGTTCAGTAGGCAACTTATTTGCCAACCAAAACCCTCCAAGTTTAAGATCTCAATGAGCGTAGTATCGAGTATCAACCAACTTCAGTCTGCACCAAAGCCGGTTATCTCACTACCTTCTAAAGGCCAAGATGGGATAACTAGGGTTCTAAAAGTTAGTTAGTGCATTGACAACGTATGGCAGCCTCATATTATCCTCAACTTGACTTAAGGAACATAAGCACCAACAAAGAAGTCACACTAACTATGGCCACCAGATCAACCATATCAGTATACGCCGTATAGTTTCCTTGGTCTATTGCCATTTACCTAAGGTACACTAGATCCGGGTTAGGATCTTTCACACATAAGAGCCCAACAAGTAAGTATAAAGCAAATAAGGCAAACAATTTTAAAGTGATCTAATTCCTAAGGGTACCCCTCTTTTATTAAGTCCCCAGCAGAGTCGCCAGTTCTGTAACACGGTGGGAGAACTGACTTTAGTTATGTTGCGGATAGCAAGAGTCGCCACCGACTTTTATTTTATCCAAAAGGAAAGGCATAAAAGAACAGGAAAGACCTTTTAAAAGATTTTTGGGTCCGGGGGGTAGGTTATGTAAAGGGAAGGTGTTAGCACCCTTTACATCCATGGTTATCCATGGGCTCTTAGTTACTTAGCTCACTTTAAAATGTTTTTGAAATGTGAAGTGTGTGAATAAAAATTTTCTTAAGTATTTTATAATGATCCATGTACGGATGCGTATAAAACCTTTGTTTTGAAAATTGTTTGAAATGTATGAAGTGTTTGAAATGTTTTGAAGAGTGAGGAAGTATCTAAGAGGAACCTACCCTAAGTTTAAGTCTTTTCTGTTCTTGAATCCTTTAAATGGTAAGACTATCCCTATTATTAAGGAATAGGTAGTCATTACCTTGGATGTGTGGGATAAGTGAAGGGTCATCTTTTATTTAGGCAATTGTGGGGTGTATAAGCAATTCGAAGGGACTTATCATCTTTATTCGAAAGGGACAAGATCATTACGAAGGCAACATTCGAAGGGACTTGATCTTTTTATTTGTTTAGGGACTAGATGATGTGGAATGAGGGACTTTGCTTTATACACCCTACTTGACCTTTTGTTTTAGGCAACATGAGAGGTAACCCTAGAAAGTGAGATGGCGATCAAAGATCGACTTACGCGTGTGAGTGTACAATTTTAAATATTTATCTTTTAAATTAGTGATCTAAATTAATTTTTAAATACAAAACATGTTTCACTCCCTATTTTACTAGCCATAGCATAAAAAATAAATATTAAATATTACTTCTAAATATTACATAAAGGAAACAATTACATAATAATAATAATTAAAGCAAATTAAATAAATAAGCAAAAATAAATAATAATAATAATATAATTGGGGTTAGTAAAAATAATAATAATAAATCACAATATATAAATGGGGTTAGTATTAATAAATAAATATCATATAAAAATAAACATAATTAATAATATAAACAAAAATATTAGCATAATAATTAAAAGATCAATTTTTTATATGAACAATTATTATTTTAAGATTAATAAGAAAATATAAACAATTATATACTAATTATCATAAAATTTTAAGTTATATGCAAATTATAAAAATTAGGTTAATTATAAACATATTATGAAAATAAATTATATTTACAAAATTAAATTTAGCAAGTTTTAATTATTTTTAAGCATATACTAAAAATTATTTACATACAAAATTAAATTATAAACAAATTATAAAAAATAAGTGCATAATTAAAGTTTTACAAATAAATAAATTAAAGGTTATAATTAAATTGAAAAGAATTATAAAATTAAAATAAATAAATAAACTAATATTCACAATTAGGGTTTATAGAAATAATTAGGTTTTTTTACAAAATATTTTAGGGTTTTAGAAATTTAGGGTTTATATATATATATATATATATATATATATATATATATATATATATATATATATATATATATATATATATATATATATATATATATATATATATATGTATGTATATTAGAAAGATGAATTAGGATTAACTAATAACTATACAAAGTTTTACAATATTAATAATTAAAAAAAACATAAATGATTTTTTCTTATAAGATTTAAATTTAAAAAAAAAAGGATTAGTTCTAAAATAATATAACATTCTATTTATTTTATTGTTTAAATTAATTAAATAAGAAACAAAAATAAAAAAAAAAGAATGAAAAGAAGCAAAACCTGTTTGGGCTGGGGTTTGAACCCAGTCCCTAAGCTTTCAACACTCAAGACTAGCACTCCAACCACTGGGCCATGCGCGCGCTGGCGTTAGAAACAGGGGTCTAATTCCTTTTGTTGATAACCTGGGAAAAATCATGAAAAAGCAAAACAAATAACACAAAAGGCCTGGGGGGGATTCGAACCCAGGACCTTTATACAACACGCAAGCACACTTACCATCCAGCCGGGAGGGCGCAACTGATAGTATACTCATCATCATGCATAATATATTAAACCTGTTAATTAAATGGAAAACATAAAAAAAGTTGCTGAGCCCAGGATTTGATCCCTGGACCTTGGTCTCACACGCGCATCCCTTAACCAACTGAGCTATCAACACAATTATGAAATAACTTGCAAACAGTTTCATAAAATATTAAAACAAAGATTCAAATATCAGCCGCGCGCCAAAACTCCTTCTTCCTCCTTGAGACTTGCGAATTTAGCTGCGAAATTATCCACAGAATTTCCTGCGAATTTACCTGCACACGAATTTTACAGAAAACCAAGATTTTTGAAACACCATGAAAATAGTACCAATCTTAACAATTAACAACCCAGATCAATCATTCATAGCTCATACATTCTTGCCATGATCTTATTATTCATTTAAATTATGTATATGATGAAACCCTAATTCAAAGGTTCTAACCCTAACAATGGCTTCTCACGCATTTGTCCATGAACCTGCAAGTTTTTTATCCAGAAACGATCTACATACTATCACAAACAATATTTCAAAGTTAAAACACAATAATATTGCATGAATTTGATGAATCGAAAATTTGAAAAATCAAGAGAAAGTTGATTCGGTTATGGCATATGAGTGTGATTCAAAAGCATGAGATGAGTGGTTTCGATTCAGGGATGTCCAGGGAACCTCTTGGTGTTCTTAAAATACCTTATAACCCCTTGCAATGTGAAATCCGAAAATTGAATTTGTATGTGATTTTTTGAAGTTGTGAGACAATGTAAGAGGCTGCAATTTTTCGTCCCATGCATTGTAATGAGTTTGTGTATATGTAGTACACTGAATTAGGTCAAAAAGTTGGACCTTTCTTTGGATATTTTGGATCAATGAGATTGAAAAATATCATGTCTTAAAATCCAAATATTTTTTGATATATCCTTGCTATTTTGAGACAATCACCATAATTCTCATATCAATTTGATCCAAGCCATATTTATGATTTTCTAGAAGCAATATCTCCTTTAAACATTTGATTTTTCTATTTTATTTTGATTTAAAATGATTTTAAATGAATAAAATCAAAATAAATAAAATAAAATAATAAAAAAATCTGAATAAATGAGGGTTGGGTCGTGTATGAGGTACTTGTATGGATTGGATCATCACATGGCAAGCCCATTTAGAAAAAATTGGTTCTAAGACCCTATTTTCTTCATAAACCACCCAAAAATTTCCCAACTTTGCAAGGGCACACATCCTTCAATTTTAATGCTATGAGGGTGATTTTAGACATTTTGGAAAGCTTGAAGAGTCCTCTAACCAACCCCATTGGTTTCATGTTCATATCATTTACCATTCTCAAGTTATGCCCTTTTGAAGTTGTTGACTTTTTGTTGACTTTCAAACGGACCTATAATGTCTTAGCTCATACCTTCCAAATGAAGCATTTTTGGGCTTGGCTTGTGAGACACAAAGTTGTAGAGAATTCAATTTCCTTCAAAATGAGCTTTGGATGGAAAATTCTTGATGAATAATGTGAAAGTTATGGCTGGTCAAAGTTCAGTTGACTTTTCCTGAGAAAACCCTAATTTAGAAACCTCTGATTCTTGATGATCTGAAATCTCCTTGATGAATCATGATCAACCCTTGATCAAATGATAAATTTTACTTCATATACTTGATGTTGGAAAAAAACCATGAAGTTTGACTTTGGTTTGACCACAGTTGACCTCAGTTTGACTTTTTAACTACTTTGACTGATTTTGACTTATCTGATCATTTGACTGAGCAAACCTTTGAGAAAAGTTCTGAAATTTGTCATGGGGATTCTTAGACCCATATAAGATGTTATGAAGCTCACTTGAAGTCTTGGAAGCCCATTTAGCCTGATTAAAGTCAAAACCCTAGTTTTGGATGCACTGCCTAGGAGAATGCATTGTCTAAGGGAATTGTCAAATCTTCTGACTATTGTGAACTTTGTGAACCTTGTGAACCTCATAAGATGTCTTGTAAACCTTGTGAACCTCATGAAAGGTATTGTAAACTTCATTAACCTCATGAAAGGTCTTGTGAACCTTGTAAACCTCATAAAGTGTCTTGCGAACCTTGTGAACCTCATGAAAGGTCTTGTAAACTTCATGAACCTCATGAAAGGTCTTGTGAACCTTGTGAACCTCATAAAGTGTCTTGTAAACTTCATGAACCTAGTGAAAGGTCTTGTGAACCTTGTGAACCTTCTTAGCACACAAAGTCTTGTATTGTGAGGGCAAATTTTGGGGTGCAACAGATTGACGTTTAGAGATGAACCAGTCTTCACTAATACGCTAGCCATCACATCATTTATGCAGTTAATCGTGATATTGAGGGTCATGTTATGGTTTTTACCCTCTTCTGGGAGCTCTTCATCATTGAAACCCAAGGTTTTGCAAGCGGTGATGTTAGCAACAAAGCTATCAAATTGTTCAACTGTGACTTCTTGTTCTACAAAGGCTTGTTCCAAAACCTTTTGCAGTGCTTCTCTTTTAGCATCTGAGCTTAATAGCAGCGATAATATTGATATCCAAGGAGGAGTATGCAGTAATTGATCCACAATATTGTATTTTCTCTTTTGGACCTGCTTCAGAATTTCCACATATTATTTCATAGGTTTTGTGCCACTGGATTAGCCTGTCTTCTCAGCGGGGGCCTTAACTTGAGGTTCTTTTTCTCCAACAACTTCTCAAACTCCTATGTTGAATATTCGACCTCTTTAGGTGACTTTGCTTATGTCAGTAATATTGACGATGGATGGCAATGGAATTTACTTTCCATCTTCTATCATGGCGGCGCCATATTTTTAAGGAATGACTTTCTCTGATTCTATGACATGGGTCCTGGTAATTAGATGACCAAAGGAGTTATATGACTTCTCCTACTATCATAGGTTCCGTCTTGGGGATGTCGGGCATCTTTCCACTGTCAAAGGAGATCTCCAAGAGCTTTGGTTCATTAAGTAGATGAATTATAGTGTGAACATCTTCAACAGCTCCATAATCAATGGCATTTTTCCGCTGAGGATTGTGATGGTCCTTTGATTTAACAATATTTGAATCTCATTTTGGATAAAGAAGTGGCCACGTCGGCCTTTATGGAATTTTCTGCATGTTGAGTGATCATGGTGATCTGGACCGAAGTAGTCGAGTCCACACAAGCTTTTGTGAAGTAGTCCAGTCCACACAAGCTTTTGATGTTATAAATTGCATATTGCCCTGGGCAACTTTGCACCATGTTGATTGAGTGAGAATTCTCCATTCTGAGTATTTAGGTTTCTCCTTGGTCTAATTGATTTTGGAGAGTTACTCGTACGAGGTAGCATTCTTGATTATTCTCTGAACATATTATGCAATGTTCATAATTGTGGGATGGTGCTCGACCGTATCCATTTTGTATGCAATGCATCCTTACCAGGTATGTTTCCAATGATCGAATGTCACATCTTAGGTCTCTTCTTAAGATTATATTAAGTATGTAAACTTGATGGGTATCTGTGTTTTGGTACACTAGAAACCACTAGTGGTCCAACAGATGTTGAAGATTTCTTTGCACGAGCGCGTAACCTTGATCATCTTTAGAGCAATCTTTGCAGTCTTGATGATTATGTGATGACAGGAAGCCAAGTCTGACTTGTTTGGCATGTAACTCTACCAAGCTGGTATTCATTAGGAAAATATCAAAAATTTGAATCATGTTGACCTGATAATCAGTCCTTCCATGATAGTCCAGGATCCATCCTAGATCCATTTTTCATTAGAGGGCTTCTTTCACAAAGGAAAATCCTTGATTATTCTTTGAGCAAATTGAGTAGGCGTTGTAGTCATGCAATGGAAGATGGTGATATTGACATTGTCTGGAGTGAATTGCCACCAGATTTACATTCATTGAGCGTATGTCAAAGTTTTGAATAATTCCTGGATATCTATAGACCATGTTGATTCCACGGATTCTGTGTTGTTGGATCCATCCTAGGTCCATTTGCTCTTGAAGGGTTGCTTGTACAATGTTGCATCCTTGGTTATTCTTGGAGAAAACATTGTATCAATGGTAGTTGTGTGATGGTATGTGGTTGTATCCATTCTGCCTACAATGCATTTTGACTAGATTCATTTTCAGTAGTCGCATGTTGTGAATTTGATAGCTTCTGCCAGGACCTTCGTAAACTAAGTTTAGTGAAGCTTTCTTATATTGTGGCAATGGATTACTTTGAACGTTCAGATTATTGAACGATAAAATTCTGTTCTTGACTAGCTTTTGAACATCAAATTTGAAACTGAAGAAATTATCAATGTTGTGTCTTAGTTCACCTTGATGATAAGCACATGTTTGGTCATATTTGAACCAATAAGGTGGATTGTTTGGCACCACATGAGGAGTCCTGGTTTGAATATTCCCCTTGGCTAGCAAGACTGGGAGCAATTATGTATACAATATTGTTATGGGGTCAAATCCTGGTGACTTGGGAAAATAATTGTTGTTGTTGTAGTAGTATCATGGGCGAGCCTTCTGAAGAGGCGGTTGCAGCCTTTGCTGACATTGTTATTGATTTGGCTGGCTCTGAGCAACCTGAGGTTGATTTGTTGGAGCTAGAGCCATGTTGATAATGGTAGAAATTGTTGCTACATGTCGAGGTTTATATTTTCGCCTTTGTTTTCCTTGTGAGATATTGCTGATATCTTGCTCTTTCTTCTTCTGGAAAGCACTTTCATATCTCTTTGTACCAATAGATGGTTTTGTATCCTTGGCTAGTCATCCTTCTCGGACTGCTTCTTCTAGACGTACTCCCATGTTCACCATCTCGGTGAAGTCACTATGTGAACTTGTGTTGCACCCCAAAATTTGCCCTCACAATACAAGACTTTGTGTGCTAAGAAGGTTCACAAGGTTCACAAGGTTCACAAGATTCACAATGCTTACAAGACCTTTCATGAGGTTCATGAAGTCTACAAGTCACTTTATGAGGTTCACAAGGTTCACAAGATTCACAATGCTTACAAGACCTTTCATGAGGTTCATGAAGTCTACAAGTCACTTTATGAGGTTCACAAGGTTCACAAGGTTCACAAGACCTCCCATGAGGTTCACAAGACATTTTATGATGGTTCACAAGGTTCACAAAGTTCACAATTGGTCAGAAGAGTTGACAATTCCCTCAGACAATGCACCTCCTAAGCAGTGCATCCAAAACTAGGATTTTGACTTTAATCAGGCTAAATGAACTTCCAAGACTTCAAGTGAGCTTCATAACATCTTATATATGTGTAAGAACCCCCATGACAAGTTTCAAGACTTTTACCAAAAGTTTGCTCAGTCAGATGATCAGATAAGTCAAAATCAGTCAAAGCAGTTAAAAAGTCAAACTGAGGTCAACTGTGGTCAAACCAAAGTCAAACTTCATGATTTTTTGCCAACATCAAGTATAGGAGGTAAAATTCATCATTTGATCAAGGGTTGATCATGATTCATCAAGGAGATTTCAGATCATCAAGAATCAGGAGTTTCTAAATTAGGGTTTTCTCAGGAAAAGTCAACTAAACTTTGACCAGCCATAACTTTCACATTATTCATCAAGAATTTTCCATCCAAAGCTCATTTTGAAGGAAATTGAATTCTCTACAACTTTGTGTCTCACAAGCCAAGCCCAAAAATGCTTCATTTGGAAGGTATGAGCTAAGACATTATAGGTCATTTTGAAAGTCAACAAAAAGTCAACAACTTCAAAAGGGCATAACTTGAGATTGGTGAATGATATGGACATGAAACCAGTGGGGTTGGTTAGAGGACTCTTCAAGCTTTCCAAAATGTCCAATAACACCCTCATACCATTAAAATTGAAGGATATGTGCCCTTGCAAAGTTGGGAAATTTTTGGTTGGCTTATGAAGAAAATGGAGGTCTAAAACCAATTTCTTCCAAATGGGCTTGCTATATGATGACCCAATCCATACTATAACTTCATGCACGACCCAAGTCAACAAAAATCAGATTTTTTATCATTTTATTTTTATTTATTTTGATTTAATTCATTAAAAATTATTTTAAATTAAAATAAAATATAAAAGTCAAAGATTTAAATGTGATTGAGCTTCTAGAAATTCATTAAGATGATTGGCATCAAAATAGAAAGAAGATCATGATGATTGGTCTAAAATAGAAGGTGTTCATACAAAGATATTTGATTTTTAAGGCATAATCTCTTTGAATCTTTTTAGATCAAATTCTTCACACAAGCAATGATTTTTTCTGACCTAATTGATCACACTATAAATATATTACATAACCCTAACAAAAACACACGAATTTGCAGCCTCTAAGACCACTTTCAAACTTTCAAAATTCATCATATTTTTTGAAATTCGGATTCTAACATTTGGTAGTTTTTCAGGTGAATGGAGCATGCCAATCTCTTCCTTACATATCACTGAACATATACCAATGATCATATGCATCTAAAATCCCACGAATTGGCCAAACCGAATCAAAGTTTTTAGACATTCATGAGTTTTTCGTTTTCATATATTGGTGTAAAATAAATTGTGTTTGACTGTTGATTCTTGTTTGTGATGAGCTAACAATCGTTTTTGGATACTTTGATTTGAGTTTTGGTACAGGATGAGTGATCTACCATTGTTAGGGTTCTTCGGCCGTTTTAGGGTTTCACAATTTATCAATGATAAATGAAATCTAAAACCATAGATCAATTCTAATTAACCTCTGGATCATGTTGGAACATTTAATTTGATGAAATTTTACTGTTTAATTGATGGTTGAATTTCGTAGGGTTTGCTGCAAATGAAAAATCGCAGGTAAATTTGAAGCAAATTTCGCAAGAAAAATTGCAGGTCTGGAGGTTGAAGATGACTGGCGCGAATCCAGAATTTGAATTTAAACTTATATTATATATTAATGTTTGTATTATATGTATTGAGAAACACTGATGGCTTGGTGGTGAGTATACGCGTATGTGAAAGCAAGGTCTTGGGTTCGAAACCAGCCTTTGGGCAATTTTTTTTGTTCAATTAGTTTGTTTTACAAGATTAGAACAAAAGCATATGGAGGCAACATGTTGACAGCCAGCGCGCGCTAGCCTAGTGGAAATGCTGTTGAGTTTCCAGGTAAAGGACCTGGGTTCAAATCCCAGGTCCTGTTTTTTTGGTTTTTATTTTTTCTTGTTTTATTTTCTTATTATTTCTTTATACTATTTTCTAAAACAATATAAGTAAATTATTTTTCTCTTAAAATTTATATTATATTCTTTTTTTATAATTATATATTATTTAATAATTTTGTATATTAAATACATAAAACCTAATTATTTTCTTTATAAACACTAATTTATTTTTTAAAAAAACCTAATTGTAATTCTTGTTTATATTTTAATTAGTGAATAAAGTTTTATTATAATCTTTAAATTTGTAAATATAATTGTATGATCACATTTTTTATTCATGTATATATTTTATTTAATATAGTTAAATTTTGTAAATATAATCATAATTAATCCTATTTTAAATATGACCTAAATTGTTTATATTTTAATTTTGCATATATGCTTAGGAATAATTAAAAAAATTGTTAAATTAATTTTGTAATTATATTTATTTCTATAATATGTTTACCATTAACTTATTTTTCTATATAATTTACAAATAACTTAAAACTTTATAATTAATACAATTGTTTATATTTTTCTTATTAATCTTAAATAATTGTTCATATAAAAATTTGATCTTTTAATTATTTTATTTTTGCTTATTTATTTAAATTGCTTATTTATTTTGCTTATTATTTTATTTTTGCTTATTTATTTAAATTGCTTTTATTATTATTATGTAATTGCTCCTGGATGTAATATTTTTTTTAATGTTTAAATTATTTATTTTATGCCATGGTTAGTAAAAATAGGGAGTGTAAACATGTATGTTATTTAAAATTAACTTAGATCACTTAATTCAAAAGATAAATATTAAACTGTACACTCACACACGTAAGTCGATCTTTGATCGCCATCTCACTTTCTAGGGTTACCTCTCATTGTTGCCTAATCAAAAGGTCAAGTAGGGTGTACAAAGCAAAAAGTCCCTTAAAATAAAGTCATCTAGTCCCTTAATAATAAAAGATCAAGTCCCTTAAATGGTTGCCTTCATAATGATCTTGTCCCTTTCGAATAAAGATGACAGTCCCTCCAAAATTGCTTAATACACCCCACAGTTGCCTACATTAAACAGATGACCCTTACTTGTCCCTCACATCCAAGGTAATGACTACCTATTCCTTAATAATAGGGATAGTCTTACCATTTAAAGGATTCAAGAACAGAAAGACTTAAACTTTAGGGTAGGTTTCTCATAGTTACTTGCTCACTCTTCAAAACTTTACAAACACTTCACACTTTCAAACAAATTTTCAAAACACAAGTTTTTTACGCATCCGTACATGGATCATTATCAAACTCTTATGAAAATTTCTATTCACACACTTCACATTTCCAAAAACAATTCAAAGTGAGCTAAGTAACTAAGAGCCCATGGATAACCATGGATGTAAAGGGTGCTAACACCTTCCCTTTACATAACCTACCCCCCGGACCCAAAAATATTTTAAAAGGTCTTTCCTGTTCTTTTATGCCTTTCCTTTGGATAAAATAAAAGTCGGTGGCGACTCTTGCTATCCGCAACATAACTAAAGTCAGTTCTCCCACCGTGTTACAGAACTGGCGACTCTGCTGGGGACTTAAATTAAAGAGCGGTACCCTTAGGAATTAGATCACTTAAAGTGTTTGCCTTGTTTGCTTTATATTACTTGTTGGGCTCTTATGTGTGAAAGATCCTAACCCGGATCTAGTGTACCTTAGGTAAATGGCAATAGACCAAGGAAACTGTACGGCGTATACCGATATGGTTGATCTGGTGGCCATAGTTAGTGTGACTTCTTGGTTGGTGCTTATGTTCCTTAAGTCAAGTTGAGGATAATATGAGGCTGCCATATGTTGTCAATACACTAACTAACTTTTAGAACCCTAGTTATCTCATCTTGGCCTTTAGAAAAGTAGTGAGATAACCGGCTTTGGTGCAGACTGAAGTTGGTTGATACTCGATGCTACACTCATTGAGATTCTAAACTTGGAGGGTTTTGGTTGGCAAGTAAGTTGCCTACTGAACAACCACCCTTGTGAAGGATCAATGATATTGGGATCCCTTAGAACCTGGTTACTTTTGTAGGACAGGATGAACCAACTAACTCCAGGGGAGGGTACTTACCTTTGAACCTCATGCAAGCTTTTAAACCTAGGGCTATGGTGTGACTTGTTTGTGTGTGCCATATGTTTGTGATTGAGCATAACATCATGACATCATCATGCATCATAAGCATAGCGTTTTCCCTAACCATTTCAAGGACCAAAGGATTTATCTTTGTTCTTTGTTGCAGGTCATGGCTTCTGCTCGTAGAAACACCATCAGGATCAACTTTGTAGGGATACCTGCTAAGCTTAAAGAGTTGATTTCTCAAGTGTCTGATAACTCCCGGTTCATCAAGAGACATGGTCACCTGTTGGATCTGGTCACTTCAGGGTTCAATGAAGACATGATGAGTGTTCTGTTTCAGTTCTTTGATCCTAAACACCATTGCTTCACATTCCCCGACTACCAGCTGGTTCCAACAATGGAAGAGTTCTCTAAACTTTTGGGTATACCTGTTCTTGATTAAAGACCCTTCACGGGCTTGGAAAAGGAGCCTAAACCTGAGGTTATTGCTGCAGCTCTACATCTGAAGAAGTCTGACATTGTTCTAGAAACAAGAAGCGGAGTTAAGGGTTTTCTTGCTAAGGTGTTGATAGAAAAAGCTCAAGTGTTCTTGAAGGCTATGAGCTATGATGCTTTTGAGGAGATCTTAGCCTTGCTGATCTATGGCTTAGTGTTGTTCCCCAATCCTGATCAGTTCATAGACATCCATGCCATCAACATATTCCTGAGTCACAATCCAGTGCCTACATTGCTTGGGGATATCCTGCATTCTCTTCACACCCGTACTACAAGGGCAAGAGGAACTTTGATGTGCTGCATACCTTTGCTATCTAGGTGGTTTATTTCTCACCTTCCCCGTTCAGTAATGAAGAATGAGCAAGGGTTCAGGTGGTCTAAAAGGATCATGTCACTCTCGCATTCAGATATCCATTGGTGCTCCAGATCTATGGAGAATGTTACTATCATTGACCGTTGTGGGGAGTTTCCTAATGTGCCACTTCTAGGCATCAGAGGAGGCATCACTTACAACCCTTCATTAGCTTTACGACAGTTTGGTTACGCTCGGAGTGATGGTCCACATGACATGTTGATTCAGGGCATTGTATTTGATTACGACAACGATCTTCAAGGTTACCGTCAGAGATTCATACGAGCATGGGGAAAAGTAAACAGGGTTGACAGCAAGACTCTGGAGCCTAAGTACACTATTCCTATGGAGGCTTATCTCATATGGGTGCGATCTCGTGCTCAGACTCTCATGATGCCATATCCTGCTATCCTGCCAGTTACCATGGAACCTGTTGCTGAAGGAGATACTGCTTATACCATCCTTCACCCAGACATGCCTACTGACATGGAAGACTTGCAGAGATCTTGGATCCAATTGAAGGAGCAAAGGGATACTTTCGAGGCTCATTACAAAGCAAACCAAGAAAGGGTCCTAGAACTAACAAAGCAACTTCACGAGGAACGGAATCTCAACTCATACCTCAACACAAAGAGGAAACGTCCATGGGAGACTTAAAACCCCATCTCTTGTATTTATTGCACTTCATTTTTGTAAGCCCAAGAGGCAAAACAAGTTTATTACTAATAAAAGTTTACCTTCTTGTTTGTCTAAGCAAATTTAAATCCTGCGGTCCTTGAAAACATTGCATACGCATTAAAACATCATATCATTGCATCACAGGTTTATTTGTGCACAGGTTTCTCATCTTCTCGCTGTTTATTTCAGCAATGGCTCTTGAACAAACAGTTAAGGATCTCCAGGCACAAAATGCACAGTTCCAAGAGCTGATCCTGAACCTGTCCAAGGGGCAGGATGAATTGAAGACACTGCTGGCCAAGAAGACTAAGAAGACTAGAAGGTCAGGTGGCCTGATCAACATGGGAAGAAGGTTCAGAGGTCCTGTCAAGACCAAAGAACAGGTTGAAGACTATGAATCTGAAGAGTCTAAAAAAGAGGGAGGCAGTCTCCACAACACTATGGGGGACTCTGATTCTGAGGCTAATTATTACCATGATCCTAATGAAGACAAATTCAAAATGCTGGTGGATAGAATGGATGCTATGGAGTTGCAAAAGTCTTCTGGGCTGGATTTTGAAGATTTGAGTCTGATATCTGGGGTAGTCATTGATAGCGAGAAAACGTATCGATTATATTGCTAGGTTTCATTGACGTTTTATCGCATAATCACCGTTTTAACACTCGATTTCTCGAGTTTTTCTTACCATTTTGCAGGTACATCATTATATGGAGCTAAATCATGAATTAAGAGAAAAAGGAACAAAATCAAGCATAAAAAGATGAAGAAATGAAGAAGCCTGCAAAAACTGCATATTTTGATGCAGCCACGATCGTCACAAGGGTGTCACGACCGTGACACCCCAAAATGAAGCATCACGACCGTAAGAGCATTGTCACGACCGTGACACTAAAAAACCACAAGCCACGAACGTGAAGACCTTGTCACGACCGTGACAAGGGTAAAAATAGGTTTTTTTGACCAAGACTACGTCAAGGCATTACGTGAAGAATTTGTTTCCTAAATATTTGCCACGTTCCTGCATTCCCTCCACAAATTCAGCAAGGCCCAAGCAACAAAGGTCCAAAAATCCAGCCCATTTAGGATTCTATAAATAGTACAAGTTCTATGAACAATGGACAGAGCATTTTATTATTGAATTTTCTGCGGAAGCTCTGCCGAACTGTTTTACGACCCTTTCTTATTTCTGCATTATTTTCTGTTTCGTTCTTATTGTATCCAAACCCGCCATATAACAATTTCCAACATCAGGAAATTGTTATACATTTATTTTTTCTAAACCTTCAGCCTTTGTTATTTTCGAATTTCGCCAACTCCAAGCTTTCCGGTCTGTGGAAGAAGGAGTCTGCTCTAATATTGTTAACCAGGTTTTTCATTATATTGCAAATTTAATTATTTATAATGTTTATTTATTTTTCTGCCATGAGTATTTTATTATTTAATTTTCTGTCTCTGTCTGGTTCAACATCGATGAGTAGCTAAACACCTTAGGGCGGTATGTAGTTAGAACAAACTTAACCGGTAAAATATAACCATAGGCTAAAAATAATTAATCACTTAACATTCTGGCTGATACTTTTTAATTAAATAGACTTTTTCGTTACGAGAGTAAGAAAAGAATATTAGGTTAGGTCAAGACCACAAGAGTGTGAGGTTTTAACCAGATAGCTAAAGTTAGGCATTTAAATTAAACACAGCGAGAGCGCTTTAAAATAAATTAGAATTACTTAGTTTCCAAAAATTACCTCTAAACACTTATGGGCTAGCGAGAGCAGGCATAGGGCTTTAGGGATAAGATCTGATATAAGACCACGAGAGTGTGAGTTGAGGGTATTTAAACTGGTAATCTCTACCGAATAGATTAAGTAAACATCTTTATAAGCCTAGGTTAGATTGATCCACCTAAGTTAGTATAATTACATACCGACCGCCTTAGTATTACTTTATTAAAACTTAAATTTAATTCCACCTTTAATAGTCTTAAAAATCAACAAAAAATCGTGACAACCATTCGCCTTAGCTAAACTAGAAGTTCATCTAGCACTAAGTAACCATAGAATCCCTGTGGATCGATAATCTTAAATATTACTTCGATAGGCTGTGCACTTGCAGTTAAGATACCGCTAGACGCATAATTAGACACGTCTTTAGCCCATCAGTCATACCCATTGGTTTCAAGGTTCCTACCTTTGTTGTTTATGATGGGGTCTCTTGTCCCAAGCTGCATCTGAGGTCTTATGTCAGAAGAATCCAACCTCACACTGCTGATAAAAAGTTATGGATCCACTTTTTCCAAGAGAGCTTGTCTGGAGCTCAATTGGAGTGGTATTATCAATTGGAAAGTGTCAACATCAGGGATTGGAATGATCTTGCTGAAGCTTTCTATAAGCAGTATCAATACAATGCTGATTTAGCCCCCACTCGCATGCAGCTGCAAAGCATGTCTATGGGTGCCAAAGAAAGTTTCAAGGAGTATGCTCAGAAGTGGAGAGATTTAGCTGGAAGAGTTCAACCCCCTTTAACTGACAGGGAATTGGTTGATATGTTCATGTGTACGTTGAATGGTCCGTTTTACAGTCATCTCATTGGAAGCTCATCATCTGGCTTCACTGAGTTGATAATGACAGGAGAGCGAGTGGAAAATGGTATAAAGAATGGCAAGATCCAGGTGGGTACTTCTTCATCAGGTGCTGCAAAGAAGCCTCCTGTAAACACCCCAAATTTGCTCTCACCCATTCACACCATGGCTTGTGTTCATTTCATATGCATAAATTCAATCATACCATCTCATATTACATTTTTGATTCATTGCATTAGTTCAAAGTCATCTGCATCTAGGGTTTGTGATCTGAGCAATCCAAGAGCTTCTTGAGCCATTCCAAAGGCCACCAATCACTTCAAAGGGGTACATGTGTGTTCTTATATCATATTACATTCTCTCAAAGTCAAAATTCCAAAGAATCACAAGAACTGGGATTGGTATGGAAGCAGAGCCAGGTTTGACTGCACAGATGACCTAAAATTAGGGTTTTGGTTTCAGAGGCCATAACTCCAAATTTTTTGGTCATTTTTGTTTCTATTGGTCTCCATATGGTATAGGGAGTATGCATATCAATTTTCATGAAGAAATTCCATGGGGAAGTCATCTGACCAAGGGTTGACTTTTCAGACAAGTCAGTGCAAAATTAGGGCATCTGAGGCCCCCAATGACCCAACCAAGGGGTGATCTTCATCATTTTGAGTGTATATGATCTTTATTTGATCATGGAAGAAGTTTGAAGTTCACAAAATTCAAGAATTACAAGTTTTTGCAAAGTTGACTTTTTTGGGCATGGTTGACTTTTAATGAAATGTCATTTTATGCAACTTTTTCAACCCTTACTTTTTGATCCAAAAAAGCTTCAAATGGAAAAACTTTGGTCATGAAAGTTGTAGATTAGATCTTTCCCTTTTCAAAAAGTACAAGAACATGACCTAATTCATTTTGGATCAAAAGTTATGGTGCATCAAAGTTGGCTAAAATCACTAAATTTCAAGTTATGCACCAAATGAGAAATTTGCAAAATCTTGTGCCAAAGGCATTTGTGACTTCTAATTGTTATCAAACCATTACACAAGCATCACACAAGTCCTAAAGTTCAGATTGAACCAAGGAAATCACATGTTTGTATGGCCTTTGGAGCAAGATTTTTTCCATGAGAACTAAAAGGAACCAAGTTGCAAAAACCATGATAACTCCTCATCCACTTGCTGCCTAGCCTGCTGACCACTCCTAGCCTTTCTCCCTCACCTTGCTGCGCAGCCCACACCCCTTGTACTTGGCTGAAACATGACCCATGCCTCTCTTACAAGAAGTTGACATTTTGGCAAAAGTAGCTACACCTATCACAAAAGGGCATGTCACATCTTCTGACCAATCCCAATTGTTTATACTAATCAAATGCAAGCCAAACAACATAACACAAGGGCCTGAAACCAGCAAGAACATCACTCTCTCATTTTTCACCCTTGAAGCAAAAGCATTCGAAACTCAGCATACAAGCCACAAACACTCAAACAAACTTCACAGACCTTCTCAACTCATCATCCTGAGCACAAAGAACCCCTCACCCTTGCCTGAAACTGCCTAAATCACAAACACGATTCCCACCTGAGCTTGAACAGAACTTGTTCAAACTCTCAAACCAGCCAATATAAACTCCTTCTAAGCATTCAGACATCATCAAGGGACCAAGAGGAGTGGATTGCATCAAGAGGAGAGGTCAGAAAGTTGCAAAATTGAAAGCTTCGAAACTCAGGTAGCTCAAGAACTTTTTTCCAGAAATGGATTTTTAAGTTCTAAAGTTGTTCTTCATGATTCACTGATTGCTCTGATGCCTTTGGTTTTGAAAATGGTGAGGATATGAGGGTTTAATCGTGTTCTGAAAGTTTTGCCCTAAAATTTCTTTTGCTTCGATTCATGAGATTGGTGAAATATAAATGAGTTTGAGTTTAGGGTTTTGATTCAGTGGAGTGTGGGAAGGATTTCTGTTTGTTTAGGTTTCATTTTAGTTGCGTTTTGAGGTTTTTAGGAATTTTCAGGTGGGGTTCCCACCGGAGAAGACGACCGGAGGTCTTCTCCGGCCACCTGAAAATAATTAGGGTTTAATCCCTGTAATTAGTGCAGTTTGAATGCTGAGCGTTAGATCCGTTGACTGGCTTGACTTCGCGCGCGTGTGTGTGGTCCAGATGCACTCATTAAGCCCTAATCTCAATTAATTAATTCATAAATCAGAATTAGGAAGTTTGAATTTTAGCCTTTGATCTGCGCGCGTAGTCAACCATCTCTTCCCCAGAATGAATCCTGGCCCTCCATTGCGCATACTTCCTTTTTATTTCATTTTTAATTCATTTCTTTTGTTTTGTTTTGTTTAATTTATTTAAAATAGCAAAAAATGTTTAAAAATTATGAAAATTTTTGTCAAGGTTTTCATTATTTTTCAGAACACAAAAATATTTTTATTTTCATTTTTTGCATTTAAAAAGTATTTTTAAATATTTAAAAGTTTCTTTTTAATTAATTAATGAGAATTAATTAATTAAAAATACTTTTGGGTATTTAAAAATCACCAAAAAATTCATGAAACATTTAAAAACATTTAGAAACATTGTCCAACCCTCAAACCAAATTTCTTTTTTGATCTTGATGCATTTTGAGAATTTTTCATGGAATTAAAATCATTTTGATGCATTATTTTGATCCAAACTTCCAAAAATCATTTCTGCCTAACCCTAAAGAGTTGGACTTTGATTCTTTTTGCATTGTGTTATGCATATCATGTAGTTTGTGAGATTAATTTGGAATGAATTGATCTTACATTTTCCATTTGTTTGGTATTTTTTCTTGTTAAGGAACCCTAAAACCCTAGAAAACTTAGGAAAATCATAACTTAAATTTGGTTAAGAGTTGAAACTTCTCCTTTGGGCAGTGAGTTAGTATAGGATTAGGGGTCCTTTGAGTGCCTTTTCAATTTTTTATATTGATGTTTGCTTCTGATTTTGGTTTGTGTTTGATGCTTTGATCATAAACCCTAATTTGGGCTTCCATATGCATCCATCTTACATTTGCATTCATACCTTGACTTGCCATGACATTTTATGCCTCCATGTGATTCATTCAACATCATAAGACATATTGAAAGCATGATTGACCATCACATCTTGCATTTGCCATGTTGTATGCCATATGCATCTCATAACTTTTCATGTATGTTCATGCTTCTCAACTTGCTCCATTTGCATCCATAAGCTTGTATGATCATCCCCATGTGTTGTCTCATGTTTGTAGCATCCCATAGCATCATTAACATCATGTATGTGCTTCTGGTTTTGTTTCTCATCATGCCATTTCATTCCATTTGGCATTGCATTGCATTCCTTTGCTAACTTTTCAGGTGGTAAGTGACTTTGAGAAGTGAATTTGCCTTCACTTCTCACAACTTCTTTTCATCTCTTTTATGCACCCATGCTGCATTTTGTTATGTGTTTGAGATTGAGCTTGCTCTTTCTTCTTCTTCTTACTTTCTTTCCTCAAGTGACTTGACTTCTTGAATGAAGCAAGTTGCTTTGCTTCTCTTGGCTCCTTTTCATCTGCTTCCTGGTGGTTCCATTGAAGATTTCTCTTGTAAACCTCACAAACCTTAGGAACAACCAAGCATGATAATGATTAGGGTTTTGATTAGTCCCCCACTTAGTTTTTTACCTTTGTGTCTCATTGAGTCTTCTCTTCTCATCTCATAATCAAGGACTAAACCATAAAGGCTTTAAGGCTTTGTGATTAAGTTTATGCCTGCATCCTTCTATTAGGATGGAGTGTATAACTTTAATCCTAAGTGTTAAACCCTTAATGTGTTTAACTCCTTTAATCAATCCATCTAATAATCATCAAGACATCAAGCTTGTAACTTGGGCCTTGCATTAGGGTTCTAATTCTTCCTTAATTGGTTAAGAAGGACTAACCCTAGTGTTAATGGACAAATCCCCCTCAAGTTGTCTTACAAACCCTAAAAATCACTTCTTCATCATATCATTAAATAAAATCCACTTAACCAAAGGCTTGTTTTGTCGTGAGTTTAATCCCTAATCATGGATTAAGTTGAGGAGCTTTCCTCAGCTTAAACATTCTCATCTATTATCCTTCTATTAGGATGGTGTAATGAGTATGTTTAATCCCTGATTATGGCTTAACCTCATTACTTAACACTAAACAAAAACACCAAAAACATCTAAATAATCACAAGTAGGTTAATGATCTTAATCCTACATCAGGGTGATTAAGTGTGAGAAGCTGACTTCACACTTAAGGTAATCTCATTACCCCTAATCAGAGGGAAGATGTGATGAGTTTACTAACCCATTGGTATAGGCTTAAGCTCATTAACTTATGACAAACTCCAAAAAGCAATAAAAGACTGAAAATACAAAAAAACAAACAATAATCGTCTCCTCCGGGATTCTTTTCTCATCTCATTCACTCACAAACGAGAACCTGCTTCTTCCGTCTAATGCAAGACAGTTTGCACCTGAGCCAGACAGGTCATACACTTGAGTATTGACAAGCAAGCAGTTCACAAGTCAATTCATCTTTCAGTCTCTTTGGGTCGAACTACGGTGTTCTGACTTCCTCATTGCACGAGAGGATACGTAGGCATAACTTAACAGTTATCGAACAAAAGTCTCTGTGTATTCCCCCTCTTTCCAGCTTCATTCTTTTAGCCTCATGATCTTGAGCATCTCATTCTTTGTTCTTACACTGACACATCATTTACACACTTTACACTTCCTTTACACTGACACCTGTACATCCTTTTCCAGCTATTTTATACACCAATTGCACTGACACTACCCCTTTAAAACACAAATCTCTTAAGCGTGGATCCCGTCGAGTACGACGGACAATCTGGGTGCTAATACCTTCCCAGGTTGTAACCAACCCCCTTTCTCAGTCTCTCTGGTTCACAACTGTCTTATCCATATCTTTCCAGGTCTATGCAGCATTACCTTTCCTTCGGGATAAAAATGCCTAGCTGGCGACTCTATTCATCTCCAGTGAGTTCACGGCTGTGTGTTCTCATTGTCCCTTTCGCCGACCGTTCGCGTCTGTACCTTTATCTGGGTCATTTCCCATTTATCGGGAGCGACAGCTTGGCGACTCTACTGGGGAGCCTTATACTGTAACCAGGGCTTCTGGTTCTTTTTGTGGGTTCCTCCTAGCGCTTGATTGATTTGTGTTTACTGGGGTGTTATGTGCTATCTGTGTTTGTATTTGTTTTATTTACTGTTTTATGTACATTTGTTTTATTGCTTTCTTTATAGTTTTGCATATATCATATTGTCATACTGTGCTGGCTGGATCTGCCTTCTTGTTGCTTTGGTGGGTGGGGTTCTATTGAGAGTTAAGGTCCTATACCTGGGACCTGAGTGACACCTAGGCTAGAGTGGTTCATATTCTTTCCCATTCCATCTCGGTCTGGTGCGGGAATATGAAACACGGTTCAGATATGGGTTTCTTCTTGAGAACTCTGTGTTGCAGATTTCCTGCAGTACTAGGGCTATCTGGGAAGCCTGCCAAGTCTGGATGACCTTTAGTATTGACCTTCAGAAACTGAGGTGAATTAGAGGAGGAACTTTTATGGTTATTGTAAACACTGTACCTCCGGGTTGGAAGTGTTTACACTTCTCATAACTAATCCAAGTCTGAGGATCCTTGTTCTAGAACATCACCTGTGAGGGGGTTGGGTTGTTTACAGGTTTGCAGGTACCCTTGACCTCAGCATACCCTGTTACTTTGTTTTGATTAAGAGTACTCCATTTTGGAACAGTTCTTGTGATTTAACCCAGGACATGTGACTCTTTATTTGAGTCCCCCACCTTGGTTACTGGACTTATAGACCTCCATCTGGATTTCTTGAACATATGTGGACCTATATCAGAGCACTTGATCAGATCCAGCTCAGTCACAAACCCTTGCATATCATTTGCATACATCCTCATTGCATCATTTTGACATGTGTTTATTTGTTTTTCAGGGTATCCATCCTATCATTTTGGCTTGGTTTTGACCCCTTCTTCAGCTTAGACCTATCTTCATCAGCACTTGCTTCAGCTATCAGCCACTTGCTTCAGTCACCTGCACCCTCAGCCTCAGCCTATCAGTGGCCCATCTTCAGTGTTGTCCTCAGTCATCATCATCAGCACCCATTCTTCAGCAACATGGCACCTAAGAAAAGTAACATCTCCTATCATTTCTTTGAGCCTGAGCTAGCTAGCATCAGGAGGATTCAGACCCTGATTACTCCAGACCATATACCATATTTCAGAGAACATTATGGAGGAATCCTTGATGTGGCATTGGATTTGGATCCTTCACAAAGGAGCTTGATACATACTTGCCTGCAGTTCTATGATCCCCCTCTGAGGTGCTTCACATTTCAGAATTTCCAGTTGGGACCTTTGCTGTAGGAGTATTCATCATTGGTTGGTGTACCCATCAGGGGTGGAATCCCTTTCAACCCTGAGATGGCTTTCCCGAGTAATGAGGAGATAGCCAAAGCATTACATCTGGAACCAGATTTGATTGGGCAGAATTTGACATCTAAAGCTGGAATCTCTGGTTTTCATCTGGATTTCTTGACTTCTCAGGCTAGTCTGAAGGCCTCCCTAGGGGAGTGGAAGGCAGTCTGTGCTCTGTTGGCCCTTAGCATATATGGGATCATACTTTTTGCAGATGAGCCTAGGTTTGTTAGCAAGAATGCAGTCCATCTTTTCATCCTGAGAAACCCAGTGCCTACCTTACTGGGAGACCTTTACTACTCAGTTCATCAGAGGAATGAAAAGCAGAGGGGGAGATTAGTGAGATGCTGTGCACCTTTGTTCCATACTTGGCTGCTCAAGCATTTGCCAAAGACTGATGCATTCTTGAACCCTCACCAGCAGAAGAACTGGGCTAGAAGGCTTGTTGCTCTAACCTCAGATGATATCAGATGGTGTACTCAGAGCACCAAGGGCAGAGACATCATTACAAGTTGTGGGCAATTTCCCAATGTACCTCTGATTGGAGTAAAGGGTTGCATCAATTACAACCCTCTGCTTTTCAAAAGACAACTGGGCTATGCATTGGTCCATCCCCCTAGGACACAGGATCTGACTGAGACCCTTTATGTTGAAATCAAGCCTAATCTGGCTATTGTCAGGCAGACATCCTGGGCCTGGGACAATGTGCAGACTAAGGGGGTAACTATTCTTGGAAGATGCAATAATGTAGCCTCTGCCCAGTACTATGAGTGGTCACATGCCAGGGCTCAAATTTCTGGAATGCCCTTCACTATTGAAGATATGCCTGGACCCTCCACAGCACCACCTCCGGCAACTGTCAGCTTAGAGGAGTTTGAGAAATTGAAAGAGAGAAATGAGAAGCTGACTCAAGCTCTACAAGAGACCCTCTGGGAGAGGAGTGATGGTAGGTTGGATATTGAGAGGCTAGAAAAGCTGAAAGTGGAGCATTTGGCTAGAATTGAGAAGTCTGAGGATTACATTAAGAAGTCTAGGGCTGGAGAACAAATCTTGAAGAATGCCTGCAAGGAAGCTCAGTTCCAGAAAGCCAGGACTGATTTGTATCTAAAGGAGAGTCAGGCTAGGTGGGTCAGGATTACCGAAGCCCGTACTCAGGAGGACAAAAGGACTCAGGATAAGATTGAACAGATGGAAGCTAGTGCAAAAGAACAACAAGAAGCCCTGGCAGCAGCCCAGAGGGAGGTCTCAGAGTTGAAGATCAGAGCTGGAATGAAGAGGTCAAAGGACCAGAGTCAGCACAAGAAGCTAACTGCAGCTGTTGCCACAAGGAATCTCCTTATCAGGAATCTTACGGAGCGTCCAGCTGATCCTGTGACTGAAGCACTTCTCAAGGAAGTTCAGGAGGATGAATTTGGCCTTGGTGTTTGACCTTTTGCTTGTTGTTGCTTTCATTTTATGTACTCTTCTTTATGTTGTATTTTTGACCCCTCAGAGGGCTTGTATTGTAAAAGAAACAAACTATGTATCATTTACCTTTTTGTAATATATGTGTTGGTTTGTTTCATCTGAATTCTTCAAGCAACATCACAAGCATCTTCTTCAAGGGGTCTGGAAAGGTCAAAACCAAGTACCAAGCCGGATACCTTGGAAACAAATAGACACACTGCATTGCATACTAACCTTTTGTTTTGTTTTGTAGGTTTTTGTTTTATTGTTATTAACCTTGTTGTGATCTCAGGAATTATTGCTCGACGTCGAGGGTTTCCACTCAACCGTCCACACAGATACCCCACCCGCAGCAATCTTCCGGGCATACAGATGGATCAAATGCAGCAGGACCTTACAGAGGTCAGGAATCAAATGACCAACGAGAGGTTGGAAATGAGGAATCAAATGACACAATTTATGGAGGTGATGAACAATATGGCTCAAAGCCAGGAGAGGTTAAGGGCACTGGTAGAAGGGAGAAACCAGGAAGACCATCAGCCAGGGACTGCTGGGACAAGCTACAATGAAAGAGTCCAACCTCATGTCAACCCCCCAGTCTTTGGACCCCACCAGCATCCAGAGATCAACATCCCTGTCAATATACAAGGGACTGCCACAGCAGGGAGAGTACTGCAAGAAGACCCCCAGGAAGATCAGTTCACAGTGATGGGAGCTGGGGAGGAAGCCTATGACAGAAGGCTGGATGAGATAGCTGAGAAGTTAAGATCCTTGGAGTCTCAAAACTCTTTGGGTTTTGATGTTATGGATATGGGTTTGGTAGACGGGGTCAGGATCCCCCACAAATTTAAACCACCATGCTTTGAGAAGTATAATGGGACTTCCTGTCCCCGGACCCATCTACAATCTTTTCTGGGGAGGCTGAAGGCCTATACCATGGACGAAAAGCTATGGATGTTTTATTTCAAGGATAGCTTAACTGGAGCATCGAGGGAATGGTACTCCCACTTGACAAGAGCAACCATTAGATGCTGGAAGGACCTGGCAGAGGCCTTTATTAGACAGTATCAGTACAACCTGGATATGGCTCCCAACAGGACCCTCCTGATGGGGATGTCTCAGTCATCCAGGGAGAGCTTCCGTGAATACGCTCAAAGATGGAGACAGCTTGCTGCTGCTGTCCAGCCACCTATGTCAGAAAGGGAGATGGCTGATATGTTCATGAACACTCTCCAGGGGACTTACATTGATAGGCTAGCTGCCTTCTCATCGACCAGCTTTGCAGATGTAGTCATAGCCGGGGAGAGAATTGAAAGCCTATTGAAGATGGGTAAGATCTCAGACAACGGTGCAAGCTCATCCAGTAATGCAAGAAAGCCTTTTGCAGGCCCGAGAAGAACTGGTGAAACCAATGCTATCCACACCAACAGGGGCAGACCCCAATATGTTCATAGGTCTGTGGCAGCAGTTACCATTCCCGCTCCAGCTCATCCACAACCAGCTTATCAACCACCGCAACAAAGTTATCAGCAACAACCTCAGTACCAGCAACAAACTCAGTATCCTCCGAGAAATTACAACAACAGCAACACCAACAACAATAGTCAACAGAGACCATTCCAACAGGGGCCCTCTCAGGCCAATAGGGTGATCGATCCGATCCCTATGCCCTATGCCACATTACTGCCACAACTCTTGAAACTCAACCTAGTTGAGCTAAGGACGCTGGCACCTCCGGATCCTAACAGTCTGCCCAGAAATTACGACGCCAGTGCCAGATGTGCCTTTCACTCAAATGCACCTGGTCATAGTACGGAAAAGTGCAGGGCTTTGCACATGAAAGTACAGGATCTAGTGGATTCCAAGGCTTTAAACTTTGCACCACCACCAAATGTCAACAAGAACCCTATGCCACACCATGGTGGTCCCCGAATCAATGCTATTGAAGAAGACAAGCCGTCTTACTTGATAACCAGTGTGGGTCAGATTCGGACACCGTTGGTAGAGATCAAAGCTCAGCTCCTCGAATGTCAAATGTTCCCAGGATGTGAGTTAGGGTGTGCTTATTGCAACATTTCAGTGAATGGTTGTGATAACTTGAGGGATGGCATAAATGGTCTCATTCAGATTGGCCTGCTTCAGATTACAACATCAATTCCTACCAATCCTGCAATCTCCTTAACAACGGTTCCAGAACCTCCTACAACTGCAACAACCATTGTTCCAGACAACTCTTCAGCTTCATCAACAAATTTTTCATCCGTCATCTCAACTGACCAGATATCAACAAACATTCTTTCTACAACTTCAGCACCACTTCATTTTGAGTCTCCTACAACGACAACACCCATCCTTCCAACAATGTCTCCTACAACATCAGCAACAAACCATGAAGATGTCTCAACAGTTACGATTTATTATGATCCTGAAAATGATTCTGCCTACAACTCACAAAATACCATTCCTACTAGAGCACCAGTCACAATATACTATGATCCACAGACTATCACCGTCCCTTCTGCAGCTGCCATCAGTCCAGTCACTGTCACAGTACCTGGACCAGTACCTTATGAAAGCAGTAATGCCATCCCTTGGCATTACGGCTCTGATTTATACTGCGGAGGACAAAAGATCACTTTTGAATCATCGACTTCTGCACCACAAGTAGACAATGTGGGAGGAGGCGGAGGCTTCACTCGAAGCGGACGTCTCTTTGCCCCTCAAATTCAAAGACCCACTGCCGAAGCAGAAGCTGCTGCCAAGGCAAAAGGGAAGAGCATGGTGCAAGAAGAGCAGGTTGTTAAAGAAGCTTTGAAAACCCCTTTCGATCAAGAAGTTGATGAATTCATGAGAATCATCAAGAAAAGTGATTACAAAATAGTGGACCAGCTTCACCAGACGCCTTCCAAGATCTCCATTCTATCATTGCTTATGTGCTCCGAGGCTCATCGGAACGCACTACTCAAAGTCTTGCACGCAGCTTATGTGCCGGAAGAGATCACGGTCAATCAGTTGGAAGCTGTAGTTGGGAATGTTAATGCTAGTAATGGACTAGGATTCACCAACACTGATTTGACTTCGGAAGGCCGCAATCAAAACAAAGCCTTGCACATTACCATGGAATGTAAAGGTGCAGTTCTTTCCCATGTGCTGGTAGACACAGGATCATCCCTCAATGTCTTACCTAAAAAGGCCCTTGTGAAGCTGGAATATGAAGGATTGGCGTTGCGACCCAGTAACTTAGTAGTAAGAGCTTTTGACGGCTCTAAGAGATCAGTTCTGGGAGAAATTGAGTTGCCTGTAACGATTGGCCCACAGACTTTCAAAACGACCTTCTACGTGATGGACATTCAGCCTGCCTACAGCTGTTTGTTGGGTAGACCATGGATTCATGCCGCTGGCGCAGTAACGTCTACCCTTCACCAGAAGTTAAAATTTGAGTGGGAAGGTCAAGTCGTTACTATCTGTGGAGAGGAGGATATATTTGTTAGCCATCTGGCTACTTATAAGTATATTGAGATGGATGGGGAGATCCACGAGACGATGAGTCAAGGGTTTGAGGCCCTGAATATTAATGAGACCTCTGCTGTGCTTGGGACCTCTATGACATCCTACCAACAAGCCCGGAAGGTGGTGGAAGAAGGAAACGCTCAAGGCTGGGGCAAATTGTTGCCTGTGGAGAAGAAAGAAGATAGATTTGGGTTGGGTTACAAACCAACTCAAGAAGATCAAACAGAGGCTGCCAAGAAACCCAACTTTGTTAGTGGGGGGATGCTCACCCCTGATGCTGTCAACAACTTGGAAGACGAGCTGGAAGAAGAACGCAACCTGGAAAGCTGGATTCGTCCAAAGATCCCGGGGAGCAGTATCTCAAACTGGTCTTCCCAGGAAATTATAAGAGTTACTCATGCAGAGTAATTATTATTTCCTGTATTTTTATAGCATGCATCAAAGTCTTGCATCTTGCCCAAGATGACAAGACTCATTTTGTAATCGGGCCATCTGTACTTTTTGTGCAACAAGATTAATCAATGAAATATCAGACATCTTTTGCAAATGAGTCTTTTTCTTTTCCGCTCACTTTTTTTCCATTTTTCTTTTTGTACAAAAAATAAATGGCGATGTTTTCAAAATGACAACTTTATTTCACTTTTCTAAACAAGATTAAAATCAATCACTAAAATGAACAAACTGAACCCTTGCAGAGAGTGCCTTCCAGACTGCACCGACAACAGCACGGCTATGACTTTGTATGACTTTGACAATCCGATCAATCAAGCTGATGAAGGGGTTGAAGAAGATTATGAGCTTCCCGAAGAGCTAGCCAGATTGTTGAGACAGGAGGAGAAGGTTATCACTCCTCATCAGGAGGAGGTGGAAACAATTAATCTTGGTACAGATGAAGATGTGAAAGAAGTTAAAATCGGGGCCGGCTTACAAGACTCGGTGAAGAAACAGCTGATTGACCTGCTTCAAGAGTATGTGGATGTGTTTGCTTGGTCTTATCAGGATATGCCAGGGTTGGACACCGATATCGTCATGCACAAGCTGCCTTTAAGAGAAGAATGCCCACCGGTCAAACAGAAACTGCGCCGTACTCGCCCGGACATGGCAATGAAGATCAAAGAAGAGGTACAAAAGCAGTGGGACGCCGGGTTCCTTGCTGTAACTAGCTATCCACCGTGGGTTGCTAATATAGTACCTGTGCCTAAGAAAGACGGCAAGGTAAGGATGTGTGTTGACTACCGGGATCTGAACAGAGCCAGCCCGAAAGATGATTTCCCATTACCTCACATTGATGTACTGGTTGACGGCTCAGTTCTCGGTATTCTCCTTCATGGACGGATTTTCAGGGTACAACCAGATCAAGATGTCACCTGAAGACATGGAGAAGACAACCTTCATCACACCCTGGGGCACGTTCTGTTACAAGGTGATGCCATTCGGATTGAAGAATGCTGGTGCAACATATCAACGGGCTATGGTAACATTATTCCACGATATGATCCATAAAGAAATCGAGTGTTATGTGGATGACATGATTGCCAAGTCCCTCACGGAAGAAGACCACCTGGTAAATCTGCTGAAGCTATTCAAGCGTCTGAGGAAGTACCAGCTGAAGCTGAACCCCAACAAATGCACATTCGGGGTGCGATCCGGTAAGCTGCTGGGTTTTATCGTAAGCGAGAAAGGGATTGAAGTGGACCCTGATAAAGTCAAAGCCATTCAAGAGATGCCTGCACCGAAAACTGAGAAAGAAGTTCGAGGGTTTCTAGGTAGATTGAACTACATTTCACGGTTCATATCTCACCTTACAGCAACCTGTGAACCCTTGTTCAAGCTGTTAAGAAAGGAACAAACGGTCAGGTGGAATGAAGACTGCCAGAAGGCTTTTGACAAGATCAAGGAATACTTGCAAGAACCATCAATCCTTATGCCTCCAGTTGAAGGAAGACCTCTGATAATGCACCTGACAGTATTAGAAGAGTCAATGGGGTGTGTGCTGGGCCAGCATGACGAGTCTGGTCGAAAAGAGTATGCAATATACTACCTGAGCAAAAAGTTTACCGACTGTGAACAACGTTATTCACTGCTCGAGAAAACTTGCTGTGCTTTAGCGTGGGCTGCTCGCCGACTGAGACAGTATATGTTGACCCACACTACTTTGTTGATATCCAAAATGGACCCAGTTAAGTACATTTTCGAGAAGCCAGCTCTTACCGGACGGGTTGCAAGATGGCAAATGATTCTCACGGAATATGACATCCAGTACACCTCTCAGAAAGCCATCAAAGGCAGTGTACTATCTGAATATCTTGCTGAGCAACCTATTGATGACTACCAGCCTATGAGATTTGACTTCCCTGATGAAGACATCATGTTCATAAAAGCGAAAGATCATGAAGAGCCTGTTCACACTGAAGGGCCTGACCCGGAGGAAGAATGGACTATGATGTTTGATGGGGCTGTTAATATGAATGGTCGTGGTGTTGGTGCAGTACTCATTACACCTAAAGGAGTTCACATGCCTTTCTCGGCAAAACTCACTTTCAACTGCACTAACAACGAAGCTGAATACGAAGCTTGCATTATGGGTCTCTAGGAAGCCATTGACCTCAGGATCAAGACGTTGACTGTATTCGGAGATTCAGCTCTGGTAGTTAATCAAACCAATGGCAAATGGTACACACACCAGGATCATCTGATACCTTACAGGGATTATACAAGAAGGTTATTGACTTTCTTTACAACAGTCAAGCTTGAGTATATCCCTCGGGACGAGAATCAGTTTGCAGATGCTCTGGCTACCATTTCGTCAATGATCAAAGTTCAAGCTGCCAACTTTGTACCTCAGATTTCAGTGTCCAGACTTGACAGGCCAGCATATGTGTTCGCGGCAGATGTTGTCAAAAATGATAAGCCTTGGTTCCACGACATTAAGTGCTTCTTGGAGGATCAAACATACCCATCTGGGGCATCTTCCAATGATAAGAAGACTTTAAGAAGGCTTGCTGGTAGCTTCTTCCTGAACACTGATGGTTCCCTGTACAAGAGAAACTTTGATATGGTACTCCTCAGATGTGTTGATAGAACAGAAGCAGACTTGTTGATGCATGAAGTGCACGAAGGATCCTTTGGTACCCATGCAGGAGGACATGCCATGGCTAAGAAACTGCTAAGATCAGGTTATTACTGGATCACAATGGATGCTGACTGTTGTGCCTACGCCAGAAAATGCCATAAATGCCAGATTTATGCAGACAAGGTGCATGTGCCTCCCAATCCTTTGAATATAATGTCTTCACCCTGGCCCTTTGCCATGTGGGGCATTGATATGATCGGCAAGATTGAACCGACTGCTTCGAATGGCCACAGATTCATCCTGGTAGCCATTGACTATTTCACCAAGTGGGTTGAAGCAGCCTCATATGCAAATGTTACAAGGCAAGTGGTAGCCAGATTTCTGAAGAGAGATATCATCTGTCGATACGGAGTTCCCGAGCGAATCATTACTGATAATGGTTCCAACTTAAACAATAAAATGATGGCTGAGTTATGTCGGGACTTCAAGATCCAACACCACAATTCTTCTCCTTACAGGCCAAAAATGAATGGCGCTGTTGAGGCAGCTAATAAGAATATCAAGAAGATTGTGCAAAAGATGGTAGTCACCTATAAAGACTGGCATGAGATGTTGCCATTTGCCTTGCATGGGTACCGCACGTCAATCAGAACATCCACTGGGGCAACACCATATCAGCTTGTGTATGGTATGGAAGCAGTCCTACCTGTTGAAGTTGAGTTACCCTCTCTGAGGGTGTTGATGGATGTTAAGCTGAACGAAGCAGAATGGGTTCGGGCCCGATACGAACAACTGAGTCTGATTGAAGAGAAGAGATTGGCTGCAATTTGTCATGGGCAGTTGTATCAGAAAAGAATGAAGAGAGCCTTCGATCAGAAAGTCAGGCACCGAGAGTACCAAGTGGGAGATCTTGTGTTGAAAAGAATCCCCCCTCCTCATACAGACCACAGGGGCAAATAGACTCCAAATTATGAAGGACCATTTGTTGTAAAGAAAGTTTTCTCTGGTGGAGCACTGATGCTCAGCACCATGGATGGTGAAGATTTCCCGTCCCCTGTGAATTCAGATGCAGTTAAAAAATACTTCGCATAAAATGACCCGCTGGACATAAAAACAGAATGTAAGTCCAGGCAAAAATAGGGCATCCCGGCAAGTCAAAAACAGAATAAAAGACTTGGGCAAAAATAAGGGAAAATAAAACAAAAAAATGTACACCCGCTGAGTTGAAAAGCCGCATTGGACAGCTCAGGCAAAAATGGGTATCCCGATGGATTGAAAACCCGAAAGGGCGATCCATGCAAAATAAGGGAATAAGCGAACAACTGCGTTCTGAATTCGTCTGTATCACTTACAACCGTTTAAGCTTCAAAAGGATCAAGCTTCTGTCAGAACCAGCCCTCTTCAGAAAGCAAGACGAGAAGAACGTCAAAAGTCATACGAGTCATAGCAAGAGGGAAGCTCCTCCAAAACGTCGACAACATCGCCAGCATTTTGTTTCTCAACTTGTAACAATCTCCTCATTTCAGGAGATATGTTTCCTTGACTGTATCTTGCCAATTCAGGGCACATGAATTAATAAAATCAGATTTTCAGTCATGTTTTCGTCTTGTACATTTTATTTGCAAAAATGTCTGATGTCCTAAAAATTGGTTGCATAAATACAGATGCTTATCTTCAAAAATAATAAAACACATGCTTGCAGGAAATATACTTACTCTCGAGAGTATCTCACTCCTATGACGGAATCCAGTAAGGGATGCCTCGGGATTACTTGTGCGTTTCTCCGTCTTTGCAGGATTGCAGGTATCCGAAGCGCAACATGGGGCAAGAAAGCTTCATCCCAGCAAGCTGGCAAATCAACACTCACCCAACCCAGCATTCCAAGTACTTTCTCCCCAGCTGAGTTGCCACTTGTTGCTGCTCCCAGCCGAGTTGCCAATCATTCTTCCTCAGCCAAGTACAAAAGCCAGGGAACCATCTCCCCACAGAGTTCCAGCCTCTATTCAGAAGAGCAACGCATGAAGGAGTCACAACAGAGTAAGAGAAAAGCTTCTACAAACCCCAGCTGGGTCCCCCAACTTACAGGAATAGGTCTATCATTGGCCCATCTCCCCAAGCAGAGTCATTTCATCAGATCTACCAATGATCTCATCCCCAGCTGGGATATTCACTTCAGACAGATCGACCAGAGATCTTCGCGGCATCGGGATCCGAATCCCGGTTTGGTATCTTGGCATAATCATAGCATTCGCATCATGTTCACCCCACAAAGCGTAGCATTCCGTCTAAAACGGAGCATTACGGCAAAAATCAAACATATAGCATAATCATAAGCCATGTTTTGAATCGAACACTTGTGAATAATAACAATCCATACAGAAAACATCCCCCAGAGTCCCCAGCAAAAGCAGTTGCCTCATATTCACAAACACCAGTATATACTCCCTTTGACACCCGTCCGTGTCACATCCCCAGCAGAAAGCCAAAGACACTCTCTTTGTACTCACAAATCCTTATATATATACGTCTCCTTGACATCCGTCCATGTCACTTTCCCAGCACAGTAACATAAACACTTTGTATATCAGATACTTTGTTTATACTATACTCTTCTCCTTTTGACACTCGTCCGTGTCACTCTCCCCAGCAGATTGAACACTCAAATATACATCACTAATACCTTCTACTTATACTTATACAGATACTCGTCCGTATCTTGTATACACCATTTATACCCCCGCAGATTCGACACTTCGTCCGTGTTCTCTGTTAACCAGTTGGTACTCGTCCGTACCATCATCTCAGAACATGCGTCAAGCGTTTGTTTCTACATGATACTCGTCCGTATCATAGTCTTAAGGATGCTCGTCCGCATCTTTAATCCATACACTGCGTCAAACACTTGTGTCTTCTTGAATATAGATACTCGTCTGTGTCTACTATTCCCCAAAAGAATTCTTTCAGATTCAACACTCGTCCATGTTCGTTGTTAACCCGTTGATACTCGTCCGTATCATCATCTCTGAACATGTGTCAGTACTTGTTTCTACCTGATACTCGTCCGTATCATAGTCTTGAGGATGCTCGTCCGCATCTTTAATCTATACACAGCATCTAAACATTTATACCTTTTGTTTCTTGGATATAAACACTCGTCCGTGTTTACTATTCCCCAGTAGATCGACAACAAGGCAATTTTTCCTTTATCTGACATTCGTCCTATGTCATGATAAACCCTGAGAGCAGCCGTACCCTGCTAGGTGGTCGTCCTCCACCTCTTGATGGTCGTCCTCCATCATGCTCATCCGATGGCCGTCCCCATCGTTGATATTTAGCAGCCGTCCCCTGCTAGGTGGTCGTCCTCCATCTCTTGATGATCGTCCTTCATCATTTTATCCAATGGCCGTCCCCATTGTTGATTGTGGTTATCTGGCATTCGTCCTATGTCATGACATACCCTGAGAGCAGCCGTCCCCTGCTAGGTGGTCGTCCTCCACCTCTTGATGGTCGTCCTCCATCATGCTCATCCGATGGCCGTCCCCATCGTTGACCTTTTATCCGGCATTCGTCCTATGTCGCGATACTTTTCGGCAGTCGTACCCTGCCAGGTGGTCGTCCTCCACCTTAGATGACCGTCCCTCATCTTAACCCTTACAGAGCAGCCGTCCCCTGCTAGGTGATCGTCCTTCACCTTTGATGACCGTACCTCATCATCTATTTATTTCATTTATTCTTTAAACCCGATGGCCGTCCCCGTCGTGGTCCCTTTTCTTTTCAGCCTGATGGCCGTCCCCATCATTGGTTACTTTGCTTTATGAACTTGATGGCCGTCCCCGTCATGTTTCACTAATTCCCAGAGAATCTTACAACTTTATCTTGATGGCCGTCCCCATCATAATCCCTTTTTATCCCCAGCATGTCGGCCGTCCCCGTCATTGCTTTATTGTCCGCACTTTTCCCAGCATGTCGGCCGTCCCCGTCATTGCTCTTTACCCAGCAGTCGTCCTCTGCTCGACGGTCGTCCTCCGTCGCCCACGCTTTACAATATACTTTATTTTCCTTTACAATCTATATCCCTTTTCTTCTTCATTCTATGAGTGCAAATTTTGGACTGTCTATGGTATTCAACCACAAGTTATCTCGTTTGCCTGTTAAGCCGTTGCTTACATCCTGCACAGCTAACTCATGTTTGAATAGGGGCAGCTGTAAACACCCCAAATTTGCTCTCACCCATTCACACCATGGCTTGTGTTCATTTCATATGCATAAATTCAATCATACCATCTCATATTACATTTTTGATTCATTGCATTAGTTCAAAGTCATCTGCATCTAGGGTTTGTGATCTGAGCAATCCAAGAGCTTCTTGAGCCATTCCAAAGGCCACCAATCACTTCAAAGGGGTCCATGTGTGTTCTTATATCATATTACATTCTCTCAAAGTCAAAATGCCAAAGAATCACAAGAACTGGGATTGGTATGGAAGCAGAGCCAGGTTTGACTGCACAGATGACCTAAAATTAGGGTTTTGGTTTCAGAGGCCATAACTCCAAATTTTTTGGTCATTTTTGTTTCTATTGGTCTCCATATGGTATAGGGAGTATGCATATCAATTTTCATGAAGAAATTCCATGGGGAAGTCATCTGACCAAGGGTTGACTTTTCAGACAAGTCAATGCAAAATTAGGGCATCTGAGGCCCCCAATGACCCAACCAAGGGGTGATCTTCATCATTTTGAGTGTATATGATCTTTATTTGATCATGGAAGAAGTTTGAAGTTCACAAAATTCAAGAATTACAAGTTTTTGCAAAGTTGACTTTTTTGGGCATGGTTGACTTTTAATGAAATGTCATTTTATGCAACTTTTTCAACCCTTACTTTTTGATCCAAAAAAGCTTCAAATGGAAAAACTTTGGTCATGAAAGTTGTAGATTAGATCTTTCCCTTTTCAAAAAGTACAAGAACATGACCTAATTCATTTTGGATCAAAAGTTATGGTGCATCAAAGTTGGCTAAAATCACTAAATTTCAAGTTATGCACCAAATGAGAAATTTGCAAAATCTTGTGCCAAAGGAATTTGTGACTTCTAATTGTTATCAAACCATTACACAAGCATCACACAAGTCCTAAAGTTCAGATTGAACCAAGGAAATCACATGTTTGTATGGCCTTTGGAGCAAGATTTTTTCCATGAGAACTAAAAGGAACCAAGTTGCAAAAACCATGATAACTCCTCATCCACTTGCTGCCTAGCCTGCTGACCACTCCTAGCCTTTCTCCCTCACCTTGCTGCGCAGCCCACACCCCTTGTACTTGGCTGAAACATGACCCATGCCTCTCTTACAAGAAGTTGACATTTTGGCAAAAGTAGCTACACCTATCACAAAAGGGCATGTCACATCTTCTGACCAATCCCAATTGTTTATACTAATCAAATGCAATCCAAACAACATAACACAAGGGCCTGAAACCAGCAAGAACATCACTCTCTCATTTTTCACCCTTGAAGCAAAAGCATTCGAAACTCAGCATACAAGCCACAAACACTCAAACAAACTTCACAGACCTTCTCAACTCATCATCCTGAGCACAAAGAACCCCTCACCCTTGCCTGAAACTGCCTAAATCACAAACACGATTCCCACCTGAGCTTGAACAGAACTTGTTCAAACTCTCAAACCAGCCAATATAAACTCCTTCTAAGCATTCAGACATCATCAAGGGACCAAGAGGAGTGGATTGCATCAAGAGGAGAGGTCAGAAAGTTGCAAAATTGAAAGCTTCGAAACTCAGGTAGCTCAAGAACTTTTTTTCCAGAAATGGATTTTTAAGTTCTAAAGTTGCTCTTCATGATTCACTGATTGCTCTGATGCCTTTGGTTTTGAAAATGGTGAGGATATGAGGGTTTAATCGTGTTCTGAAAGTTTTGCCCTAAAATTTCTTTTGCTTCGATTCATGAGATTGGTGAAATATAAATGAGTTTGAGTTTAGGGTTTTGATTCAGTGGAGTGTGGGAAGGATTTCTGTTTGTTTAGGTTTCATTTTAGTTGCGTTTTGAGGTTTTTAGGAATTTTCAGGTGGGGTTCCCACCGGAGAAGACGACCGGAGGTCTTCTCCGGCCACCTGAAAATAATTAGGGTTTAATCCCTGTAATTAGTGCAGTTTGAATGCTGAGCGTTGGATCCGTTGACTGGCTTGACTTCGCGCGCGTGTGTGTGGTCCAGATGCACTCATTAAGCCCTAATCTCAATTAATTAATTCATAAATCAGAATTAGGAAGTTTGAATTTCAGCCTTTGATCTGCGCGCGTAGTCAACCATCTCTTCCCCAGAATGAATCCTGGCCCTTCATTGCGCATACTTCCTTTTTATTTCATTTTTAATTCATTTCTTTTGTTTTGTTTTGTTTAATTTATTTAAAATAGCAAAAAATGTTTAAAAATTATGAAAATTTTTGTCAAGGTTTTCATTATTTTTCAGAACACAAAAATATTTTTATTTTCATTTTTTGCATTTAAAAAGTATTTTTAAATATTTAAAAGTTTCTTTTTAATTAATTAATGAGAATTAATTAATTAAAAATACTTTTGGGTATTTAAAAATCACCAAAAAATTCATGAAACATTTAAAAACATTTAGAAACATTTTCCAACCCTCAAACCAAATTTCTTTTTTGATCTTGATGCATTTTGAGAATTTTTCATGGAATTAAAATCATTTTGATGCATTATTTTGATCCAAACTTCCAAAAATCATTTCTGCCTAACCCTAAAGAGTTGGACTTTGATTCTTTTTGCATTGTGTTATGCATATCATGTAGTTTGTGAGATTAATTTGGCATGAATTGATCTTACATTTTCCATTTGTTTGGTATTTTTTCTTGTTAAGGAACCCTAAAACCCTAGAAAACTTAGGAAAATCATAACTTAAATTTGGTTAAGAGTTGAAACTTCTCCTTTGGGCAGTGAGTTAGTATAGGATTAGGGGTCCTTTGAGTGCCTTTTCAATTTTTTATATTGATGTTTGCTTCTGATTTTGGTTTGTGTTTGATGCTTTGATCATAAACCCTAATTTGGGCTTCCATATGCATCCATCTTACATTTGCATTCATACCTTGACTTGCCATGACATTTTATGCCTCCATGTGATTCATTCAACATCATAAGACATATTGAAAGCATGATTGACCATCACATCTTGCATTTGCCATGTTGTATGCCATATGCATCTCATAACTTTTCATGTATGTTCATGCTTCTCAACTTGCTCCATTTGCATCCATAAGCTTGTATGATCATCCCCATGTGTTGTCTCATGTTTGTAGCATCCCATAGCATCATTAACATCATGTATGTGCTTCTGGTTTTGTTTCTCATCATGCCATTTCATTCCATTTGGCATTGCATTGCATTCCTTTGCTAACTTTTCAGGTGGTAAGTGACTTTGAGAAGTGAATTTGCCTTCACTTCTCACAACTTCTTTTCATCTCTTTTATGCACCCATGCTGCATTTTGTTATGTGTTTGATATTGAGCTTGCTCTTTCTTCTTCTTCTTACTTTCTTTCCTCAAGTGACTTGACTTCTTGAATGAAGCAAGTTGCTTTGCTTCTCTTGGCTCCTTTTCATCTGCTTCCTGGTGGTTCCATTGAAGATTTCTCTTGTAAACCTCACAAACCTTAGGAACAACCAAGCATGATAATGATTAGGGTTTTGATTAGTCCCCCACTTAGTTTTTTACCTTTGTGTCTCATTGAGTCTTCTCTTCTCATCTCATAATCAAGGACTAAACCATAAAGGCTTTAAGGCTTTGTGATTAAGTTTATGCCTGCATCCTTCTATTAGGATGGAGTGTATAACTTTAATCCTAAGTGTTAAACCCTTAATGTGTTTAAATCCTTTAATCAATCCATCTAATAATCATCAAGACATCAAGCTTGTAACTTGGGCCTTGCATTAGGGTTCTAATTCTTCCTTAATTGGTTAAGAAGGACTAACCCTAGTGTTAATGGACAAATCCCCCTCAAGTTGTCTTACAAACCCTAAAAATCACTTCTTCATCATATCATTAAATAAAATCCACTTAACCAAAGGCTTGTTTTGTCGTGAGTTTAATCCCTAATCATGGATTAAGTTGAGGAGCTTTCCTCAGCTTAAACATTCTCATCTATTATCCTTCTATTAGGATGGTGTAATGAGTATGTTTAATCCCTGATTATGGCTTAACCTCATTACTTAACACTAAACAAAAACACCAAAAACATCTAAATAATCACAAGTAGGTTAATGATCTTAATCCTACATCAGGGTGATTAAGTGTGAGAAGCTGACTTCACACTTAAGGTAATCTCATTACCCCTAATCAGAGGGAAGATGTGATGAGTTTACTAACCCATTGGTATAGGCTTAAGCTCATTAACTTATGACAAACTCCAAAAAGCAATAAAAGACTGAAAATACAAAAAAACAAACAATAATCGTCTCCTCCGGGATTCTTTTCTCATCTCATTCACTCACAAACGAGAACCTGCTTCTTCCGTCTAATGCAAGACAGTTTGCACCTGAGCCAGACAGGTCATACACTTGAGTATTGACAAGCAAGCAGTTCACAAGTCAATTCATCTTTCAGTCTCTTTGGGTCGAACTACGGTGTTCTGACTTCCTCATTGCACGAGAGGATACGTAGGCATAACTTAACAGTTATCGAACAAAAGTCTCTGTGTATTCCCCCTCTTTCCAGCTTCATTCTTTTAGCCTCATGATCTTGAGCATCTCATTCTTTGTTCTTACACTGACACATCATTTACACACTTTACACTTCCTTTACACTGACACCTGTACATCCTTTTCCAGCTATTTTATACACCAATTGCACTAACACTACCCCTTTAAAACACAAATCTCTTAAGCGTGGACCCCGTCGAGTACGACGGACAATCTGGGTGCTAATACCTTCCCAGGTTGTAACCAACCCCCTTTCTCAGTCTCTCTGGTTCGCAACTGTCTTATCCATATCTTTCCAGGTCTATGCAGCATTACCTTTCCTTCGAGATAAAAATGCCTAGCTGGCGACTCTATTCATCTCCAGTGAGTTCACGGCTGTGTGTTCTCATTGTCCCTTTCGCCGACCGTTCGCGTCTGTACCTTTATCTGGGCCATTTCCCATTTATCGGGAGCGACACCTCCCACTGGAAAGAAAGAATCCAATGCTGTTTATGGTCAACCTGATCGTAATAGAAGGCATCAGTCTGTGAGTGCAGTTCATATTTCAAATCCAACTCCTGCAACAACAGAGCAGCCACAGGGCAACCAACAGAGGGCTAGAAGGCAGTTCACGAAGATCAACATGTCAATGGCTCAGGCATTGCAACACTTGTTGAAGGCTGAACTTATTACTTTGAAAGAGGCTCCTCAAAATCCTAATGTTACCTCTCCCAGGTACAATCCCAATGCACGATGTGCATATCATTCAAACTGTCAGGGACATGATACTAATAACTGCTGGGTCTTGAAGAACAAAATTCAAGATATGATTGAGGCTGGAGAAATTGAGTTTGACCCTCCGGGTACTCCGAATGTGATTACTGCTCCCATGCCAAATCATGAGAAGACTATCAATGCCATTGATGAAGATTTACATGTCTATTCAGTTGCAGAGTTGACCACACCATTGTCTGTTATCAAGAAGAAGTTAGTACAAGCTGGGCTCTTTCCAGGTTGCCGTGAAGATTGTTTGTATTGTACCTATAAGCCGGATAGTTGCTGGAGATTGAGAGATGGAATTCAACGTCTCATGGATAAGTATACCATAGTGTTTGAGAGGACTCCATCGTCTGTAGAAAGTATGGTGGATCATATTACTAAAGGTAGGAGGATTGAAGAGGTTGATATGGTTGATAGAGCGCCAGTAAGGATCACTTCAAAGGGACCTGTTAAAATCACTCATAAGGGTCCAATTAAGATTACTGCTGAAGGCCCTATGAAGATTGTTGCTGAAGCTAGAGTGGCTCCTCTGGTCATTACCACTCCTGGTCCTATTCCGTATACGTCTGATAAAGCTGTGCCTTGGCATTATGGGTCTGATGTTTATATCCATGGTGTTAAGCAGGAACCCTTAGCTGATGTGCCTGTTGATGTTGATAATATTGTTGGGTCTAGTAAGATCACACGAAGTGGAAGAGTCTTCTCTCCTCCAGTTACTTCCAAGAATGCAGTTACTCCTGCTGCTACCTCCACCACTGATGCTCGGGGCAAAGGTCCTGTTATTGAGCCTATACCTACTGATGTGCCAGCTGCTGATGATCTCTCTAAGCAGATGGAAGAAGTATTGAAAATCATTCGCAAGAGTGATTATGACATTGTTGATCAGTTGGGGCATACTCCCTCTAAGATTTCTATGTTGTCCTTGTTGTTATGTTCTGAAGCTCATGCAAAAGCCTTGATCAAGTTTCTGAAGACTGCTCATGTACCCAATGCAATTTCTGTTGACCAGTTTGAGAATTGTGTTGCCCACCTGACCTATGATAATGGGTTAGGGTTTTCTGATGCTGATTTGACCCCTGCCAAGAGGGATCATAACAGGGCTCTGCATATCTCAATCGAATGCAGGGGCACTACCCTGTCACATGTATTGATAGACAATGGTTCCTCTCTGAATGTGCTGCCCAAGGAAGTCCTGAACAAGCTGAGTCCTGAAGATGCTGTGCTGAAGCCCAGTAATATAGTGGTGAAGGCTTTTGATGGTTCTAGAAGAGTGGTGCATGGAGAAATTGATCTCCCAATCAAAGTTGGTTCTCAGGTCTTTAATGCTACATTTTATGTGATGGATATTCGTCCTTCGTACTCTTGTTTGCTTGGTCGTCCCTGGATCCATGGGGCAGGTGCTGTAACCTCTACATTACATCAGAAGTTGAGATATCCGGTAGAAGGAAAGGTTGTTACTGTCTATGGAGAGGAAGAATATTTTGTCAGCCATGTGAATACCTTCAAGTACCTGGAAGTGGAAGGTGAATACATTGAAACTCCGTGTCAGACATTTGAAGTGGTTCCTTGGGTTGTTAATGATTATGTAGCTCCTCCAGTTGTCAAGAAAGTTCCTGTGGTTACCAGAATACCTCTAACAATGGCCTCCCTTAAAGATGCTAGAGCTGTAGTGGATGAAGGTGGTTGTACTATTTGGGGACAGCTTCCTGATATCCCATACAAGTCTGACAAATTTGGTTTGGGTTTCACTGCAGAGTCCCAGAAGGTTGTTCGTCGTGCTCGTGCTGTTCGTATCACCAATCAAGGAGTTATGAAAGATCAGATCAATGTTGTGGGAGACTATGATGAAGACTACAACCTGGATGCTTGGATTTTTCCTACTGTGGGTGCTGGGCTCAATAACTGGAAAGCTGAAGATGTTATTCCTATCTCCTTTAGTCAGGAGTAAATACTATTACTGTGTTGTTACTTTTTTTAAGTTTGTAATTTCTTGAACAATTAAAACTTTCAAGCCTTATGCCTTACCCGGGGCACAATGGTGTGCTTGTTACGGGCTGTCATTTCATTTGCATACTTCATTCAATTAAATCAGTGGACGTTTCGTTTTAGTAAATATTGTGTTCCTTGTCTTTCTTTTCTTTTATTTTTGCTTTATCAGCTATGTGTTCTTACACACACCCACATCACTAAAATGCAGATCCTCATCCACTCTGGATCCTGTTGATAACAGTTCTACTATTGCCAATTATAATTTCGAGAATCCGATCTATCAAACTGAAGACGGAAATGAGGACGATTGTGAAGTACCTGTAGATCTTGCTAGGTTGTTACAACAAGAAGAGAAAGCTATACATCCACATGAAGAGCCAGTCGAAGTTGTGAATCTGGGAACTGAAGAAAACAGGAAGGAAGTCAAGATAGGGGCTGATTTAGAGGATAGTGTCAAGAGCAGGTTGATTCAGATGTTACGTGACTATGTGGAGATCTTTGCTTGGTCTTATGAAGATATGCCAGGGTTAGATACAGACATTGTGGTTCACCGGTTACCAGTAAAAGAAGATTGTCGTCCAAAGAAGCAGAAAGTTCGTCGTATGCGTCCTGAAATGTCAGAGAAGATCAAAGCAGAGGTAATGAAACAGTTCAATGCAGGGTTCTTAGCAGTGACTTCTTATCCTCAGTGGGTTGCAAATGTGGTACCAGTTCCTAAGAAAGATGGTAAGGTACGTATGTGTGTAGACTACAGGGATTTGAACAAAGCCAGCCCCAAAGATGACTTTCCACTTCCTCATATTGATGTTCTAGTAGACAACACTGCTCAGCATAAGGTATTCTCTTTTATGGATGGTTTCTCTGGTTACAATCAGATCAAGATGGCACCTGAAGATATGGAGAAGACAACCTTTATTACACAGTGGGGCACTTTTTGTTATAAGGTGATGCCATTTGGTTTGAAGAATGCAGGGGCAACATATCAGCGTGCTATGGTGGCTTTGTTTCATGATATGATTCATCATGAGATAGAGGTATATGTGGATGATATGATAGCCAGGTCCCAGAATGAAGAGCAACATCTTGATCATCTGCATAAGTTGTTTGAGAGGTTAAAGAAATACAAGTTGAGATTGAACCCAAACAAGTGTACTTTTGGAGTTAGATCTGGTAAGCTCCTGGGTTTCATTGTCAGTGGAAAAGGTATTGAAGTAGATCCCGCAAAAGTGAAAGCTATACGAGAGATGCCAACTCCCCGTACTGAGAAGGAAGTTAGAGGTTTCTTGGGACGATTGAATTACATTGCAAGATTTATTTCCCAGTTAACTGCCATCTGTGAGCCAATCTTCAAGTTGTTGAAGAAAGATCAGGTGATGGAATGGAATGATGAGTGCCAGACTGCCTTTGATGAAATCAAGAGATATCTGCTAGAACCTCCAATTTTGATGCCACCAGTTGATGGAAGACCTTTGATTATGTACTTAACAGTGTTAGACAACTCAATGGGGTGTGTATTGGGGCAACATGACGAGTCTGGTCAAAAAGAGCAGGCAATATACTACCTTAGCAAAATGTTTACCGACTGTGGAACAAGATATTCACTGCTTGAGAAAACTTGATGCGCTTTGGCATGGGCTGCTCGCCGACTAAGACAGTATATGTTAACCCATACTACCTTGTTGATTTCAAAGATGGATCCAATCAAGTACATATTTGAGAAACCCGCTCTCTCCGGAAGAATTGCAAGATGGCAAATGATCTTGACAGAATATGATATACAATATACTACTCAGAAGGCCATTAAAGGAAGTATTGTGGCAGATCATTTGGCTCATCAAGCAGTAGATGATTACCAGTCAATGAGTTTTAAATTCCCTGATGAAGACATTATGATTATTACCAAAGAACCTGGACAATATGACGGACCTGAACAAGGATCCCGATGGACTATGGTTTTTGATGGTGCCTCTAATGCACTTGGTAATGGTGTTGGTGTTGTGATTAGTTCCCCTGAAGGTCGTCATACCCCGATTACTGCCAGACTTTGTTTCTATTGTACCAATAACATGGCTGAGTATGAGGCATGTATCCTGGGTATTAAAGCTGTTATTGATATGAAGATTCAGTTCCTTGACGTGTATGGAGATTCAGCCCTGGTAGTAAGTCAGATTAAAGGAGATTGGGATACCAAGCATGATAATCTCATTCCTTACAGAGAACATGTGTTGTCTTTGATCCCACATTTCAAAGAGATTACTTTTGGACATATCCCACGGAGAGAGAATCAGTTGGCAGATGCATTAGCCACCATGGCATCCATGTTTGAGATCAGCTGGGATGATGAAGCTCCCAAGATTACTATTGATAGATTTGAGAAGCCTGCATACTGCAATGAGATTGACACAGAAGGGGCAGAGGAGAAGCCTTGGTTCTATGAAGTGAAAAGATATCTTGAGGCTCAGGAGTTCCCTGAAGGGGCATCTGTCAAAGATAAGAAGTTTCTAAGAAGGTTTTCTGCTAAGTTCTTTTTGAGTAATGGGATTTTGTACAAGCGCAATCATGATTCAACTTTGCTTCGTTGTGTGGATAAGAAGGAAGCAATTGAGATTATGGAAGATATGCATGATGGGATCTTTGGCACTCATTCTAGTGGTCATACCATGGCAAAGAAGATATTGAGAGCAGGTTACTATTGGTCTACCATGGAAGTTGATTGCTATCAACACTCCAGAACATGTCACAAGTGTCAAATTTATGCTGATAAAGTCCATGTACCTCCATCACCTTTGAATGTGTTGACTGCTCCTTGGCCTTTTGCCATGTGGGGCATTGATATGATTGGTGAGATCAAGCCTACTGCTTCTAATGGGCATCGTTTCATCCTGGTTGCTATTGATTACTTCACGAAGTGGGTGGAGGCAGCTTCATTTGCATCTGTTACCAAGAATGTTGTGGCTCGATTCATTAAGAATAATCTTATATGTAGATATGGCATCCCTGAAAGGATTATTACTGACAATGGCTCTAATCTGAACAACACTATGATTACTGATCTCTGCACGCAGTTCAAGATTAAGCATCACAACTCTTCTCCGTATCGTCCAAAGATGAATGGGGCAGTTGAAGCTGCTAATAAGAACATTAAGAAGATTGTACAGAAGATGACTGTTACTTACAAGGATTGGCATGAGATGTTACCATTTGCTCTTCATGGTTATCGTACTACAATACGTACTTCAACAGGGGCAACCCCATTCTCCTTGGTCTATGGTATGGAAGCAGTTCTGCCCATTGAAGTTCAGATTCCCTCCTTAAGAATTATGAAGGATGCAGGCTTAGATGAAGATGAATGGATTCAGACTCGACTTGACCAGATAAATTTGATTGATGAGAAGAGACTAGCAGCAGTTTGTCATAGCCAGATGTACCAGAAACGAATGATCAAAGCTTTTAGCAAGAAAGTTAAGCCAAAGGTATATCAGGCTGGTGACTTGGTAATCAAACGTATCATATTACCACAGGGTGATCCTAGGGGAAAGTGGACTCCTACATATGAAGGACCATTTGTAGTCAAGACAGTGTTCTCAGGAGGTGCCATGATACTTACTACTATGGATGGTGAAGACTTCCCACAGCCTGTGAACGCAGACATAGTTAAAAAATACTACGCATGAAAAGAGACCCGCTAGGTTGACAGGCCTAGGCAAAAATAAGGGCATCCCGGCAAACCAAAAGGGTTTGGGCAAAAATTAGGGATATATATAAAAAGATGTACACCCGGCAAGTCGAAAACCTGAAAAGGCGGCTTGGGCAAAAAAGGGTATCCCGGTGGATTGAAAACCTGAAAGGGCAATCCAGGCAAAAGTTAGGGATTAAAGCGTATGACTATGTCTCGTTTGGATCATCCATGAAACTGCAACCAGTTGTACTACTTACTCAAGTTTGAACAGATAAAGCTCAATCCAATCGTTTTCGTCTCAACAGCAAGAAGATGAGATACTTGAAGATAATGGCAATAGTAGAATTGAAACTCAATAGGATTGTTTCCCACATAGCTGATTTTCCTTGTTTTGTAAAAAACTTTATGACAAAGTCCTCTTACTAGGATTTATGTCTCCTTGTACAAACCTATCTATGTATGGGTCACTCTTTGATATAAATAAAATCCCATTTTTGAATCCTGATTTACTTTTACCCTATTTACATAAAGCGAAACATCCATTGGTTGTGTTTGAATGTATGTATGCTTTTGAATATGATTGATGTTTACCAGAAATGCATGTATGCTTAATATGATTGATGTTTACCAGAAATGCATGAAAATGCAGTAATAATATTTACTAAGGACGAACGAGGGAAGGATTCCAACTAAGCTTCACCAGGTTCACTCTTACAAGACAGTTACAAATCCCCCAGTAGGGCAAATCCATCTTCATAAAGCCACATCTCCCCTGGAATTTATATCCATCTCTTTTATCCTCATACGGATATTCGGGAAATTACTTTCCAATAAGAGTACGACGAACGAAGACGGGAGATTATACATACCCTACTATCGAACGAAGACGGAAGGTTATGTATACCTTACTATACCCACCAGACGGGAGGTTATATATACTTTACTATCCCCAGCAGACAGGAGGTTATATATACCTTCTTATCAAACAAGACGGGAACGAGTTCCTCATACTCTTCAGCAACAAACTGGGATTTATTTTCCCTGGCCAGCAGTTATTATACAAAGATATCCAGACACTTCAGGCAGCATCATGTCATACATACATCATTTACATCATACCATACCATACATATACATAGATACATAATACATTACCTAAGTGCATCATATTATACATGCATACATAATGCATAAACTAATACTACCATATAGAATGCTACCTTGATTTCAGGTTAATTCTCCAGCAGACAGACTTCATCAACAACTTGTGACTATCAGGACTGCTTTATCCTCCTGAAAGTTATCATTCCCTCAGGACTGCTTTATCCTCCTGAAAGCTTCCTATTACCTCAGGACTGCTGTATCCTCCTGAAAGCATATTATTACCTCAGGATTGCTTTATCCTCCTGAAAGCTTACTCCCTCAGGACTGCTTTATCCTCCTGAAAGTTATCATTCCCTCAGGACTGCTTTATCCTCCTGAAAGCTTCCTATTACCTCAGGATTGCTTTATCCTCCTGAAAGCATATTATTACCTCAGGACTGCTTTATCCTCCTGAAAGCATATCACTACCTCAGGATTGCCTTATTCTCCTGAAAGTTATCATTATATCTTCATATTTTGGACTGCTTTATCCTCCAAGAAATGTATTTGAAGAACTTTTCTCCAAGTGGCATCTTTAAGCCCACTCAAGCATATACAACCAAACATCAGTATCACTCTACGCACTGGTGAGTGCAAATTTTTGGGCTTTTGTGTTCAATCCCCTTCAACCTTCCAGGTCACGACTGGTAAATATACCAATCTAACCCCTCAGGTTTCAGAAAATTGAACAGGGGCAGCTGTTGCACCCCAAAATTTGCCCTCACAATACAAGACTTTGTGTGCTAAGAAGGTTCACAAGGTTCACAAGATTCACAATGCTTACAAGACCTTTCATGAGGTTCATGAAGTCTACAAGTCACTTTATGAGGTTCACAAGGTTCACAAGATTCACAATGCTTACAAGACCTTTCATGAGGTTCATGAAGTCTACAAGTCACTTTATGAGGTTCACAAGGTTCACAAGACCTCCCATGAGGTTCACAAGACATTTTATGATGGTTCACAAGGTTCACAAAGTTCACAATTGGTCAGAAGAGTTGACAATTCCCTCAGACAATGCACCTCCTAAGCAGTGCATCCAAAACTAGGGTTTTGACTTTAATCAGGCTAAATGAACTTCCAAGACTTCAAGTGAGCTTCATAACATCTTATATATGTGTAATAACCCCCATGACAAGTTTCAAGACTTTTATCAAAAGTTTGCTCAGTCAGATGATCAGATAAGTCAAAATCAGTCAAAGTAGTTAAAAAGTCAAACTGAGGTCAACTGTGGTCAAACCAAAGTCAAACTTCATGATTTTTTGCCAACATCAAGTATAGGAGGTAAAATTCATCATTTGATCAAGGGTTGATCATGATTCATCAAGGAGATTTCAGATCATCAAGAATCAGGAGTTTCTAAATTAGGGTTTCCTCAGTAAAAGTCAACTGAACTTTGACCAGCCATAACTTTCACATGCTTCATCACCAAGTCTCCATCCAAATCTCATTTTGAATGAAATTGAATTCTCTACAACTTTGTGTCTCACAAGCCAAGCCCAAAAATGCTTCATTTGGAAGGTATGAGCTAAGACATTATAGGTCATTTTGAAAGTCAACAAAAAGTCAACAACTTCAAAAGGGCATAACTTGAGATTGGTGAATGATATGGACATGAAACCAGTGGGGTTGGTTAGAGGACTCTTCAAGCTTTCCAAAATGTCCAAGAACACCCTCATACCATTAAAATTGAAGGATATGTGCCCTTGCAAGTTGGGAAATTTTTGGTTGGCTTATGAAGAAAATGGAGGTCTAAAACCAATTTCTTCCAAATGGGCTTGCTATATGATGACCCAATCCATACTATAACTTCATGCACGACCCAAGTCAACAAAAATCAGATTTTTTATCATTTTATTTTTATTTATTATGATTTAATTCATTAAAAATTATTTTAAATTAAAATAAAATATAAAAGTCAAAGATTTAAATGTGATTGAGCTTCTAGAAATTCATTAAGATGATTGGCATCAAAATAGAAAGAAGATCATGATGATTGGTCTAAAATAGAAGGTGTTCATACAAAGATATTTGATTTTTAAGGCATAATCTCTTTGAATCTTTTTAGATCAAATTCTTCACACAAGCAATGATTTTTTCTGACCTAATTGATCACACTATAAATATATTACATAACCCTAACAAAAACACACGAATTTGCAGCCTCTAAGACCACTTTCAAACTTTCAAAATTCATCATATTTTTTGAAATTCGGATTCTAACATTTGGTAGTTTTTCAGGTGAATGGAGCATGCCAATCTCTTCCTTACATATCACTGAACATATACCAATGATCATATGCATCTAAAAGCCCACGAATTGGCCAAACCGAATCAAAGTTTTTAGACATTCATGAGTTTTTCGTTTTCATACATTGGTGTAAAATAAATTGTGTTTGACTGTTGATTCTTGTTTGTGATGAGCTAACAATCGTTTCTGGATACTTTGATTTGAGTTTTGGTACAGGATGAGTGATCCACCATTGTTAGGGTTCTTCGGCCGTTTTAGGGTTTCACGATTTATCAATGATAAATGAAATCTAAAACCATAGATCAATTCTAATTAACCTCTGGATCATGTTGGAACATTTAATTTGATGAAATTTTACTGTTTAATTGATGATTGAATTTCGTAGGGTTTGCTGCAAATGAAAAATCGCAGGTAAATTTGAAGCAAAATTCGCAAGAAAAATTGCAGGTCTGGAGGTTGAAGATGACTGGCGCGAATCCAGAATTTGAATTTAAACTTATATTATATATTAATGTTTGTATTATATGTATTGAGAAACACTGATGGCTTGGTGGTGAGTATACGCGTATGTGAAAGCAAGGTCTTGGGTTCGAAACCAGCCTTTGGGCAATTTTTTTTGTTCAATTAGTTTGTTTTACAGGATTAGAACAAAAGCATATGGAGGCAACATGTTGACAGCCAGCGCGCGCTAGCCTAGTGGAAATGCTGTTGAGTTTCCAGGTAAAGGACCTGGGTTCAAATCCCAGGTCCTGTTTTTTTGGTTTTTATTTTTTCTTGTTTTATTTTCTTATTATTTCTTTATACTATTTTCTAAAACAATATAAGTAAATTATTTTTCTCTTAAAATTTATATTATATTCTTTTTTTATAATTATATATTATTTAATAATTTTGTATATTAAATACATAAAACCTAATTATTTTCTTTATAAACACTAATTTATTTTTTAAAAAAACCTAATTGTAATTCTTGTTTATATTTTAATTAGTGAATAAAGTTTTATTATAATCTTTAAATTTGTAAATATAATTGTATGATCACATTTTTTATTCATGTATATATTTTATTTAATATAGTTAAATTTTGTAAATATAATCATAATTAATCCTATTTTAAATATGACCTAAATTGTTTATATTTTAATTTTGCATATATGCTTAGGAATAATTAAAAAAATTTTTAAATTAATTTTTAAATTATATTTATTTCTATAATATGTTTACCATTAACTTATTTTTCTATATAATTTACAAATAACTTAAAACTTTATAATTAATACAATTGTTTATATTTTTCTTATTAATCTTAAATAATTGTTCATATAAAAATTTGATCTTTTAATTATTTTAATATTTTTGCTTGTTATTATTAATTATGTTTATATGATTATTACTAACCCCATTTATTTTTAAATTTTTATTATTATTATTATTACTAACCCAATTATAATTGCTTATTTATTTTGCTTATTATTTTATTTTTGCTTATTTATTTAAATTGCTTTTATTATTATTATGTAATTGCTCCTGGATGTAATATTTTTTTTAATGTTTAAATTATTTATTTTATGCCATGGTTAGTAAAAATAGGGAGTGTAAACATGTATGTTATTTAAAATTAACTTAGATCACTTAATTCAAAAGATAAATATTAAAATGTACACTCACACACGTAAGTCGATCTTTGATCGCCATCTCACTTTCTAGGGTTACCTCTCATTGTTGCCTAATCAAAAGGTCAAGTAGGGTGTACAAAGCAAAAAGTCCCTTAAAATAAAGTCATCTAGTCCCTTAATAATAAAAGATCAAGTCCCTTAAATGGTTGCCTTCATAATGATCTTGTCCCTTTCGAATAAAGATGACAGTCCCTCCAAAATTGCTTAATACACCCCACAGTTGCCTACATTAAACAGATGACCCTTACTTGTCCCTCACATCCAAGGTAATGACTACCTATTCCTTAATAATAGGGATAGTCTTACCATTTAAAGGATTCAAGAACAGAAAGACTTAAACTTTAGGGTAGGTTTCTCATAGTTACTTGCTCACTCTTCAAAACTTTACAAACATTTCACACTTTCAAACAAATTTTCAAAACACAAGTTTTTTACGCATCCGTACATGGATCATTATCAAACTCTTATGAAAATTTATATTCACACACTTCACATTTCCAAAAACAATTCAAAGTGAGCTAAGTAACTAAGAGCCCATGGATAACCATGGATGTAAAGGGTGCTAACACCTTCCCTTTACATAACCTACCCCCCGGACCCAAAAATCTTTTAAAAGGTCTTTCCTGTTCTTTTATGCCTTTCCTTTGGATAAAATAAAAGTCGGTGGCGACTCTTGCTATCCGCAACATAACTAAAGTCAGTTCTCCCACCGTGTTACAACTTGCAACCGTTTTTTCAAAATAAAAGGAACTTAATGTCTTCAAGAAAATCTTTTTCATTTCTTTATCCTCGAGGGGAGGACAAATCTGGGCGGTGATTTCATGCCATCTCTGAGCGTATTCCTTGAAGGCCTTTTTCTCTCTTTGGGATATAGCTCTGAGTTAATATCTATCAAGCGCCATATCCAAATTGTACTTGTATTATTGAACAAAAGTAGCTCAAAGATCTCTGATGGTATTGATATTTGTAAGGTTTAACCCCATGTACCATTTGAGAGCGGCATCAGTTAAATTGTCTTGGAAGTAGTGGATCGATATTTGTTGATTGTCTGTCTGAGTGGACATATTTCGAGCATACATCACTAAGTGACTTTGAGGGGAAAAGCTACCTTTGTATTTCTTAAAGTACGACACCTTGAATTTGTGCGGTATTTTAAGGTTTGGGACCAAGCAGAGGTCAACGGTGTCTTTCCTAAATAACTCTTGTCCGCGAATAACCTGAAACTCTTTCTGTATTTCCAAACATTTCTCTTGGAATTCATTCATTCTTTCGTATACTACCATTCCTTCAGCTCGAATAACGTGAAATATCGGTTATTCTAGAGTGACGTGTACCATATGTTAGGGTACTGACATTATTGTTATGACTCTTGGCGCTTCAGTGACCTAAAGTTTGTAACCTTTAGGGTTTTCAGTTATGGCTCTTGCATCTTCACGGATATGAAGTTTGTAACCTTCAGGTCTGGAGGGTTCAAATGTTACTCCCGAGTATTTAGTGTTTGAAGGTATATAACCTTCTGGAATTAAGTTGATATGCATGCCCTAGGTACATCCTTTGGGCATGGTGTAGTGAGGATTAGTAACATATACTTCAAAGTCTGGAGTGGAGATCATTTCTGAGATCATAGTCCTTTGAGCTTGTTGATCATGAGCTGCTGCCAGGGATTCAATCATGTTGTTGAGTCTTTCCAGACTTTCCTTCAGAGTAGTAACTTCCTCCCTTAGATCTCTGTTTCTTCCTCAAGATCGTCCATCTTCTTCAGATGATTGGCCCGAGTATTGTACGAATGAGATAATTTGACTCTAAAGTGCGATAAATGTGTAAGGAAAAACATGTGTAGAAATGCAAGTATGATGCATGATGTGCAATGAAAAATAAGTTTTTTTTTTCATTTTTGTTTTTAAAGAACTTTTAACAATTATGTTGCAAATATCATACACAAACATGGACATAGTCTTTATTGAATTTGAAAGGTTGCAATACAATGGTACAACATTTTTACAAGTGCAAAAAGAGGAAATGTAGCATATGGATTCTAAGGAGCTTCCTTTGATGTGGATCCAGACACTGGTTGATGACTTATCTTCTGTCTTTTCAATGTGACTTCTTCAGTTGTTGGGTCGACGATTCTTCACCAAGTGAAAGGGGAGATTAAGTTTTCGCCCTCTTCATGTCTTTCCACAACATGTTGCTCAAGTATCTCTATCAGAGCATCATTTTCCTTGAGTAGACTATGGATCTTTGTGTTCTCCAGATTGAGAATTTGATACTTGTTCTTCCAAGAGTTATTTTTCGCGGAGTTTTGTTGAAAGTGATTTGAAGCTTCATAGTGTCATTCATGAAGTAGGGGATAAATTCTTTCATAGGAAACACTTCTTGTCGAAGGTAAGGCATCATTAACTTGATGGCTCTAGTCTATACCCATTGGAGATATGGTTCCATAGAGGTACAATTTGGCTTTCCTAGAGATTCCTTTCCTTTAGTATGAACATGAAGCCAGACGTGCACAATTTCTTCTTTGAGTGCTTTGTCATTTTCTCCTTCCTTGAAGAAAAGACTTTCCAGGTGAACATTGTAAGGTATGTCTTTCATCGGGTATCCAAGCTGACAGCGAGATAAAACTGAATGGTAGTTAATCCCCCCTTAGTACCAATGAGGGGTACATTGGGGAAACTTCCACAATTATCAATGATCTTTGTTCAGTCGTAGACTCGATTGTACCAGTCAATGTCTTAATGAGTAAGAGACATGATCTTTTGCGACCTTCGCATTCCACTTTTGAGGTCCCAAAAGGAACCTGACTTGGGTAAGTGGGAAATGAACCATTTGTAGAGTAGTGTTACACATCATGTAATCATTACTGCATTGTATAAGTTCCTTAGAACTATTGATTGATAAGCATCTACAAGCAAGGTTGGGACTAGATTCCCAATCAAGAAGATCTGGATGGCATTGATGTCGACGAAGTTGTCAATGTTGGGAAAGAGGAATATTCCATAAACGAGTAGCACAATATAACTTCGAAAATCGTCATGTCTCATATACTAACAAAGTATATAGCTTTTTCCATTAAGATCTTATCTAGTAATCCTTCAATTTTTGCTTTATTAGTCCGGTGAGCTTTGAAATCTGATTCTTCCATAGAGGTGGCCTTTTCAATGATTTGATCCTTGAGAGTCTCTTCCAATCTAGTGAATGGATCTTGATCAGAGATAGTTATTTCAATCGACTGAGAGTATTCCTCTAATGTTGGTGCAAGTTGATAATCTGGAAATGTTAAGTAGTGGTACACCAGATCGTAGAGTTAGAAATCTTCCCAACTTCCTTAGGTCTTCCAATTTTTGACTTATGAAGGTGTATTTCTGGGTTTTTCTTCTCCCAAAATTCATGGTGGAACGAGTGATATTTGCAACAATATGTTTTAGTTCTTTTGAAAAAGGTTTTTTCTTGTTAATTTTTTAAAATGATGAAATGTATGAATGTATGAATGCATGAATGCATGAATGCAACAAACACAAGTACTTGAAAACATGGGTTTAAGGGTTTATCGTCACGAGCATGAAGTCATGGATCTACCCATCCCCAAGGTTATATACTAAGGTTTTATTTTTGTACCTGTAGAGCGGGTTCTAACAGAGGATCACAAAATCACTGGCCCTTCTTTAGAATATTACTAGCAAACCGATTGACTCATGAGAGTTATAATATTCTTAAGATGAATCTGATTAAAGTGTAGTATCGTGTGTCAACTATTCCCGATAGTCACCGCACTTCCCTAACAAAATGCCAAATGGTTTAAAAGGTTTCATCTAATCCTCAGCTTCACGCATGCCCAGTGGAAAGAGTAATGCTTTCACGACACAAACTCGATTTTCATTAGTAATTCATAAGGGTACCCCACTGATTTGGAGGATGTAACGCCTCATATTTTCATCCAAGACATGAGTTAAATATTACTGGAAAAAAACTTATTTAAACAAAAATAAGAGGTTTTGAAATTAACCAAGTCTTGGACAATTAAAATTCATAAGCGGTAAATCACTGCATTTCTAATTCCTTCAAGGTAAAATAAATAAATAACTAAAACTATTGAGATGTCTATTTTCTAAAAATCCATCATTCCCCGCAATCACACATCAAACAAGTATCAATCACTTTGGAACTCCACATGTGTACCTAAAATGTTGTTGTAAGGGTCAGTTTTCATTAATCAGAATCCATAGCAAGAATAAATTAAACAAGAGTAATCAATTAGAAAAATATAGATACACATATTATGCCCAAGAGAACTACATAAGAGAAAATTCACCAAGGTTATTCATATCGAACTGCTAACCACAGTAGAATACACACAACATTTTTAGCTCAAGATTAGCAACAACATCAAAGAATGATATGCAACTATGCATGCTCTTAAATCTAAATGATCTGGACATAAACCGCCACACAGACAACCCACCATAAAGACAACCACACTGAGATATTTAAACCCCACATTGGCAATCACACATCGATTTTACCCACCACTAAGGCAATTACACAAAATCTTTACTTGCCACAAAGACAATCACACAATACATATAACATGTTATGCATGGTGAAAATAAAATTACAATTCACAATAATATTTATTCTAATCCCATCATTTCAATAACACCATAATACTAGTGTAGAGGGTCCAAGTAAAAGCCTCGCGTCTATATTGTCCATCCCCAAATACAATTACGGTAAAAACTTGCAAGAACATGAATTACAACATATCTATCAATACCAATATATTTATACAATACAATTAAAACACATCTAATTTCTATTAAAATAACACATTTAAATAGAGATCTTTATCACAAAGTACCACTAATTATCTCATTAATATACATGTTGTTAAGTCATAAAACAATTTCTCACATTACTCACATAAGTATAATAATCTTCACTTAGTAATCCCTCATGAGATCTACAACAACAGACCAAAAATATAATTTCATATTTAATGTGCATGCTACAAAGACAAGGCTCGATACATAAATATATCACATTATAAATTAATCATTATTTGCTCATTCCTTTAATACACGTGAAATCACTAAGTATTGACAGGGATTTACAATTTTTATTACAATTTTTACTACCATAACATTAATTAATGCTTTCGGTCTCATGAGGCACAACTATACACATTATGCCGACACCGTATTAAAATGTTGTTTTGGTTTCAGAGAATATTAACACTTCACCGCCATATACATACATTCTACAATTCTATATCACAACTAGCATATAAAATCTTTTACTTTTATAACCACAATTTTATACCTACAACAAGTATATCTTTAAAGAAACTTTGTACTTTATCAGTAACAAAAAACACTTATATATTAAGAAAATTTGAACCCTTCCCTCTAAGACATCAAAATATGCATACCACTGTTTATCCCACTCTTGACATAAGTCTAATTTAAATTTGCATGGAAAAAAATAAAAAAAATTCAACAAATTAATTACCCGGATGAAACTCCAACATAACTCTCTAAAATTGATGATTATTGAGGTGTAAAATTATCGACGAACAAAAATACTTTTTGGAGAGTTTTTGGTTCTGTGTAGGATTTATACGGAAACTATGATAGTTTAGGGATGGGAGTTAAGGGAAAATAGAAGCAGTGAAAATAATGCGAAACCAGAAAAACTAATTTAATATATCATTATTATTATTATTATTATTATTATTATTATTATTATTATTATTATTATACACGTTAATATCCCTTACCCTCAAGTTTTATTTTATATATATATATATATATATATATATATATATATATATATATATATATATATATATATATATATATATATATATATATATATATATATATATATATTGGCGAACAACCGCTGATTTTCCAATCTTATCAAATTGATTTACTTGCAGGATCAACCAAACAAATCCTAGGACACATATATTTTTCGACAAACATTTTAACTCTTAACAATCTTTTGATCTCACTTTTATTAAGTCATTTATGTACGAATAATTTGACTAAGGAAAAGAGTAAAAGTTCTGGCGAAAACTAAATAAAATAAACTTGGACAATGCATAAAGTAAATGTCGAAAAAGATAAATGACTTGTAATGTAAAAGATTTGTAAGAACTTTGAACTTTATTTAAATTTGATGAAATAAAATAGTGTTGTTTACACATACATTTCCAGATAAAACTTTTTTCTCAAACATAGTTACTTCGAGTATTTTTGCATGAATTTTGTACAAGTTTTTCACACACTAATTATGACAAGAACTATTCTATTTATATACAAATAACATAACTGTCACTAACGGATAAATCCTAAAATTATGACACTTGGCCTTCGGCATGTCCTCTCTTCACCAGGTGCTTCCACGCGTCTTTCTGCCAAATGTGATAACTCTTGAATTTGAATTTCTTTCTTTGCGTCGAAACGACGCGTCTTTTCACGTCTGTCGAATTGTCGAAAAACAACCGCATTGTCTATGTCTGTCGAAAACCTCTTCTAAGTACATTCTTCTATTTTTCTTCTCCAACCGTATAGATATCTTCCATCTGTCGAAATAAATACCATCTGCACATTATTTCATGGCGTCGAAAATGCCCGTCTACAAATTGCCCCCTAGCAAAGATGTTTCGACTATTCATGGAGAAACAATCATTTGTTGTCAATGAGTTATTTCGATGCCATGTTGCTTTCATTACCTGTACCATTTCCAAGACTTGATATTTCAAATCCCTAAAAACTCATCATTACGCTTTTTTCAAAACATCACCTTTAACCCACGTTTCTGACATTATCCCCATGATTTCCTGAAAGCTAGTAAGTCATAGGCGTTTCAACTGTCATTACCTTACTCTCTCCATGATGATTCGTCACGTGGTCCACGATCAAAAAATAAAAAAACTCAACCATTTCAGTATTTTTCCCCTATAAATACTCATACACCATTTTCTTTTATTTTTTTACACTTTCTGCTTCTTCTTGAAAAACCTATTTTTCTAACTCTTAATCTCCTCTGCAAAAATCTTTACTTTTTCAAACAATGGCTCCATCTAAGTCTTCCTGCAGCCAGAAATCCAAGAGTTCAACACTCTATAAACGTCTTAAGCCCATAGGTGCTGGAGTTAAACCTAAACCCATTGAACAAACTATAGAAAATCCTTATAACCAGAGTTCGATTGTTGATGCAGAATTGAACTTAATTTATTTAAACAACACTAGGATATTTAGGACTTGCCATGGGGAAAAAGACCATTCAGATTATTTAACTTGGTTGAATAAGATCAAAAAAGTCAAAGAAACATTCTTGAAGGAAATAGAGATTTTTGAATTACTACAATTGTTGAAAGTAGGACCCAATTATTGTCCCAATATGCTTTTAACTTCCCTTTATTTCTGGGAAAACACCTACAACAACTTCCACCTTCCTTGTGGAATGGTTACTCCCACCCTTTTTGACATAACTGTCATTGCTGGGCTTAGTCCTTTAGGAGTAGACTTCGATCCCACCATCTTGAACCATGACTCTATAGAATTCAACACCAATAAGGCCTCCTACTCTGTGTTCATCGCTCACTATCATGACAAGAAAACAACAGAAGTTTCTGAGAAAGAACACATAGCCTTTCTGACCCTATGGCTGTCGAAATTCGTATTTTGTTCTCGATCCCTTCAAGTGGCCAAACGCTTCATTACCATAGCCAACCAACTTCACAATGGGACCAAATTATGCTTGAGTGAGATGATCTTGGCGAATCTTTATGAATCATTGAGTGAGAGCGTGAGTTTCTTAAAAACTGTAAAGGATAAAGGTAATCTTAGCATGACAGGGCCATTTTGGCTTCTGCAACTATGGCTCAATGCCAACTTTGAAGCTTTTTTTCCCATCAAGAATGACGTAGACAGGGATGGAATGAAAAACATGGTTGTCGAATGACCTCGGTTAGTACAACTAACGCCAACTGACGAAGGGATTGGAATTCGACAATCTTTCACTAGCTACGTCATGATGTTTGCCAAAAGGTACAACTTTACTTCTTCCATGACACCCTTTGCTAGCAGGGCGATCAGATCCGAGTGGTTCACCAAGCAACTGCCTTTTGAGATGCAAAAAGATAAAGATGAATTTCTCGATGATTGGGAATCATTTTTGACACCTGGGCTTCTCACCTCTCATCACAATGTCACCAAGACAAAGATTGCATGATCGTTTACCAACCCAACCTTGTCGCTCGACAGTTTGGACTTGTTCAACTGAAACCAAAATCTATTTTTCCCAGAAAAGGCTCCATCATATTCTACAACTCTTTCCAAACTGAAGAAAAAAGTATAGAATTATCAAAGAAACATGCTGATGACTCTCTCAAGATTTGACCAACGGTCTTTCAACCATTTTTTCACTGTACTCCTGAGTTTGATGTCTGGTGGAAAGATTACTACCTTACCAATTTTTTTAACGTGACAACATTCAACACTCATTTGACAAATGCTTTTGCTCTTGTGCAGGACAGAATCAAGAAAGGTATTGAAAGACACATCAAAGAAATAAAAAAGTTTCAAAATTATTTTGAAATTACTTATAGGCCAGATGAACTTAGTCGAACTATAAGCGAAGCAGCAGTAACTTTAAAACAAAAGTTTACAGAAAAAGTGGAAAAGTTGAATCTGCCTTCATATGTTCGTCCAAAACTACGATATGAATTGGCTTTCGAACTATATTCACCAAAGTTTCCCCCTCTAAGTTCGACAACATTACAAAAAACCTGTTGAGCGTGTGGTTCCAACTAAGTTCGTATTGGATAATTTCAGAGGACACCTTCATATTGGAATAGAACAAGTTCGCGTGGAAACTCACATTCTTGAAGGTGTTAACGAAAACATTTTCCATTTTGCTATTCTAATTTTATTTTTATACGTTTCTCGTATTTATCTATGACTTTCCTTTCTTTTCTTAGCCACAAAAATTCCTGCCAGGAAAACTATCGTCGAAGATACATCCGACAGGATGTACGAAGATCCACCAAGCAATGTCAAGAAAATCCAAACAAAAGTACAAACTTCTCTTTTTGTACTAGCTTTTCCTTCATTCTTCCAGAAACTAATCAACTTCTATTTTTATGCCCAAGTAGATCGAAAACCACCACCTGCCCCAAAATGGAAGAAACAATAAGAAAAGGTTCCCAGCAAAGAATCTGGTGATGAGTCTGCAGAACAAAGTCAACCTCAAAAGAAGAAGAAAGTCACAAGGGCCTCTTCACAAAAATATGTTATTAAACCAACCAAGGAAACTCCCTCAAACAGTCTAACTGCGAAGGTTCAGACGAGGGACGCAGAGAGTGGAAATTCCAGTTTTAACATCGAGATTCCTTGGGTAAATATTCATTTCGACTACTCGTATTTACTTCTTATTATATTAATTTTCTCTAACTTGAAGTCATTTTCAGTTTGATGTCAAAGGGTAACCTCTAGAGACAGAGGTGCCAATAACCAACAATGATCCTGTTCACAAGACTGACAGCCCAACGCATACTTCTCCAAGAAATTCGACAAAAGAATCAGCAATAGATATTGAACAGTCCCCCGATACTCATTGACCTTCTGATGATAATTCTCCCCTTCCTCCTGGATCAGACGCAGACAATAAAAATGACGATTTTTGTAATACCCACATATAAAAGACATACTTCGAAGCATATTTTTCATATATAAATTTAAGTTTGGTATTGAAATATAACAAGTTCTTAGTTACACATTGCATAAATATAGCCACTACAACATAAGGTACTAGCAAAAGGCTATAAATAATACAAGATGTTCACAAAATAAAAAGTCTAAGAACTAGAACCGAAGATCTCAAAAGTCCACAGCGGAAGAAACCATCAAACAAGCAAAGATAATCAAGTCGCCTTATCTTTACCCTTTGCGGAACCTGAAGTACCTGAAATAACAACATCAACAAAGGATGAGATAAAACATCTCAGTGAGTTCCCTATCTTAGAGTTCTCTCGGCTCTAAGGGTTCAATTTCCAACATTTCCATAAGGTACCGGAGTCACTTCTCTATAAGTAACCTAAAATGAAAAAGGGAAAATCAATAAGCTGTTAACGTTTGATGTAGGACTCAATGTAATACTCACCACAAGCCTCAATACGCTTACCGTGGGACTCAATGGGATACCCACCACAAGCCTCACTACGCTTCCCATGGGACTCAATGGAACACCCACCACAAGCCTCACTATGCTTCCCGTGGGACTCAATGGAATACCCACCATAAGCCTCACTATGCTTCCTGTGGGACTCAATGGAACACCCACCACAAGCCTCACTATGCTTCCCGTCGGACTCAATGGAATACCTACCACAAGCCTCACTATGCTTCCCGTGGGACTCAATGGATTACCCACCACAAGCCTCACACACACGCCTTAAATGATACCTCTACTCTTTATAGATGCTCTAACGTAATGCAAAGGTATCCACGTTGAGACTTAAACAAGACTAAATATGGAGGTTCTAAAGCGATATAAATACTCAAGACACACTAGCTTGAGGGAAAGTCCTAGCTACCTCACAAGTTGTACATTTTATCTCCATTAGCTCATACTTCCAAAGTTAATATAATTCCAATTATATGAAAATTAGAGAAAAGTCGGGTAAAAATAATATCTTTTTAGTGTCATCAATTAGTAAATGTTTTCAGCTTCGAACCGATATGCGGAACACTAAAATCGGATACCCGGTTCACAAGTTATGAATAAAAATACAAAACTGAAATCACAGGTCTAGCTGAGCGGGCCCTTAGCTCGCTGAGCGAGAAACTCCCTGTCTTTGCTCGCTGAGCGAGTTAAACCAGAATCACCAACTTCTACTGCAGAATTTCATCTGCTCGCTGATCGAGCTATGCGAGTTCCAGAAAAACAGCCTTACGGGAAATGTGCCTAATCATGCCAAAATCAACCAAAGCATCAACCAACATAGTAAACTAACATTAAACATGTTTATAGACATATTGTGAGCAACATAGTTAGGTTTAATCGAGTTTTTAACCGTTTAAAATCATTTGTTTTCAAGATTTCCACCAAAACCCTAAAACTCATAAACTTCAAAACTCAACCAAAAACTAGAACAAAGGTATCTAACTATGAACCCACCTAGATATAAGAAGATTGACGGAAGAAATGAGTTGATTCGACGGACGGATGATGGAGAATGATGAAATTGAAGCTTAGGGTTTTCTTCCTCTTTTCCTTCTTTTTTCTCTTCTTTTCTTCTCTCCTTCTTTTCTTACTAACTATTTCTTTTCTATATTCTTCTTTCTATATAAACAAATTATAATAAAAACTTACTTTTTTACCAATTGGTCAAAAAATAGAGAGTATCTAAAAATGTCTCTTAATCCTCAATTTAATAAAACCTCGGCACAAATAATATTAGCTATCCAATTTAAATAATATTATTTGGTGAGTTAAATAAATTACGGGGTGTTACATTCTCCCCCCTCCTTAAATAGAAATTCATCCTAGAATTTAAAATATTACCTGAAAAGGTGAGGATATGATTCCCGCATCTCCGATTCCAATTCCCACGTAGCATCTCCCGGATGCATCTCATCCCATTGCACTTTAACAAGTGGTATCTCTTTGCTCCTTAACACTTTTGTTTCTCTTCCATCAATATGGCTCGATTGGGGTTCGAAAGTCAAATCTGCTTCTATCTCGATAAAATCCGGCAGAATAGGCTGAAGAGGATCAGGAATGAACCTACAAAGTTGTGATACATGGAAAACATCATGCATTTCAGATAGAGGGGGTGGTAAGGCCAATCTGTAAGCAACTTCACCAATCCTTTCTAAGATCTGATATGGTCCCACGTATCTCGGACTTAACTTGCACGACTTAGATGTTCCTTTCAATCTCAATCTCAGAGTGACTTTCAAATACACATGATCACCTTCATCAAATTCAAAAGGTCTCCTTCGGTTGTCAGAATAACTCTTTTGACGATCTTGGGCTTGCTTAATCTTTTCTCGAATCATCCGAATATTTTCTGTGGTTTCTTGAATAACTTCGGGTCCCAAAATCATGTCTTCACCCACTTCCGACCAACACAACGGAGTTCTACACTTTCTTGCATACAAAGCTTCATACGGAGCCATCCCGATGCTCGCATGGTAACTTTTATGGTGAGAGAATTCTATCAATGGTAAAAGTTCCTTCCAATTTCCTTTACTTTCCAAAACGCATGTCCGTAACATATCTTCCATTGTTTGAATTGTACGTTTCGTCTGACCATCTGTTTGAGGATGATTAGAAGTACTCAAACGCAAATCCCTACCCATGGCTTGTTGGAACACCTTCCAAAACCTCAAAGTGAACTTCAGATCTCTATCCGACATAATACTAGATGGGACACCATGAAATCTCACAATCTCAGCAATAAACAACCTCGAAAGGTGACTTGCCTTGTATGTAGTCTTAACAGCTAAGAAATGTGCAGATTTCGTTAACTGATCCACAATCACCCAAACAGAGTCATAACCACCTTGAGTACTCGGTAAACCCACTGAAAAGTCCATAGAGATACTATCCTACTTCCAAATTGGGATGTCCAAAGGTTGCAACAAACCTCCCGATCTCTGGTGTTCAATCTTCACTTGTTGACACACCGCACATTCGGACATGGATACTGCAATGTCCCTTTTCATTCCGGACCACCAATATTTTTTCTTTAAGTCTTGATACATATTCGAAGAACCCAGATGTATCGTAAAAGAACCTTTATGGGCTTCCTCTAAAATCTTTCTCTTTAATACCTCATCATTTGGAATGCAAATTCTTTGGTTGAATAGGATAACCCCATCCAATGCTCTCACAAAACCCGGTTGAAGCAACAACTCCTGCAACTTCTCATCTAGAACCTGTGCTTGTTGAATCTCATTTCTCAAGGTAGAATTGATATTCACATTTCCCATCATTACACCATTATGGCTCCAAACACACTGAAGATTAAGGTCTCGAAACTTCTCCAATAGTGCATATTCCAATACCATCAACTCAACACTATGAATTACTTTCCTACTTAAAGGATTTGCCACCTTATTCGCTTTCCCCGGATGGTAATTCAATTCAAGGTCATAATCCTTCAAATACTCCATCCATCTTCTTTGTCTCATATTTAATTCCTTCTGATCAAAGAGGTACTTCAAACTCTTATGATCACGGAACATTTCAAAACGTACACCATACAAATAATGTCGCCACACTTTCAAAGTAAACACCACGGCCGCTAGCTCCAAATCATGAGTTGGATAATTCTTCTCATGAACTCTCAACTGTCTAGAAGCATATGCTACAACTTGGCATTCTTGCATAAGAACACCTCCTAATCCCATCTTGGAAGCATCACAAAACACTTCATAATATTTGTTAGGATCGAGAATGATCAAAACTGAAGCAGTTGTCAATTTCTCTTTCAATCATACGAAACTTTGCTCACAACTAGAATCCCATTCGTAAGCGAAGTCCTTTCTTGTAAGCTTAGTTAATGGTAACACCATCTGAGAAAAACCTTTAATGAACCTTCTGTAGTAACTTGCCAAACCTAATAAACTTCTCAATTCTGAAGCATTCTTCGGTATCTCCCAATTAATCATGGCTTCAATTTTCGATGGATCCACTGCTACACCTCCTTGAGATATAACATGTCCAAGAAATTTGACTTCTGACATCCAGAACTCACACTTGCTAAACTTGGCAAAACGTTTCTTCTCTTGCAGTACCGAAAGAACAGTCCTCAAATGTTCTCCATGCTCTTGTGGAGTACGAGAATAAATAAGAATGTCATCAATAAAGATCACCACGAACTGATCCAAGTAGTCTTAAAATATCTTATTCATGTAATCCATAAAAATAGCTAGAGCATTCGTCACAACAAAAGGCATCACTAAGAATTCATAATGGCCATAACGGGTTCTAAACACAGTCTTTGGAACATCATAACTTTTCACACGAATCTGGTGATAGCCCGACCTCAGATCAATCTTCGAGAACACAATGGCTCCTTTCAACTGATCTAGAAGATCGTCTATCCTCGCCAAGGGATATTTATTCTTGATGGTAACCTTGTTCAACTTACGGTAGTCTATGCACAACCGCTTACCACCATCTTTCTTCTTTACCAACAAAATAGGGGCTCCCCACGGCGAAACATTGGGTCTTACAAAATGCTTTTCCATCAAATCCTCTAATTGGTCCTTCAATTCTCTTAAATCGAGTGGTGCCATCCGATAAGGGGAAACAGATATAGGACCATCCCCAGTATCAGGTCAACTGAGAATTCAATTCTCTCACCGGAGGTAAGGAAGTGATATCCTCGGGGAAAACATCAGGAAAATCACAGACTATCGGAATATTCAAAACATGCTGGCCATTACTATCCTCTTTAGTAAGGACAAGCAAAACAAACTTCTCTTGTTCAAATAGAAAATTTACCATTCCAACCGTACCTTCTAAGATCGTTGTTAAAACATCCTTCGGAGGTGCTTCAACGGATGGAATAAGGATCAACTTATCCTCACATCCAATAAACACAGAAAACCAGTCCATTCCCAGGATCACATCTACTTTCTTAAGAGGCACACAAATGAGATCAATTTGTAAAACTCTACTATCCACAGACAAGGTACAATTCTCACACCTAAGGGGTGTCCTAACGGTTTCATCCATAACGGTAGTAACCACAATCGAAGGAGACAAAGAATGTATAACCCCATAATCAAATAAAACAAGACAAGGATGATTGTTAACAAGACATATACCCGCAATGAGAGAGTTGTTGGCTTTGGTCTTTCTAGCATCCATAGTATAAACTCTCGCTTGAATTTGATCCTTCTTCTGGGGGAAGTCTCTAGCATAGTTACCCACCTTCTGACAATTAAAGCATGTTGAACCGCCCAGATTGCAACTTCTAAAATGACCCTTATGGCACCTAGGACACATAGGAGGAGCACTAGATCTAGGACTCAACACATGCTTCCCTTTGAAGGGTCGAAGCCTTAGCCTAAAATATTGATGGGTTATTCCTTGATCACTTTGAACCGCTCTTCTAACACTAACCTTCGCTTGCACTTTCATCAAACTATTTTCGGCGACATAACACTGCCTTAACAACCCGGAATATGTAGTGAACTCCCTTTGAGAGACACTATGAGATATTTCGGCCTTCAAACCAAATAAGAACTGGTCAATCTTCTATCTTTCATCTGGAGCATACATGGCTTGTCTAGAGTAGGCCGCCATGTCTTCGAACTTCTCAGCATTACTGGACACAGTCATGCTCCCTTGTCTAAGTGGTTGAAATTCAAATTCTTTTTGGGTTCTCAAGGAACTCGGAAAGTACTTCTCCATAAAGATTTCCTTAAATTGTTGCCACACTCTTAGAACTCCTTGCACCGCCATAAGATTTGAAGCACTTTCCCACCACCTAGCAGCATGACCTTTTAGTAAATGTGACGCAAAAGTCACCTTGTCTTCTTCACCACATATCACAATCCGGAAAATCCTCTCCATTACGGTTACCCATTCAGGTGCCTTAACCGGATCCAATCCACCATGAAACTCCTGAGGATTCATGCGGAAGAAGTCTCGGAATGTTCCACCTCCAACTTCAGGAGTAATCACTTGAGGATGCAGACCTCCATTCATTTGGTGCATCATCTCTTGCATGAACTGATGTTGTTCCTGCTGCATCTGTTGCATGAATTGGAACATAGGAGCATTCCTATCACTACTTGGTTGATCGCTACCAGGAGAATTTACTCTAGGTCGAGTACGAGTTCCACGCCTACCAACCATATTCCTAAATGTCATCAAAACAGGATTAAGTTGATCAAGCTCAATACCATAAACATAACATTTAGTCCTACAACGATATTACGTGTATGAACAGAAGGAACACTTATAATATTCCAAGGCTAGGTCGAGGATATGACCTGCTCTGATACCAACTGTAATACCCACGTATAAAAGACATACTTCGAAGCATATTTTTCTAATATAAATTTAAGTTTGGTATTGAAATATAACAAGTTCTTAGTTACACATTGCATAAATATAGCCACTACAACATAAGGCTATAAATAATACAAGATATTCACAAAATAAAAAGTCTAAGAACTAGATGCAAAGATCTCAAAAGTCCACGGCAGAAGAAACCATCAAACAAGCAAAGATGATCAAGTCGCCTTATCTTTACCCTTTACGGAACTTGAAGTACCTGAAATAACAACATCAATAAAGGGTGAGATAAAACATCTTAGTGAGTTCCCTATCTTAAAGTTCTCTCGGCTCTAAGGGTTCAATTTCAATATTTCCATAAGGTATCGAAGTCACTTCTCTATAAGTAACCTAAATCGAAAAGGGACAATCGATAAGTTGTTAACGCTTCATGTGGGACTCTATGTAATACCCAACACAAGCCTCAATACGCTTCCCGTGGGACTCAATGGGATACCCACCACAAGCCTCACTATGCTTCCCGTGGGGCTCAATGGAACACCCACCATAAGGCTCACTATGCTTCCCGTGGGACTCAATGGAACACCCACCACAAGCCTTACTATGTTTCCCGTGGGACTCAATGGAATACCTACCACAAGCCTCACTATGCTTCCCGTGGTACTCAATGGAATTCCCACCACAAGCCTCTCACACACGCCTTAAACGATACCTCTAGTCTTTACGGATGCTCTAGCGTAACACAAAGGTATCCATGTTGAGACTTAATCAAGACTAAATACGGAGGTCCTAAAGCGATATAAATACTCAAGACACACTAGCCTAAGGGAAAGTCCTAGCTACCTCACAAGTTGTACATTTTATCTCCATTAGTTCATACTCCCAAAGTTAACATAATTCCAATTATATGAAAAGTAGGGAAAAGTCAGGTAAAAGTTGGGTAAAAATAATATCTTTTTAGTATCATCAATTAGTAAATGTTTTCAGCTTCAAATCGATATGCGGAACACTAAAATCGGATACCCGGTTCACAAGTTATGAATAAAAATAAAAAACAGAAATTCCAGGTCTAGCTGAGCGAGAAACTCCCTGTCTTTGCTCGCTGAGCGAGTTAAACCAGAATCACCAACTTCTACTACAAAATTTCATCTGCTCGCTGAGTGAGCCTAGCTCGTTCAGCGAGCTCTGCGATTTCTAGAAAAATAGCCTTACGGGAAAGGTACCTAATCATGGAAAAATCAACCAAAGCATCAACCAACATAGTAAACCAACATTAAACATGTTCATAGGCATATTGTGAGCAACATAGTTACGTTTAATTGAGTTTTTAACCCTTTAATATCATTTGTTTTCAAGATTTCTACCAAAACCCTAAAACTCATAAACTTCAAAACTCAACAAAAAACTAGAACAAAGGTATCTAACTATGAACCCACCTCGAGATAAGAAGATTGACAGAAGAAATGAGTTGATTCGACGGATGGATGATGGAGAATGATGAAATTTAAGCTTAGGGTTTTCTTCCTCTTCTCCTTCTCTTTTCTCTTCTTTTCTTCTCTCCTTCTTTTCTTATTAACTATCTCTTTTCTCTATTCTTCTTTCTATATAAACAAATTATAATAAAAACTTACTTTCTTACCAATGGGTCGAAAATTAGAGAGTATCTAAAAATGTCTCTTAATCCTCAATTTAATAAAACCTCGACACATTTAATATCAGCTATCCAATTTAAATAATATTATTCGGTAAGTTAAATAAATTACGGGGTGTTACAATTTTAATGTTGATGTTGAGGTCGGAGATGAGGATGACGAAAATGGAGAAACTGTTGACGATGAGAAGGATGACAAAACGAATAAACTAGATGTCAAGTTAACTCTAGGACAAAGTATTCAGCCAGCCCCTGACCCAACAAAAGGAGGTTCGATGTCGACTGGTTCGACTAGTCTTTCTTACAAAGAGATTGAGAGCCTTAAGGTGAAGAAACCTTTAGAATATCTAAAAGCCATGCTCAACGCTCGTCATACCTTTTAGGACTCTTCTCGAAGCAGTTCTACCACTTCCGGGGCTACTTCTGGTGTGAATCCCTCGATGTTACAATGGCTGAGATTAAAACAAAAATCATTGATATGGACTTATTTAAGGTTTTGGAAGAAAACTATTCACTGTTGATTTTGGCGAACAACCGTTGGTTTCCCAATTTTATCAAATTGGTTTACTTGTAGGATCAACCACACAAATCCTAGGGCACATATGTTTTTCAACAAACGTTTTAACTCTTAAAAATATTTTGGTCTCACTTTTATTAAGTCCTTTATGTACGGATAATTTGACTAAAGAAAAGAGTAAAAGTTCTGGCGAAAACTAAATAAAATAAACTTGGACAATTCATAAAGTAAATGTCAAAAAAGATAAATGACTTGTAATGTAAAGGAATTGAAAAAACTTTGAACTTATATTTAAATTTGATGAAATAAAATGGTGTTGTTTACATGTACATTTCCAGATAAAACACTTTTCTCAAACAGAGTTACTTCGAGTATTTTTGCAGGAATTTTGTACATGTTTTTCACACACTCATACTGACAAGAACTATTCTATTTATATACAAATAACATAATTGTCACTAACGTATAAATCCTAAAACTATGACACTTGGCCTTCATCATGTTCTCTCTTCATCAGGTGCTTCCACGCGTCTTTCTTCCAAATGTGATAACTCTTGAATTTGAATTTCTTTCTTTGCGTCGAAACGACACGTCTTTTCATGTCTGTCGAATTGTCGAAAAACAACCGCATTGTCTATGTCTGTCGAAAACCTCTTCTAAGTACATTCTTCAATTTTTCTTCTCCAACCATATAAATATCTTCCATATGTCGAAATAAATACCATATGTACATTATTTCATGGCGTCGAAAATGCCCGTCTATAAATTTCCCCCCAACAAAGTTGTTTCGACTATTCATGGAGAAACAATCATTTGTTGTCGATGAGTTATTTCGATGCCATGTTGCTCTCATTACCTATACCATTTCCAAGACTTGATATTTCAAATCCCCAAAAATGCATCATTACGTTTTTTTTCAAAACATCACCTTTAACCCACGTTTTTGACAATATCCCCATCATTTCTTGAAAGCTAGTAAGTCATAGTCGTTTCAACTGCCATTACCCTACTCTCTCCATTGTGATTCGTCACGTGGTCCACGATCAAAAAACCAAAAAACTCAACCGTTTTAGTTTTTTTTCCCTATAAATACTCATACACCATCTTCTTTAAATTTTTTACACTTTCTGCTTCTTCTTGAAAAACCCATTTTTATAACTCTTAATCTCCTCTGCGAAAATATTTACTTTTTCAAACAATGGCTCCATCTATGTCTTCCAGCAGCCAGAAATCCAAGAGTTCAGATCTTCTTCCATATGCGCACAAGCTAAATGGACCAACTATTGTTTGAAATCAGTAGTACATCCCTGAGCCTCTAAATGAGAAGGAGAAAGAAATCATCTATGAATCTCATGTATTGATTCTCGTCTCTGTTTCTGGTGTTTGTCATGCTATGTTAGGCCCCCTTCCAAACCCAGATGCTAACCCAGAAAGGTTGAAAGAGTTTTTTTCCCCTATCAACATCTTAAACCCATAGGTGTTGGAGTTAAACCTAAACCCATTGAACAAACTGTAGAAAATCCTGAAAACCAGAGTTCGACTGCTGATGCAGAATTGAACTTAATTTATTTAAACAACGCTAGGATATTTAGGACTTGTCCTGGGGCAAAAGACCCTTCATATTATTTAGCTTGGTTGAATAAGATCAAAAAGTCAAAGCAACATTCTGGAAGGAAATAGGGATTTTTGACCTAATACAATTGTCGAAAGTAGGACCCATTTATTGTCCCAATATGCTTTTAGCTTCCCTTTATTTATGGGACATCACCTACAACAACTTCCACCTTCCTTATGGAATGGCTACTCCCACCCTTTTTGACATAGCCGCCATTGGTGGGATTAGTCCTTTAGGAGTAAACTTCAATCCCACCACCTTGAACCATGACTCTATAGAATTCGACACCAATAAGGCCTCCTACTATATGTTCATCACTCACTATCATGACAAGAAAATTGCAGAAGTTTCTAAGAAAGAACACATAGCCTTTCTGACCCTATGGCTGTCGAAATTCATATTTTGTTTTCGATCCCTTCAAGTGGCCAAACGCTTCATCGCCATAGCCAACCAACTTCATAATGGGACCAAACTACGCTTGAGTGAGATGATATTGGTGAATCTTTATGAATCCTTGAGTAAGAGCATGAGTTTCTTAAAAACTATAAAGGACAAAGGTAATATTTAGCATGTCAGGTCCATTTTGGCTTCTGCAACTATGGCTCAATGCCACCATTGAAGCTTCTCTTCCCGTCAAGAATGACGTAGACGAGGATGGAGTGAAGAACAGGGCTGTCGAATGGCCTCGGTTAGTACAACTGACACCAACTGACAAATGGATTGGCCTTCGACAATCTTTCACTAGCTATGTCATGATGTTTTTCAAAAGGTACAACTTTACTTCCTCCATGGCACCCTTTTCTAGAAGGGCGATCGGACCCGGGTGGTTCACCAAGCAACTGCCTTTTGAGATGCAAAAAGATGAAGACAAATTTCTCGATGTTTAGGAATCATTTTTGACACCCAGGCTTCTCACCTCTCATCATAATGTCACAAAGACAAAGATTGCATTGATCGTTTACCAACCTAACCTTGTCGCTCGACAGTTTGGACTTGTTCAACTGAAACCAAAATCCATTTTTCCTAGAAAAGGCTCCATCATATTCTACAACTTTTTCCACACTGAAGAAAAAGTATAGAATTATCGAAGAAATATGCTGTTGACTCTCTCGGGATTTGACCAACGGTCTCTTGACCATCTTTTCTTTGTACTCATGAATTTGATGCCTTGTGGAAAGATTACTACCTTACCAATTTTTTCGATGTGACAACATTCACCACTCATTTGAAAAATTCTTTTTCTCTTGTGTAGGACAGAATTAAGAAAGGTATTGAAAGACACATCAAAGAAATAAAAAAATTTCAAAATTATTTTGAAACTACTTATAGACCAGGTTAACTTAGTCGAACCATAAGCGAAGCAACAATAACTTTAAAACAGAAGTTTACAGAAAAGCTAGAAAAGTTAAAACTGCCTTCATATGTTTATCCAGAACTACGATATGAACTGGCTTTCGACCTTTATTCACCAAAGTTTCCCCCTTTACCTTCTGCTAAATTTGGCGTGGCGTTGAGCCCTCCATTTCCATATTGGTTCGTTTGTGGGGATCCTATGAAACTTCTTTTACAATATTACAAAAAACCTATTGAGTGTGTGGTTCCAACTAAGTTCGTATTGGACAATTTCAGAGGACACCTTCATATTGGAATAGAACACGTTCGCGTGGAAACTCCCATTCTTGAAGTTGTTAACGGAAACAATTTTCATTTTGCTATTCTAACTTTTATTTTTATACATTTCTCGTATTTATCTCTAACTTTCTTTTCTTTTCTTAGCCACGAAAATTCCTACCAGGAAAGCTGTCATCAAAGATACATCCGACATGATGGAAGATGATCCACCAAGCAATGTCAAGAAGATCCAAACAAAAGTACAAATTTCTCTTTCTGTACTAGATTTTCCTCCGTTCTTCCATAAACTAATAAACTTCTATTTTTATGCCCAGGAAGGTCGAAAACCACCACCTGCCCCAAAAAGGAAGAAACAAGAGGAAAAGGTTCCCAAAGAAGAATTTGGGGATGAATCTCCAGAATAAAGTCAATCTCAAAAGAAGAAGAAACTCACGAGGTCCTCCTCACAAAAATTTGCAGTTAAACCAACAAGGAAACTCCCCCAAATAGTCCAACAATGAAGGTTCAGGCGAAGGACGCCGAGAATGGAAATTCTAGTTTTAACACTGAGATTCCTCAGGTAAATCTTCATTTCGACTACTTGTATTTACTTCTTATTATATCTCTTTTCCCTAACTTTAAGTCATTTTCATATTGATGTCAAAGGGAACCCTTTAGATACAGAGGTTCCAATAACCAACATTGATCCTATTCACAAAGCTTCCAGCCCAACACATACTTCTCCAAGAAATTTGACAAAAGAATCAGAAATAGAGTTGATGCCATCTGTTTGGAAAAGTACATAATCATTTTGTGTTATATACAATTAATCTATGGCTATTTTAATTTCTTGCAATATTGGTTTGTATTTTTTCAAATACTTCCCATTTATCTTCAATATTCTCTTATCTTTTTCTACCTCTTCGATTTCATATGCGCCATTCGAAAAAAATTTCAATACAAACCTTTCGACTCTTTCTTTTTGTCTTTTCACCAAATCTAGCGCACGTAATCTTTCTTCGTCTAAATCAACCAATTCGTCCATCATCATACTCCAATACGTGTTTGATGGGATTTCGTGATGCATTTGAACTCGAATCGACTGCAAGTAAAATTTGATCGGTAAGACTGCATCGTGCCCATAGGTCAACCTGAATGGATTAGAATTTGTTGCTTCTTTGGGAGACGTTCGACAAGCCCATAAAATTTGATCTAAAGTTTTATGTAAATTTCTGGTTTTTTCCCCCACATGTGTTTTAATCAAATTTATTACCACCTTATTAGCTGCTTCAACTTGTCTGTTTTCTTGAGCATAGTAAGGCGTCGAAGTAAGGAGTTTAAATCCTATTTCTTTTACAAACATTTGCATATTTTTTCCAGTGAACACAGATCCTTGATTTGTTGTTATTGTCTCTGGTATTCCAAATTTGTAAATTATTCGTTTTCGAATGAATTCCACGACTGTTTCTTGATCCACATTTACCAGTGGTATAACTTCAATCCATTTGGTGAAATAGTCTATTCCAACCAGAATGTACTTATGCACTTTTGAAGAAGCTGGTCAAATTTTGCCAATTAAATCCAAAGCCCAACCTCCGAATGGCCAAAGCTTTATAATTGAATACAACTCACTTGCAGGAACATGTGGTATGCCTGCATGTACTTAGAACTCCTGACACCCTTTTGCAAAATCGACAAAGTCTTTCAAAATTGTTGGCCAATACATTCCTTGTTGAAATAATAACCATTTCATTTTATGGCCTGCTTTATGTGTGCCACATGCTCCACTGTGCATGTTCAACAAAGTTATGTAAGCTTCATATTTTCCCAAGCATTTCAGCAAGACTCCTTTTGAAGTCTTTTTAAACAGTTCATTTCCAAAAAGTACATAACTTAAAGCTCTGTACTTTATCTTTCTTTCAACTTTCTGATTTGGGTCTTGTAGGTAATCCTTGATGGGTTTTCTCCAATCTTCAATCCTTGAATCACCTACATCGAATATCTCGAAATTTTCTTCGTCACCGTATCCTAACTTTATTGTTTCCAAATCTGGCGGGGACAACTTGGTAGATATAATCCTTCCTCTTACTTCAATAGCCTTTTCTAAATTTTCTCTTGACACTTTATACCCAGATGCAAGTTGAGCAAGATCATTTTCCTCTTGGTTTTCTATCCTTGGAATATGTCTGATGGCCACATTATCAAATATTTTAAAAAGCCTATTAGCTATTACGAAGTACATGATTAAATTGTTTTTACACATTTATACTCTTTAGTCATCTACTTTACCACCAACTCAGAGTTGCCCATTATTTCGACTCTTGTTGCCACCCAATTCCAACAAGATTTCAAGTCCAGCAATCAAAGCCTCATATTCTGCTTCGTTATTTGAACATAAACCCTCGACTTTGTACTTTAATTTTGTTGGAATTTTGTTAGGAGAAATAATTAGTATTCCAACACTAGTTCCATTCTTATAGATGGAACCGTCGAAATACAATTTCCATGGTTCTAATTCGACATATTCTACCCCATTTTCATTTATGGAGTGGCCAGTTATGAAGTCAACAACCATTTGTCCCTTAACGGCCTTTAAAGGAAAATACTTTAAATAATATCCTGTCAATGCCAGAGCCCATTTTCCAATTCAACTATGTAAAATAGATTTAGACAACATATGTTTTATTATGTCGAAATAAGAAGAAATGTACACATCAACTGGCTTTATATAGTGCTTTAACTTCATACAAGAAAAATATACACATAAGCATAATTTTTCTATAACACTATATCTAGTTTCGACATCATTTAGGACCCTGCTGAGGTAATAAATGGCCCTTTCGACGCTATTTTCATCTTCTTGGCACAACATACTTCCTAATGTTTTATCTGATTCCGAAATGTATAACCTCATACTTCTCTTTCTACAATGAGACATTAAAATTGGAGGACTAGACAAATATTCTTTGATTTTGTCAAACATAGCTTGTTGTTCTTGCCCCCATGCAAAGTCTTCCTTTTTCATTCGAAGTAGAGGTGAGAAGGCTTGCGTCTTTCCACTAAGGTTGGAGATGAACCTTCTGAGAAAGTTAATTTTCCCTAGCAGATATTGCAACTCCTCTTTTTGTAGATGGCGCTTTCGCCTCCATTATGGATTTGGCTTTGTTTTCATTTATTTTGATCCCTTTCTTATGGACCACAAAACCTAAAAAATCACCCACCTACACATCGAAAGCATTTTAGGGGATTCATCTTTAACCCAAACTTCCTCATCCTTTCAAAGGATTGTTGAAGATGGTCTAGATGGTTTTTTCCTAAAACAGACTTAATTACAATATCGTCAATATAAATTTGCATGAAAGTTTCGATAAAATCATGAAAAATAGAATTCATAGCTCGTTGATAAGTCGCTCTAGCATATCTTAAACCAAAGGGAATTTTTACCCATTCGTAAGTTCCTATTGCTCCAGGACAAAGAAATTCCGTTTTAGGAACTTCTTCTTTGGCAATAAAGATCTGATTATAGCCAGAGTATCCATCTAACATACTTAAGTATTCGTGGCCTGCTGCCGAATCTATAAGCATTTATGCTACTGGAATAGGATATTCATCCTTTGGGGTAGCCGAATTTAAGTCTTGAAAATCAATACATACCCTTAGTTTGCCATTTTTCTTAATTACAAGAACTATATTTTCTATCCAATTGACATACCTAGCTGTAGGGATGAATTTGCACTTCAAAAGTCTTTTGACCTCTTCTTTTATTTTTGACAGAATGTCCGGTGCGAAGCGTTTTGAAGTCTGCTTTACTGGTTTCTTTCCTTCCATTATCGGAAGCTTCAATTCGACCAAACTTCTATCTAGTCCAGGTATCTCGTCGTAGTCCCATGCGAAGCAATCTTTGAATTCTTTCAGCAACTGGACTATTTCGACTTTGAACTGCGGGTCCATCTTGGGGCTTATGTAGGTTGGCCTTTTTTCTGCCCCCATCCCCATATTTACCTCTTCTAATGGATCCTGCGCCACCATCTTAATATCAGTCAACACTGGATCTTTTTCGAATCCTAAAGGTTCGTCATTGTAAATGGCGTCAAGCTTCTGGTGTTGCCATTAGCCCATCTGAGTATTATCATTGTCTTTTTGAACATCCCTCTGAGGACATTGTTCGTCGAAATTGTTTTTTTTGCTTCGATAACCATAAATTTCCCTTCGGCTTCAAGAGGCTCTTTGAGATTATTTTCGGCTATATAAGTCGTAATCCTTTCGAGAGCTGATGATTCACTCATCATCGTCGAACTCGCTTCCCCAACCCATTGGCTCTATATGGGAAGTCCCTCATATGAATTTCGACTCGTCAACTACTTCCTTGTCCCATTGAAAGCTATATGCTGGATGAAGGTACATTGAACAATAGGCATTGTCAGTTGCCTTTAGATCAAACTCTGTTGGGCTGCAGGGAGGTATATGAGCAATATTTTTGTCGAAGCTTTGACGGTCTACATGGTTTACCTCACTCATGAAGTAACTCTGATCAGCCTTGATATTTTCGACAATGCCATTTGTTCGCCAGATGGCTATACGTTGGTGCATTGACGAAGGTACAACTCCTACGTCGTGGATCCATTCCCTTCCCATGAGCAAATTGTAATTTCCCTTGAAGCAATAACCATAAACATTGTCGGCCTTGTTATAGTCCCGACAGTCAGATCCACTTGGATGACGCCCATAATGGTGCCTACTTTACCTTCGTAATTCGACAACACCATATTATGGGGCTTTTCTTTCAAATCATATTTTCCAATTTTCTTCAGCATAAAGTGGGGCATCAGATTCACTGCAGCTCCACCATCTACCAGTATTTTATTTACCCCAACATTTTCAACTTTGCCCTTTATAAAGAAAGGTTTTAGGTGTCCTTTCATAGAATCGTCTGGCCTCTCAAAGAAAGTGTTTTGTTCCTCAACATAACCATTGCTCATTATGTAATAACAAACAGGTATGTGTCTCATTTGTTCATCCTCCATATCGTTTTCCTCGTCTTCGACTTCCATGACCATATCATAGTCTTTGGGGGAGAACTGAAACCACATTGTAGACGACATCAAAGGACGCCTCTGAGTCAGATTCGAAGTCATCGGTCATTTCATCATCTTCCTGAGCTTTATCTTTGAGCTTCACCGGTTCGACCTTTCTGTTAGGATTGTCATTGTGGGATGACTCCTTTTTGTTCAAAATCTGGATGTTGTTACTGGATTCTGCTTCATTTCTATTGACAACATCCTTCTCGACCATGCCCTTTTTGGCAGCTTCTTTCTTAGTCCTCTTTTATCTCTGGAATCTGCTCCACTGGGATTTTGACATAGGGTTCTTACCCTTATAATTTTAAGGGTAAGGTCTTGGTTTTCGTTTCTAAACTTCACTACCTCCTACCTCTGAAGGGCCCCTATGAATTTCAAAGCTTATCCATTTCGTTTGTCCCTGGGCATCTCTAATTGTCTGAACCCATTTGTCATCAACAACTTTATTGGTTGGTTTGTAAGAGTTATGGTATCTTTCTCCAACCCTCTGTTGGTGATGGTAACTTTTCATTGGATCATACCTTTTTGTTCTGACAACTGGGACCGTCCTCCGGTTTCCTTTACTTTTAGCTTTTTCTATTACCTCCAGGTTACTTGCCGCCTTTCTGTCAAAAATGGAACTGCAACGTGGGCATAACATGACTTCAGCCTTCTTCTTTTGGCATTTCTGGATGAATTCAATTAAATTATCATCTTCTTTGGGATAAGCCAGCCTTTGATATTCTTCCCGACGACGATCCTCATCAATTTGTGTTTGGTTCTTTTGGGATGCTTCCACCATGTTAATAATGGCGGTCTGTCCATCAACAATACTCAGTTTGTTCATTTTTTCAGTGAGTCTTTCTTCAATTTCATCCTTCCTTTTCATCGGGTCGAACCCTTTATATGGGGATAGGTTTCTAGAGACATGTTAGCAGCAACATTCGATCGACTTTCTCTTGGGATCCTCCATTGTTTTGCGTAGGACTCCACATGTAACTGGTTTCACAGGGCCATAAGTAGTCCCTGCCTTAACTTCGGTAACATCTTCATCAACCTCAGTGTTAATGTATTTGAAAGCATCACTTAATTCCATTTGATCAGCATCAGGGCCCTCAATAGCCAGGTTTTCGACAGTGAGGCCTTCATTGGCCTCCGTTTTGGCATTGACAAAAATGTCAGTAATCTCCTGATTTTTTATAGTATCGAGGCCTTCAGCGGCCTTCATTTTTCCTTCGACGGAGTCTTCAACACCTTCATCATTGTTTACTTTTCCGGAACCCTCAGTGGTTTCAACTTTGTTTGGGTTGTCGAGGCCTTCAGCAGCCTCCTTGTTGACATAGTCATTTGAATATCCTTCATCAGAGTGTTCGATACTCTTGATCATCACTAGCTGGCTCACAAAATATCTGGAGATTTCCTCCATGCCAGGTTGGTTTGTAGGATCATCAGTAATCTCTGCCATATTAATGTTAGTGTCGGAGCCTTCAGTGGCTTCTACCATCTCAAAGCTGTAATCAGAAACCTCTTCGACCTCCACCATGTTTATGATGGATGGCTCAGCATAATGGGCTTCGACAATCTGCATAGGATTCGAGTCAATCCTTATTTGTTGCTTCGACTTGTTTCCGAACTTTAATCTTCCGTTACAGATAGCATTTTGTACGAGATCCATGAAAAGGAAACATTGAGATGTTTTATGACCCAAAAAGTTATGGTACTTACAAAAACCTCACTTTTTATGTTGTATCCACAGGAGGCACTTTAGTTCCTGGTGGTATTATTATTTGACCATCTTCAACTAATAAGTCAAAAACTTCGTCACATTTGGTGACGTCGAATGTATAAGTTCTTTTAGGAAACTTAGCATTCTTTTCAAACTCGATTGGATTCTTTCCGTTCGATGGAACCAGTGCTTTACAGGAGTATGGTGGACATTGCTTCAACTCTGGAAGGTCAATTTCCTATTCGTCTAAAATAACTGATTTGTTTTCGTCATTATCATCATCTTGGCATACTCCTATATAGGCCACTCTTTCTTTCTTATTTTTATTTGCTCTAAATTTTTCAGCTTTTAATCTTTAGACTTGTCTCACCCTATCTGCTAATTGTACCATATCTCTTAAATACTAATTGTATAATTTCTTTCTTATAGAATAATCTAGTCCCCATGCGGCCATTTTGAGTAACTCATGTTCGGGAACATGAGTGAAACATCTTGCCTTTAGTAATCTGAACCTATTTAGGTAATCATCTATTGGTTCAGAGAACTTTCTCTTAACACTGGCTAATTCTTTCAGGCTTATTTTGGTTTGTCCCATAAAAAAATCTTCATGGAATAACCTTTCTAATTGAGTCCACGTATGTACTGAACTAGCGGGCAAGGATGTAAACCAAGTGAACGCATTTTTTTGTCAATGAACATGGAAAATACTTCGTTCTCAAATTCTCGTTGTGGGCTATTTCCCCCGCTTCAATCAGATAATGGGCTACATGTTCTATGGTGGATTCACTAGTGTCCCCTGAGAATTTGTTGAACTTAGGAACTTTCCACCTTGGGGGTAATTCCTGTTGCATAATATATTCAGATAACGGGGGAAGTATAACTAGGCCTTTGCAATCCTACATTCGCCCCATTTTGTACCATTATCCTTTCGACCATGGCTGCTAAATTATTTTCGGCAGGAAAGTTATTATACCGAATTCGCTGCACCACATCATCAGCGTTTTGGGCTTCTGGACTAGTATCCTCCTAGGCTCTTGTTGGGAAGGGATTCCTACACGAGGCTGTTGGACAACTTCCTCTTGGTTTCTAGGGTTTTCCCGGGGAACGTCTAACGGCCTCTGATTTATTGTGGGTTCCACTTCGATATCCACCCTAGGGTTCTGAACCACTTCTTCTCTATATCGAGTTTGAAGGACGCTGAAAAAATCAGCAATGCGCGTCATTTGCGCTGCCAATAATTGGTTTCGTTGGGTGGTGTTCTGTATTAAAGGATTAAACATTGTTCCCATTTGTTGCGTCAACATTTGAACCATATCATGATTGCTTTCGTCCATTTGTTATCTAATTATCTGCGCATAATTATTCATAATTATCGGCGTATAAGTTTGGAATCTTGGTGGGGGATGATTCAATCTACCTATATTTCCACCAAATCCTGAACCTTGTAATGGGAAAGACAGGTTGACCATGGAATCAGAATATAATGATGACACATTCTGCAAATTCTCCATTGTTGAAGTTGGCATTCCAAAAGGTTGTTCCCTATTATACGGAGGCATGGTAAAATTTGTCACAAAAGCCCTATGAGTATTCCATATAGGAGGAGGTGTCCCTATGGGCATTTGGTCTCCTATGGTGGAGAAACTAGTCGCATTTTGAGACACTGAAAACGCTGGTGTTGACCCTGCTGACGAGGGCACAACCTCTGATACAGATACTGACTTCGTATTTCCCCTTGTCGAAGGGGTAGGGCTAAGCACCAGAATTTTTTCATTTGGATTATTTGGCGGATTCTCCCTTTTTCTTACTCTCGTTCTTTTAGGTCTTTATACGTCAGTTACGACTAATTTACCGCTTCTTAGAATCATGCAACAAAGTGAAACCTTTCTTGACTAAGAGTTATTATGTTTCTTTAAATTCGCACGGTCCCACCGGGTGTGCCAATTTGTTCGCTGTTGATTTTGGCGAACAACTGCTGGTTTTCCAATCTTATCAAATTGGGTTACTTGCAGGATCAACCATACAAATCCTAGGACACATGTGATTTTCGACAAACGTTTTAACTCTTAATAATCTTCTGGTCTCACTTTTATTAAGTCCTTTATGTACGGATAACTTGACTAAGGAAAAGATTAAAAGTTCTGGCGAAAACTAAATAAAATAAACTTGGACAATGCATAAAGTAAATTTCGAAAAAGATAAATGACTTGTAATGTAAAGGAATTGTAAAAACTTTGAACTTTATTTAAATTAGATGAAATAAAATGGTGTTGTTTACACGTACATTTCCAGATAAAACTTTTTTCTCAAACAGAGTTACTTCCAGTATTTTTGCAGGAATTTTGTACAAGTTTTTCACACACTAATTCTGACAAGAACTATTCTTTTTATATACAAATAACATAACTATCACTAACGGATAAATCCTAAGACTATGACACTTGGCCTTCAGCATGTTCTCTCTTCACCAGGTGCTTCCATGCGTCTTTCTACCAAATGTGATAACTCTTGAATTTTAATTTATTTCTTTGCGTCAAAATGACATGTTTTTTCACCTCTGTCGAATTATCGAAAAACAACAACATTGTCTAAGTCTATTGAAAACCTCTTCTAAGTACATTCTTCAATTTTTCTTCTTCATTCGTATAGATATCTTCCATCTGTTGAAATAAATACCATCTGTACATTATTTCATGGCATCGAAAATGCCCATCTATACCCACAAATGATATGCAGCGGAAGCAGGATCGAAACAAATGGTATGCAGCGGAAGTAGGATCGAAATTGAGTAATGAAAAAGGAATAAAGAAAGATGGTAGAGAAAAATTTATGAAAAACTTATATATTTCAACTTCAAAAACTTGTTTACAAATGAAACTGAAATCTCTTTATATAGGGAGGCAAAGGCTTACTATTTAAGTTGGTAACAGCTACTTACAATAGCCGGTAAACTACTAAACAAGTTGTATAATTAATGTCGGGTACTCACTAGGCCCCATCGACACATCAATTATGACAAAAAACAAAAACCTTTTACAAAAGAAAAATAATTGCATACATTTATGCCTAAAGATAAGATTATTACTCCAATATTGCTATGAAGTGGCAGACAAGATAAGATTCCTTCTTGTCTTTATTTCTTTGTCTTGAGATACTCTTGATAAGATAAGATTCTTTTTCTTGTCTTTATTTCCTTGATTTGTCTTTTTCTTTTTGGACCATGGATTGAATCATTGCGTCCAAGAAATCCTCTACATTAGGGTCATCTGCTTGGGCTTCTCTTGTCAAGCAGTCAAAGTTATGGGAATCAATTGATCCTATGGAAGAGCTGGTCTTCATGGATGAATCTTCATCTTTTGTTGATTTTGTTGGAAAGGTGGAAAAGAATTGGTTCTTCATATAATCCATTGCTCTAATCATGATTTCATCTTCTGATTCATTTGGATATTTTCTCTAGAAGAATTTCTTCAAATTTCCCATAGACATTTGTTGGGAACTTTGCTCCTTGACCTTATTATTTTGGTCTTCAGTTATAGCTGTTTGAATTAAAATTACTTTGTTCTGGACCTCATCGGAAATCATCTTGTTCCACCAGTTATAGAAGAAATTTCTTTCTAAAATGGGAATGTTGAATTTATTTTGAGATATGGTGACTGGCCATCTCCATATCCAAGGAATCTGAAATTTGGTAAAGAACAAAAATGGACATTGTCCGGTGATCAAATTATTAGATAAAATATTTATTATAAATGGGCTATTGACGCACCAGGGATTGTATAAATCAAATAATTCTTTGGGTAATATTTCCAAAGACTGACCAAATTTAGTCCACCATTCATAAAACCAATTTGGTATAGGTTTATTAACTATCTCTGGATTTATAGAGAAAAACCAAGAGTGCTTATTCTTGGGATTTTGATAATAAAAAGCTTGAGTAAAAGTTTGGACATAGTCCCAATAATTAAAGTAAATATACTTTCCTTCTGCAATTTTTATTGCTTTTTCACCATTTGGGTTGAGACCCATTCTCTTGGTAACAAGATTTTGTTAATATGACATTTACTGAAGTTTATAAAACTTTCAGGATTATTGTTCTGGTAGTGGTGAGTAAACATTACCGATTCGGTAACAGTAAGAAGAATTTCTAGGTGAGGTCTAGACTTTCCATGAAGACCTGGATATCCTCTTGATTTGAAGTATCTAATTTTGATAGACCATCCATCATTTGGATTGATCTTAATATCTTCATCATCAATATACATGATTTTTTCAGTTACGAGATTTTCAAAATAATCCATTTGTTCTTGAGGTGAGTTATTAACCGCAACTTCCTTGTAGGAAGTAATTTTATTAGAGGAGGAGGTAGGAATATCTTCCTTTTTGAAGAAGATGCAGGTAATTGCTGCATTTGTCTACCTTTGTAGAGTGTAGTCCAATCCCCTATTAGATGAATGTTTGATTCTGGCTAGGGTAACATTTTGTTACTCCCTTTTCCACCACGGCCATAACCGCGGCCTCTTCCCCTATATGGGGTCATCAATTTTTCCCTGCAAAAATTAACGAGTTAGATAATCAACAAGTGAATTATTTTCACCTTTAATGAGTTGAATGTCAAATTCAAACATAGATAATTGAGGTTGCCAGCTAGCAAAGATTTGCTTAGCAACAAGATTTTTAATATCTTTTTTAATAATTGATTTAGTTGAGCTACAATTAATTTAAAAAAAATCTTATTAAGAAGATCATCTTGAAATTTAGAAATGAATTTTATAATAGAAAAGCATCTCTTTCTCAATAGTATAATATTTTGCATGGCTAGGATTCCATTTTCCAGAAGTAAATCTGACCAAAACTTCTTTTGATGTATCAGGTATTATTTGTTTGAGGATTCCTCCATAACCTAAGTCTGAAGCATCAGTTTCAACAATTATGAAATACTTAGGGTTAACAAGAGATAAAAAAAGGCAAACATTTAACTTTATTTTTAATTCTTTGGACTGTCTGAGAATGTTCCTCAGTCCAAGGGTCATGATTCTTTTTAAGCCTATCATGTAAAATGGCAATATCTTTAGCATGATTTTCCTAATAATATGCTATGTAGTTGAGACTACCAAGAAACCTTTATAATTGTTTCTTATATGTAATAATATTGGGGAATTTAGAAGAAAATTCAATACTTCTTTGTATATGAATTATAGTTCCTTGGTCAATTTCATGACCTAAAAATCTAACTTTTGATTGAAAAAATTTCATCTTAGGAGAAGATATAACTAATCCATTTTTCTTAACTAATCCTTTGAATATTTTTAAATGTTTAACATGTTGATTTATAGTTTTAGAAAAAACTAATACATCATCAATATAAACAATTATAAATTCTGTATAAGGATTAAAAATATCATTCATAATATTTTGAAATTCTGAAGGGGTATTTTTAAGTCCAAAAGGTACAATAAATGTTGTTTTATACTTATCAGATTCATTAATATGAATTTTCCAATAACCAGATTTCATATCAAACTTAGAGAAGATTAAATCATTGTTTAATCTATCTAAAAGATCTTTTTTTATTAGGAATATGGTACCTAATCCATTTTAACACTTTATTAAGAGGTTTATAATTTATAACAAGTCTAGGAACACCTTTTTCCTTTTCAACAGCATTATTGACATAAAAGGTTGTGCAACTCCAAGGAGATTTGGATTTTCTAACAAGTCATGGTTCATTTGAGTAGGCCTAGCTTTAGTGGGAATCTGACTTTCATTAAAGTCATCAAGATAAGGTAAAGAAACAACATGTTTATTTCTATTCCAAAAGGCATTAGGTAAATCATTGCAGATTTCATCTCTAAACTGTTGATCAATTAATTTATTTTGATTTTGAATTTCAGGTTTTTTAAGCTGAGAAGTGATGTTTAATAAATCCACTTCTTCTTTAAGAAAACAAATTTGTCTTTCTTTTTTAAGAAAAATATCTTTAACTTCATTAATCATCCTAGTATGAGGATCAATAATAAATTCAAAAGTAATTCTTTTATTATTGATAATAGATGTAATTCCCTTTTGGTCAGCATTAACCAGAGGCATAATTTTATGTAGAAAGGGAGTTCCTAGTATAATTCTATGAGTTAAATTTTTTACAAGAATAAAATGAGTAGGTAAACAAATATCTTTGTTACAAACATAAGCATTAGACAGTTTATAATTAACAGTGAGTTTATCTCCTCCAGCTTGGGTAAGAGATTGTGTAGTTTTATCAAAATATTTAGTGGGAATAATTCCTTCTTGAAGGTAATTTAAATAAGCACCACTATCAATAAGGGAAACTTCATTTTCTAATATGAAATTTCTATTAATAACTAAAGTTATTCTAACAAACCATTTTTTAGAGGTTACTCTATCAATGAGAGAAAGAAATTCATTAATATGTGAAGGATTACTAGTTGAAGATGTCTCTTCAACCTTTGAATTACTAGATTCTAAAAAAGTGATTCTTTGAGATAAACCATAGTTTTCTCTTTTAATCAGAGAAATTTCATTTTTTAAGAGATTTATTTCTCTATGTAAATTCATAATAGAAACAGGAGTTTCACGGATGCTAGACTGTCGAAATCTAGACAAACCCTCACTTAATCGGTAAGGTGCTTCTGTAATAATTGGAAAATCCTTTTTTAAGTTTTCTTGAATTAAGACCTCAAACATTTTTCTTTTTAATTTTTTATCATAAATTTCTATAGCTTTTATAGCATCATCCTGTTCTGAGGTTAAAACATTTAAACCATTCATATCAACAATTGATTTCCAATAATTTAATTGATTACATTGACAATCATTATTGTCATAATATTCAAAAGAGCATTCAGTAGAGGATTCATAAATCATATTGATATCTTCTTCTGAAGAATAATTTTCAAAATCAGAATTGAGAAGTAAAACTTTCTCTAATTGAGAACACAATTGTTCATCTTATATCGCATTAAGAGCTTTTTAGTCCAACATTGGTTGGCATAATGGCCAGATTCTCCACATTTATGACATGTTATGTCAAGCCTTTTGGCTTTTCTTTTGCCTTTAGGGTCAAAAGATTTTTCTTTAGGTCTATTTTTATTGTAGTGACTCTTTTTCTTATTTCTATATGAATTTTTTGGCTTATCACTATAAGGTTTAATGCAAAAATGTTTTTCTTTTTTCTTTTTACTATCTGGAGATTTTCCTAGATCAAAAGCAAATTATTCGCAAAATTCACCAAGTTGGGTTTTCACAGAAAGCTTTTGCTTATTAAGTTGATTTATAAGTTTTATGTCATTACATAAAGTTAATCCTTCATTAACACAAGTGCTAATTATATGACCACAAGTAAGGTCAGAATAATTTATATTTATCCCATCATTTTTCTATCTTAAAGATTGTTTAACCTTTTCAGAAAAGAAATGGGGTAATCCATAAATAAATTTTTCTTTCCAATGCAAAGAATTGGGATTGTTCAATTGATAAACTCTTGAAAGAAAAGTATCCTTTTACCATCTAAAGTGGGTAAGAGAAGGACACCTAAGGTTTTGGAGAAGTGTCTGGATTTTTTCTCCAATTGGGACATTTGTTCCTACAAAATGTTGTAAGATAGAAAGACACAGAGTATACACTGCATCTTCTTCTCCTGTGATGGTCGTAGCCAAAATAGTGTTCGTACTGGTTCCTGGCTCTATCTTAATGATTTTCTTGTGATTAAGGGTTTCTAACTTTTGAGATTTAGTGAGAAAATGATCCCACCAGCCTCTAAGTTGGCCAACAAATCCTGTTGTTATAAAGGATGCTATTGAACTATCTGAATTTCCATGTTACTTGCAAACATTAGAATACACGATCATTTTATGGATTGTATCTATAATTTGTTTGTCATTAAGACCATCAACATTCCATTCATAAATGGTGTTTCCTGAATAAATATTTTTGAATGGTTCTGGTTCCTCAAAGAGCAAATCTTGTGGTGAGGAACGCTTGTAATAATACTTTTCTATGGGTTTAGGAGCATAAACAGGATTTATACTATTAGTATTATTAATTTCAAGGTTACCAATGTCTAAATTAGCAAACATATCAGATAGTTCGTCAATATGGTTTTAGTTATTATCCTCAGGATAATCTTCCTGAGACATAACTGTGATATTAAGACCTTTTAACTTTTTTTCTAAAATACGAACAAATTCTTGACCATGGTTTCCATTTTAAATCCTTCTATGGAAATAGGAGGTTGCACTATAGGAACATCTAAAATAGTGGATGTGTACATTTGGTCCTTAGGTTTATTTATGGGGTCAATAATGATATCTTGACGTGCTATTTGTTTTTCTAAAAGATCTTTTATGGATAAAAGATATTTTTCTAAAGAGATAAATTATTCTCCTAAGCACACACCGCTGCATATCATTTGTGGTATCATCACCTAGTTGCCAAATCTAAGGTAATTTTCTTCATTAATCAAATTGTTATGAAATTTAGTGGCTAAATTTATGTTGTGATGGGTTGATTAAGCTTAGCTAAAACTAAGCAGATAACTTTTTTCATAACCTTTTATTAACAAGCAAACAACCTTTTAAAAGTGTTTTTTAAAAAACAATTAAAAAGAATGTTTTTAGTGTTTTCTGTTAAGTTCATCTTTTTATCCCGGGGAAGGGAGTTGTTGGTGAATTCAAAAAGAATTTTTTTGCTGAAAACATTTTGACATCTTTGATTTGGGAGAAATCCTTCTATCCCTTCGGGTTGATAGTTAAACAATTTGTTGTTTGCTTAGATGACTTTTAATTGGTTCTAGTTTCTGTTAATATTATGTTATGAGTCAAAGTTATTTATTTAAGATTTAGCTTTGTGTATCAACATTCTTAGTTTGTTCCTTTATGGATTCTGATGATGATAATCATCAAAACAATTTAATAAAAAATGAAGAACTAGTTGAATATCCAAGAAATCTGGATAAACTCAACAAATGAGTTATGCCATCCGTTCCTTCTAATCAAATTTATAGATTTGGTAAGATGGATGTTTTTTTCTCGTTTTGCTGTTAAAACTCTAGAGCAAACTATTCAAATTTCTGAAGAAAAACAGACAGTCAAACTATTAACTAAAAGAGATTTGAAACCTTTTAAAAATTATAATTTTATCCATATTGGATTGGTTCAAATTGCTCTAAAATCTTTAACATTATTAGGTTTAAATTCTAGCATAATGGCTTATGTTAGAGATGGTAGATGTAAAGATTTCAAACAATCTTTAACTGCTATGGTAGAGACAAGTTCGTGTCATGGACCAGTCTACTTTGATGTTTCACCTAATTTAAATCTATCTTTATCTGATAAGAATTTATTAGATGCTATTTAGTTAATTGTTCATACTAACGGTTACAATTTCAAACCTGGAAGTGAAATCATAGCAATATGATATAGAATCTGTTATAAGGTTCTCACTACGCTTAATCCTAAAGAAAAACAATTATTGTTTCCTGGAACTACTACTTTGGTTCAAACCAATTTATTAACTTCCAATGTTGCAACCAATAGATTAATAAAGTAGGATGAAATAGACTTCCCTGAAACATGGTCTCTTCCCCAGGAAATAGATCCTGAACCTATCCTTAATAGGGATAAAGATCAAATAATTCAGACTACTGAAGGAGATTTAGAAATAAACTTCACTCCTAAAAGAATAATTAGGATACCCAATTAGTGAATTTTACACAGCTTCTAGTCAATTACCTAGACCTTCTACATCTCAAATAAGAGAAGAGATAGAAGTTGTTGAGAATATAAGACTTAGCGAAAATAGAATTTCCCAATGGATTTATCAGAAACCTAATACTCCAAGAGTAGAATCACCTACTCTGTCAAATATGGATTTCCAGTTATAATGTTAGATTATTCCCCTGGTAGTAAGCTGAGATAACTCGTCAATGATGAGTTTCAACATGAGAGATACACTCAATTCAAAATTTGGTTTTAAAAAAAAAATTCAAGACCCAAATTAACCCAATTTAAAGATGAGTACTACACTCAAATGAGCCTTGAGCAAGATTTCGTTCCTTTTAATAAATGGTTTGTTTGTTACTTTATAAGTAAAAAACAAGAAGAGTCCTTGTTTTACAAAGACCTTGGGAAAACATTAGAGGAGAAATAATGGAATCTCCTTTTCCCCTGAACAAACAATAAGTTTGAGTCAAAATACTGAAGTTACCCCTTATCTTAACCTTCAGTTACAAAGAGTTGAACAAAATCAAGTTACTCTTAAGGAATTAAATTTCGTCATCAGGTCTCAAAATTATACCAATGATTACCTTGTGTACTTAGGAGAATAATTTATCTCTTTGCAAAAGGATCTCTTATATATAAAAGATCTTTTAGAAAAACAAATAGCACGTCAAGATATCATTATTGACCCAATAAAAAAACCTAAGGACCAAATGTCCACATCCACTATTTCAGATGTTCCTATAGTGCAAACTCCTGTTTCCATGGAAGGATTTAAATGGAAACCAATGGTCAAGAATTTGTTCGTATTTTAGAACAAAAGTTAAAAGGTCTTAACATCACAGTTATGTCTCAGGAAGATTATTCTGAGGATAATAACGAAAACCATATTGACCAACTATCTGATATGTTTTCTAATTTAGACATTAGTAACCTTGACATTAATAATACTAATAGTATAAATCATGTTTATGCTCTTAAACCCATAGAAATGTATTATTACAAGCGTCCCTCACCACAAGATTTGCTCTTTGAGGAACCAAAACCATTCCAAAATTCTTATTCAGTAAAAGCCATTTATGAATGGAATGTTGATGGTCTTAATGACAAACAAATTATAGATACAATCCATAGGATGATCATGTATTTTACTGTTTACAAGCAACATGAAAATTCAGATAGTTCAATAGCATCCTTTATAATGATAGGATTTGTTGGCAAACTTAGAGGCTGGTGGGATGATTATCTCACTGAATATCAAAAATTAGAAATCCTTAATCACAAGAAAATCATTAAGATAGAGCTAGGTGCTGCTCCCGGGATTTTCATCCTAGTACAAACGCGAATGAATGGGAAAGGTAATGCTGCACAAACCTAAGGAAAAAGGAAAGGACAAGGTCCTGCGAACCAAAGAACTGGGTTCGGGAGTCGGTTACAAACTGGGAAGGTATTATCACCCCAGATCGTCCATCGTACCCGACCGGATCCACGTTTGTTAGTCTGTTTCAAAGGGTAAGGAATAAAATTGTTGCTGAATAAAAGAACTCCTAACGGGAACTGAAACGCGAAAGGGAACTGGAAAAGAGAACGAAAAGGTACGAGAAAAATGTAGGGAAAATAAATAATGTGCTCGAATGGGCCCTACCCAGTGCCTACGTATCTCATGGGAAATGAGAATTAGAGTCGACGTAGTTCTCCTAACTAAGGCGGGAACTTTGTTTTGTGTTTTTTTATGGCTTGAACTGCTTATGCCTATGCTCAGGTGTTGCAGGCTTGTCTGGTACGAGTGCGTTACCGTATTGCAATGAGACAAGTCGTAGCAAGTTCTCGTTGAGAGTGAATGAGATGAGAAGAGAATTCCCACAGGAAAAGACATGTGTTGTTTGTTTATTGTCTTTTAAAAGAAATCTTTTGATTTTGGTCATTTGTGAAACATCCCCATGCTAAGACTTGTTCATCATGATAGATATCCCACACCTCTCCCCGAAACAGGACATGTGCAAGTACCCCATGGCAAAGTCTCATGGTGCACGAGAAAGCTCGACCTTTATTAGGTGTTTTGTTTTCTTTTTGAGATGAGAAAGAGGGACTCAAGTTGAGAAAGGACCAAAACTAGGGGAACTAAGACTCACCCTAAGTTTTTTATTAAATTTAGATCATATGGTTAGTGTGGTTTTCTAATCCTAAAAAGAAAGAAGGAAAAGAAGAGGAAACTAGAAAGCAACTTACTTCTCTAAAGAAGTTAAGTTGTTTTCTAAAGAGGGGAAGAATGAAGTTGTACAAACAAAGCCTAAAGGGCTAAGACAATCACAATTAGAAGCCATTAAGAAGATGAGAATAGAATTTATATAAACAAGGCTTACCTTAACCTCCCTACAAAACAAAGGTTAGCTTTATAATTAATATTGAAAGCATAAACACAAGTAAAGCTCAAACTAGCTAAGGAAAAGTACAAAGAGTTTCCTAAAGCTAAGTCCTAAAAGTAAAGGGTATTAAATGATAAGAGACTTCTAAAGTCAGTAGCTAAACCCTATTAAAGTGTTCTAAGGTTGTAAGATCAAACACTAACAAACTATGCCCTAATGAAGTACTAAACCCTAAAGAAGTTCAAGGTGAAGCTATATGAAGAAAGTTTGAATGAAAACACAAGGTAAGCTTGAATTAAACCAAGGTTGAATCTTAAATTCAGAACCTAACATCAATTAAAAGTGTCTTAAAATATGAACAAAAAGGTGAGCAAAGAGATTCAAGTATAAGAGATTGCATGAGGAAAGAAGGAGAAGAAATGAACACATGGTGTCATAAGAAGTCAAATGACTTAGAATAAAAGTCAAACATGAACAAACAAATGTGAATCTCCCATACAAAAACCAGAGGCTAGATGGTAAGATAAAATGAAGATTAGATCAAAGATAAACCAGAAAATAACAAGCATGGTGTGTTTTATGGTTATGGGACAAATAAGTTTGAATTAGAAGTTCTCATGTACAAAAAAATTAGAAAATGAAGTAAATGGACTCATGACTTGGTAAAATGACGTGACAATGGATGTGGGCACACTATGAGATGTATAAAAAAGTGTATAACATGGATACAAGACCCACAAAGTCAATTTAGAAGTATTAAAGTGAAGGAAGGAGGTGAATTAGGTATATAAGAATATAAATGAAACTTATAGAACAAGTAGAGCAAAATTCCAACCCAAAAACCTATAAATGGATACAAGTGAACTGTAGACATCAAAAGGAACCCCAAGAACTCAAGTGGAGGACCTCTAATGAATGTCATAAATTCCTTACTCAAAATGAGATTAGAAGTATGAGAAAATAAGGAACAAAATGTGACTTTAGAAGGAAGGTACCAAACAAATGCTTATGGACATGGAAAAATGTGAAATTTGGTATTCAGAGTCCTAAACCAGGGACAAATGAGCCTCTAAAGTATCCCAGAAAAAATCACATTTTAACTCACTCAAATGATTGTGCAAATTGGAATAAGGTTTTGAAGAAACAAGCTCAAATAAATGACTCAAAAATAAACCAAAGGTGACCTAAAAAATAAGGGAAAATATTTTTGAGAGCCTTAATTTGTTCTCTGGATAGGAAAAAAAGAATGAGCTCAAGACCATTTTTGGTTTGGGAGAAATAAAATGGAGAAGGACTAGTGGTCACAAACAAGAAAATCCAAAAAGAAATAAAAGGGAAATTAATTTCTGGACAGAAAATTAAAAGAAAATGGAATTAAAAATAATGGAAAATTTTGGAATATTGTGGAAAAGGTTCCTGAATTTATTTGGAATTTTTAGAGGTGCTTTGATAATTTTATAAAATCAAAATTGGAATGGAAAATAAAATGGAAATAAAAAAGAAAGAAATGAGAGGAGGGTGCAATCATAAAGGATTTTATGTTGTAAATGTTTTGGGCCTACACGCTGGGGGTGTGAATATCAATTGGAGTCCAGTCCATGGACACGCTGAACACAAGTTTGTGGTGGAACCTAGGTCAATTGTTGACTTCTATCTGGACCACATGTTACATCCAACGCACACATCAATAGTCAAAGTAACATGATCAAGTGGATAATATGATTAACACATGACAAGAACTATGGAAACACGCACATATGAAGACCCAGGTTCAAATAAGTGGCATGTGAGACGCAGGTGAATCATTAATTCACTGGCACAATTAGAAACATAGGATTGAGAGGATCCAATGGTCATGACTTAAAGTTACAAAAATGCTAGGGCACTGTTCAGGCCACCGGAGAAGACCTCTGGTCATCTTCTCTGGTGAGATTTCGCAGGGCAAATCACAAACTTCCATCAGAATGAAAACTATGGATATCAAAATGATCCTTAGGTCACGCATATCACAAATCCATGTTCAAACTTCATTTATCTTGCACAAACAAGGCAACTCGAAGAAAACAAATTCAGACCTAAAAAATGCATCTAAGCACCTAAGGTGCCTATAAACTAGCCAGATCCACAAATGATTCTATCAAGCTCCAAATGACACAAAACAAACAAAAAGAAGTGAAATCGTGCAAGTGAATTTCAAGATCAAACCTATGAATGCAGATCTTCAATTGTTGAGGAAAACCAGAGGCGAGGTTCCAATAATGCTCTACACTTGGTCTTGATCTTCAATTGAGTGAAATAAACACTCTAAGAGGCTTAAGTGCTTGATGATGAAGAAAATGAAGAAGTTCAATGGAGTTTGTTCTTGAAGCTTCAAGCCAATTCAGTCATGCATGATGCTCACAAGATGATGATGATGATGAAGAATAGATAAAGAGTGAAGTGTGATTGATGAAGAACAAAGCAGCTTAGAGCAAAATGCAGTGTAATCTCTTCCAAAATCAGAGCAAAAATTCAGAGAGAAAGTGTAAGATTTTGGAGTGATTTCGAGCAAATGGTGATTGTGATTTGTAATTCAGTCATACTGAGCTTTTATATCTCTGGTTAGTTGTTAACTAACTTAGTTGGCTGTTAGAACCATGGTTAAAGTTAACTTGAGGTGCAATGAGAAAATGTGGGTGTGGAGTGCAATGGTAATGGAGCTGAGTTTGTTTGCTCGAATCTGATTCAATGTGGTGATGTTCATGTTAGTTGTGATGAGGCTTAGTGATGTAAGGTGAAGCTGACTTGATCAAAGTTGCAGCATGCTTGAAGTTTCTTATTTGGCTTGGTTCTCATGAAGGGATGCATAGCTGTTAACATGTATGGACATGTATGAGATCATTTGAATTCTCTAAATGAAATGCAATGTGATCCAAACATGTTGACTGATGTATACAAGCCGACTGAATTGAATTTGATAATAGAATACAATGCCTTATATAACAAGTAACCATATTGCACATTGTGATCTTCAATGGAGTGTAACTTCATGATCAAGGCATTAATTCATGTACTTCTTGGACTCAATTTGAAGGAGATGCTTCATACAACAAGTTTGTAGTTCACACCAAGATGCAATATGGTCGCTATGTCAATCAAATGTGTCATTGAACTTCATGACATGAGGCTGCATAATTGTCCTACAGAGGATGAGCTTTCCTAGGGAAACTTGCATATGGGATTGATCAGTGTTGGCATCATACTTTGACTCTCCACATCTTTTGATCCTTTGATCAAATGAATTTTTTGCGAACATGAAAGTTGTAGAGAACATGGAGATGAACAACTTTGATGTTCAATATTTGTTTATTTGAGGCTTCATTGATGGAGAAAATGGTCCATACATCTTGTACACCACATGTTTGACAAAATGTCTTGCCTGGCGCGCGCATAAGGCTTGTCGTGACTTGGTTTTTGCCCTAGTTTGATCATACTTTGAATGATCATAACTTCCTCAATTTTAATCCCATGAACATGATCCACCTATGGATTTGAAGCCCGTTATACCCTCTTTCAAACAATCCAAGTGGAATTTTTGTTTGACTCTTTCATTGGGAGAAGGTCTCTCTTGAACATGGCAGCAAAATGGCCTAAACTTTCCATTTTAAGAAACACTAATTTTCCCAAAATGGTAAGTTTTAATTTTCTTGATTCTTGATGATTCACCTATCATTTCTTGATCAATTTTGTCCATTGACCCCTTATAACATCAATTTCATGATTTTGATCCCAAAAAGTCAGGATTTGACTTTTTCCTCTACATAGTTGACTTTTCCCCAATTTCTTGATTTTCAAGTAACTGACCAATTGATGACCTTCTGAAATGATTCAGTGTATGATTTTTCAACCCTATACACTTGACATCATGTGGAAAATATTGAGATCAAGTTTGAACCAAAATTTCATTGAGAAGCTCCATTAATCAGAAACCCTAATTTTAGCCCTTTTTGTTATGAGGTGTTGCCCTGCTTGGATTCTTTGATCAATCCACCTCTTTCTAAGGCTTAATGAATCTTTTGAGATATTGTGGGATGTTGTGAACCTTTTGGAAATTGTGGATAAGGTATGTGACCCTTCTATTGCTTTTGGACGATCATCAATTTCATCAGTTTTTTATCACATGCACCATGCCTCTAGCCATGAGTGTTATGCTTCAATTATTATGCATAGATATGGAAATAGGTATGCAACATGATATGCTAATTACCATGAAATGAGAGGGAAAATTTTGGGGTGTTACATCTTCCTCTATTCAATCAATTATAGATCTGAATGGATGATAGCAATGGCTTTCAAACGTTCAAGGTATGGAGGGATTTAATACCCGAATAAACCAGAAAAGTTGTACTCTGTAGGAAAATGAAATATGTTGGGGAAAATGTCAATCTTGGATGACGACTTAAACAAGCCACACCATGAGTGAGCTTAAAAAGAGACTATCATAACTTGGATGATAACTCAAAGGTACGAATTCGGACTTGGCGGAATTGAAAATCATTTATCCCACTTGGAAGATAAAGAGAACAAGACACATTGTGAGTGAGCATGAAAAGAGACTATCATAACTTGGATGATAATTTGAAGAAACGAAACCGGACTTGGTGGAATCGAAAAGCATTTATCCCACTTGGGAGATAAAACGAACAAGACACACCTTGAGTGAGCTCTAAAAGAGACTATCATAACTTAGATAATAATTCAAAGGTATGAAACTGAACTTGGCGGAATCGAAAAGCATTTATCCCACTTGGGAGATAAAGTGAACAAGACACACTTGAGTGAGCTTGAAAAGAGACTATCATAACTTGGATGATAACTCAAAGGTACGAAACCGGACTTGGCGGAATCGAAAAGCATTTATCCCACATGAGAAATAAAGTGAACAAGACACACTATGAGTGAACTTGAAAAGAGACTATCATAACTTGGATGATAACTCAAAGATAAGAAACTGGACTTGGCGGAATCGAAAAGCATTTATCCCACATGAGACATAAAGTGAACAAGACACACTGTGAGTGAACTTGAAAAGAGACTATCATAACTTGGATGATAACTCGAAGATAAGAAACTGGACTTGGCGGAATCGAAAAGCATTTATCCCACATGAGAAATAAAGTGAACAAGACACACTTGAGTGAGCTTGAAAAGAGACTATCATAACTTGGATGATAACTCAAAGGTACGAATTCGGACTTGGCGGAATTGAAAATCATTTATCCCACTTGGGACATAAAGAGAACAGGACACACTGTGAGTGAGCTTGAAAAGAGACTATCATAACTTGGATGATAACTCGAAGATAAGAAACCGAACTTTGTGGAATCGAAAAGCATTTATCCCACTTGGGAGATAAAACGAACAAGACACACCTTGAGTGAGCTCTAAAAGAGACTATCATAACTTAGATAATAATTCAAAGGTATGAAACTGGACTTGGTGGAATCGAAAAGCATTTATCCTACTTGGGAGATAAAGTGAACAAGACACACCTTGAGTGTGCTTGAAAAGAGACCATCATAACTTGGATGATAACTCGAACATACGGAACCGGACTTGGCAGAATCGAAAAGCATTTATCCCACTTGGGAGATAAAGTGAACAAGACACACTGTGAGTGAACTTGAAAAGAGAATATCATAGCTTGGATGATAACTCGAAGATACGAAATCGTACTTGGAGGAATTGAAAAGCATTTATCCTACTTGGGAGATAAAGCGAACAAGACACACCGATAGTGAGCTTGAAAAAAGACTATGATAACTTGGATGATAACTCGGCTAGGGAAAATAAGTGTTAACTGGTAGGAGTAACATCCTTGAGGAATGAACTTGGCATTCTCTATGGGGATACTTTGGTCTGATTGAAGAAATGGTGTTTCGGGCTTCTGTGCAAAGTACCAAAACTAGATTATGTTTCATATGCATATGTTTGAATTTTTCCATGGCGTAATGCTCCATAATAATGGAAATGCTACACTTTAGAGGATGAAAATGTAATGATGATTACTAGATAGCAATGCAAAGGGATCCCCTAATTAGGAGATGACAAGTATCCCAAGTAGCGTCACTGGGGAAGAAAGAATCACTGCATTGATTTAATGAGTCCATGTGGGGAAAAGCAACTCTGCGGGAAATAGTGTTAATGATACCCTGGCTCTAAACTGCCATCGTGGCCAAAAATAAATTGGACTTTGAGATCTTGGAGAATGTTGATCCTGCTGGGGAAGATCTTGATTGGGAGGTACGCCACTCGTAGAACTCCATTGGGGAAGTGATGACCTTCTGAATCGATTGGGGAAAAGGATTTTCTGATACTCTGTTGAGGAAGAATCTGCCGGGGAGATTCTCAGGCACAAAATCCTCTGTTGGGGAAGAGGCGCCAATGAGGATTGGACTTTGTATAATGACTTCCCTGGGAAACCTGTGAACAACACTGTGCAAGGAGTGAAAACCATCAGGCTCTTCCATATCTTCACCCTTTCTAGGGAATATCGAATCTTCATGCACTGCTGGGGATAAGAATACTCTGGTGGAATACTCCTCATTGAAGGAAAAACTCTCTGCTTGGGGGAGAATATTAGCTTTCTGTCACTTTGCTATGGAAGATTTCAATTTCCGACTCTTCTGGGGATGATGATAAATACCAAAGAGGATGCTTCCTGCTGAAGACAAGATTTCTTTCGTCTCCCACTGGAAAATAGAGGTAAGAAGAGTCTCATTCTGGGGATGAGAAATGGTGAAACCTTTCTGCTCGGTGTCACTCCCGGGATTTTCATCCTGGTACAAACGCGAAAGTGGCGCGGAAAAGGTAGAGTCACCAGCCATGCATTTTTATCCTGAATGAATGGGAAATGTAATGCTGCACAAACCAAAGAGAAAAGGAAAGGACAAGGTCCTGCGAACCAAAGATCTGGGTTCGGGAGTCGGTTACGAACTGGGAAGGTATTAGCACCCCAGACCGTCTGCCATACCCGATGGGATCCACGCTTGTTAGTGTGTTTAAAAAGGTGAGAAATAAGATGTTGGAATGAAGTGAGCTTATATAGGGGTTAGGCTTGGAATGAGGCTTGGTTCAGGAGTTATACTTGGGGTATTAGGCTTGGGATTTAGGTTTGGAGTTAGTTGAAGTTAGTTAGGGTTTCTAGAATATTCCTTAGAATATTTCTTAGAATATTCCTTGGAATATTCCATAGGAAAGTGGTAGAAGGATCTAGAAAGTGGTGGAAAATGCCAGGCAATTTTGAAGTGGGAAAATGGAGTGTTAGGAAAGCTGTTTTTTGATAGAAAATTTCAAAGTTAACATGCATTAACCGGTTAACCCCTGGTGTTAACCGATTAACGGAAGTCAAATTTGAATTTTCCCTCCTTTTGGTGGGAAATTCTCAAAATTCCCCTTTGTCATCCGTTTCGGGCCTGTTTTGACTTTGAGCTCCGATAACTAATTTTGACACTGAATAAACCCTGATCACATGCCTTATGTGCCAACCCATGATGCAGTATTTATTATTTTTACTTTATTTTTATGCAATGCATGGACGGAAATGCAAGATGACGCGGGAATGAAGTATAAGCTGCCAGAAACCGGTGATAAATAAGAGGGAAAATTTTGGGTGTTACACTCGGGAAGTATCAAAACTCTTATTGCTGATCTACTGAAGAAGAAGTGCTCTGATAAGACCTGCTGAGGAATCTTGCTCAATGATTTGCTGAGGCAAAACCTCCTGATGCCTTGTACTAGTAATGACTTTGTCTAGCACCTGTACATGCATGTTAGTGAACACAACTGATAGTACCTGCAAAAAGAGTGTTAGTTCGGCCTACATGCCCCCGGTTCATGGTCTAAATCACCATCCCTGTTACTCCACAAATCAAATTTATGTCAAGTGTTTTTACTCGTATGTATGTATTATAAAGCATCCATGTATTCGCAATGCAATATTTATCACAATTTATTGGACTTTTTTGCAATCAATCAATGGTAGATGAAAAACAAAAACACATGGGATCAAATTTGAATGAAATTGCACTTTTATTGATTGGAAAGAATAGTCATGAATATGCATTACACCAGGAAGTAATCCCTAGAAAGAGGAAATTGCACAAAAGGAAAATAAATTATCCTAATGGCAATGTGAGAATCATATCTCATCAAGCTCCGACCCGACTATGACCCGTATGTCTTCAAGACCTTCCGCGTGCTTCACTTTTGAGGAAGACGATTGGACTGATTCTTAACCCTCGGATTATACTTGATTGTAGATGACGAAACACAGATCTCGCAGATCGTAATTGTTCGTTTTAATCCCTCTTTTGCGTGGATCGCCCTTTCGGGTTTTCAATCCACCAGGATACCCTTTTTTTCCTGAGTTGTCCGATGTGGCTTTTCAAATCAGTGGGTGTAAAATTTTCATTTATTTCCCTAACTTTTTCCCGAGCCTTTTATTCTGTTTTTGGCTCGCCGAGATACCCTTTTTTGCCTGGACTTTTATTCTGTTTTTGTCCAGCAGGTCTCTCTATACGAAGTATTTTCTAAATGCATCTGCATTGACATGGGACAAGAAGTCTTCGCCATCTATGGTTGTTAACATTAAGGCTCCTCCCGAGAAGACCTTTTTAACCAAGAATAGACCTTCATAGTTGGGTGTCCACTTGCCCCTATGATCTATTAGAGGAGGAAGGATCCTTTTCAGCACTAAGTCACCGGGTATGTAGCGTTGAAGTTGCACCTTCTGGTCGAACGCCCGTTTCATTCGTTGTTGATACAACTGTCCATGGCATACAACTTCTAAATGTTTCTCTTCGATGAGGCTTAACTGATTGAACCTAGATTGGAGCCATTAAGCTTCATCAAGCTTAACATCCATCATTATTCTCAGCTAAGGGATCTCGACTTCAACTGGTAGGACTGCCTCCATACCATACACAAGCGAGAAAGGGGTTGCCCCTGTTAAGGTGCACACAGATGTTCGGTACCCATGCAATGCAAATGGCAACATCTCATGCCAATCTTTGTACGTCACAACCATCTTCTGTACAATCTTTTTGATATTTTTGTTGGCCGCCTCGACGGCGCCATTAATCTTCGGGTGATATAGAGATGAGTTGTGATGTTCAATTTGAAAATCCCGACACAAATTTTTCATCATCTTGTTGTTAAGATTAGAACCATTATCAGTAATTATTCTCTCAGGTATTCCGTATCAGTAGGTGATATCCCTCTTTATGAATCGAGCTACCACTTGTTTAGTAACATTAGCATAGGATGCCGCTTCCACTCACTTGGTGAAGTAGTCTATGGCAACCAGGATAAAGCAGTGACCATTAGAAGCGGTAGGCTCGATCTTGCCAATCATATCGATGCCCCACATAGCGAAAGGCCAAGGCGAAGACATGACACTCAACAGATTAGGAGGCACATGCACCTTATCAGGGTAAATTTGATATTTATGGCATTTGCAGGAATATTTGCAGCAATCGAATTCCATGGTTATCCAATAATACCCCGACCTAAGAAGTTTCTTTGCCATGACATGTCCTCCAACATGTGTACCAAAGGATCCCTCGTGAACTTCTTGCATTAACATGTCTGCTTCGTGTCTATCCATGCATCTGAGCAAGATCATGCCAAAGTTCCTTTTATAAAGCACATCATCATGGTTTAAGAAGAACCCGTCTGCCAACCTCCTAAGAGTCTTCTTATGTTTGTTGGATGCCCCTGTTGGGTACTCTTGAGACTTCAAGAACCGTTTGATATCGTAGTACCATGGCTTGTCATCATTAACACCATCAACTGCAAACACATATAAAGGCCTATCAAGATGAGACACCTCGATTTTGGGCACATAGTTCTCTTGGTGAACCTTAATAATGGAAGATAGGGTTTCCAAAACATCATCAAGTTGGTTCTCGACACGAGGTACATATTGCAGCTTGATCTTCGTGAAAAATGTCAACAACCTCCGGATATAGTCCCTGTAGGGGATCAGATGTGGTTGATGAATGAGCCATTTTCCATTAACCTGATTGATAACTAAAGCTAAATCACCGAAGATATCGAGGGTCTTAATTCGCAAATTAATCGCCTCCTCTATCCCCATTATACAGGCTTTGTATTCTGCCTCATTGTTAGTGCATTCAAAGGTCAACCGGGAAGTGAACGACATATGAACTTCTTCCGGTGATATAATAACAGCACCAACTTTGCTACCGTTCATGTTAACGGCCCCATCGAACATCAGACTCCATTTGGATTCGAGGTCTGGCCCCTCCTCCGGGAGCGGTTCTTCACAATCTTTCGAATTGAGGAACATGATGTCTTCATCAGGGAACTCAAATCTCATTGGCTGGTAATCCTCAATCGGTTGTTGGGCCAGATAATCCGATAATACACTTACCTTGATAGCCTTCTGCAAAGTATATTGGATGTCGTATTCGGTCAGAATCATCTGGCAACGAGCTACCCTTCCGGTCAAGGCTGGATTTTCAAAGATGTATTTGACAAGGTCCATCTTAAATATTTGTCAGGTGGTATGAGTCAACATGTATTGTCTTAGTTGGCGAGCAGCCCATGCCAAAGCGCATCAAGTTTTCTCGAGCAGTGAGTATCTTGTCTCACATTCGGTAAAATGTTTGCTAAGGTAATAGATTGCATGCTCTTTTCGACCAGACTCGTCATGCTGACCCAGTACGCAGCCCATTGATCCCTAGAGCATTGTAAGGTACATGATCAAAGGTCTCCCCGGCACTGGAGGTATAAGGATTGGAGGTTCTTGCAGATACTCTTTGATTCGGTCGAAAGCCAATTAACAGTCATTATTCCACTTGATGGCCTGATTTTTCCTCAAGAGTTTGAAAATTGGTTCGCACGTTGCTGTTAAGTGAGATATGAACTGTGCAATGTAGTTTAATCTCCCTAAGAAGCCTCGTACTTCTTTCTCAGTTCTAGGTTCAGGCATCTCCTAAATTTCTTTCACCTTTGCAGGGTCGACCTCAATCCCCCTTTCACTTACAATAAAGCCCAACAGCTTTCCAGAGCGCATCCCAAATGTACACTTGTTCGAGTTCAACCTCAATCTGAACTTCCCCAACCTATCAAAGAGCTTGGCCAAGTTGACTAAGTGTTCCTCTTCTATTTGTGACTTTGCGATCATATCATCAACATAAACTTCAATCTCGTGATGAATTATATCGTGGAAAAGAGTCACCATTGCTCATTGGTATGTTGCCCCAACATTCTTCAATCTGGACGACATTACTTTGTAATAGAAGGTGCCCCATGGGGTAATGAAGGTAGTTTTGTCCATGTCATCTGGCGACATCTTGATTTGATTGTAGCCTGAAAAGCCATCCATGAAGGAAAACATAGAGAATTAGGTTGTATTGTCAACTAGCACGTGAATATGTGGCAACGGGAAGTCATCTTTAGGACTCACCCTGTTCAAGTCTCGATAGTCCACACACATTCTGACCTTGCCATCCTTTTTAGTAACCGGTAAAATGTTTGCAACCCACGGAGGATAACTCGTCACAACTAAGAATCTGACATCAAACTGCTTTTAAACCTCTTCCTTGATTTTTATCGCCATGTCAAGTCGAGTTCTTCTCAGTTTCTGCTTCACCGCATGTAGTCTTCTCTGAGTGGCAGCTTGTGTGCTACAATATCGGTGTCCAATTCTGGCATATCCTGGTAAGACCAGGTGAAGATGTCAACATATTCATGGAGCATGGAGATCAACCAACTCTTTACTGATTCTTCCAAAGCATCCCCAGTCTTGACTTTTTTCTTGTCCTCTTCGATCCACAGGTTCACCACCTTAATGGTCTGTTCATGTGGCTGAATCACCCTCTACTTTTGCTTCAGCAATTTGGCTAATTCCTCGGGTAATTCACAATCCTCTTCACCTTCCTTGTCGGCTAGGTAAATTGGATTATCGAAGTCATAATAAGCCATAGAAAGATTGTCACTGATGAGACCCGATGGGTACATCTGCATGAATGAGGATTCATGCTAGATTTTAGAAAGAGTGGGAGACATGAAAAAATACATTACCATTTATTTTAAAAAAAATGAAATAAAAATGAAAGACAAGGAACACCGCGAATGAATGCCAAAACATTCATTTTATTAATGATTGTATTATTGCATCATAAACAATGAACCCTCATAATGAGCTACTATGCCCCAGACAAGGCATAGAGCTTTCATACAAAGAATGAAAACACAACTATTACTCTTGTTTCTGAGTGACATTGATGATTGCTTCGGAAGACCAGTTGCTAATTTCCACACCCAGGACACATGGCTTTATCTACTCATCCAAATTGCAGTCACTGTCTACTGTTTCCACTTGCATAGCACAAATGCTACCATGATCTACCTAACCGGCACCTGTGAAAGTAATCGGGCCTTTGCGACCTCTAGCACTCTGAATTGACATTGGATGACTAGGATTATAACCGATCCCGAACATGTCTTCTTTCTTTGGGACTTCAACCATCTTTCCCCAACCTTCTTTCACACCTGATTCCACAACTTCCAAACCTTCTTGTAGGACGAGATAGACACCCTTTTCTTCTTTTCCTCTGAAAGAGCAACTGACGATGTAGCCTCATTTATGACTGGCTCAAAGGCTTGAAAAGAGTCTCGACAATCTTGCCGTCCATCTCCACATATTTGAATGAAGATAAATGGCTGATGAAAATGTCTTCTTCCCCGCACACTGTAACAATATGTCCTTCCCAGACGAACTTAAGCTTCTGGTGGAGAGTTGAAGACACATCCCCGACAGCGTGGATCCAGGGACGTCCAAGCAAACAACTATAAGCGGGTTGGATGTCCATGACACAAAAGGTTGTATTGAATACCTGTGGTCCTACCTTAATAGGTAATTCCACTTCTCTAAATATAAACCTTTTGGAGCCATCAAATTCCCTGACTATCAAGTCACTCGGCTTTAGCACCACTCCGTCATAGTCCAACTTAATCAATGTTTTCTTCGGAAGCACATTCAAGGATGATCTTGTATCAACAAGTACATGCGAGAGTATAGCCCCTTTACATTCCATAGAAATGTGTAGAGCTCTGTTATGGCTGCGTCCCTCAGGGGTCAGATACATATCCGTAAACCCTAAACCATGGCTAGCATTCACACTTGAAACAATCATCTCAAGTTGGTTTACTGATATGTCTTATGGTACGTAATCATTTTTCAGGATCCTCAGAAAAGCATTCCTGTGGGAATCCGAGCACATCAACAAGGACATGATCGAAATCTTAGAAGGAGTTTGTTGCAAATGATCGACTATCTTGTAGTCGCTCTTTTTGATAATCCTTAGAAATTCCTCAGCCTCTTTGTCAAATGTATTGTCAGGTTCTGGCATAGGAACATCATTGGTTATCGCTTGCTTCCCATTTGCTCTTTACTGGGTCTCTGTATCATCCCTTGGTGGCACCACACTGTTTCTTAGCGTTTCAGGCGCGAACAATCTCCCGCTCCTTGTGAACCCCCCGACTTCTACGTTTTCCAATTAGTGTTGAGCCGTGCTGGAGGTGGATACGTCCTGCTTCTGACCGTTACAGTAAACTTCAGCCCTATAGTACCATGGGACAACCTTGTCACTCTGATACGGTATAGGACCTAGAGTGGTAAATGTTACAAGTGCCACTTTTGCTGGTGTCGGAATCTGTACTGGTGTATAGTAGATGGTAACTGTGGAAACTTCATCTTCTTTCACAATTAGAAAGCATAAAGAAGATAAGGACATAAGTTGTATAAACAATGCTTACCTCAATCTCCCTACAAAACAAATGTTAGCTTTATAATGAATATTGAAAGCATAAACATAAGTAAAGCTCAAACTAGCTGAGGAAAAGTACTAAGGGTTTCCTAAAGTTATGTCCTAAAAGTAAAGGGTCTTAAATGATAAGAGACTTCTAAATTCAGTAGCTAAATCCTATTAAAGTTTTCTAAGGTTGTAAGATCAAACATTAACAAACTATGCCCTAATGAAGTACTAAACCCTAAAGAAGTTCAAGGTGAAGCTATATGAAGAAAGTTTGAATGAAAACACAAGGTAAGCTTAAATTAAACCAAGGTTGAATGTTAAAGTAAGAACATAATGTTGTACCCCAAAATTTTCCCTCCCATAATCAAAGCAATGTGTATCAATGTTTCCCAAGGTGTACAAGAGTCTTACAGATCAAGTTGGGTCAATAAATGATGAAAAAATGACTTTTACTTATGTATGCATTGATACATCCGTGCCTTGTATCAATACAAGTTGGTAATTATCACAAGAAAGGAAATTTTCTTCTGTATGAATCGACACATACGATTTTTGCATCGATGCATGTTCTCTCTATGCTATGTATCGATTCATACGAGTTATGCATCGATGCATGTTCCTTTATGTTTTTGAAAATAGACTATGTATCGACTCATCCGTGACATGCATCGATACATAGTTGAATTAAATTTCTGGAAATTGTTAAAACTCTAGTATGCATCGATGCATACACCTTGTATCGATTCATATATGTTAAAAGAACTAACATGCATCGATTCATACCATTTTTGCATCGATGCATAACTCTATTTTTTCACTAGCAATTGCTGATTGAAATCTAAAAAAGCCAATATTGGGATCAAATTCTTGTTCTAGAAGCTCATAAACATCATTTAAGATGATTTGATACTCTCCAAATTCGTGCTAGATCAGATTGGCAAGAGAATGTTTGATTTTTCTCACAATTATATTTGATTCTTTCTTCACAATGAAGCAATCAAAATCCATGAAAAAAAGCCCATCTTGTTTGACCTAATTCCACTCCTTATATAAACACAAGTGTGCAGCTATTCAGAGGACGAAATTTTTTTTCCAGCAACCATCCACCATTCCAACTTCAAAACGTTTTTGCAAAAAAATTGTTTTTTTTCGTTTTTTTGTTTGCAGGTTACATTAAGCTATTCTAAGGGTTAAAACATGATTACTAGACCTTCTTAATTCTATCCCACCCATCTTCTTTCATGAAAACCGAATCCTCATGCTTTTCTTTTCATAACGTTTTTTGTTTTCTTATATTCAGTCATTATAAATTATGTTTGACTAATGGTTTATGCTTGTAATGTTATAAGGAAGGTTTTTGGGAAGTCAATTCGAGGATTCATAGCCATATGAGGATAGAGCCATAATTAGGGTTCTTGAAATTTCAAGTTTGGGACGCCTGGTGGTAGATATTTCTTGTGAAATTGATAATCCAATTGGGCTTAAGGACAATATATTCATCAATATGTACCATTAAAATCTGTTTATCTATTGTATTTTCAATGTTTGGTTTTTGCAGGTTTTAAACGCAAGAAAATTCGCAGCAAATTCCACATAAAAATATGCAGGAAAAGTTGCAGGAAAATTCGCAGGTAAACCTGCGAATTCTAAAGAAGAAGATGAAGCTTGGAGGCGCCAAATCCCAATTCAAAATTAATTTTCCCCTTTTAATTATAGGTTTTTGTTTTATATCAACTAGTGCTTGCTAGCCAAGTGGTTATAGCGCGTACATATGAATGTCCTAACCTGGGTTCGATCCCAGGTCTGTCTTTTTTATTTATTATTTATTCTGTTATTTTCTAGATTTAACATTTAAGCTATTTTACTCAGGTTTTATACAAACCATGCGCGCATCCCAATGGTGGAAGGTTACACCAATGAAGAAGAGGGTGTGGGTTCAACACCCTACTCCAGCATTTGGTTTTCACAAAATCTATTTTTTCCCTCTTTTTTAGGTTTTTTAGTTATCTTGTTTTGATTTTTAATTAACTAAATAATTAACTAACTAATTAGGTTTTAGTCTTTAAAATAACTTCCTCCTAAATTTTTTTCTTAAATTTTTTTTTGTAAATAAATCTATAATTAATTTAGTAATTAGGTTTTAATTGATTTTAACTTTAATCTTTAAGTTTTTCTAACCCTATTTTTTTCTAAATTTATTTTCATAATACTAAAAAATAATTAATTAATTTTTATTAAATCTAAATTTTGATCAATTCCTTTATTTATTCCTTTAATATTTCTATAAAAAATTGTATAGGGTGTATGATCTTATGTAACGTTATTTTTCTCGTTTTCTTTTATTATTATGTAATTGCTCCTGGTTGTAATAATTAACTAGATTTACTTTCTCCGCTTTATTTTTCGTAATCCCCTTATAAAAGGCAAATGTACCCCTCCCCTAATGTAATAGCGTAGGACCTTTATTTCTGCCATTATTTAAATATTTAATTGCGTGGTTAGTAAACCTAGGGAGTGAAAAATAATTGTTTGATTAATATGGACTTAGAAAAATTAAACAAAAAGATAAATATCTGAAAACAAAACTCACACATGTAAGTCGATCTATGATCGCTATCTGCACTTCCTAGGGTATACCTATCTTAAGTTGCCTTTAAAAACGATCAAGTCCCTCGAAAGTAGGGTGTCTTAAGCAAAGTCCCTCCAGGAAATAATCATCTAGTCCCTCCCCGGTTTAAAAGATCAAGTCCCTACGATGTTACCTCCGATAAATGATCTTGTCCCTGCGATTAAAGATGATAGTCCCTCCCTAATTGCTAAAGACACCCTACAGTTGCCTTCGTTGACCGTATGATGACTATACGCCTGTCCCTTAAAAAAATCCAAGGTAATGACTACCTATTCCCTAATAATAGGGATAGTCTTACCCTTGAAAGGACATATAAGAAAATGAATGACTTAGTCTAGGCTAGGTACCTCATAGTTACTTGCTCACACTTCAAAAGCAAATACTTTTCACACCTCACTATTTTCAAACATTTTCAAACAAGACTTTGTATACATCCATATGAGGATCATTAAAAAGTACTTAGAAAATTTTCTAATCACACGCTTCACTTTTCAAAAACAATTAAGTGAGCTAAGTAACTAAGAGCCCATGGATAACCATGGATATAAAGGGTGCTAACACCTTCCCTTTATATAACCTACCCCCGAACCCAAGTCTTTTAAAACGGTCTTTCCTGTTCTTTTATGTCCCTTCCTTATGGATAAAATAAAAGTCGGTGGCAACTCTTGCTATCCGCAACATAACTAAAAGTCAGTTCTCCCACCGTGTTACACAACTGGCGACTCTGCTGGGGAGTTACTAAGTAAAAGAGGGGTACCCTTAGGAATTAGATCACTTAATTGTTTGTCTTGTTTGCTTTATATTATCTGTTGGGCTTTGTGAGAAATATCCTAACCCGGATCTAGTGTACCCTAGGTAAGTAGCAATAGACCAAGGAAACTGTACGACGTATACCGATATGGTTGATCTGGTGGCTACGTTAGTGTGACTTCTTGGTTGGATCTTATGTTCCTTAAGTAAGTTGAGGATAACATAAGGCTGCCATATGTTGTCATTACATTAACTGACTTTGTAGAACCCTAGTTAACCCATCTTGGCCTTTAGAAAGTAGTGATATAGCCGGCTTTGGAGAAGTCTAAAGTTGGTTGATACTCGATGTTACGCTCATTGAGATCCTAAACTTGGGGGGTTTTGGTTGGCAAGTAAGTTGCCTACTGAACAACCACCCTTGAGAAGGATCAGTGATATTGAGATCCCTTAGAACCTGGTTACTTTTGTAGAACAGGATGAACCAACTAAATTTCAGGGGAGGGTACTTACCTTTAAACCTCATGCAAGCCTCTAAACCTAGGGCTATTGTGTGACTTGTTTGTGTGTGCCACATGTTTGTGATTGAGCATAACATCATGACATCATGACATCATAAGCATAGCATTTTCACTAACCATTTCAAGGACTAAATGATTTATATTTGTTCTTTGTTGCAGGTCATGGCTTTTGCTCTTAGGAATACTATCCGGATCAATTTTATAGGGATACCTTCTAAGCTTAAGGAATTGGTCTCTAAAGTTTTTGAAAACTCCCAATTCATCAAGAAGCATGGTTACCTGTTGGATCTAGTTACTTCAGGGTTCAATGAAGACATGATGAGTGTGTTATTCTAGTTCTTTGATCCTAAACATCATTGCTTCACGTTCCCCAACTATCAGCTGGTTCCTACAATGGAGGAGTTCTCAAAACTATTGGGTATACCTATCCTTGATCAGAGACCTTTCACAAGCTTAGAGAAAGAGCCTAAACCTGAAGTCATTGCTGCAGCCCTACATTTGAAGAAATCAGACATTGTCCTAGAAACGAGAAGCGAAGTTAAGGGTATTCTTGCTAAGGTATTGATGGAGAAAGCTCAAGTGTTCTTGGATGCTATGAGCTATGATGCTTTTGAGGAGATCTTAGCCCTGTTGATTTATGGCTTAGTATTGTTCCCTAATCCAGACAAGTTCATAGACGTACACGCCATCAACATATTTATGACTCGCAATCCAATGCCTACATTACTTGGAGATATCTTACATTCTCTTCACACTCGTACTACGAAGGCGAGGGGAACTCTGATGTGTGGCATACCTTTATTGGCTAGGTGGTTTGTTTCTCACCTTCCTTGATCAGTGATGAAGAATGAATGAGTGTTAAGGTGGTCTAAGAGGATCATGTCACTTTCTCATTCAGACATTCATTGGTGTTCTTAATCTATGGAGAATGTTACTATCATTGACCATTGTGGGGAGTTCCCTAATGTGCCACTTCTTGGCATAAGAGGGGGCATTACCTACAACCCTTCTTTAGCTCTACGTCATTTTGGTTATGCTCAGAGTAATGGTCCTCATGACATGCTTATTCAGGGTATTGTGTTCGACTACGACAATGATCTTCAGGGTGACCGTCAAAGGTTTATACGAGCTTGGAGCAAGGTGAATAAAGTTGAGAGCAAGACTTTGGAACCAAAGTACTCCATTCCTATGGAACCTTACCTCAGATGGGTGTGATCTTGTGCTCATACTCTTATGATGTCGTATCCTGCTGTTATACCTATCACTATGGAGCTTGTTGCTGAAGGAGATGTTCCTTATACCATCCTTCACCCAGACATGCCCACCGATTTGGAAGAGTTACAGAAGTCCTGGATTCAATTGAAGGAGCAAAGGGATACGTTTGAGACTCAGTTCAGAGCTAGTCAAGAAAGAGTACTAGAGCTGACAAGGAAACTTCACGAGGAGCGGAACCTCAACACATACCTCAACACAAAGAGGAAGCGTCCATGGGAGACTTAAAACCCCATATATTTATTCTTTGTTCTTTATTCCTATTTTTTTTCACTGTAAGCCCGATGGGCAATTATATTAAACATTTACTAATAAAAGTTTTGTTTTTGTTTTTCTTTAAACAAATTTAAATCCCGCGGTCCTTGAAAACATTGCATATGCATCTACATACCATATCATTGCATCACAGGTTTCTTACAAATAGGTGTCTTATCTTCTCGCTGTTTATTTCAGCAGAAATGGCTCTCGAACAAACTGTCAAGGAACTCCAGACTTAGAATGCCCAATTTCAAGAGATGATTCTGAATTTGTCTAGGGTACAAGATGAGCGGAAGGCACTTATGACCAAGAAAAATAAGAAGACCATAAAACCAATGGGCTTCATAAACATGGGTAGAAGGTTCAGAGGTCCAGTCAAGACAGATGAGGAAGTTGAGAATATGGGGTCTGAAAATTCTGAGAAAGAAGAAGGCAATCTCCATGGTACTGTTGAAGATTCTGATTATAAGGAGAATTATTACCATGATTCTACTGGTGATGAGAAATATAAGATACTGGAAGACCGGGTAAATGCCATAGAACTACAAAAGACTTATGGGTTTGACTTTGAATATTTGAGCTTGATTTTTGGGGTCTCCATCCCTATTGGTTTCAAAGTTCCTACTTTTGTGGTGTATGATGGTGTGTCATGTCCAAAGTTGCATCTGAGATCTTATGTCAGGAGAATACAACCACATACTCCTGATAGGAAGTTATGGATGCATTTCTTTCAGGAGAGTTTGTCTGGATCCCAACTTGAATGGTATTATCAACTGGAGAGTACCAACATTCGTAATTGGAATGATCTTGCTGAGGCTTTCTATAAGCAGTACCAATATATCTCTGATTTAGCACCAACTCGCATGCAGCTCCAAAGCATGTCCATGGGTTCTAAAGAAAGCTTCAAGGAGTATGCTTAGAAGTGCAGAGATCTGGCAAGTAGAGTTCAACCCCCTTTGACTGACAGGGAATTGGTTGATGTGTTTATGAGTACGTTGACTGGTCCTTTCTACAGTCATCTCATTGGAAGATCATCCTCTGGTTTCACTGAGCTGATAATGACTAGAGAACATGTAGAGAATGGGATACGAAGTGGAAAGATTCAGATGGTTGCTTCTTCAAGTGCCACCAAGAAGCCTTCTAATGGGAAGAAGGAATCCAATGTTGTGTATGGCCACCAGGGTCGTAATAATCGTAACCAATCTGTGGGAGGTATTTTGATTTCTAATCCTGCACCTGCACCACAAGAGCAGCAACAGAATAGTCAGCCCAAGCCTAGGAGGCAATTTACAAAGATCAATATATCGTTGGCTCAAGCTTTGCAACACATGTTGAAAGGAGAGTTGATTACTTTGAAGGACCCTCCTCAGAATCCCAACACTTCCTCTCCTCGTTATAATCCCAATGCAAGGTGTGCATATCATTCTAATAGTCCTGGCCATGATACTAACAGTTGTTGGGCATTGAAGAACAAAATTCAGGATATGATTGAGAATGGAGAAATTGAGTTCGACCCTACGGAAACTCCTAATGTGATTACTGCTCCTATGCCTAAGCATGAGAAGACTGTTAATGCTATTGATGAAGTTTCTTATGTTTATATTGTGGCTGAATTAACTACTCCTCTGTCCATTGTCAAGAAGAAGCTGATGAAAAATGGTTTATTTCCAGGTTGCAATGAAGATTGTTTTTTCTGTGCCTATCATCCTAGTAGTTGTTGGAAGCTGAAGGAAGGTATTCAACGTCTGATGGACAACCGTACTATATTATTTGAGAAGACTCCTTCTGTAGAGAGTTTATGTGAAGGTCTGGCCCAAGATCTGAAGCTTGAAGATGTGGGTATGGTTGATAAGACTTCTGTGAAGATTACCTCCAAAGGTCTAGTGAGGATCACTTCTAAGGGTCCTGTGAAGATTACTGTTAAGCAAAAGGTGGCTCCAATGATTATTACTACTCCTGGTCCTATCCCATATACTTCTAATAAGGCTATACCCTGAAATTATGGTTATGATGTTTATATCCACGGTGTCAAGTAAGAGCCTTTGACTGATACACCTGCTATTGATGCTAATCTTGATGTTGACAATATTGCTAGGTCCAGTAAGGTTACTAGGAGTGGAAGAATTTTCTCTCCAGAAGACACCTCAAAGATTGTTGCTGCTCAGTCCATATCTCTAACTTTGGGAAAAGTACTGAGGCTCGGGGCAAAGGACTAGTGATTGAACCTGTTCAAGCTGAGGAACCAGCTAGTGAAGATCTCTCTAAGTAGATGGAAGAAGTATTGAAGATCATCCGCAAGAGTGATTATGATATTGTTGACCAGTTGGGGCATACTCCCTCTAAAATCTCTATGTTATCTCTGCTATTATATTCTGAAGCCCATGCCAAGGCTTTAATCAAGTTCCTGAAGACTGCTCATGTGCCACATGAAATCTCTGTGGACCAGTTTGAGAATTGTGATGCTCATCTGACCAGCGATAATGGTTTGAGTTTTTCTGATGCTTATCTAACTCCCGCTAAAAGAAACCATAATAGAGCTCTGCACGTCTCCATTGAGTATAGGGGCACTACTTTGTCTCATGTGTTGGTGGATAATGGTTATTCATTGAATGTGTTACCCAAGGAAGTTCTGGACAAACTCAACCTTGAGGATGTGGTGTTAAGGCCAAGTAATGTGGTGGTGAGGGCCTTTGATGGTTCAAGAAGAATGATGCATGGAGAAGTGGATCTCTCAATCAAAGTAGGTTCTCAAGTCTTTGATTCCACTTTCTATGTGATGGATATTCATCCTGCGTACTCCTATTTGCTTGGGCACCCCTGGATCCATGTGAAAGGTGTTGTAACCTCCACTTTACATCAGAAATTGAAGTATCCAGTGAAAGAAAAGATTGTTACTATTTATGGTGAAGAAGAATACATGGTCAGACATGTGAATACTTTTAAATATGTTGAGATGGAAGGTGAATTTGTTGAGACTCCTTGCCAGACGTTTGAAGTAGTTCCTTAAGCTGTTCCTGCTACTGAATCCATCCCTGCTGCTATAAAAGTGCTCGCTGTTACCAGAATACCTCCTACAACGGCCTCTCTCAAGGATGCTAAAGTTGTGGTTGAAGAAGGTGGTTGTACTATTTGGGGTCAACTTCCTGACATTCCTTACAAGTCTGACAAGTTTGGTTTGGGTTTTACTGCAGAATCTCAGAAGGTTGTTCGTCATGCTCGTGTTGTTCGTATCACTAATAAAGGAATCATAAAGGACCAAGTCAATGATGTGGGAGATTATGATGAAGATTACAACCTGGATAATTGGATCTTTCCTACCATTGGTGATGGGCTCAACAATTGGAAGGCTGAAGATGTTATTCCTATCTCCTTTAGTCAGGAGTAAATGCTATTTTGTATTTTTAGTTTTAATTTTTTGTAATTTTGAACAATTAAATACTTTTAAGCCTTGTGCCTTGCCCGAGGAACAATGGTGTGCTTGTTAGGGTTGTCATTTCGTTTGCATATTTTCATTCAATAAAATCAATGGACGTTTCTCGATTTTGTAAATATTGCGCTCTTTGTCTTTCTTTTACTTTTTCCTTTTATCAAAAAGCTATGTGTTCTTACACACACCCACGTCACTAAAATGCAGATCCTTATCCACTCTGCTTTATGTTGATAACATTTCTGCTATTGCCAATTATGACTTCGAGAATCCGATCTATCAAGCCGAGGATGGAAAGGAGGAAGATTGTGAAGTACCTGTAGACCTGACTAGATTGCTACAGCAAGAAGAGAAAGTTATACAGCCACATGAGGAACCAATTGAAGTCGTGAATCTGGGGACTGAGGAAAACAGGAAAGAGGTCAAGATAGGTGCTGAATTAGAAGAAGGTTTTAAGAACAGGTTGATCCAAATGTTACGTGACTATGTGGAAATTTTCGCTTGGTCTTATGAAGATATGCCAGGGCTGGATAATTATATTGTGGTTCACCGTCTACCGGTGAAAGAGGATTATCGACCAATAAAGCAGAAAGTTCGTCGTATGCGTCCTAAAATGTTAGAAAAGATTAAGGTAGAGGTAATGAAACAATTTAATGCAGGGTTTCTAGTTGTTACTTCTTATCCTCAGTGGGTTGCAAATGTGGTACCGGTGCCTAAGAAATATGGTAAGGTACGCATGTGTGTAGATTACATGATTTGAACAAAGCCAGCCCCAAAGATGATTTTCCACTTCCACATATTGATGTTCTGGTAGACAAAATTGCTCAACATAAGATATTCTCTTTTATGGATGGTTTCTCTAGTTACAATCAGATTAAGATGGCACCTGAAGATATGGAGAAGACTACATTTGTTACACAATGGGGCACTTTCTGTTATAAGGTGATGCCATTTGGTTTAAAGAATGATGGGGCAACATATCAGTGTGCTATGGTAGCCTTGTTCCATGATATGATTCACCATGAGATAGAGGTGTATGTGGATGATATGATAGCCAGATCTCAGACTGAAGAAGAACATCTTGATCATATGCACAAGTTGTTTAAGAGGTTAAAGAAGTAAAGTTGAGATTAAATCCAAGCAAATGTACCTTTGGAGTCATATCTGGTAAACTTTTGGGTTTCATTGTCAGTGGTAGAGGTATTGAAGTTGATCCTGCAAAGGTAAAATCTATACAAGAGATGCCTGCTCCCCGTATTGAGAAAGAAGTTAGAGCTTTCTTGGGACAATTGGATTACATTGCAAGATTTATTTTCCAATTAATTGCTACTTGTGAACCAATCTTCAAGTTGTTGAAGAAAGATCAAGTAATGGAATGGAATGACAAATGCCAGGTAGCTTTTGATGAGATCAAGAAGTACCTGCAGGAACCTCCTATATTGATGCCACCAGTTAAAGGAAGACCCTTAATTATGTACCTGACAGTATTGGATAATTCAATGGGGTGTGTGTTGGGGCAACATGACGAGTCTGGTCGAAAAGAGCAAGCAATATACTACCTTGGAAAAAAGTTTACCGACTGTGAAACAAGATACTCACTGCTCGAGAAAACTTGTTGCGCTTTGGCATGGGCTGCTCGCCGACTAAGACAGTATATGTTGACTCATATCACCTTATTGATTTCAAAAATGGATCCAATCAAGTACATATTTGAGAAACCTTCTCTCTCCGGACGAATAGCGAGATGGCAAATGATCCTGACAGAATATGACATACAATACACTACTCAGAAAGAAATTAAAGGAAGTGTAGTAGCTGATCATTTGGCTTATCAAGCAGTGGATGATTATCAGTCTATGAACTTTGAGTTTCCGGATGAGGATATTATGATTGTTACTAAAGAACCTAGACAATATGAAGGACCTGAACAAGGATCCCTATGGCCTATGGTTTTTGATGGAGCCTCTAACGCGCTTGGTAATGGTGTTGGTGTTGTGATTTTCTCTCCTAAAGGCTGTTATACACCAATTACTACAAGACTTTGTTTTGATTGTACTAATAATATGGCTGAGTATGAAGTGTGCATCATGGGTATCAAGGCTGCCATTGAGATGAAGATTCAGTTTTTTAATGTGTATGGAGATTCAGCCCTGGTAGTTAGTCAAGTTAAAGGAGATTGGGACACCAAGCATCCTAATCTCATCCCTTAAAGAGAGCATGTGTTGTCTTTGATCCCATACTTTGAAGAGATCACCTTTGGACATATTCCACGAGAAAAGAATCAGTTGGCAGATGCATTAGCCACCATGGCATTTATGTTTGAAATCAGTTGGGATGATGAAGCTCCTAGAATTACTATTGATCGATTTGATGAACCTGCATACTGCAATGAGGTAGATGCTAAAGGAGTAGAGAAAAAACCTTGGTTTTATGAAGTGAAAAGGTATCTTGAAGCTCAAGAATTCCCTGAAGGGGCATCTGTCAATGATAAGAAGTTTCTGAGGAGATTCTCTGCTAAGTTTTTCCTGAGTAATGGAATTTTGTACAAGCGCAATCATGATTCAACTTTGCTTCTGTTGTGTGGATAAGAAAGAAGCAACATAGATTATGGAGGACATGCATAATGGGATCTTTGGTACTCATTCTAGTGGGCATACCATGGCCAAGAAGATATTGAGAGCAGGTTACTATTGGTCTACTATAGAAGCTGATTGCTATCAGCACTCCAAAACTTGTCACAAATGCCAGATTTATGTTGATAAAGTTCATATGCCTCCAGTTCCGTTGAATGTTCTGACTGCTCCTTGGCCTTTTGCCATGTGGGGAATTGATATGATTGGCCAGATCAAACCTACTGCTTCCAATGGACATCGTTTCATCCTTGTTGCTATTGATTACATCACAAAGTGGGTAGAGGCAGCTTCATCTGCTTCTGTTACAAATAATGTTGTGGCTCGATTCATCAAGTATAATCTTATATGTAGGTATAGCATCCCTGAAAGGATTATCACAGATAATGGTACTAATTTGAACAATATTATGATTACTAATCTATACACGCAGTTCAAGATTAAGCATCACAATTCTTCTCCATATCGTCCAAAGATGAATGGCGTAGTGGAAGCCGCCAACAAAAATATTAAGAAAATCTTGCAGAAGATGACAGTTACATATAAAGATTGGCATGAGATGTTACCATTTGCTCTTCATGGTTATCGTACCACAATACGTACTTCAACAGGGGCAACCCTTTTCTCCCTTGTCTATGGTATGGAAGCAGTCTTACCCATTGAAGTTCAGATTCCTTTCTTGAGAATTATGAAGGATGCAGGCTTAGATGAAGATGAATGGACTTAGACTCGACTTGACCAAATAAACTTGATTGATGAGAAAAGGTTAGCAGTTGTTTGTCATGTTCAGATGTATCAGAAACGTATGATCAAAGCCTTCAATAAGAAAGTTAAGCAGGAAGTATATCAGGCTGGTGATTTAGTAATCAAGCGTATCATATTACCACAGGGTGATCCCATGATGCTTACCACTATGAATGGTGAAGATTTCCCACAGCCTGTGAATGCAGACATAGTTAAAAAATACTACGCATAAAAAGAGACCTGCTAGGTTGACTGACCTAGGCAAAAATAAGGGCATCCCGACGAACCAAAAGGGTTCGGGCAAAAATTAGGGATATATATAAAAAATGTACACCTGACAAGTCAAAAACCTGAAAAGGCGGCTTGGAAAAAAAAGGGTATCCCGGTGGATTGAAAACCTGAAAAGACGATCCAGGCAAAAGTCAGGGATTAGAGCGTATGACCATGTCTCGTTGGATCACCCATGTAACCTCTAATAGTTGTGTTATCTAAGTCAAATTCAACAGATACAGATCAGTCCAATAATTTCTTTTCCGATAGCTGAAGATGAGATACTTGAAGATAATGGCAATAGCAGAATTGAAACTCGATAGGATTGTTTACACATAGTTATCTTTCCTTGTTTTTGTACTCTTTTAAAAATTTCTTTGACGAATTCCTCGTACTAGGATTTCCGTCTCCGTGTTAAAACTCACCTGTTTATAGGCTACTTTCTAAATAAATAAAATTCTATTTTTCAAATTCAGATTTACTTTTCCCTCTTTATTCAGGTTTACTTTTCCCCTTTTACTAAAGCGAAAAACTTCCGTTGATTATGTTTGAATGTATATATGCTTTTGAATATGATTGATGTTTACCAGAAATGCATAAAATACAATAATGGCATTTACTAAGAACGAACGGAGGTAGGAATTCAACGGATCTTCGCCGGTTCATCACCACAGAGTAATCTTTACGGATATCCTTACGGAATACTCCAAGTAAGATCTTGTACGTCCAACTATCCGAAGTCTTCATGCAGTTTCATATCCTCCGAAGAATTGATACTTAATCGGATAGGTGTCCCGGATCTATGTCCATCTCTTTTATCCTCAGTCAGGATATTCAGGAACTTAATCCTCCAATAAGAAGTACGACGAATAAAAACGGGAGGTTCTAAGTACGATATTCTTAAACAAGACGAAAATGAGGTCTTCACATCCCTCAACAACGAATCGGGATTTATTTTCCCCAACCAGTAGTTATTCTACGAAGCTATTCATGCACTACAAATACATAATACATACATCATCATCATATCATATCATACGCATACAACATTATCATAAGATATCATCTTGCAAAGTGTTATATACATCATGATATTTGCATAGAACTAACCCTGTTTTTCAGGTTAATTCTCCAACAGACGAACGTCATCAACAACTTATACATCGGGTTGCTTTATCCTCCCGAAAGCTATATCATTTCACCTTGGGTTGTTTCGTCTTCCCAAAAGCTATATCATTACACCTTGGGTTGTTTCGTCTTCCCAAAAGCTATATCATTTTACCTTGGGTTGTTTTATCTTCCCAAAAGCTATATCATCAAACCTTGGGTTGTTTTATCTTCCCAAAAGCTATATCACAAAACCTTGGGTTTTTTTATCTTCCCAAAAGCTATAATATCATCAAACCTTGGGTTGTTCTATCTTCCCAAAAGTTATATCATTACACCTTGGGTTGTTTCGTCTTCCCAAAAGCTATATCATTACACCTTGGGTTGTTTCATCTTCCCAAAAGCTATATCATTACACCTTGGGTTGTTTTATCTTCCCAAAAGCTATATCTTCGTACTTTGGACCACTTTATTCTCCAAGAAGTATATTTGAAGATCTTTTCTCCGAATGGCATCTGTAAGCCCATTCAAGTAATACAATATTTTCTCCGAATGGCATCTGTAAGCCCATTCAAGCAATACAATCCTTTTTCCGGATGGCATCTGTAAACCTGTTCAAGCAATAAAATCTTTTTTCTGAATGGCATCTGTAAGCCCATTCAAGCAATACAATACTTTTTCCGAATGGCATCTCTAAGCCCATTCAAGCAATACAATCCTTTCTCCGTATGGCATCTTTAAGCCAATCCAAGCAATACAACCAACCAATAATATCATTCTACGCATCGGCGAGTGCAAATTTTTGGGCTTTTGTGTTCAATCCTCTTTAACCTTCCAATCACGAATGGCGTGCATACTAATCTAACTACTCAGGTTTCAGAAAATTGAACAGGGGCAGCTGTTGTACCCCAACGTTTTCCCTCCCATAATCAAAGTAATGTGTATCAATGTTTCCCAAGGTATACAAGATTCTTACAGATCTAGTTGGGTCAAGAAATGATGAAAAAAATGACTTTTTCTTATGTATGCATCGATACAAGTTGGTAATTATCACAAGAAAGGAAAATTGCTTCTGTATGAATCAACACATACGATTTTTGCATTGATGCATGTTCCCTCTATGTTATGTATCGATTCATACGAGTTATGCATAGATGCATGTTCCTTTATGTTTTTGAAAACAGACTATGTATCGACTCATCCGTGACATGCATCGATACATTTTTGAATTAAATTCCTGGAAATTGTTAAAACTCCAGTATGCATTGATGCATACACCTTGTATTGATTCATATATGTTAAAAGAACTAACATGCATCGACTCATACCAGTCTTGCATCGATGCATAGCTCTGTTTTTTTCACTAGCAGCTGCTGATTGAAATCTAAAAAAGCCAATATTGGGATCAGATTCTTGTTCTAGAAGCTCATAAACATCATTTAAGATGATTTGATACTCTCCAAATTCGTGCTAGATCAGATTGGCAAGAGAATGTTTGATTTTTCTCACAATTATATTTGATTCTTTCTTCACAATGAAGCAATCAAAATCCATGACAAAAAGCCCATCTTTTGACCTAATTCCACTCCTTATATAAACACAAGTGTGCAGCTATTCAAAGCACGAAAAAAAATATTTCAGCAACCATCCACCATTCCAACTTCAAAATTTTTTTTTCAAAAAAATTGTTTTTTTTCGTTTTTTTGTTTGCAGGTTACATCAAGCTATTCTAAAGGTTAAAACATGATTGCTAGACCTTCTTGATGATATCCCTCCCATCTGCATTCATCAAAACATCATGAAACATGAAAACCAAATCCTCATGCTTTTCTTTTCATAAATTTTTTTTGTTTTCTTATATTCAGCCATTATAAATTATGTTTGAGTACTAATGGTTTATGCTTGTAATGTTATAAGGAAGGTTTATGGGCAGTCAATTCGAGGATTCATAACCATATGAAGATAGAGCCATAATTAGGGTTCTTGAAATTTCAAGTTGGGGACGCCTGGTGGAAGAGATTTCTTGTGATATTGATAATCCAATTGGGCTTAAGGACAATATATTCATCAATCTGGACCATTAAAATCCGTTTATCTACTGTATTTTCAATGTTTGGTTTTTGCAGGTTTTAGACGCAAGAAAATTCGCAGCAAATTCCACATAAAAATATGCAGGAAAAGTTGCAGGAAAATTTGCAGGTAAACCTGCAAATTCTGAAGAAGAAGATGAAGCCTGAAGGCGCCAAATCCCAATTCAAAATTAAGTTTTCCCATTTAATTATATGTTTATGTTTTAAATCAACTAGTGTTTGCTAGCCCAGTAGTTATAGCGCGTACTCTATGAATGTCCTGATCTGGGTTCGATCCCAGGTCTGTCTTTTTTATTTATTTATTCTGTTATTTTCTAGATTTAACATTTAAGCTATTTTACTCAGGTTTTATACAAACCAGACGCGCAGCCCAATGGTGGAAGGTTACACCAATGAAGCAGAAAGCGTGGGTTCAACACTCTCCTCCAGCATTTTGTTTTCACAAAATCTGTTTTTTTTTCTTCTCTTTTTTAGGTTTTTTTAATTATCGTGTTTTGCTTTTTAATTAACTAAATAATTAACTAACTAATTAGGTTTTAGTCTTTAAAATAACTTCCTCCTAAATATTTTTCTTAAAATAATTTTTGTAAATAATTCTATAATTAATTTAGTAGTTAGGTTTTAATTGATTTTAACTTTAATCTTTAAGTTTTTCTAACCCTATTTTTTTCTAAACTTAATTTATTTTCATAATACTAAAAAATAATTATTTAATTTTTATGAAATCTAAATTTTAATCAATTCCTTTATTTATTCCTTTAATATTTCTAAAAAGAATTGTATAGGGTGTATGATCTTATGTAACGTTATTTTTCTCGTTTTCTTTTATTATTATGTAATTGCTCCTGGTTGTAATAATTAACTAGGTTTAATTTCTGCGCTTTATTTTTCGTAATCCCCTTGTAAAAGGCAAATGTACCCCTCCCCTAATGTAATAGCGTAGGACCTTTATTTCTGCCTTTATTTAAATATTTAATTGCGTGGTTAGTAAACCTAGTGAGTGAAAAATAAATGTTTGATTAATATGGACTTAGCAAAATTAAACAAAAAGATAAATATCTGAAAACAAAAATCACACACGTAAGTCAATCTATGATCACTATCTGCACTTCCTAGGGTATACCTCTCTTAAGTTGCCTTTAAAAACGGTCAAGTCCCTCGAAAGTAGGGTGTCTTAAGCAAAGTCCCTCCAGGAAATAAATCATCTAGTCCCTCCCTGACTTAAAAGATCAAGTCCCTACGATGTTGCCTCCGATAAATGATCTTGTCCATGTGATTAAAGATGATAGTCCCTCCCTAATTGCTAAAGACACCCTACAATTGCCTTCTTTGACTGTATGATGACCCTACGCCCGTCCCTTAAACAAATCCAAGGTAATGACTACCTATTCCTTAATAATAGGGATAGTCTTACCCTTGAAAGGACATATAAGAAAATGAATGACTTAGTCTAGGGTAGGTACCTCATAGTTACTTGCTCACACTTCAAAAGCAAACACTTTTCACACCTCACTATTTTCAAACATTTTCAAACAAAACTTTGTATACATCCATACGAGGATGATTACAAAGTACTTAGAAAATTTTCTAATCACACACTTCACTTTTCAAAAACAATTAAGTGAGCTAAGTAACTAAGAGCCCATGGATAACCGTGGATATAAAGGGTGATAACACCTTCCCTTTATATAACCTACCCCCGAACCCAAGTCTTTTAAAACGGCTTTTCTTGTTCTTTTATGTCCCTTCCTTATGGATAAAATAAAAGTCGGTGGCGACTCTTGTTATCCGTAAGTAAGATCAAGCATGGTCACGATCGAAAATAGGCGGTCGTATCTCAAAGTTTTGAAAGGGTACCTGATTAGAGTCTTAGCATGCTTATGATAATTTCCCTTCGACTCTACTCGCGTTTCCGATCTTCTCCTTTTTCTCTATTTTTCCGCCTTGTAGTCAATTTCTGCTTCTTCCCCCCCTTTGTACCGCTAAGCTTCTCTTGATGGTTGATGTGGCTAGGGTTTCCATGGTATTGGCCGTTGAAGTGTTCTTCTTGTCACAAACAAATTTTTTTTAGGGTTTTTTCGGTTTTCTTCCGGTCCTCCTCTCTTCTGGTTTTGTTTTTTTTAAAAGAGAAAATATTGCTGTCTCTGATATCTCCTTTTTAGGGTTTTTGTCTGATGCCCCCCCTTCTTGTGATTTTCAGCCTCTTTAAATAGGGATCAGATTAGGGTTTTAGGTTTTCAATTCAAACTTGTTGACTGCATTTTTTATTGAAGCTGATGTTTGATCACCCTTTTTGCAGGCCCTGCTGTGGGAAGTTTTCGATACCTTGCATAAACAAGGGAATAAGCCCTTTGATCGAAGAAAACACAGGTCTGTTGTTACTTTTTAACCCCAAAACCTTTTATGCAAAATTCGTGAAACTCTTGGCCCTGTAATCCTGTGATACTTCCGTCTGTTTTTGTCTGTTTTATGCATTTGCACTTCATCTTGCTGACTCAATTTCTAGTTCGAAACAAACCAAATGAAGCAAGACTTGGACCCAACTAAGTTCTTCTTAGTTCCTTTGTTTATCTGTTTGCTTATTACCTTAGTTTATTTTTTTTACCGCAGTGAAACGAACATTGTTGTTGCATAACCTTATTATAACCTTATTTTTTACTGATGCACTAAAAACAATTCCTATTATTTGTTCTGACTCTTTTTTTTTCTTCTTATTCTTTTTCATGTCCATGACTCGAGGGAGAGGCACCAAAAGACCTGGCCTGGAGCTTCAACAAGTGCCTCATCAAGCCTGAAATTCTGCCCTATCAGTAGCCACTTTCAGGGTCATATAGCGCATATGCTTCAAGAATAGCAAACCGTCGAGCAACAAGAAAGATTTTGTCGGCATCTAGGTGACCAATATCCTTCAAACCGACAACTTCAGCAGAGCGATGGGTCCTGCTTCTGGAAACCACTGATCCCAGCAGATAGTGACTCCAATTTTTGCATAGTTTGTCTGGAAAACCTTAAATCCAGTGTCACCCGGATTAAAATAGTACTTGTCTTCATAAACCGGTCCATATGGAATATGAGATTTTCTATAAATTCCAAGACCTGTTCCATCAGCATCAATAATGGCTATTGAGTTATAAGGTGCATTGTTTGCCTCCTCAAAGAAACTAACAGGTATGACTATACCCAACTCTTTTGCAAGTTTCTGCATCATTGTAATTGTTGGATGGTCCTTATAGGGCTTAGCTTTTTTGAAAGAAATCTTCTCTTTGTGCCTGACAGAAGTAATAACCTTCAAGGAGTTCCTGAATGAGAACAATGTTTGCACCTTGTTTATGAGCATCTCGAACAAGTCTCTCAGCGATGGCGACATTGGTTGAGACATCATCAGTGCAAGCAAACTGAAGAGCGGAAACAACAACCTTTCTACCCTTGTCTTCCATGTCAGATTCTAGTGAGAAAAATGGCGAAAAATGAAGATAGAGAGAATCACTTTATGCGTTAAGGTTGTTAGCGTGCAATCACATACATAAGATTTCTTTTGTAAGCTTAAATTTGTAACAATAGTAAAAGAGGCAATCAAAATTAATTTGTGAGCTTAATTTGTTTGGAATGGATAGATTTTGAATTGTAAACTTTGTTGAGCTTGGAATGGATAATTACTTGCAATGAACTTGTATGATACTGTTTCTTAATCATATTTGAACCCCTCTGTTAAGGCTGAATTTGACTAAGTTTGGGATTAGCCACCTAAAGCCTTTTTTGAAACTAAAGGTTAAAATCTTAAGAACTTGAGCCCACACGCATGGAATTAAGTGTGGTTTGGAGGCTCAAACTTCGAAAAATGAAAACTTTCTTCTTTGCTTAGGATTGGACTTGAAATTGAGTTTTTTTTTTTAAAAAAGGAATTGAAATGGATTTGAAGTGAATTTGGACATAAGAATGTGAATTGAAGCTTGAATAAGAAATGAAATGTAGAACTTGAGAGTAAAATATTAGAGTTACACTTAAACTTAACCGTTGGAAAAGAATTGAAATTAAAAAAAATTGGGATAAAAAAAAATGACTTGGAATTTTTAGAGATAGAATGAGAATAAAAAATGAAAAAAAATGAATTGAAATGGATTAGAAATATAGGATGAAATTGAATGGGTTTGAAATATGGGATCGGAAATAAATTGGAATTAAAAGAAACAAAAATTGAAATTAGAGGAAAAAAAATGGGAATATGAAGTGACTTTGGAAATAAGAATATGAATTGAAAATTTAGGATTAAATTTGAACGCATAAGTAAATTTAAACTAGAAACTGGGATTAGAAACTCGAAATGAATTTGGAATTGAAACTAAAAACCTTGAAATTATAACCAACTTCCATAGCAATGAACTAACAAAATTAGGTGCTCCTTTCTTTCTTTTCCAACTCACAAACAAAACTAGTTCCACAAAACAAAATCTACTGAACCAAATATCCTTCTTGGCAATTCCTTCAAATCCAAAATTCCTAATGCATCATGGTATGCAAACAGTGAGATGACTGCATGATATGAAAAGTTAGGGGTAAAATTTGGGGTGTGACAGCCATGTTTGATCTTTTCTTCGAATCTTGTTTATGAGCATGAATAAATGTGATTTGAGTGTGGATTTGAGCTTAGGGGAGTGAGGGGAGTTAATCTGGAGCTTTAGAGCTCCAGAAATTACCTAGGGAGGAAGTTGGAAATTTTCAGGTGAGGGTGTCGCCGGAGAAGACGACCGGAGCTCTTCTCCGGTGACCTGAAATTCATTAATTGTTTTAATTAGGGTTAGGGCAAATTTTGAATTGTGGCCGTAGGATCTGAGTTTCCCGCGTGAGATGAGTGGCCAGGATTGTGTCATTAATATTTAATCTGGATTATTTAAATAATTAATTGAGATTAGATAAGTTTGAATGTCATCCGTTAGATTGCGCGCCAGGTCAATCCCCAGAATCAGCCTGAACCATTGGATGTGATTACTTCTGTTTTATTTAATTTTTATTTTCAATTTTTCTTATTTATTTTGTACCATTTATTTAAAATAGCTAAAAATTTCCAAAAATATTTTTATTCTGCGTTTTTATTTCAAATAATTTTCTCAACCCAAAAATATTTTTATTTTTATTTTTTGTATTAAAAAATCATTTTTAAAACATTTAAATGTTTATTTTAATTAATTAATGAGAATTAATTAATTAAAATATCATTTAGGTTTCCAAAAATCCAAAAAAATTCACATTGCATCTTTAAACATTTAGAGACATTGTCATACCATCCACACAAATTTCTTCTTGGTCTTGAACCATCTTTGATAATTTTCTTGAATTTAGGGTTTATAAAATTCCTATTTTAGAACCCTAACTTCAAGAATTATTTTCTGCCTAACCAAGAATGGTATGACCATGGTTCTTTTTGCATTGATCTTCATTTGACATGTAGTTTCTAACATAATTTTGTCACTAATTTCTTCTGCATTTTTGAATTGATTTGCATTTTTTTCCCTTTAGGTACCTTAAAACCCTAGATAACTTAGAAAAATCATAACTTCCTTAGGTTTAGGAGTTAGGTCTTCTCCTTTGGGGTGTGATATCATATAGGTTTAGGTTTCTTTTGATTGCATTTTCAATTTTTTTTATCTTGTCATTTGCTTCTGTTTTTGAGTTTTGCATCTCATGTTGCATGAAAACCCTAATTTTTCATTTTTCTTTGCATACATCTTGCATAAGCATTCATATAAGAACTTGCCATGACATTTTATGCATTCACATGACTTCTAAGACATCATAGGACACATTAGACTCATGTTTGATCATTTCCTCATCCATTTGCCATGATATGCATTCATTACATTCCATGAGCATTCATGAACTTTCATGCTTCTTTCATGCTTCATTTGCATTCTCATCACTTGTATGATCATTCACAACTCTTGACACACCTTTGCATAATCTCTTAGCATCATTTACATCATGAATATGCTCCTGGTTTTGGTTTGCACCTTTGCATTCATTTCATTTTCATTTCATTTCTTTCTCTTATGCTAACTTTTCAGGTGGTATGTACTTTGAGAAGTGAATTTGCCTTCACTTCTCACAATCTCTTCCCATCTATTTTATGCATCCTTGCTGCATTTTACTTTTTCTTTAGAGTGAGCTTGCTAATTCATGTTCCTTCTTCACTTTATTTCTTCAAGTAACATATCTTCTTAAGTGAAGTAAGTTAGCTTGTTTCTTCTGCTTCTCCTCCTTTCATCTGTTTTTTCCTTGGTGGCTCTTCTTGAAGATCTCTTGCAAGTATCATAAACCCTAGGAAAACCCAAGCATGTTAACAATTAGGGTTTGATTAGTCCTCCATTTAGTTTTGCCTTTGTGTCATCTTTTGTGTCTCTCCTCTCATCTCATAATCAGGGACTAAACCTTCAAGGTTTTAAGGCTTTGTGATTAAGATTATGCATGCATCCTTCTCTTAGGATGGAGTGTATAACTTTAATCCTAAGTGTTAAACCCTTAATGTGTTTAAATCCATTAATAAATTCATATAATAATCACTAAGACATCAAGCTTGTAACTTGGGCCTTGCATTAGGGTTCTAATTTTTCCTTAATTGGTTAAGAAGGACTAACCCTAGTGTTAACGGACAAGTCCCCCTCATGTTGTCTTGCAAACCATAAAATTCACTTCTTAATCTTATCATTAACTAAAATCCAATTTAATAAAGGCTTGTTTGTCATGAAGTTAATCCATAATCATGGATTAAGTTGAGGTATCTTCCTCAGCTTAAATGTTCTCATCTATTATCCTTCTATTAGGATGGTGTAATGGGTCCATTAAATCCTTGATTATGGCTTAAACTCATTACTTAACACTAAACAAAAACTCCAAAAACATCTAAATAATCATAAGTAGGTTAATGATCTTAATCCTACATCATGGTGATTAAGTGTGAGGTGTTTACTTCATACTTCAGGTATTCTCATTACCCCTAATCAGAGGGAAGATGTGATGAGTTTACTAACCCTTAGTTTAGGCTTAAGCTCATTTTCTTATGACAAACTCCAAAAAGAAATAAAAGATTGAAAACACAAAAACAAACAATAATCGTCTCCTTCGGGATTCTTTTCTCACCTCATTCACTCATAAACGAGAACTCGCTTCTTCCATCTAATGCAAGACAGTTAGCACCTGAGCTAGACAGGTCATACACTTGAGCATAGATAAGTAAGCAGTTCACAAGTCAATTTATTTGTCAGTCTCTTTGAGTCGAACTACGGTGTTCTTACTTCCTCATTGCACGAGAGGATACGTAGGCATAACTTAACAGTTATCGAACAAAAGTCTTTGTATATTCCCCATCTTCCAGCATTAGTCTTTTAAGCCTCATTGTCTTGAGCATTGCACTCTTTCATTACACTGACACTCCTTTTCTTCACTTCACACTTCTTTTGCACTGACACTTGTATATTTCTTTTTTCAGCTTTTGCACACAGAATAGCACTGACACTACCCCTTTAAACACAAACTTTCAAGCGTGGATCCCGTCGAGTACGACGGACAGTCTGGGTGCTAATACCTTCCCAGGTTGTAACCAACCCCCTTTCTCAGTTTCTCTGGTTCGCGACCGTCTTATCCATATCTTTCTAGGTTTATGTAGCATTACCTTTCCTTCGGGATAAAAATGCCTAGATGGCGACTCTTTTCAGTTCATCTTCATGTTCTCCCTTTCGCCAACCGTTCGCGTCTGTACCCCTTCTGACACTTGTGACATGTTTTGGAATATTGATAGCAGTCAGCTTCCATGGTAGACCAATAGTAACCCGCTCTCAATATCTTCTTTGTCATGGTATGACCACTAGAATGAGTGCCAAAGATCCCATCATGCATGTCTTCCATAATCTCTGTTGCTTCCTTCTTATCCACACAACGAAGCAAAGTAGAATCATGATTGCGCTTGTACAAAATTTCGTTACTCAAGAAGAACTTAGCAGAAAACCTCGTCAGAAACTTCTTATCATTGACAGATGCCCCTTCAGGGAACTCCTGAGCTTCAAGATACCTTTTTACTTCATAGAACCAAGGCTTTCCCTCTACTCCTTCTGTATCAATCTCATTACAATATGCAGGCTTCTCAAATCTATCAATAGTAATTCTGTGAGCTTCATCATCCCAACTAATCTCAAACATAGATACCATGGTGGCTAATGCGTCTGCCAACTGATTCTTTTCTCGTGGAATATGTCCAAAGGTAATCTCTTCAAAGTACGGGATCAAAGACAACACATGTTCTCTGTAAGGAATGAGATTTGGGTGCTTGGTATCCCAATCTCCTTTAATCTGACTAACTACCAGAGCTGAATCTCCATATACGTCCAGAAACTGAATCTTCATTTCAATGGCAGCTTTGATACCCATGATACATGCCTCATACTCAGCCATGTTATTGGTACAATAGAAACAAAGTCTAGCAGTAATTGGGGTATGACAACCTTCAGGGGAAATGATCACAACACCAACACCATTACCAAGCGCATTAGAAGCTCCATCAAAAACTATAGTCCATCGGGATCCCTGTTCAGGTCCGTCATATTGTCCAGGTTCTTTAGTAACAATCATAATGTCTTCATCCGGGAACTCAAAATTCATAGACTGATAATCATCCACTGCCTGATGAGCTAAATGATCAGCTACCACACTGCCCTTAATGGCCTTTTGAGTAGTGTATTGTATATCATATTCTGTTAAAATCATTTTCCATCTCGCTATTCGTCCAGAGAGAGCAGGTTTCTCAAATATGTACTTGATTGGATCCACCTTTGAAATCAACAAGGTAGTATGAGTCAACATATATTGTCTTAGTCGGTGAGCAGCCCATGCCAAAGCGCAGCAAGTTTTCTCGAGCAGTGAGTATCTTGTTTCACAGTCGGTAAACTTTTTGCTAAGGTAGTACATTTCCTGCTCTTTTCGACCAGACTCGTCATGTTGCCCCAACACACACCCCATTGAGTTGTCTAATATTGTTAAGTACATAATTAAGGGTCTTCCATCAACTGGTGGCATCAAAATTGGAGGTTTTTATAGGTATTTCTTGATCTCATCAAAGGCTACCTGGCACTCGTCATTCCATTCCATTACCTGATCTTTCTTCAGCAACTTGAAGATTGGCTCACAGGTAGCAGTTAATTGGAAAATAAATCTTGCAATGTAATTCAGCCATCCCAAGAAATCTCTGACTTCCTTTTCAGTACGGGGAGCAGGCATCTCTTGTATAGCTTTTACTTTGCAGGATCCACTTCAATACCCTTTTCATTGAGAATGAATCCCAAGAGTTTACAAGACCTAACTCCAAAAGTACACTTGTTTGGATTCAATCTCAGTTTATACTTCTTCAACCTCTCAAACAACTTGCACAGATGATCAAGGTGTTGTTCCTCATTCTAGGACTTGGCTATCATATCATCCACATATACCTCTATCTCATGGTGAATCATATCATGAAACAAAGCCACCATAGCATGCTGATATGTTGCCCCAACGTTCTTCAAACCAAATGGCATCACCTTATAACAAAAAGTGCCCCATTGTGTAACAAATGTAGTCTTCTCCATATCTTCTGTTGCCATCTTAATCTGATTGTAACCAGAGAAACCATCCATGAAAGAGAATACCTTATGCTGAGCGGTGTTGTCTACCAAAACATCAATATGTGGAAGCGGAAAGTCATCTTTAGAACTAGCCTTATTCAAATCCTTGTAATCCACACACATGCGTACCTTACCATCCTTCTTAGGTACTGGTACCACGTTTGCAACCCATTGAGGATAAGAAGTCACAGCTAAAAACCCTGCATCAAATTGTTTCATCACCTCTGCTTTAATCTTTTCTGACATTTCAGGACGCGTGCGACGAACCTTTTGCTTCTTTGGACGACAGTCTTCTTTTACCGGCAGACGGTGAACCACAATGTCAGTATCCAACCCTGGCATATCTTCATACGACCAAGCAAAGATCTCCACATAATCACGTAACATCTGGATTAATCTGTTCTTAACACCACCTTCTAATTCAGCCCCTATCTTGACCTCTTTCTTGTTTTCCTCAGTTCCCAGATTCACAACTTCAATTGGCTCTTCATGTGGCTGTATAGCTTTCTCTTCTTGTTGTAACAACCTAGCAAGCTCTACAGGTACTTCACAATCTTCCTCTTTTCCATCTTCAGCTTGATAGATCGGATTCTCGAAATTATAATTGGCAATAGTAGAACTGTTATCAACAGGATCCAGATTGGATGAGGATCTGCATTTTAGTGATGTGGGTGTGTGTAAGAACACATAGGTGATAAAATAGAAATAGTAATAAGAGAAAGACAAGGAGCACAATATTTACGAAAACGAAACGTCCATTGACTTTATTGAATGAAGTATGCAAATGAAATGACATCCCGAAACAAGCATACCATTGTGCCCCGGGTAAGGCACAAGGCTTAAAAGGTTTTATTGTTCGAAATTACAAACTTAAAACAGAACACAGTAATAGTATTTACTCCTGACTAAAGGAGATAGGAATAACGTCTTCAACCTTCCAATTGTTGAGCCCATCACCCATGGTAGGAAAGATCCAATCATCCAGGTTGTAGTCTTCATCATGGTCACCCACAACATTGATTTGATCTCTTATGACCTCTTGATTAGTGATACGAACAACACGAGCACGACGAACAATCCTCTGAGATTCTACAGTGAAACCCAAACCAAACTTGTTAGACTTGTAAGGGATGTTGGGAAGCTGACCCCAAATAGCAGAACCACCTTTTTCAACCACAGCCTTAGCATCTTTGAGGGAGGCCATTGCAGGAGGTATTCTAGTAACCACAGGAGCTCTTTCAGAAACAGGGACAGACTGAGGAACAGAAGCAGAGCAAGGAACAACTTCAAATGTTTGACACGGAGTTTCAACCAATTCACCCTCCATTTCTACATATTTGAAAGTATTCACATGGCTAACCATGTACTCTTCTTCACCATAGACAGCGACAATTTTGTTTTTCACCATATATTTCAACTTCTGATGCAAGGTGGAAGTCACAGCACCTGCCACATGGATCCAGGGGCGCCTAAGAAGACAAGAATACGCAGGACGAATATCCATCATATAGAAAGTAGAGTTGAAGACTTGAGAGCCTACTTTGATTGGGAGGTGTACTTCTCCATGGACCACTCTTCTTGAACCATCAAAGGCCCTCACCACCATATTACTTGGTTTTAACACAACATCCTCAGGACTGAGCTTGTCTAGAACATCTTTAGGGAGCACATTTAATTAAGAACCATTGTCCACCAGCACATGAGACAAATTAGTGCCCTTAAATTCAATGGAGATATGCAGAGCTCTGTTATGATTTCTCTTGGCATGAGTTAGATCAGCATCAGAAAAACCCAGACCATTATCACTAGTCAGATGTGCAACACAATTCTCAAATTGATCCACATAAATTTCATTAGGCTCATGAGCAGTCTTTAAGAACTTGATTAAGGCTTTAGCATGGGCCTCAGAACACAGCAGCAAAGATAACATGGAGATTTTGGAGGGAGTATGCCCCAACTGGTCAACAATATCATAATCACTTTTGTGAATGATCTTCAGTACTTCTTCCATCTGTTTAGAAAGATTTTCAGCAGTTGATGCCCCAGCTTGCACAGGTTCAATCATAGGACCTTTGCCCCGAACATCAGTACTTGGCCCAGAATTAGAGGTATGAGCTGAAGTAACTGTACTTTTAGAGGTATCTTGAGGAGAGAAAATTCTTCCACTTCTGGTGACCTTACTAGATCCATCAATATTGTCCACATCAAGACTAACATCAGTAACAGGTGCATCAGTCAAAGGCTCTTGTTTGACACCACGGATATAAACGTCAGAACCATAATTCCAGGGTATAGCTTTATCAGAAGTATAAGGAACAGGGCCAGGAGTGGTAATGATCATGGGAGCCACTCTAGCTTCAGCAACAATCTTCATAGGGCCTTCAGCAGTAATCTTGACAGGACCCTTAGAGGTGATCCTGACAGGACCTTTGGAGGTAATCTTCACTGGTACTTTATCAACCATAGCTACATCTTCAAGCTTCGTGTTTCGAGTCAGATGTTCACACATACTTTCCACCGAAGGAGTCCTCTCAAACAATATAGTGTAATTTTCCATGAGGCGTTGAATACCATCTTTCAACTTCCAACAACTATCAGGTTTATAGGCACAGTAAAAACAGTCTTCCTTGCAACCTGGAAAGAACCCAACCTGCACTAGCTTCTTCTTGATAATGGATAGAGGAGTAGTCAAATTTGCTACTGAGGAAACATATGAAACCTCATCAACAGCATTAACAGTCTTCTCATGATTGGGCATAGGAGCAGTGATCACATTTGGGGTCCCAGGAGGGTCAAATTCAATTTCCCCGGCTTCGATCATGTCTTGAATCTTGTTTTTCAACACCCAACAGTTGTTGGTGTCATGTCCCGGACTATTAGAATGATACGCACATCTTGCATTAGGATTGTACCGAGGAGAGGATGTATTAGGATTCTGAGGAGGATCCCTTAAAGTAATTAGCTCCCCTTTCAACATGTGTTGCAAGGCTTGGGCTAGTGACATGTTGATCTTGGTGAACTGTCTTCTAGGCTTCTGTTGATTGTTCTGTTGTTGCTCTGGTGCTGTAGGGGCAGGATTGGAGATGTGAACTGCTCCCACAGATTGGTGACTCCTGTTACGACTATGTTGACCATACACAACATTAGACTCCTTCTTTCCACTAGGGGGCTTCTTAGCAGTGCTTGATGAAGAGGCACCCACCTGTATCTTACCACTTCTTATCCCATTTTCCACACGTTCTCCAGTCATTATCAGCTCAGTGAAACCAAATGATCAGCTTCTAATGAGGTGACTATAAAAAGGACCATTCAGCGTTCTCATAAACATATCCACCAGCTCCCTGTCAGTCAGAGGAGGTTGAACTCTGCCAGCCAGATCTCTCCATTTCTGGGCATACTCTTTGAAACTCTCCTTAGCACCCATATACATGCTTTGGAGCTGCATGCGAGTTGGTGCTAAATCAACATTATATTGGTATTTCCTATAGAAGGCCTCAGCAAGATCATTCCAATCATGAATATTAACACTTTCAAGTTGATAATACCATTCCAATTGAGCTCCAGATAAACTCTCTTGGAAGAAATGAATCCACAACTTCTTATCAGCAGTATGTGGTTGAATCCTCCGGACATAGGACCTCAAGTGCAGCTTAGGACATGAAACACCATCATACACCACAAAAGTAGGAACCTTGAAGCCAATAGGTATAACCACTCCAGAAACTAAACTCAAATCTTCAAAATCAAGCCCAGAAGATTTTTGTAGCTCCATAGCGTTCATTCTGTCTACCAACATCTTATACTTCTCCTCACTAGTAGGATCATGATAATAGTTCTCCTCAGAATCAGAATCTTCTACAGTATCATGGAGACTACCTCCTTCTCTCTCATAATTTTCAGACTCAAAATCCTCAACCTCTTCTTTTGTCTTGACAAGACCTCTGAACCTTCTACCCAGGTTGATGAGGCCCTCTGATTTTCTAGTATTTTTCTTCTTCTTAATCAGAAGTGCCTTCAGCTCATCTTGCCCCTTGGACAAGTTCAGGATCATTTCTTGAAATTGTGCATTCTGAGCCTGGAGATCCTTAACAGTTTGTTCGAGAGCCATTTCTGCTGAAATAAACAGCGAGAAGATAAGATACATGTTCATAATAAACCTGTATTGCAATGTTTTCAAGGACCGCATGATTTAAATTTGTTTAAACAATCAGAAATGAAACTTTTATTAGTAAGCAATAAACTTGTTTTCCCCTTGGGCTTACAATAAAATGAAATAAATACAAAGATGGGGTTTTAAGTCTCCCATGGACGTTTCCTCTTTGTATTGAGGTATGTGTTGAGATTCCGCTCTTCGTGAAGTTGTCTTGTCAGCTCCAAGATTCTTTCTTGACTAGCTTTGAAATGAGTCTCAAAAGTATCCCTTTGTTCCTTCAACTGGATCTAGGACCTCTGCAACTCTTCCATGTCAGTGGGCATGTCTGGATGAAGAATGATATAAGGAGTATCTCCTTCAGCAACAGGCTCCATGGTAACTGGCAAGATAGCAGGATATGGCATCATAAGAGTCTGAGCACGTGCTCGTACCCATCTGAGATAAGGTTCCATAGGAATGGAATACTTTGGTTCCAGAGTCTTGTTGTCAACCTTGTTCACTTTACCCCAAGCTCGCATGAACCTTTGACGGTAACCTTGCTGATCGTTGTCGTAGTCGAACACAATACCCTGAATAAGCATGTCATGAGGACCATTACTCCGAGCATAACCAAACTGACGTAGAGCTAAAGAAAGGTTGAAAGTAATGCCCCTCTTATGCCAAGGAGTGGCACATTAGGGAATTCCCTACAATGGTCAATGATAGTAACATTCTCCATGGATCTAGAGCACCAATGAATGTATGCATGAGAAAGTGACATGATCCTCTTGGACCACCTTAACCCTTGTTCATTCTTCATCACTGATCGAGGAAGGTGAGAAATAAACCACCTAGACGGTAGAGGTATGCAGCACATCAGAGTTCCTCGTGCCTTCATGGTACGGGTATGGAGAGAATGTAAGATGTCTCCAAGTAATGTAGGCACTGGATTGCGATTCAGGAATAAGTTGATGGTGTGTACGTCTATGAGCTGGTCTGGATTAGGGAACAACACTAGGCCATAGATTAATAAGGCCAAGATCTCCTCAAAAACATCATAACTCATAGACTTAAAGAACACTTGAGCTTTATCTATCAATACCTTAGCAAGAATACACTTAACTTCGCTTCTCATCTCTAGGACAATGTCTGATTTCTTCAGATGTAGGGCTGCAACAATGACTTCAGGTTTAGGCTCTTTTTCTAAGCCTGTGAAGAGTCTTTGATCAAGTATAGGTATACCCAGTAGTTTAGAGAACTCCTACATTGTAGGAACCAGCTGATAGTCGGGGAATGTGAAGCAATGGTGTTTAGGATCAAAGAACTGAAACAAGACACTCATCATGTCTTCATTAAATCCTGAGGTAACCAATTCTTTAAGCTTAGAAGGTATTCCTACAAAGTTGATCCGGATAGTATTCCTACGAGCAGAAGCCATGACCTTTAACAAAGAACAAAGATAAATCCTTTGGTCCTTGAAATGGTTAGTGAAAATGCTATGCTTATGATGCATGATGATGTTATGATGTTATGCTCAATCACAAACATGTGGCACAGACAAACAAGTCACACCATAGCCCTAGGTTTAGAGGCTTGCATGAGGTTTAAAGGTAAGTACCCTTCCCTGAAGTTTAGTTGGTTCATCATGTCCTACAAAAGTAACCAGGTTCTAAGGGATCTCAATATCACTGATCCTTCCCAAGGGTGGTTGTTCAGTAGGCAACTTACTTGCCAACCAAAACCCTCCAAGTTTAGGATCTCAATGAGCGTAGTATCGAGTATCAACCAACTTCAGTCTTCACCAAAGCCGGCTATCTCACTACTTTCTAAAGGCCAAGATGGGATGACTAGGGTTCTAAAAGTCAGTTAGTGTATTGACAACATATGGCAGCCTCATATTATCCTCAACTTACTTAAGGAACATAAGCACTAACCAAGAAGTCACACTAACTATGGCCACCATATCAACCATATCGGTAAACGTCGTACAGTTTCCTTGGTCTATTGCCATTTACCTAAGGTACACTAGATCCGGGTTAGGATCTTTCATACATAAAGCCCAACCAGTAATATAAAGCAAACAAGGCAAACAATTTAAGTGATCTAATTCCTAAGGGTACCCCTCTTTTATTAAATCCCCAGCAGAGTCGTCAGTTCTGTAACACGGTGGGAGAACTGACTTTCTATAAATGTTGCGGATAGCAAGAGTCGCCTCCGACTTTTATTTTATCCATAAGGAAATGACATAAAAGAACAGGAAAGACCTATTTTAAAAGACTTGAGTTCGGGGGGGGGGGGGGGGGTAGGTTATACAAAGGGAAGGTGTTAGCACCCTTTATATCCATGGGCTCTTAGTTACTTAGCTCACTTAAATTGTTTTTGAAGAGTGTAGTGTGTGATTAGAAATTTTCTAAGTACTTTGTAATGATCCTCGTATGGATGTATACAAAGCCTTATTTTGAAAAATGTTTAGGAAAGTGAGGTGTGAAAAGTAATTTGAAATGTGAGCAAGCAACTAAGAGGTACCTACCCTAGATTAAGTCTTTCGTGTTCTTGTATGTTCTTTCAATGGTAAGACTATCCCTATTATTAAGGAATAGGTAGTCATTACCTTGGATGTGAGTTAAGGGACATGCGTAGGGTCATCGTATAGTCATAGAAGGCAACTTAAGGGATGTCTTTAGCAATTCGTAGGGACTATCATCATTTATTCGAAGGGACAAGATCATTATTCCGTAGGCAACCTCGAAGGGACTTGATCTTTTAAACTGTAGGGACTTGATGATTTTATGAAGGGACTTTGCTTAAGACACCCCTATATTCGAGGGACTTGGCCATTTGTTTTAAGGCAACTGAGAGGGGTAACCTAGGAAGTGCAAGATGGCAATCAAAGATCGACTTACGCGTGTGAGTGTTTATATTCAAATATTTAGCTTATTTTAAATTAATTTTCTAAGTTATTTTTAATCACATTTAGGTTATACACACCCTAAGGTTACTAACCATACAATAAAATATTTACAAAATATAATAAAGACGGAAAATAAACCTACAAGTATTACATGGCTTTAGCAGATACATAATAATCAAATAAAAATAATAATAGATAAAAATAATAAATAAACAATAATAAAATATTAGCAATAAATAAAATAATAGCAATAATAATAATGATAATAATAATGAATAAATAAATCAAAATTAAAATTTAAAAGAGAAATTATTTTTAGGTTAAACAAATATTAGAAATTTTTTAGAGATTAATTAAGAAAATATAATAATTTAATAATAATATTAAGAAAAACATTAAATTATTTACATAATAATAAAAATAAGGGTTAATATATTAATTAGGGTTTAGAAAAAATAAATTAAATTTTAGGGTTAATAGAAAAATTAGGGTTAGTATTTTAATTAAGAAAATTAGGATTAAGAATTTAGGTTTAAAGAATTAATTAAAACTTAAGTAAATTATATACAAATTATATAATAAAAATTAATATCATAATAAAAATTATTAGAAAGAATAATTAATATTTATTTAGAAAAAATATTATGTACTTAAGTTGAAATTAGGGTTAATTAATTAGTTAATTAGTTAATTAGATGATTAAATAATATAATTATATAATAATTAAATTAAGAAAAGAAAAATAAAATAAAACAAAAACAGAGTTTAAAAAAAATATGGGAGGCCTGGATTTGAACCCAGGACCTCCCCATTACCAGTTTGATGGGGTACCACTAGGCTGCGTGCGTCAGTTGGTTAAGGAATGATCTAAGCATATTATATAAGAAACCTGCAAAAAAGATTGATTTAATACAAAAAATTTGTCCATGGACTGATTCGATCGCCCGCCCTCAATGTCATACGCTTCGCTTCTTGCCACTGGACTACATGCGTTATGGTGATGTTAAATTGAAACAACATTTTAATAAAATAAACCCAAATTTAAAATTCAGATTTCGCGCCCTCCTTCATCTTCAACCTCTGTCCGTCGTTTTAGACTTTTAGTGACACTTTTCCGTCACTAAAGCCTATAGTGACGGATTCTCTTCGTAGCTATAGGTCCTGGAAATTCAAAAACATAGAATACACAATATAAATTCATTCCAATGGTTTAAGTCAATCATAGCATGTCTTCTAAGTCCAATTAAGGCCTCAATTTCAAACGAAATCATTTGTAGCTAGGGTCCCTGATTTTGGACCTTCGAAACCCTAATAATGGTATATCATTGATCCTGCACCAAAACTCAAATCAAACCAACCAGAAACATTTTAAACATCAATATGAACAACAATATACAATCAAATTCCATTTAAACAACACATATAATAAAAATCGAAAATCAAGATTTCAAGTTCAAATGTGAATTCGGTTTATGCATTCTTGAATGGTTTTGATGCTATTGATGATTGGAACATGTTTAGGAGACCTCAAGGAACGATTCTACACCTCTAATCCTCTTGTTAATGCCCTAAATCAATGAAACCGAATTTCACTTTTCCTCCATATGGCTAAAGACACCCTACAGTTGCCTATATCCAGATGACCCTACCAATGTCCCTTAACAAATCCAAGGTAATGACTACCTATTCCTTAATAATAGAGATAGCCTTACCATTGAAAGAACATACGAGAACATGAAAGGCTTAATCTAGGGTAGGTTTCTCTTAAGTTGCTTGCTCACTTTTCAAAAACACTCTTTACACCCCACTTTTCAAACAATTTTCAAAAACAAGGCTTTGTATACATCCATACGAGGATCATTACAAAGTACTTAGAAAGTTTCTAATCACACACTACACCTTTTCAAAACAATTTAAAGTGAGCTAAGTAACTAAGAGCCCATGGATAACCATGGATATAAAGGGTGCTAACACCTTCCCTTTATATAACCTACCCCCCCGAACTCAAGTCTTTTAAAATAGGTATTTCCTGTTCTTTTATGTCCTTTCCTTATGGATAAAATAAAAGTCAGTGGTGACTCTTGCTATCCGCAACATTTATAGAAAGTCATTTCTCCCACCATGTTACAATTGGTGTATGAAAGCCTCAGCCAAATCTTTCCGATTTCTAATGGTTGCCCTAGTCAGATGAGAGTACCACTCACGGGATGCCCCTGTCAAGCTATCCTCAAAATAGAACATCCATAACTTTTCATCCATAGTGTAAGCCTTTAATCTTCCCAGGAAAGATTGAAGATGGGTGCGAGGGCAAGATGTTCCATTATATCTTTCGAAGCAGGGAGGTTTGAATTTGTGAGGAATTCTAACCCCCTCCACTAGCCCCATATCCATAACATCAAACTCTAAGGAGTTTTTAGACTCCAGAGACCTCAACGTTTCTTCTATCTCGTCCAGCCGACGATCATAGACTTCATCTCCTGCCCCAACTACAGTGAATTGTTCCTCCTGAGGGTCCTCTTGCAAGGCACGCCCTCCAGCATTACCCTGGGTATTCCTAATAGCATTAATGTCAGGGTTGAGATGAGGTCGAAACTTCGGGGGATTAGTACGAGGTTGTACATGATCATTGTTGCTGGTACCCCCTGTACCTGGGTGGTTTTCTTCAGGAGTTTTCTGCTCGACCAACTCTCTTAATCTTTCCTGGCTTTGGGCCAATCCAGTCATTACTGCCATGAACTGGTTCATCTATGCCCTCATTTCAGTTCTTTCATTAGCCACCTGGGTTCTCACATCAGTCAGATCTTGTTGAACACGGTCCTTTTGTAAGCTCGGAAGGTTGTTTCTTGTACGATACCGATGAACTCTGTTGATGGGGAAGACTCTCCTATGAGCAATGTTTCCTGAAACCACATCAAAGTGAGAAAACAACAAACAAAAACCTACAAAACAAAGAAATGGGGTTAGTATGCAATGCAGGATGTCTATTTGTCTTTCAAGGGTATCCGGTTTGGTTCTTTGGTTTTGACCTTCCAGACCTCGAGGAATGATGATGCTGTAGAGAAATGAAGCCCACGGAATAACACTCAAACCATATATTACAAAATGTAAAGATACATAGTTTTAATTACAACAAGTCCCCATGGTGGGTCAAAATACAACAACAAAAGCAAAACTACAAATGAAATGAAGTACAAATACAAAAAATCAAACATCCAGTCCATAATCATCCTCTCTGACTTCCTTCAGGAGAGCATCAATCACTAGGCCAATTGGGTGCTCTGTGATGGTCCTGATAAGAAGATTCCTGGTGGCAATAGCATTTGTCAACTTCTTGTACTTGTCTTGGTCTTTTGATCTCTTCAACTCTGCCCAGAATTTTAATTCAGAGATTTCCTTATGTGCTGCTAACAAGGCTTCCTGATTCTTCTTCTCATTAGCTTCCAGTAGCTCTATCTTAGCCTGTGTCTTCTGATCTTCCTGTGAACGAGCCTCAGTGATTCTGATCCATCTAGCCTGACTCTCTTCCAAGTAGTGCTCAACTCTGGCCTTCTGAATCTTGGCTTCCTTGCAAGCATTCTTCAACACTAACTCCCCTGCTCTAGCCCTTCTGATGTAATCATCTGTCTTCTCAATCTTGGTCATATGCTCGATCCGGAGCTTCTCCAACCTATCATTGTCCAGAAGACTATCATTCCTCTCCCAGAGGGTCTTCTTTAGAGCTTTAGAAAGCTGAGTATTCCTTTCCTTCAACTTCTTAAACTCCTCTAAACTGACTGTAACTATAGGCTCTACTACTAATAGTCCAGGCACATCCTCCAAGGTGAATGGCATGCGGGTGATCTGTCCTCTGATGCGAGACCAATCAATGTACTGTGCTGAAGCTATGTTGTTGCACTTGCCAAGAATGGCAGTCCCTTTTGTCTGAATGTTGTCCCAAGCCCAAGTTGCTTGTCAGGCAATGGCATGGTTATACTGAATATCACAGTAAAGGGTTTCTGATAAGTCCTGCTCTCTTGGTGGATGTACCAAGGCATACCCTAATTGCCTTTTGAACAGCAAATGATTGTAGTTGATGCAACCCTTCACTCCAATCAGGGGTACATTGGGATACTGCCCACAGCTGGTGATTATGTCTCTGCCCTTGGTGCTCTGAGTGCACCATCTGATGTCTTCTAATGTAAGGGCAATCATTCTTTTAGCCCAGTTTCTTGACTGATGAGGATTCAAGAAAACTTTTGTCTTTGGCAAGTGCCTCAATAACCAACAATAGAAAAGAGGTGCACAACATCTGAATAATCTTCCATTCTGCTTCTCATTCCTTTGATGCACTGAGTAGTAAAAATCCCCTAGCAAGGTGGGAACTGGATTCTTCAGCAAGAAGAGATGGATAGAATTCTTGCTTACAAACTTAGGCTCATCTGCAAACAAGATGATACCATATATGCTAAGGTCCAAGAGAGCATAAACAGTATCCCACTTCCCTGCTGCAACATGGTTGGTGGCCTGAGTGATCAAGAAGTCCAAATGGAGGCCTGGGATTCCAGCCTTGGTGGTCATATTCTGATCAATGATGGTGGTTTCCAAATACAGGGCCTTAGCTATATCCTCATTCCTGGGAGCAGTCATCTCAGGGTTGAAAGAAATCCCTCTCCTGATGGGGACACCCAACAACATGGAAAACTCCTCTAGCAAAGGGCCCAACTAGAAATCTGGAAAGGTAAAGCACCTGAGCGGAGGGTCATAGAACTGAAGGCAGGTGTGGATCATACTCCTCTGTGATGCATCCAAGTCCATAATCATGTCCATAATGCCACCATAATGTTCCCTGAATAAAGGGACATGATCAGGAGTGATGAGTGTCTGAATCTGCCTGATGCCTGCCAGAGTGGGCTCAAAGAAATGGTATGTGATGTTGCTCTTCCTGGATGGGTCCATGCTGGTAATGGATGCTGAAGGAAACAACTGAGGAGAACTGCTGATGAAGGCAACTGAAGAAGATGCTGAAGAGAATCTCTGATGAAGATAGCTGGTGAAGATGGCTGATGCAGAAGAACATTCAAAACCAAACCAAATAAGATGTGGATACCCTGTAAAACAAATAGACAAATGTTAAAATGATGCAACATGATGTATGCAGAATGAAACGCAAGGGTTTGTGATCAAGTGTTGGATCTGTTATCTTCCTTGATAAGGTCCATGTGTGTTCATAAGTCCAGATGAAGGCTTAGAGAACCAGTAACCAGGTGGGGGATTCAAATAAAGAGTCACAAATCCAGGGTTTCACAAGAATAGTCCAAAATGATGTGACCTTAACAATATCAGTAACAGGGTATGATGAGGCCAAGGGTTCCTGCAAACCTATAAACATCCCAACCCCCTCACTGGTATTGTTCTAGAACAAGGATCCTCAGACTTGGATCAGTTATGAGAAATGTAAACACTTCTAACCCGGAGGTACAATGTTTACAATAATCATAAAGGATCCTCCTCTAATTCACCTCAGATGCTGAAGGTCATAAAAATGTCATCCAGACTTAGCAGGCTTCCTAGATAACCCTAATACTACAGGAAATCTGTAGCACAAAGTTCTCAAGAAGAAACCCATGTCTGAATCGTGTTTCATATTCCCGCACTAGACCAAAATGGAATGGGAAAGAATATGAAGCCAATCTATCCTATGTGTCACTCAGGTTCCCGGTATGGAACCTTACTCACAGAGTATCCCTCCCAATCAAGTCAAAAAAGATCCAACACATGATATGATGATAATAGTATGAAATGCATAAAAACAGTAAATGAAAGCAGTAGATAAAGCTGTACATAAAGCAATAAATAAAGCAATAAACAACAAGCACAAGTAGCACATAACACCCCCATAAACAAAAATCAAACAAGCGCTAGGAGAAACCCATAAAAAAGAACCAGAAGCCCTGATTGCAAGATTCCCCAGCAGAGTCGCCAAGCTGTCGCTCCCAAAGATTTGCATCCCGGTGCAGACCCGAACGGTCGGAGAAAAGAGAAAATGAACATGAATGTGAATTGAAAAGAGTCGCCAGCTAGGCATTTTTATCACGAAGGAAAGGTAATGCTGCATAAACCTGGAAAGATATGGATAAGACGATTGCGAACCAGAGAAACTGAGAAAGGGGGTTGGTTACAACCTGGGAAGGTATTAGCACCCAGATCGTCCGTCGTACTCGATAGGATCCACGCTTACAAGATTGTGTTTAAAAGGGGTAGGTGTATGTGCTATCTGTGTGCAAAAGCTAGGAAATGAATGTACAGGTGTCAGTGCAAAAAAAGTGAATGCTCAGGAACTGAGGCTTAGAAAATAATGCTAAATGAGGGGGACGACAAAGAGACTTTTGTTCGATAACTGTTAAGTTATGCCTACGTATCCTCTCGTGCAATGAGGAAGTCAGAACACCGTAGTTCGACTCAAAGAGACTGAAAAATGAATTGACTGTGAACTGCTTGCTAGTCTATGCTTAAGTGTATGACTCGTCTGGCTCAAGTGCTAATTGTCTTGCATTAGACGGAAGAAGCAAGTTCTCGTTTATGAATGAGTGTGATGAGAAAAGAATCTCGGAGGAGACGATTATTGTTTGTTTTTTTGTTTTCAGTTTTGTTATTGTTTTTGGTGTTTTTCATAAGTTTAACGAGCTTAAGCCTAAATCAAAGGCTTGTAGACTCATTATATCCTCCCTAATTAGGGATAATGAGCCTACTTAAGTATGGGATAAGCATCTCAACTTAATTAACATGATGATGTAGGATTAAGATCATTAACCTACTTGTGATTATTTAGATGTTTTTGGGTTTTTGTTTAGTGTTAAGTAATGAGTTTAATCTCTAATCAGGGATTAGTGAACTCATTACACCATCCTAATAGAAGTATAATAGATGAGAACACTTAAGCTGAGGAAGATACCTCAACTTAATCCATGGTTAGGGATTAAATTCATTATATAACAAACCTTTATTAAATGGATTTTAATTAAAGGGTGAGATTAAGAAGTGGATTTTATGGTTTGTAAATCAACTTGAGGAGGACTTGTCCATTAAACACTAGGGTTAGTCCCTCTTAACCATAAGGAAGAGATAGAACCCTAATGTAAGGCCCAAGTTACAAGATAAAGTCTTGGTGATTATTAATGTGTTTTGATTAAGAGGTGTAACCAAATTAAAGGTTTAACACTAAGGATTAAAGTTATACACTCCATCCTAATAGAAGGATGCAGGCATAACCCTAACTCCAAAGTCCTAAAGCTTTAAGAGTTTATTCTCTGATTATTGAGATGAGAAGAGACTCAAGGAGACTCAAAGGTAAAAAGCTAGGGGAGACTATATACAACCCTAAAAGTTATCATGCTTGGACATCCTATGGTTTGTGAGGTTTAAGAGAAAAGATCTTCAAGGAAGCCACCCATGGAAGAAGCAGATGAAAGGAAGAGGAAGCAGAAGAACAAGTTACTTACTTCCTAAGAAGATACGTAACCTAAAGGAAGAAAGTGAGAAAGATGGAGCATAAGTGAATTTGATTCACTTCAAAGACATGTAAAATGAATATGAATGAGATAAGAAGAAATGGAAGTGAAGGCAAGTCCACCTCCCACAATAACTTACAAAAAGCTCCTGAAAAGTTAGTATGAAAGCACAAGACAAAAAGGATAAAGAAATGAATTAAAATGAGATTAAATTACCAAAGTCAGAAGTGATTATGCAATTTAAATTGCATATGAGATGATGCAATGCCATACAATGTGCATATGAATGATCATACAAAGATGGGATGTCATGAAAGCATGCTTGGAAGCATGAAAACACATGGATGTTTATGAAATGAAATGAATGTAACACATGGAAAATGAATGAAGAAATGATCAAGCAAGATTCTAACATGTCCTAAGATGTCTAAGATGAAATATGAATACTTGAAATATCATGGCAAGTTCATGTGATGATGAATATGCAAGGTGAATGCAAATGAACATGAGAAATTAGGGTTTTATGGACATGTGAGATGCCAATGAGCAAAACAGAAGCATGCAACATGATAAAATTTGAAATCAAGCTTAAACAAACCCTAATCCCATATAATGTCACACCCCAAAGGAGAAGGTCAGAAGCCTAACCTATTGAAAGTTATTATTTTCCTAAGTTTGCTAGGGTTTTTGGGTGATCCAAAAGGAAAAATGCAAATCAATTTGAAAATGCAAGATAAATTCATGAGGAAAATAACTTATAAACTAAATTCAATATGTGACACAATGAAAAAAGAATCAAGTTCAAACTCTTCATGGTTAGACAGAAATAATTTTTCAAAGTTAGGGTTAGAAAATGTGATTTTAATGAACCCTAATTCAAAGAAAATTGGGAAATTATGATAAGCCTAAAAAGAAATTTGTATTAAGAGTTTGAAAATGTTTCTAAATGTATTGGAATGGTTCATGATTTTTTTGGTGATTATTAGAAACCTAAATGCATTTTTAATTAATTAAAATACTTTAATTAGTTAAAAATAACATTTAAATATTTTAAAAATACTTTTTTAATGCAAACAAAAATGCAAAAGGAAATATTTTTGTGATGTTTTTAGTTATTTTAAATAAATTATGCAAAAGAAATAGAATAAAATGTAAATAAAATGAATAAAAATGCAAGTCAACTGATCCAGTGGCCCAGGTTTTAACTAGAGTTGACTGCGCGCACAAATGGGTGGATGAAATTCACTCTGATTAATTTATTTTAATTAAACTTAATTAAACTAATTAATTAAAAGATTAAAACTAATGAAGCATCTAGGTCGTCCATACGCGCGGGAAGCTGAATCCAATGGCCCAGATTTAAACTAGCCTAATTAATTAAAATTATGCCCTAATGACTTTCAGGTGGCCGGAGAAGACCTCCGGCCAGACTCTCTCCCTGAATCTCTTAAAACTCCACAAAAACTCACCACAAGCTCCATAATGGATCCTTAAACATCAACAAACTCAAATCCAACAACAAAAACAAATAATCGTGCGTGAATGAAGAGAATCGAAGAAGAACAAAAATTAGGTCAAAGTTTCAGAGATATGGTTCATGCTTATTTCTTCATCATTTTCAAAACCAACAAGTGCAGTGTGATCAGGAGAGCATGGGGAACATTTCTAGAACATAAAATAAGACTTCTGGAAAAAAAGTTCTAAGGAGCTACCTGAGATGAAGCTTTCACTCCCTGAGCTTTCTGGCCTCTTTCTTGGTGCAAATCCCCCCCACTTGATCCCATTATGCTTTTGGAAGGCTTGAATGAAGTTTGTGATGGCTGGTTTGAGATGTTTGGTTTTGATAACTCAGAAATCGTATTTCTGATTTGGGGGTTTCAGGCCATGGTGAGGGATGTTTTGTGATCCTTAGTTTTGAGATGAATGGTGAAAGAATGAGTGATTTTTGATGGCTGAGTAATGAGAATCGAAGAGGGAAAGTTCTATGGTGATTTTATGTAATCTAAGCTCTAAGGTGTTTCAGGCTTGAAGGTGTTATCAAATGGTCTCCTTAGGGTTTGCATAAGAGGTTGTGATTGGTCAGAGAGTGGGTGGTGGCTCAGTTTGATTGGTATGGGAGGAAATGCAAAAATGTCAACTTATGTGTACTTGAGGTATGGGCTTGTGCAACAAGGATTTATGAGCATAGATTGCCTCAGCATGCTTCATGGAGGGCCCTTGGATCAAAGAAAGGCAGTTGTATTGCTTGGATGAAGAGATGGCAAGCTTTATGCAACTTTCCCCCTTTGGTGTTTCTTGAGAATTAAGTCACCAAAACCCTAGGTTCAATGCATAATTCTGATCTTTGGAAGTTGCTTGAACATGTTATGACATAATTGAGCACATTAGAGGTCACTTAGAAGTTTGAAATGCCAATATGCAAAAATCCCTCTTTGACATGAACATGAAAATTATGTGATTTTTGTCAACTTTGAAAGGCCATATCTTGAGTTCTAGGATGAATCAAGACATGTTCTTGTACTTTTTGAAAAGGGAAAGACATAATCTACAACTTTCATGTCCAATAATTTTTCATTTGAAGCATTTTTGGTCATGAAAGAGGAGGTTGAAAATCTTTCCCAAAATGGAAAGTTTGCATTTCAAGTCATTTCCAAAAATGGCAAGTTTGCAATTGGCTCAAAATTCTTCAATCTTGTGAACTTCCAACCACTTCCAAAATCAAATAAAGATCATTGAACTTCAATTTGATGAAAATGACCCTTTGGTTCCATTGTTGGGGGCCTCAGATGCCCTGATTTTGACTTAACTTGCTCAAGAAGTTACCCAATGATCAGATGACTTCTACAATGAATTTCTTCATCAAACTTGGTACACATGATCCTTATAACATATTAAGAACATTAGAAACAAGAATGACCAAATAAAAATTGGAGTTAAGGTCTCTGAAACCAAAAACCTAATTTTGGTCATTTGTGCAGTGAAAACCCTAGCCCTGCTTCCAAGCCTTTGCCAATCCTTGTGATCTCTTGACTTACATGAACTTTGGGGAGCATAATATAATCATATAACACATATGGACCCTCTTGGATAGCTTCAAGACCATTGGGATGGCCCAGATTGATTATTGGATTGCTCAGATCACAAACCCTAGATACAGATGAAAATGAACTATGCAGATGAAGCAAAAATGCAATATGAGATGTAATGCTTATGTTAAAACAAAAATGAAACATCACAAGCCATGGTGTGATAAACGGTGAGGGAAAATTTGGGGTGTTTACACATGGATTCAACTAGGAAGAGCAACATCACATACCATTTCTTTGAGTATCCCCTGGCAGGCATCAGGCAGATTCAGTCCCTTATCACTCCTGATCATGTCCCCTTATTCAGAGAACATTATGGTGGAATCCTGGACATGATCATGGACCTGGATGCATCACAGAGGAGCATGATTCACACTTGTCTTCAGTTTTATGACCCTCATCTCCGTTGCTTCACTTTCCCAGATTTTCATATAGGCCCTTTGTTGGAAGAGTATTCTATGTTGTTGGGTGTCCCTATCAGAAGAGGAATTCCTTTCAACCCTGAGATGAATGCTCCTAAGAATGAAGACATAGCTAAGGCTCTACATCTGGAAACAACTATCATTGATGAGCATATGACCACCAAGGCTGGAATTCCAGGCCTCCATCTGGATTTCTTTTTCACTCAGGCTACAACAGGAAATTGGGAAACTGTTTATGCTCTCCGGGCTCTTAGTATATATGGTATCATCTAGTTTGCGGACGAGCCTAAGTTTATAAGCAAGAATGACATCCACATCTTCATGCTCAGGAATCCAGTTCCCACCTTGCTAGGAGATTTATACTACTCGGTGCATCAAAGGAATGAGAAACGGAGAGGAAGACTGGTCAGATGTTGTGCACCTCTTTTCTATAGTTGGTTAGTGAGACACATGCCGAAGACGGAAGCTTTCCTGAATCCACATCAGTCAAGGAACTGGGTTAAGAGGATGATTGCCCTTACTTCAGAAGACATCAGGTGGTGTACTCAGAACACCAAGGGCAGGGACATAATTACAAGCTGTGGACAGTATCTTAATGTACCTCTTATTGGAGTAAAGGGTTGCATCAACTACAATCCTTTACTTTTCAAAAGAAAGTTGGGGTATGCCCTGGTACACCTGTAACACGGTGGGAGAACTGACTTTAGTTATGTTGCGGATAGCAAGAGTCACCATCGACTTTTATTTTATCCAAAAGGAAAGGGCATAAAAGAACAGGAAAGACCTTAAAAGAATTTTGGGTCCGGGGGGTAAGTTATGTAAAGGGAAGGTGTTAGCACCCTTTACATCCATGGTTATCCATTGGCTCTTAGTTACTTAGCTCACTTTAAACTGTTTTAAGAAGTGTAGTGTGTGAGTAAAAATTTTCTTAAGTACTTTATAATGATCCTTGTACGGATATATATAAAGACTTTGTTTTGAAAATTGTTTAAAAATGTGAAGTGTTATGAAATGTTTTTGAAAGAGTGAGCAAGTACTTAAGAGGAACCTACCCTAATTTGAATCTTTTCTGTTCTTAAATGTTCTTTCAATGGTAAGACTATCCCTATTATTAAGGAATATGTAGTCATTACCTTGGATGTTAAGAGACAAACGTAGGGTCATCGTATGGTCATAGAAAGCAACTTTGAGGGGTGTCTTTAGCAATTCGTAGGGACTTATCATCTTTTATTTGAAAGGGACAAGATCATTTACGAAGGCAACCATGAAGGGACTTGATCTTATAATCTTTAAAGGGACAAGATGATATTAATAAGAGAAGGGACTTTGCTTTATACACCTTACTTGACCTTTTTATTTAGGCAACATGAGAGGTATCCTTAAGAAGTGAGATGGCGATCAAAGATCGACTTACGTGTGTGCGTGTACAAGTTCATACATTTATCTTATAATTAGTGATCTAAATTGATTTTTAAACACAAACATGTTTTCACTCCCTAATTTACTAACCATAGCAATTTATAAATAAATAAGCAACTAAAATACTACAACTATTACATGGCTTATACAGTTACATTATAATAAGACAATTTAAATAATAATAATAATAAATAAATAAAAGATTAGTAATAAAAATAATTATAAGAGAAAAGATGTTAGCACAATAATATACAATGTAGAAATCAATTAAATGCTTTTAAATTTAAATAAACAATTTTTTTTAAGAATTTTGAGATGAGGAAATAATAATAACAATTATATATTTATTTAAAAAAATAAACATGATTTAGAAATATTTATTGAATATAATTAAGCAAAAATAATTAAAATGATAAATTTAAGTTTTAAAAGAAAATTAGGGTTTTGAGTAATTAGAAAATAAATTAGGGTTTAAAAATAATTAGGGTTTCTAATTTTAATTTACAATATTAATCTAATAGTTAAATAAATATATACATATTCCAATACATAAATAAATAAATAGGTTTAGAATTTAGAAAAATATTTTTAGGAATTATTTAGAAAATAAAATATTTACATATTAAGTTCCTAGAATTATTTAAATTATATATATTAACATAATTGTAATAAAATAAAAAACAAATGAATAAAACAAAACAAAAGAAATAAAAATAGAAACTTACCTGGGGCAGGGATTGAACCCACGCCCTAGGCCTCATTCTCCTTAGACCAACAAGCCATCCACTGGACCAGCTGCGTGCTGGTGATAGTAAAATAGGTAGCATTCCTTTTATTTTTAGCCTGCGAAAATCAATGAAAATAACAAAAAAACAAAATGGCCTGGGGAAGGTTTGAACCCAGGACCATTCCTATCTCACACATGCGCGCTAACCAACTGAACCAGCTTGCTTTTCTGAAATAAATATAACAATAATAACATAAAATATAATACTAAAATTTGAAATATGAATTTGGCGCGCAGTTTCATCTTCCTCATTCAAATTTCCTGCGAATTCTTCTTCAAAAATTCCTGCGAATTTTCCTGCATGTTCTTGAACCAGAAACCTATGTTTTTTAATCATCAAGCAAACCACAATATTAATACAAATTCGAAGCCCATATCAATTACATAAAGCTTATACATCATGGCCATGTTCTTAGAACTCATTTAGATGCCTTAAATGCTAAGTTCCCGAATTTGAATCTCAAACCCTAACAATGGTGGATTTTGCTATAGTCCATAAGAGTCAAATTAAACCATCCAGAAAGCTTCTAAACTTCATAACAAACACAAATCCATAGTTAGTTTTCATTATCATTGCATAAATAACTCAAATCGGAAAAAATGAAAGTATGAACAATATGCATTCGGGTTGATCATATGAGCATGAATTGGATGAGTTTGAGGGTTGGTTTCGACTCAGTGAAGTCCAAGGATCCTTCCCATGTCCTCAAAATACCTTGAAAAGCTTTGTAATGAAGAAACCGAATTTGATTTTTGGATGGATTTTGTGAAGTTTGAAGATGACTTTGGAGGCTGCCAAGTCGTGATCCCTAGGTTGCTAAATGTTCTATATATATGAGTGAATGAATTAGGTCAAAAACTTTAACAATTTGATGGATATTTGATCCTTGGGAGATTGAAAAAGATAAGCTTTTAAATTTTGAATATTCTTGATCTCACATTGCTATTTTAGGATGATCTTCATAACTCTTGTATCAATCAAGTCCAAATATACTTTATGACATTCTAGAAACCAAATAAATTTAAATCTTCATTATTTAATATTTTATTTGAATTTAAAATGATTTTTAATATAAAAAATCATAATAAATAAAAATAAAATGAATAAAATTATGAAAATATTAATTTAATTTCGTGCATGATGTCATGGAACCAATTGGATCACAAAAAAGTCAGCCCATTTGAAGAATTATGGTTTTAAGACCCCATTTACTTCATAAACCTCTCAAAAATTTCCCAACTTTTCAAGGGCACAAATCCTTCAATTTTAATGCTATGAAGGTGTTCTTGGACACTTTAGAAAGCTTAAAGAGTCCTCTAACCAACCTCTTTGGTCTCATGTCTATATCTTTTACCATTCTTTTGGAAGTTGTTGACTTTTTGTTGACTTTTAAAAGGACCTATAATGTCTTAGCTCATGCCTTCCAAATGAATCATTTTTGGGCTTGGCTTGTGAGACACAAAGTTGTAGAGAATTCAATTTCTTTCAAAATGAGCTTTGGATGGAAAATTTTTGATGAAGCATGTGAAAGTTATGGCTGGTCAAAGTTCAGTTGACTTTTCCTATGAAAACCCTAATTTAGAAACTCCTGATTCTTGATTATCTGAAATTTCCTTGATGAATCATGATAAACCCTTGATCAAATGATGAATTTAACTTCATATACTTGATGTTGGCAAAAAATCATGAAGTTTGACTTTGGTTTGACCACAGTTGACCTCAGTTTGACTTTTTAACTGCTTTGACTGATTTTAACCTATTTGATCATCTGACTGAGCAAATCTTTTGGGAAAGTCTTGAGACTTGACATGGGGATTCTTGAACATATATAGGATGTTATGAAGCTCACTTGAAGTCTTGGAAGTCCATTTAGCCTGATGAAAGTCAAAACCCTAGTTTAGGATGCATTGCTTAGGAGGATGCATTGTCTGAGGGAATTGTCAAACTTTTTGACTAATTGTGAATCCTGTGAACCTTGTGAACCTCATGAGATGTCTTGTGAACATTGTGAACCTTGTGAGCCTCTTAAGACACAATGTCTTGTTTTGGAGAGGGAAAATTTTGGGGTGCAACAGCTGCCCCTGTTCAATTTTCTGAAACCTGAGGTGTTAGATTGGTATATGTGCCAGTCGTGACCTGGAAGGTTGAAGGGGATTGAACACAAAAGCCCAAAAATTTGCACTCACCGGTGCATAAAGTAACACTGATGATTAATTGTATATGCTTGAGTGGGCTTGGAGATGCCACTTGGAAGAATTGGAGATGGGCTTAGAGATGCCATCTAAAGAACTGGAGATGGGCTTAGAGATGCCATCTAAAATATCAGGATGTGATGATGTCTTTATGTTGATACTAGATATCAGTACTAGGTCTTCGTATAGGCCGTCTCTGAATCGTTTATGCAACATAGTTTGAATTGTTGTATGGACCAGTAGAAATAAATCTTCGTGGCGATTATCTCTTCTGGAAGTATCTTGGATTAGGGAATGGATCTTTGTACAGACCGTTTGCCTATTCTCCAAGGTCAAAAGAACGTCAGGATTAGTCCTTCTGAAAAATATCTTGAACCAGGGAATGGATCTTTGTACAGATCGTTTTTCTGCTATTCAAGGGCCAAAAGAACGTCAGGATTAGTTCTTCTGAAAAATATCTTGAACCAGGGAATGGATCTTTGTACAGATCGTTTGCCTGCTATTCAAGGGCCAAAAGAACGTCAGGATTAGTTCTTCTAAAAAACTATCTTGAACCAGGGAATGGATCTTTTTACAGACCGTTTGCCTGCTATTCAAGGGCCAAAAGAACGTCAGGATTAGTTCTTCTGAAAAAAATATCTTGAACCAAGGAATGGATCTTTTTACAGACCGTTTGCCTGCTATTCAAGGGCCAAAAGAACGTCAGGATTAGTTCTTCTGAAAAAATATCTTGAACCAGGGAATGGATCTTTTTACAGACCGTTTGCCTGCTATTCAAGGGCCAAAAGAACGTCAGGATTAGTTCTTCTGAAAAAATATCTTGAACCAGGGAATGGATCTTTGTACAGACCGTTTGCCTGCTATTCAAGACCAGATAGATGAAATCTTCTGGAAATATCCTGGATTAGGGAATGGATCTTCTTACAAACCGTTTTCCTACTCTCCAAGGTCAAAAGAACGTCAGGATTAGTTCTTCTGAAATTATCTTGAACTAGGGAATGGATCTTTTTACAGACCGTTTGCCTACTATTCAAGCAAATAGATTAAATCTTCTGAAAATATCTTGAACCAGGGAATGGATCTTTGCACAGACCGTTTGCCTGCTATTCAAGACCAGATAGATGAAATCTTCTGGAAATATCCTGGATTAGGGAATGGATCTTCTTACAGACCGTTTGCCTACTCTCCAAGGTCAAAAGAACATCAGGATTAGTTCTTCTGAAAATTATCTTGAACTAGGGAATGGATCTTTTTACAAACCGTTTGCCTACTATTCAAGCAAATAGATTAAATCTTCTAAAAATATCTTGAACCAGGGAATGGATCTTTGTACAGACCGTTTGCCTTCTATTCAAGACCAGATAGATGAAATTTTCTGGAAATATCCTGGATTAGGGAATGGATCTTCTTACAAACCGTTTGCCTACTCTCCAAGGTCAAAAGAACGTCAGGATTAGTTCTTCTGAAAATTATCTTGAACTAGGGAATGGTTCTTTTTACATACCGTTTTCCTACTATTCAAGCAAATGGATTAAATCTTCTGAAAATATCTTGAACCAGGGAATGGATCTTTGTACAGACTGTTTGCCTGATATTCAAGACCAGATAAATGAAATCTTCTGGAAATATCCTGGATTAGGGAATGGATCTTCTTACAGACCGTTTGCCTACTCTCCGAGGACATTTTGAGTAATGTATGGATCATTTCTGACCTGTTGTAAGTTGTTGATGCTGTTTTATCTGCATATAACTATCTTGCAAGGAGAATGTTAGTTTATGCAATATGTATGCATGCATGACATGGTGCATCTAAGTAAATGTATTATGCATTTATGGATATATTATGGTATGACGTAAACGATGTATGTATGAATCATGCAGCCTGAAGCGTCTGGATATCTTTGTATAACAAACTACTGGCTAGGGAAAATAAATCTCAGCTTCGTTGCTGAAGAATATGAGGAACTCGTTCCCGTCTTGTTTGAAAGTATAGTATTTATAACCTCCCGTCTTTGTTTGTCATACTTCTATTGAAGTAATAAGTTCCTGAGTATCCCGACTGAGGATAAAAGAGATGGACATAAATTCAAGGGGAGATGTAACTCGAAGTATCTATAAATATAGATTTGCCCTGCTGGGGATTTGTAGTTGTCTTGTGGGGATGAACCGGCGAAGCTTCGTTGAACTACTACCCTCGTTCGTCCTTAGTAAATACTATTACTGCATTTCATGCATTTCTGGTAAGCATCAATCATATTCAAAGAATATATACATTCAAACATAACCAACAAACGTTTTTCGCTTTAGTAAAAGAGGAAAAGTAATCCTGAATAAAGAGAGAAAAGTAAAGCTGAACTCGAAAACAGAATCGTTTCAACTTTGAGAGTGTATAACCAATTGGATTTAGAGCTCCTAAGATTCTTAACTTTCCTGAATACCTTCCCAGAAATCCTCATAGCTGGATCTGAAGACATGATACTGACACTATCTGATACTACTGGCATAGACAATTAATTTCCACAATGGCTTCTGCTGAGAATCCAATATCAAGGTAATACAATGAGAGGAACATGTCTTCAAATTGTGATGGACCATATACGCTCCGGGTATTAGATTTGAAAAGAAAGCATTGCCCCTTGGTTGAGGATGAATTGTCCCATAATGGAAGTATCTGAATGTAGTTACCTCAAGAGAAATAAGCAGAATGCCCCACAATAATATGCCCCTGACATCATGAACTTTATAATGTTACCCTTGGTAATTCAAATATATGAGGAGAGCTGCCCTTGGCTATTAAGCATTGTTGAATCTGGACCTGATTGCCCCGAATGAATTGAACAGTAAGTTGGTATGCCCCTTGATTGGGAAACAGTGACTATGCCCCTGGCATTATGAACTCTGTAATGTTACCCTTGGTAATTTAGATAGATGAGGAGATCTGCCCCTGGCTACTTAAACATAATTGAATCCTGTCCTGATTGCCCCAAATGAGTTAGGAAGTATCATGGTCTGCCCCCTTGATTGGGAGATAATGACTATGCCCCTTTGTATACATGGACTTTGATCCAGGAAGCAACTTTGTTTATCGGAAGGACTTTGGTTTATTGAACATTCATCCTGTAAGTTTCTCTGTTTATCAAACACTCAGGTATATGCAAACAAATATATTCAAAAATGCAATGCTTATATCTGTCTTGAAGTTTTGAAAAAGAGTTATTTTAGAAAAACAATTTTCGTGAAAACTGTGATATTAACTCAAGTTTTATAATAAGCCCTAAAGGAGTCAGGATACCTTTTTGTAGCAGTACGCTTTCAAACTAACCATGCTTCAGTTAGGACTTTTAAAGGGTTGTAACATGGCCAGGTTCACGGTTTAAGAAACAAAGGATAAAGGCTCAAATTTTATTTGTACCCAACCCAATATCCATGATGTTCTTCAGTTATATGCTCAGTTAACTTATGCATTGAGGCTCAAAGGAGTTTGGAATTGTAACACTGACATTTGTGATGGTTCAGAAACCAACAATTTATTTGAACATTCAGTCATCTTTCTTTGTTAAGGATCTATAGTGACCTCTTTTTTCTTTTGACTTTGTTATATCTTCTTTTTGCCTGAACTGTTTGTTTCAAAATTACAGTCAGCGGAATTTCTCATTTTTTTTTACTAAGTCTCATTCATAGGTTTTGACTTAGTGGGTTTTTCTTTTGCTGGATATTGACTGTCAGGTTTAATGATTACAGAGAACCATCATTAGTTGTGTACAACACAGATAATTGGCATATTTGAGTTAACCGAGTAACTACCCTGCCCCAGGTTATGAATAAGGGTTTTAATTTGTGCGAGAATAAAAACTCCTACTTCATAGGCTCAAAAGGGTTGACTAGGGATTAACTTCCTTATATCTCCACTGTTTAGGAATTGAAACAATGCATGTACATCGTCAGCATAGTCTGTTCAAAAGCATACTGCATAAGATTATGGTATTGTTTTCGTCATCATCCCTCTACAGGCTTATAGCTTTATCAGGAGTTAAATATCACAAAATATAAATATGAAGCATAGTTCAAAATATAGTGAAACGAATGGATTAATTCAAGACAAACATATGCAATGCATTAATGAAAACAAAAGTTTAACATAATAGTAAGTGTTTAAACAAAATAAAAGAAATTACAAATGAAAATTCAAATGTTGTCCCATCCAGTTGGCTGAATGTCTTCAATTGCAATCTGTGAACTTTCAGGAGCAGTATACTTCACCATGAAATCAAATTTGCCACTTGGATGTCCCAAGGTGCCCCATATCTCAACAGGAATAGGTAGGCTTTCTTTCTTGCTACTTTGGGCAACTTGTCTTGCAGCTTCGATGTTTGATGGATGATAGTAGAACTCAATTTGACCTTCTGGCGTAACCTCTAGGATTCCTTCGTCAATTAGATCTTGAATCTTTTTCTTCAATGTCCAACAACTATTAGTATCATTTCCAGGACAGTTGGAGTGATACCCACACCTTGCCTTGGGATTATAGCGAGGAGAGGAAGTATTAGGATTTTGAGGAGGATTTTTCAAGGAAATTAGCTTCATCTCCAACAAGCATTGTAGAACTTGTGACATTGGAGTGCTGAATTTGATAAACTGTCTTCTATATTCCTTGTGTTGAGGTGGACTAACCTTACCAGGTCTTTTTTCTTCAACTGAAGAACAATCAGTGGCAACCTGTCTCTTACCTTCTTTTATCCTCATCTTCCTTTTAACCAAGCCAGCTTGTTTTAACAAAGGTTGACTGACAATTAGATTCCTGACTTCATTACTTTGAAATTTGTGGACAAAGGTCCTTAACTCTTCTTGCCCCTGAGCTAAACTTTGAATAAGAGCCACCTGGTCATTCATCTGGATCCTCATTTCTGTCATCTCAGCTTGCAGTTGTTCCAACTGATTATCCTTGTTATATTCAGGATTCTTCATTTTCATATCCTTAGAAAGGAATGCTTTCAACTCTTCTTGCCCCTTGGACAAATTCAGGATCACTTCTTGGAACTGAGCATTCTTAGCTTGGAGATCCTTGACAGTCTGTTCAAGAGCCATTTCTGCTGAAATAAACAGCGAGAAGATAAGATACCTGTTCATAAGAAATATGTGATGCAATGATATGGTATGTAAATGTGTATGCAATGTTTTCAAGGACCGCAGGATTTAAATTTGTTTAAACAACCATAAAGTAAACTTTTATTAGTAAGCAAATAAACTTGTTTGCCTCTTAGCCTTACAATAAAAATGAAATGAATACAAAGATGGGGTTTTAAGTCTCCCATGGACGTTTCCTCTTTGTGTTGAGGTATGAGTTGAGATTCCGCTCCTTGTGAAGTTGTTTTGTTAGCTCCAGGATCCTTTTTTTAATTGCTTTGTAATGAGTCTCAAAAGTATCTCTTTGCTCCTTCAACTGGATCCAGGACCTCTGTAACTCTTCCATGTCAGTGGGCATGTCTGGATGAAGAATGATATAAGAATTATCTCCTTCAGCAACAGGCTCCATGGTAACTGGCAGGATAGCATGATATGGCATCATAAGAGTCTGAGCACGAGATCGCACCCATCTGAGATAAGGTTTCATAGGAATAGTGTACTTGGGTTCCAGAGTCTTGCTGTCAACCTTGTTCACTTTACCCCATGCTCGTATAAACCTTTGACGGTAACCGTGCAGATTGTTGTCGTATTCGAACACAATACCCTAAATAAGCATGTCATGAGGACCATCACTCCGAGCGTAACCAAACTGACATAGAGCTAAGGAAGGATTGTAGGTAATTCCCCCTCTTATGCCAAGAAGTGGCACATTAGGGAACTCCCCACAACGGTCAATGATAGTAACATTCTCCATAGATATAGAGCACCAATGAATATCTGAATGAGAAAGTGACATAATCCTCTTGGACCACCTAAACCCTTGTTCATTCTTCATCACTGATCGAGGAAGGTGAGAAATAAACCACCTAGACAATAAAGGTATGCAACACATCAGAGTTCCTCGTGCCTTCGTAGTACGGGTATGAAGAGAGTGTAAGATGTCTCCAAGCAATGTAGGCACTGGATTGCGAGCCAGAAATATGTTGATGGCGTGTACGTCTATGAACTGGTTTGGATTGGAGAACAACACTAAGCCATAGATCAATAGGGCTAAGATCTCCTCAAAAGCCTCATAACTCATAGCCTTCAGGAACACTTGAGCTTTCTCCATCAATACCTTAGCAAGAATACCCTTAACTCCACTCCTTGTTTCTAGAACAATGTCTGATTTCTTCAAGAGTAGGGTTGCAGCAATGACTTCCGGTTTAGGCTCTTTTTCCAAGCCTGTGAAGGGTTTCTGATCAAGAATAGGTATACCCAGAAGCTTGGAGAACTCTTCTATTGTAGGAACCAACTGATAGTCGGGGAATGTGAAACAGTGATGTTTAGGATCAAAGAACTGAAACAGGACACTCATCATATCTTCATTGAACCCTGAAGAGACTAAATCCAGTAGGTGACCATGTCTTTTGATGAATTGGGAGTTTTCAGAAACTTGAGAGACCAATTGTTTAAGCTTAGGAGGTATCCCTACAAAGTTGATCCGGATAGTATTCCTACGAGCAGAAGCCATGACCTGCAACAAAGAACAAAGATAAATCCTTTGGTCCTTGAAATGGTTAGTGATAATGCTATGCTTATGATGCATGATGATGTTATGATGTTATGCTCAATCACAAACATGTGGCACACACAAACAAGTCACACCATAGCCCTAGGTTTGAAGGCTTGCATGAGGTTTAAAGGTAAGTACCCCCCTCCCCTGAAGTTTAGATGGTTCATCCTGTCCTATAATAGTAACCGGGTTCTAAGGGATCTCAATATCACTGATCCTTCCCAAGGGTGGTTGTTCAGTAGGCAACTTGCTTGCCAACCAAAACCCTCCAAGTTTAGGATCTCAATGAGTGTAGCATCGAGTATCAACCAACTTCAGTCTGCACCAAAGCCGGTTATCTCACTACTTTTCTAAAGGCCAAGATAGGATGACTAGGGTTTTAAAAGTTAGTTAGTGTATTGACAACATATGGCAGCCTCATATTATCCTCAACTTGCTTAAGGAACATAAGCACCAACCAAGAAGTCACACTAACTATGGCCACCAGATCAACCATATCGATATACGCCGTACAGTTTCCTTGGTCTATTGCCATTTACCTAAGGTACACTAGATCCGGGTTAGGATCTTTCACACATAAAGCCCAACAAGTAATATAAAGCAAACAAAGCAAACAATTTAAGTGATTTAATTCCTAAGGGTACCCCTCTTTAATAAATCCCCAGCAGAGTCGCCAGTTCTGTAACACGGTGGGAGAACTGACTTTAGTTATGTTGCGGATAGCAAGAGTCGCCACCGACTTTTATTTTATCCAAAAGGAAAGGGCATAAAAGAACAGGAAAGACCTTAAAAGATTTTTGGGTTCGGGGGGTAGGTTATGTAAAGGGAAGGTGTTAGCACCCTTTACATCCATGGTTATCCATGGGCTCTTAGTTACTTAGCTCACTTTAAACTGTTTTAAGAAGTGTAGTGTGTGAGTAAAAATTTTCTTAAGTACTTTATAATGATCCTTGTACGGATATATATAAAGACTTTGTTTTGAAAATTGTTTAAAAATGTGAAGTGTTATGAAATGTTTTTGAAAGAGTGAGCAAGTACTTAAGAGGAACCTACCCTAATTTGAATCTTTTTTGTTCTTAAATGTTATTTCAATGGTAAGACTATCCCTATTATTAAGGAATAGGTAGTCATTACCTTGGATGTTAAGGGACAAACATAGGGTCATCGTATGGTCATAGAAAGCAACTTTGAGGGGTGTCTTTAGCAATTCTTAGGGACTTATCATCTTTTATTCGAAAGGGACAAGATCATTTACGAAGGCAACCATGAAGGGACTTGATCTTATAAACTTTAAAGGGACAAGATGATATTAATAAGAGAAGGGACTTTGCTTTATACACCTTACTTGACCTTTTTATTTAGGCAACATGAGAGGTATCCTTAAGAAGTGAGATGGCGATCAAAGATCGACTTACGTGTGTGCGTGTACAAGTTCATACATTTATCTTATAATTAGTGATCTAAAGTGATTTTTAAACACAAACATGTTTTCACTCCCTAATTTACTAACCATATCAATTTATAAATAAATAAGCAACTAAAATACTACAACTATTACATGGCTTATACAGTTACATTATAATAAGACAATTTAAATAATAATAATAATAAATAAATAAAAGATTAGTAATAAAAATAATTATAAGAGAAAAGAGGTTAGCACAATAATATACAATGTAGAAATCAATTAAATGCTTTTAAATTTAATAAACAATTTTTTTTAAGAATTTTGAGATGAGAAAATAATAATAACAATTATATATTTATTTACAAAAATAAACATGATTTAGAAATATTTATTGAATATAATTAAGCAAAAATAATTAAAATGATAAATTTAAGTTTTAAAAGAAAATTAGGGTTTTGAGTAATTAGAAAATAAATTAGGGTTTAAAAATAATTAGGGTTTCTAATTTTAATTTACAATATTAATCTAATAGTTAAATAAATATATACATATTCCAATACATAAATAAATAAATAGGTTTAGAATTTAGAAAAATATTTTTAGGAATTATTTAGAAAATAAAATATTTACATATTAAGTTCCTAGAATTATTTAAATTATATATATTAACATAATTGTAATAAAATAAAAAACAAATGAATAAAACAAAACAAAAGAAATAAAAACAGAAACTTACCTGGGGCAGGGATTGAACCCACGCCCTAGGCCTTATTCTCCTTAGACCAACAAGCCATCCACTGGACCAGCTGCGTGCTGGTGATAGTAAAATAGGTAGCATTCCTTTTATTTTTAGCCTGCGAAAATCAATGAAAATAACAAAAAAACAAAATGGCCTGGGGAAGGTTTGAACCCAGGACCATTCCTATCTCACACATGCGCGCTAACCAACTGAACCAGCTTGCTTTTCTGAAATAAATATAACAATAATAACATAAAATATAATACTAAAATTTGAAATATGAATTTGGCGCGCAGCTTCATCTTCCTCATTCAAATTTCCTGCGAATTCTTCTTCAAAAATTCCTGCGAATTTTCCTGCATGTTCTTGAACCAGAAACCTATGTTTTTCAATCATCAAGCAAACCACAATATTAATACAAATTCGAAGCCCATATCAATTACATAAAGCTTATACATCATGGCCATGTTCTTAGAACTCATTTAGATGCCCTAAATGCTAAGTTCCCGAATTTGAATCTCAAACCCTAACAATGGTGGATTTTGCTATAGTCCATAAGAGTCAAATTAAACCATCCAGAAAGCTTCTAAACTTCATAACAAACACAAATCCATAGTTAGTTTTCATTATCATTGCATAAATAACTCAAATCGGAAAAAATGAAAGTATGAACAATATGCATTCGGGTTGATCATATGAGCATGAATTGGATGAGTTTGAGGGTTGGTTTCGACTCAGTGAAGTCCAAGGATCCTTCCCATGTCCTCAAAATACCTTGAAAAGCTTTGTAATGAAGAAACCGAATTTGATTTTTGGATGGATTTTGTGAAGTTTGAAGATGACTTTGGAGGCTGCCAAGTCGTGATCCCTAGGTTGCTAAATGTTCTATATATATGAGTGAATGAATTAGGTCAAAAACTTTAACAATTTGATGGATATTTGATCCTTGGGAGATTGAAAAAGATAAGCTTTTAAATTTTGAATATTCTTGATCTCACATTGCTATTTTAGGATGATCTTCATAACTCTTGTATCAATCAAGTCCAAATATACTTTATGACATTCTAGAAACCAAATAAATTTAAATCTTCATTATTTAATATTTTATTTGAATTTAAAATGATTTTTAATATAAAAAATCATAATAAATAAAAATAAAATGAAAAAATTATGAAAATATTAATTTAATTTCGTGCATGATGTCATGGAACCAATTGGATCACAAAAAAGTCAGCCCATTTGAAGAATTATGGTTTTAAGACCCCATTTACTTCATAAACCTCTCAAAAATTTACCAACTTTTCAAGGGCACAAATCCTTCAATTTTAATGCTATGAAGGTGTTCTTGGACATTTTAGAAAGCTTAAAGAGTCCTCTAACCAACCTCTTTGGTCTCATGTCTATATCTTTTACCATTCTTTTGGAAGTTGTTGACTTTTTGTTGACTTTTAAAAGGACCTATAATGTCTTAGCTCATGCCTTCCAAATGAAGCATTTTTGGGCTTGGCTTGTGATACACAAAGTTCTAGAGAATTCAATTTCCTTCAAAATGAGCTTTGTATGGAAAAAATTTGATGAAGCATGTGAAAGTTATGGCTGGTCAAAGTTCAGTTGACTTTTCCTATGAAAACCCTAATTTAGAAACTCCTGATTCTTGATGATCTGAAATTTCCTTGATGAATCATGATCAACCCTTGATCAAATGATGAATTTTACTTCATATACTTGATGTTGGAAAAAAATCATGAAGTTTGACTTTGGTTTGACCACAGTTGACCTCAGTTTGACTTTTTAACTGCTTTGACTGATTTTAACCTATCTGATCATTTGACTGAGCAAATCTTTTGGGAAAGTCTTGAGACTTGACATGGGGATTATTGAACACATATAGGATGTTATAAAGCTCACTTGAATTCTTGGAAGTCCATTTAGCATGATGAAAGTCAAAACCCTAGTTTAGGATGCATTGTTTAGGAGGATGCATTGTCTGAGGGAATTGTCAAACTTTTTGACTAATTGTGAATCCTGTGAACCTTGTGATCCTCATGATATGTCTTATGAACATTGTGAGCCTTGTGAGCCTCTTAAGACACAATGTCTTGTTTTGGAGAGGGCAAATTTTGGGGTGCAACAACACCCACCTCGAGAGAAAGACTTAGTAGAGTCCCTTTACTGTGCTATTCTGAATAATCATGCCACCGTCTGAAAAGCAGCCTGGGCTTGGGACCACATACATACAAAAGTGACTGCTATTCTGGGGAAGTGTAACAGCATAGCTTCAGCTCAGTACATTGAATGGTCGCGCGTCAGAGGACAGATCACTCGCACGCCATTCACCCTAGAGGATGTACCAGGGCCATCAGCAGTAGAGCCTGTAGCTACAGTGAGCCTGGAGGAATTTGAGAAGTTAAAAGAAAGGAATACTCAGCTTTCTGAAGCTCTGAAGAAGACCCTTTGGGAAAGTAATGATGGTCGTCTAGACATTGAGAGGTTAGAGAAACTACGTATCGAGCATGTAACTAAGATAGAGAAGACAAAGGACTTCATCAGAAAAGCCCGAGCAGGGGAGTTGGTATTGAAGAATGCTTGCAAAGAAACCAAGATTCAGAAAGCCAGAGCTGAGCACTACCTAGAACAGAGTCAGGCTAGATGGATCAGAATAACTGAAGCTCGTTTACAAAAAGATCAGAAGACACATGCTAAGATAGAGCAGCTGGAAGCCAATGAGAAGAAGAGTCAGGAAGCCCTGTTAGCAGCACAGAAGGAAATCTCCGAGCTGAAACTCCGAGCGGGGTTGAAGAGATCAAAAGAACAAGACAAGTACCAGAAGATGACAAATGCCATTGCAACCAGGAACCTTCTTATCAGGACCATCACAGAGCATCCAGTTGGACCAGTGACTGATGCTCTCCTGAAAGAAGTCAAGGAGGATGAATTTGGGCTGGATGTTTGATTTCCTTTACTTGTATTTTATTTTGGTTGTACTTTAATTCTCCATGGTGATTTTTGTTGTATTCTTAACTTGATTGTAATCTGACCCACCATGGGAACTTGTTGTAATCATAAACTATGTATTTTGGCATTTTTGTAATGTATGGTTTATGTGTTACCTGGATTTTCTCTTGGGCTTCATTTACTTCAACATCTTCATCATTCTCAGAGGTCTGGAAGGTCAAAACCAAAGAACCAAACTAGATACCCTCTGAAGACAAATAGACATATTGCATTGCATGATAACCCCATTCTCTGTGTTTGCAGGTGTTTTTGTTGTTGTTTACTCACTTTGCTGTGTGTCTCAGGAAATATTGCTCGTAGGAGAGTCTTTCCCATCAACCGCATCCACTGGTATCCAACCAGAAACAACCTTCCAAGCTTACAGATGGATCAACTTCAGCAAGAATTGACAGATGTAAGGACCCAGATGACTGATGTGAGGACATAAGTGAGGACTCAGATGAATCAGTTCATGGCTGTGATGACTGGGCTGGCACAGACCCAGGAAAGATTAAGGGAGTTAGTTGAGCGGAAAACTCCAGAAGATAACCATGCAGGCACTGGAGGTACTAGTAACAACGTGCGCGATCAGACGCAAGCAAATCCACCAGAGTTTGGCCCTCACATAAACCCTGAGGTCAATGTTATTGGAAATACCCAGAGAAACACTGGAGATTGTGTTCTGCAAGAAGATCCTCAGGACGAGCAATTTACAATGTTAGGTGTTGGAGCTGATGAAGTTTATGATCATCGTCTAGATGAAATATCTGAGAAGCTGAGATCCTTGGAATCCCAAAACTCTTTGGGATTTGATGTGATGGATATGGGTCTAGTTGAAGGAGTAAGGATTCCTCACAAGTTCAAACCTCCTTGCTTTGAGAAGTATAACGGTACCTCCTGTCCTCGTACCCACCTTCAATCTTTTCTGGGGAGACTGAAAGCTTACACCATGGATGAGAAGCTGTGGATGTTTTACTTTGAAGATAGCTTGATCGGGGCATCCCGTGAGTGGTATTCACACCTATCAAGGGATACTGTTAGAAACTGAAAGGACTTAGCCGAGGCCTTTATACGCCAATATCAGTACAACCTGGATATGGCTACCAATAAGACCATCCTGATGGGTATGTCTCAATCTTCAAGATAAAGTTTCAGGGAATATGCCCAAAGGTGGAGACAACTTGCTACTGTTGTCCAGCCACCTATGTCAAAAAGAGAAATGGTTGACATGTTTATGAACACATTGCAAGGAACCTACATTGATCGGCTTGCTTCTTTCTCTTCCACCAGTTTTATTGATGTGGTTATAGCTGGTGAAAAAATTGAAAGTCTTTTGAAGATGGGTAAGATATCTGATAACGGTGCTAGTTCCAGCAATGCCTGGAAACCCTTCTCGGGACCTAGAAGGACATGTGAGACTAACTCAGTGCATGTGGGCAGAGGTAGGCCCCAGTACATGCAAAGATCAGTAGCTGCAGTCACCATCCCTGCTCCAGCACCTCAGCAACAGTATCCTCAACAACCACAACACTTCCCACAGCAACAACAGTTCCCACAATAGCAGAGATCTTATAACAACAATAACAACCAACAGCAACGTCCGTTTCAACAAAGGCCTTCACAAATCAACAGGGTTATCGATCCTATTATGATGCCATATGTTGCCTTACTTCCATAGTTAATGAAGCTCAACCTGATTGAACTAAGGACCTTGACTCCACCCGATCCTCAGAATCTTCCAAGGAACTATGATGTCAACGCCAGATGTGCTTTCCACTCCAATGCACCTGGCCATACAATAGAGAAATGTAGGGCATTGCACATGAAAGTTAGGGACTTAGTTGATTCCAAAAATTTGAATTTCGCACCTCCTCCAAATGTCACAAAGAATCCAATACCGAATCATGGTGGACCGAGGATTAATGCCATTGAAGAAGACCAATCATCTTTTCTGATTAATGACGTTGCAAGTATTCAAACACCACTGGCCGAAGTGAAAGCTCAGCTTTTGAAGTGCCAAGTGTTCCTGGGTTGTAAGGCCCATTGTGAAGCTTGCAAGATTTCTGCTAATGGTTTTGCAAATCTGGAGAATGGTATCAGCAGTCTTAACATAGAGGGCATTCTGCAAATCACATCAATGGTTCCCGCTTCTACAACTTCAACAAACATCTCTCCTACAACACCAACAAACACCATTTCAAAGGAATCTCCTACAACATCAGCAAACATTATCTCACCAGAGTCTACTACAACAACAACAACAACAACCATCCATGAAGACATCTCAACGGTCACCATTTATTATGACCCAACAACCATTCACGTTCCAGATTCTTTTGACAACAACATTCAACAACACCCTCCTCAACATCAACAATCTCGTGTACCATCTGCAATCAGACCTCCCCTCACCATCAATTATGATCCACAAACTGTCACAACTCCTTCTTCCGCATCAATCAGTCTGGTCACCACCACGGTGCCTGGACCAGTTCCTTATGACAACAACAGTGTCGTGCCTTAGAACTATGGCTCAGATCTATATTGCAACGGAAAGAAAGCCACTCTTGATTCTTCAATTTCTACACTACAGATTGATAATGTCGGGGGAGGCGGAGGCTTCACTCGAAGCGGATGTCTCTTCGCGTCACAAGTTCCGAGAGTTAATGCTGAAGCAGAAGCTGATGCCAAAGCAAAAGGCAAGAGTGTGGCGCCTGAAGAACCAATTGCCAAGGAAACTCAAAAGACATCTTTTGACTAGGATGTAGACGAGTTCATGAGGATTATCAAGAAGAGTGACTACAAGGTTGTGGATCAGCTCCATCAGACACCCTCCAAAATCTCTATATTATCTCTGCTCATATGTTCTGAAGCTCACCAGAATGCACTTATCAAATTCTTGCACGCAACTTACGTGCCTGAGGAGGTTATAGTTAATCAGCTGGAAATGGTGGTTTCAAATGCCAATACTAGCCATGGGCTAGGTTTCACTGATGTTGATCTGACTATGGAGAGCCATAACCACAACAAGGATTTACTTATCACCTTGGAATGTAAAGGTGTTGTACTTTCTCATGTCTTGGTTGACATTGGGTCATCTCTCAATGTCCTTCCAAAGAAAGCCTTAGTCAAGATGGAGTATGATGGTCTTGCACTCCACCCGAGTAACCTTGTTGTGAGAGCCTTTGATGGTTCTAAGAGATCGGTTCTTGGAGAAATTGAGTTGCCTGTGGTAATTGGCCCATAAATTTTCAAAACTACCTTCTATGTGATGGACATTCAGCCTACCTACAGCTGTTTGTTGGGTCGACCTTGGATTCACGCCGCTGGCACCATAACATCGACCATTCACCAGAAGATAAAATACGAGTGGGAAGGACAAGTTATCACAATCTGTGGGGAGGAGGACATCTTCGTCAGTCATCTGGCCACCTATAAGTACATTGAGATGGATGTGGAGATCCATGAAACAATGAGTCAGGGTTTAGAAGCTCTCAATGTCAATGAAGGAACAACTGAAGTGTATGGTACTTCAATTGCTTCTTACAAATAAGCTCGGAAGGTTGTTGAAGACGGGAATGCCCAAGGCTAGGGAAAGCTACTGCAAGTTCAAATCAAGGAAGACATATTCAGTTTGGGTTACAGACCATCCCGACAGGTCCAAGAGGAGGCTGCTAAATCTCCCAAGTTCATAAGGGGGGAATGCTGATCCCGGATGCTATCAACAATGTGGAAGACGAGGCTGAAAGCGACTACAACCTGGAAAGCTGGATTCGTCCAAGAGTCTCGGGCCAACAAGTCCTCAACTGGTCTTCCCAGGAAATTATAAGGGTTACTGCTGCAGAGTAATTATTATTTCCTGTTTAAGCATGCATTAAAGTCCTGCATCTTGCCCAAGGTATCAGGACTCATTTTGTAATAGGGCCATATATGTATTTTGTGCAAATGGAAATTAATGAACAATGGACATCTTTTGCAAACAATCTTTTTTCGCTCACTGTCTTTCATTTTTGTTATTTCTCGCACAAAACAATAAATGGCTATTTTTTTATTAATAAACTTCATTCACTTTTTCTAAATAAGATAAAATCAATCACTAAAATGAACAAATCTCAACCCTTGCAGAGATAGTCCTCCAGATTACACCAATAACGACACTGCTATGACCTCGTATGACTTTGACAATCCGATTAATCAAGCAAATGAAGGGGTTGATGAAGACTATGATTTTCCTGAGGAGTTGGCCAGGTTGTTGAGACAAGAGGAAAAAGTGATTGCTCCTCATCAAGAGGAGGTTGAGACTATCAATCTTGGTACCGAGGAAGATGTAAAAGAGGTGAAGATAGGGGCCAGTCTGCAAGCTCTAGTGAAAGAACAACTCATCAGTATGCTTCGAGAGTATGTCGACGTCTTTGCTTGGTCCTATCAAGATATGCCAAGTCTGGATACAGATATTGTCATGCACATGCTGACATTGAAAGAAGATTTTCCGCCAATTAAACAGAAGTTGCGCCATACTCGCCCGGACATGGCCATGAAAATCAAAGAGGAAGTACAAAAGCAGTTGGACGCCGGTTTTCTCGTTGTAACTAGTTACCCGTCGTGGGTTGCTAACATTGTACTCGTGCCTAAGAAGGATGGCAAGGTGCGTATGTGTGTGGATTACCGGGATCTAAACAGAGCTAGCCCGAAGGATGATTTCCCATTACCTCACATTGATGTATTGGTGGATAACACAACTCAGTTCTCGGTATTTTCTTTTATGGATGGATTTTATGGATACAATAAGATTAAGATGTCACCCGAAGACATGGATAAGACAACTTTCATCACACCATGGGGCATGTTCTGTTACAAGGTAATTCTGTTTGGTATGAAGAACGTCGGTGCAACATACCAACGGGCTATGGTAACATTATTCCACGATATGATCCACAAAGAAAGTGAATGTTACGTGGATGACATGATTGCCAAGTCCCAAACAGAGGAAGATCATTTGGTGAATCTATTGAAGCTGTTCAAGAGTCTGAGGAAGTATCAGCTGACATTGAACCCCAACAAATGCACATTTGGGGTACGTTCGGGTAAACTGCTGGGTTTTATTGTAAGTGAAAAGGGAATTGAGGTTGATCCCGACAAAGTCAAAGCTATTCAGGAAATGCCTGCACCTAAGACTGAGAAAGAAGTTCGAGGGTTCTTAGGTAGATTGAACTACATCTCAAGGTTCATATCTCATCTCAGTGCAACCTGCGAACCCTTGTTCAAGCTGTTAAGAAAGGAGCAAACAGTCAGGTGGAACGATGATTGTCAGAGAGGTTTTGACAAGATCAAAGAATATCTGCAAGAACCTCCAATTCTCATGCCTCCAGTTGAAGGAAGACTCTTAATCATGTACCTGACAGTATTAGAAGAGTCGATGGGGTGTGTGTTGGGCCAGCATGATGAGTCTGGTCGAAAAGAGTATGTAATATACTACCTAAGAAAAACGTTTACCGAATGTGAACAACATTATTCACTGTTCGAGAAAACTTGTTGTGCTTTAGCGTGGGCTGCTCGCCGACTAAGACAATATATGTTGACTCATACTACCTTATTGATCTCAAAGATGGATCCATTCAAGTACATATTTGAGAATCCAGCACTTATCGGAAGGGTTGCAAGATGGCAAATGATTCTAACAGAATATGACATTCAATACACCTCTCAGAAAGCCATCAAAGGCAGTGTATTGTCTGACTATCTGGCTGAGTAACCCATTGATGATTATCAGCCTATGAGATTTGACTTCCCTGACAAAGACATCGTGTTCTTGAAAGAAAAAGATTATGAAGAGCCTATTCACGCTGAAGGGCCTGACCCAAAAGAAGCATGGACTATGATGTTTGACGGGGCAGTAAATTGCAACGGTCGTGGAGTTGGTGCAGTGCTTATTACACCTAAATGGGTTCATATGCCTTTCTCAGCAAGGCTCACCTTTGCCTGCACTAACAACGAAGCAGAATACGAAACTTGTATCATGGGTCTTGAGGAAGCCATTGACCTCAGGATCAAAACCTTGAATGTGTTCGGAGATTCAGCTTTGGTAATCAACCAGACCAACGACAAGTGGTACACTCATTAGGAGCATTTGATTCCCTACCGTGACTATACGAGGAAGTTGTTGACCTTCTTCATAAAAGTTAAGCTTGAATACATCCCTTGAGATGAGAATCAGTTTGTAGACGCTTTGGCTACCATTTCATCCATGATCAAAGTACAAGCTGCCAATTATGTACCTCGGATTTTGGTATCCAGACTGGAAAGACCGACATATGTATTCTCTGTGGACATTGTCACTGATAACAAGCCTTGGTACCATGATGTCAAATGCTTCTTGGAAACTCATACATACCCACCTGGGGCATCGTCAAACAATAAGAATACATTAAGAAGGCTAGCCGGAAGTTTCTTCCTCAATACTGATGGTTCTTTATACAAGCGAAACTTTGACACGGTCTTGCTTAAATGTGTTGACAAGAAGGAAGCAGACCTACTGATGCACAAAGTACATGAAGGTTCTTTCAGTACCCATGCCAGAGGACATGCATTGGCAAAGAAGTTATTGAGATCAGGTTACTATTGGATCACAATGGATGCAGACTATTGTGCCTATGCCAGAAAATGCCACAAATGCCAGATCTACGCGGACAAAGTTCATGTGCCTCTGAATCCTTTGAATGTAATGTCTTCACCTTGGCCCTTCGCCATGTGGGGCATTGATATGATTGGAAAGATTGAACCGACTGCTTCGAATGGTCACAGATTCATCCTGGTAGCCATTGATTATTTCACCAAATTGGTTGAAGTAGCTTCATATGCAAATGTCACCAGGCAAGTGGTAGCTCGATTTCTGAAAAGGGATATCATCTATCGATATGGAGTTCCCGAGTGAATCATTTCTGATAATGGTTCAAACCTTAACAACAAGATGACGGCAGAACTTTGTCAGGACTTCAAAATTCAACATCACAACTCTTCTCCTTATAGGCCAAAGATGAATGATGTTGTTGAGGCTGCTAACAAGAATATCAAGAAGATTGTGCAAAAGATGGTAGTCACCTACAAAGACTGGCACGAAATGCTACCATTTGCCTTGCATGGGTACCGAACCTCTATCAGAATGTCTACTGGGGTAACACCTTATCAGCTTGTGTATGGTATGGAATCTGTCCTACCTGTTGAAGTTGAACTACCCTCCTTATGGGTAATGATGGATGTGAAACTGGATGAAGCAGAATGGGTCTGATCTCGATATAATCAACTGAGCCTGATTGAAGAAAAGAGATTAGCAGCCATCTGTCATGGGCAGTTATATCAAAAGTGAATGAAGAAAGCCTTCGATTAGAAAGTCAGACCTCGGGAATACCAAGTGGGAGAGCTTATTCTGAAAAGACTTCTTCCTCCTCATACGACCACAAGGGCAAATGGACGCCAAACTACAAAGGTCCATTTATAGTAAAGAAAGTTTTCTCTGGTGGGGCACTGATGCTCACTACTATGGATGGCAAGGATTTCTTATCTCCTATGAATTCAGATGCATTTAAAAAATACTTCGCATAAAAGACCCGCTGGACATAAAGACAAAATGTATGTCCAAGCAAAAATAGGGCATCCCGGCGAGTCAAAAACAGAATAAAAGACTCGGGCAAAAATAAGGGGAAAATAAAAAAAAATGTACACCCGCTGAGTTGAAAAGCCAGATCGGACAACTCAGGCAAAAATGGGTATCCCGGTGGATTGAAAACACGAAAGGGCGATCCGTGCAAAATCAGGGAATAAGCGAACAACTGCATTCTGAATTCGTCTGTATCACTCACAACATGGCAATCTTCGAAAGGATAAAGCGTCGGTCAGAATCAACCTTCTTCAGAAAGCAAGATAAGAAGAACATCAAGGTCATATAGGTCATAGCAAAAGAAGCTCACTGGAGCTTCAACTTCAACATTGCCAACACTTTTGTTTTCTCAATTTACAACAATCTTTTCCTTTCAGGAATTCACTTCTTCACTGTACTTTCCCATTCAGGGCACACAAATCAATAAAATTAGAATTTTCAGTCACACTTTGTTTTGTACATTTTTGTTTTCGTTTGCAAAATGTCCAAAGTTCATAATACAACGCTTGCATGAAAACATACAAGCCACTTTTAATAAATGCTTGCAGGAAATATGTTGCTCTCAGATAAATCTAACTCCTATGACGGAATCCGGTTGAGGATACCTCGGGACACTTGTGCGTTTCTATTTTGACAGGTTGCAGGTACTCAAGATAGACAATCTTTCACAGCATGAGGCATATCAAGCCTTGTATCCCCAGCCAAGTCAGCAATCACCTCATCAACAGGTTTACTTAACAGGAGTTTTCTCCCACGAAGCTGTCATCCCCTCAGAGGATCCTTCGAGAAACTCATTAAATCCCCAACGCGTCGCTTGGACGATGAAATTACAACAAATTACTTCCCAGAAGTTCTCTCCTCCCCAAGCAGGATCTCTCGAGCAATGCCTGAAATGCTCTTCTCCAGCGGAGTTGCCGAGGCCTCCTCATCCCCAGCATTAGTCTCTTCAACGGAAGCTTCCCCAGCCGGGATCTCCACAGATTTCTTCCCCCAGAGCGCCACAGAGTTCCCTAAGAAGATCGTTCGGTGATCCTCTCTCCCCACAGATCGGCCAATGATCTCTTTCCCCAACGGAGTTCTCCCTCCAGACAGATCGCCCAGAGATCTTTCTCCCTGCAAGACCCGGATCTCGGATCGGTTCTCTCATTTTGCATAATCATAGAATTCACATCATTATTCACCACGTAGAGCATAGCATTCCGTCTAATACAGAGCATAACGGAAAAAATCAAACATTTGCATGATCATAAGCCAAGTTCAAGCCAATCACCTGCAAATACAAAATCACTTCACCATCAATATACAAAACTTACCCCCTGCAAACAAAGCCATAATACTATTTTTGCACTCTTAATACAGATACTTGTTCATACTTGTACATATTGTTTTTGACACTCATCTGTGTCTTGCACATACTTCCCCAGCAAGTCAAACACTCGTCTGTGACCCTTGCACAATCTTTTTGACACTCGTCCGTGTCTTGCACATATTTCCCCAGCAGGTCATACACTTGTACATACTTATTCACAATCCTCTGATACTCGTCCGTATCTTGTATATATCATCTCCCCGGAAGATCGATGTAAACACCCCAAATTTTCCCTCACTCATATTCACACCATGGCTTATGATCTTTCATCTTTGCATAAGCATAAGCATACTATCTCACATTGCATATTTGTTTCATCTGCATAGTTCAAGTTCATCTGCATCTAGGGTTTGTGATCTGAGCAATCCAAAGATTCCATCTGAGCCATCCCAAAGGCCTCAAAGCTTTCTAAGAGGGTCCATGTGTGTTCTATCTTCATATTATGCCTCTCAAAGTTCAAAGAAGTCAAGAAATCACAAGAACTGGAAAAGCATGGAAGTAGAGCTAGGGTTTTCACTACACAGATGACCAAAATTAGGGTTTTGGTTTCAGAGGCCTCAACTCCAAATTTTTGGGCCATTCTTGTTTCTAATGTTCTTAAGATGTTATAAGGATCATGTGTACCAAGTTTGATGAAGAAATTCATTATGGAAGTCATCTATTCACTGGGTAACTTCTTGAGCAAGTCAGAGCAAAATCAGGGCATCTGAGGCCCCCAACAATGGTACCAAAGGGGTATTTTCATCAAATTGAAGTTCTATGATCTTTATTTGATCATTGAAGTTCTTGGAAGTTCACAAAATTGAATAAATTTGAGCTAAACCAAAAGTTGCCAAAAATGGAAATGACTTGTAATGGAAACTTTCCATTTTGGGAAAGTTTTTCAACCTCCTCTTTCTTGATCAAAAATGCTTCAAATGAAAAATTCTTGGTCATGAAAGTTGTAGATTAGTTCTTTCCATTTTCAAAATGTACAAGAACATGTTCTAATTCATTATGGAACTCAAGTTATTATCCTTCAAAGTTGGCAAAAATCCTATAATTTTCAAGAATGCACCAAAGAGGATTTTTTGCAAAACCACTTGCCAAGGCTTCTAATGACTTCTAATGTGCCCAAATGTGACATAACATGATCAAGTAACTTCAAAATATCAGAATTGGCCCAAGAATTATGCATTTCCATGGCTTGAACTTCAAGAAATTTCAAAAGGGCCAAAACTTCCCAAAATTGCAAAATGGTATAGATCTTTCCATCCACTTGTGCCAGCACACAAAATCTGTTTCCATGGTCCTCCTTGAACTCAGCTGAGGCCAGACACCCCTTGCAACTAGACTTGTCATGACCCATACCTCAAGTACAACCAAACTTGACTTTTTGCAAATGAAGCCATACCAATCAGCATAGCCCACAACAACTCTTCTGACCTATCACAGCTTCACATACATGCCCTAAGGATCACATTTTATAACATCTTGGAGCCTGAATTATCCCACACACTCAGATTGCCAAAATCCCTCTCAAACTTCATCTCTTCGAAATTCTCAAACCAACCATCAAAACTTCAAGCAAACTTCACCAATCATCTCCATACATCCTCCAGATCATTTCCCAACCATCAAACAAACCTAAAACATCAAGAATCAAAAACACGATTTCACCCTTGTCTGAACTGAAACTTCAAAAATAGCCCAAATAAATTCATTACAAGCCTCAAAGCATCCTCAGGAGGTCCATTGGAGTTGATTGGCACCAAGGAGAGGCCCAGATAGCTCAGATTGAGAAAGCTCAAGCTCAGGTATCATCCAGAACAAATTTTCCAGAACTTGTATTTTTTGTTATAGAAATGTTCTTCATGCTTCACTGATCACACTGCACCTTTTACTTTTGAAAATGGTTGAATATTAAGCTTGTATCGTGCTTCTGAAACTTTTGCAGTTTTTATGTCTTGATTCGAATCTGGATTTTGACGCATGATAAATGTGGTTTGAGGGTTGATTCTTGTTTAGAATGATTATGAGAGTGGATCTGGAAAGTTAGAGCTCTTAATTTGGCCTAGGGAAGAAGTTGGGATTTTGGTCTTGCCGGAGAAGATGACCGGAACTTGCTCCGGTCACCTGAAAGTCATTAGGGTTTAGTTGCCCAGTTTGAATGTGGGCCGTTAGATGGTGATTAGCGCGTAAATGAGTGGCTAGGATCATTTCACTTAGGGTTAATTCTGATTAATTAATTTAAAAACATAATTAAGGCCAGTTTGAATCTCCACCCTTGGATCTGGCGTGCAGTCAACTCCCTCCAAATTCTGTTTAAACCTGGACCACTGGATGCGCATACTTCCTCTTTTATCCATTTTATTTAAAATACTTAGAAAAATCCCAAAAATATTTCCTTTTGCATTTTTGTTTCAAATATTTTTCTTAATCATAAAATGATTTTTATTTTATTTTGTGCATATAAAAAGTATTTTTAAAATATTGAAATGTTTATTTTAATTAATTAATTTAATTTAATTAATTAAAATAGCATTTAGGTTTCTAAAAATCACCAAAAAACCATGTTGCATCTTAACACATTTAGAAACATTTTAAAACCCTTCATACAAATTTCTTTTTGGTTTTGATCATAACTTGACAATTTTCTTTGAATTTAGGGTTCATAAAATCACATTTTTAAACCCTAACCTTTGAAAAATCTTTTATGCCTAACCATGAAGGGTTTGAAGTTGGTTCTTTTTGCATTATTTTACACATATCATGTAGTATCTAGGATATTTTTGGCATGAATTTATCTTGCATTTTCTATTTTTTTGGCATTTTACATTGAGGATCACCCAAAAAACCCTAGAAACTTAGGAAATTCATAATTTCTTCTAGGTTTAGTTTCTGACCTCCCCCTTTGGATGGTAACTTAGTATAGGTTTAGGGTTCCTTTGTGTGCATTTTCAATTTTTTATCATGTCATTTGCTTTTGTCTTTGTCATTTGCATCTCATCCTTTCATATAACCCTAATTTTGCATCTTCACTTGCATCTTACATTGCATTGCATGAACATATGAACTTAACATGCCATTCTAAGAATTTGTATGCCATCTTAGACATCTTCAGATATTGCTTGAACATTGCTTGATCATTTATTCATACATTTTCTATGCTTTGCATCCATTTCATTTCATAAACATCCATGTGTTTATATGCTTCCAACATGCTTCATTTGCATTCATTCTCTTCTATGATCACCCACATGCATCTTGTATGCCTTTGCATCATATCATAGCATCATTTGCATCATGTTTATGATTCTGGTCTTGGTCTTTTCCCTTGCATATGCATTATTTCATTTCATTCTTTTCATATTGCATCTTGTGCTAACTTTTCAAGTTAATAGTAAGTTGTTTGAGAGGTGGATTTGCCTTCACCTCCCACATCTTCTCATACTTTCATATTGCACCTTGCTGCATTTTTGTTTATCTTTGAGTGGGCTTGTTCACTTGTGCTTCTCTTCTCTTCTTCCTTTAAGTTACTTATCTTCTTAGGAAGTAAGTAACTTATTCTTCTGCTTCCTCCTCCTTTCATCTTGCTTCTCCTTGGTGGCTTCCTTGAAGACTTCTTTTCTTAAGCCTCACAAACCCTAGGACTTCCAAGCATGATAAATTTCTAGGACTTATTAGTTTCCCTTAGACTTTTTCCTTTGAGTCTTCTTTGTGTCTCTTTTTCTCATCTCATCATTAGAGACTAAACCTTTAAGGTTTTAGGACTTAGGAATTAGGGTTATGCCTGCATCCTTCTCTTAGGATGGAGTGTATAACTTTAATCCTAAGTTTTAAACCCTTAATCTATTTAAACCTCTTAATCAATCCATCTAATAATCACTAAGATATTAACTTGTAACTTGGGCCTTACATTAGGGTTCTAATTCTTCCTTTATGATTAAGAAGGACTAACCCTAGTGTTCAATGGACAAGTCCCCCTCAAGTTGTCTTACAAACCATAAAAATAATTTCTTAATCCCATCCTTAATTAAAATCCATCTAATAAAGGCTTGTTTTGTCATGAATTTAATCCCTAACAATGGATTTAGTTGAGGAGTATTCCTTAACTTAAGTGTTCTCATCTATCATCCTTCTATTAGGATGGTGTAATGAGTCCACTAATCTGTGATTAGAGATTAAACTCATTACTTAACACTAAAAAAAAACACAAAAACAAAAAATAATCGTCTCCTTCAGGATTCTTTTCTCATCACATTCATTCATAAACGAGAACTTGCTTCTTCCGTCTAATGCAAGACAGTTAGCACTCGAGCCAGACTAGTCATACACTTGAGCATAGACAAGCAAGCAGTTTACCTGTCAATTTATTTTCCAGTCTCTTTGAGTCAAACTACGGTGTTCTGACTTCCTCATTGCACGAGAGGATACGTAGGCATAACTTAACTATTATCGAACAAAAGTCTCTGTGTCTTCCCCCTCTTTCAGCACACTTTCTAAAAGCCTCAGTACCTGAGCAATTCATCTTTTGCACTGAAACCTGTACATTCTTTATCTTTTGCACACAGATAGCACATGCACCTACCCCTTTAAACACAAATCTTGTAAGCGTGGATCCCGTCGAGTACAACGTACAATTTGGGTGCTAATACCTTCCCAGGTTATAACCAACCCCCTTTCTCAGTTTCTCTGGTTCGCAATCGTCTTATCCATCTTTTCTTAGGTTTATGCAACATTACCTTTCCTTCGGGATAAAAATGCCTAGCTGGCGACTCTATTCAGTTCATTACATTTCTCCTTTCGCCGACCGTTCACATCTGCACCCTGTCTGACCTTGGTGTCTTTTTGGGGGAGCGACAGCTTGGCGACTCTGCTGGGGACCCTTATACTGCAACCAGGGCTTCTGGTTCTTTTTGTGGGTTCCTCCTATCGCTTGTTTAATTTGTGTTTACGGGGGTGTTATGTGCTACTTGTGCTTATTTGTTTATTGCTTCATTTATTGCTTTCTGTACAGCTTTATTTATTGCTTTCATTTACAGTTTATGCAATTCATATTGTTATTATCATCATCATCTGTACTAGATCTGTGTTTACCTTGGTGGAAGGGATTTTTGAGTGATTAAGGTTCCATACCGGGGACCTGAGAGACACATAGGCTAGAGTGGCTTCATTTATTTCCCATTCCATTTCGGTCTGGTGCGGGAATATGAAACACGGTTCAGACATGGGTTTCTTCTTGAGAACTCTGTGCTACGGATTTCCTGTAGTACTAGGGCTATCTGGGAAGCCTGCTAAGTCTGGATGACCTTTTATGACCTTCAGCATCTGAGGTGAATTAGAGGAGGATCTTTTATGGTTATTGTAAACACTGTACCTCCGGATTAGAAGTGTTTACACTTCTCATAACTGATCCAAGTCTGAGGATCCTTGTTCTAGAACAATACATGTGAGGGGGTTGGGATGTTTACAGGTTTGCAGGAACCCTTGGCCTCATCATACCTTGTTACTAGTTTTGTTAAGGTTGTATCATTTTGGATAGTTCTTGTGAAAACCCTGAACTTGTGACTCTTTATTTGAGTTCCCCACCTGGTTACTGGTTTTCTAAGCCTCCATCCGGACTTATAAACACACATGGACCCTATCAAGGCAGATAACAGATCCAGCACTTGATCACAAACCCTTTGCATATCATTCTGCATACATCATTTTGCATCATTTAACATTTGCCTATTTGTTTTACAAGGTATCCACATTGTATCTTTGGTTTGGTTTTGACCTGTTCTACTGCTCAGACTTCTTCAGTTATCTGCACCAGCATCTTCATCAGTTGCCTTCACCAGAGTTCCTTCTTCAGCACCTGCATCATTTTTCAGAGACTCTCCACCAGCATTTTCAGTAGAGATTCTTCCCAGTTCTCTCCATCAGCTGTCTTCATTAGAGACTCATCTTCAGCATCTTCTTCAGTGACCTTCATCAGCAGTTACCCTCAGTTTTCTTCACCAGCATCCATTGTCAGCATGGACACTTCCAGGAAGAGCAACATCACATACCACTTCCTTGAGCCTACCCTGACAGGCATCAGACAGATCCAGTCTCTCATCACTCCTGATCATGTCCCTTTATTAAGGGAACATTATGGAGGCATATTGGACATGATCATAGACCTAGATGCATCCCAGAGGAGCATGATTCACACTTGCTTGCAGTTTTATGATCCTCCTCTCAGATGCTTCACATTCCCTGATTTTCAGTTGGGACCTTTGCTAGAAGAGTTCTCCATGTTGCTAGGTGTCCCCATCAGGAGGGGGATTCCTTTCAACCCTGAGATGGTTGCTCCCAAGAATGAAGATATAGATAAGGCATTGCACTTGGAGCCTACCCTTATTGATCAGAGCATGACCATCAAGGCTGGAATCCCAGGCCTTCACTTAGACTTCTTGATCTCTCAGGCCACCCTGCATGCTGCAGCAGGGAAGTGGGATGATGTTTGTGCACTTCTAGCCCTCAGCATATATGGAATTATCTTGTTTGCAGATGAGCCAAAGTTTGTAAGCAAGAATGCCATTCACCTGTTCTTACTGAGGAACCCAGTTCCTACCTTGCTTGGAGACTTCTACTATTCAGTGCACCAGAGGAATGAGAAACAAAGAGGAAGATTGGTTAGATGTTGTGCTTCCCTCTATTACTGTTGGTTTTTAAGACATTTGCCTAAATCAGACACTTTCCTGAACCCCCATCAGCCAAGGAACTGGGCTAAGAGATTGATTGCCCTTACATCAGAAGACATCAGATAGTGCACTCAGAGCACCAAGGGCAAAGACATTATTACTAGCTGTGGGCAATATCCTAATGTGCCTTTAATTGGAGTAAAAGGTTGCATCAACTACAACCCTTTTCTTTTTAAGAGGCAATTAGGGTATGCTTTGGTTCATCCCCCAAGAGGGCAAGACTTGACGGAGACCCTCTATTGTGACATCCAGCACAACTCTGCCATTGTCAGAAAGGCATCCTGGGCCTGGGACAACATTCAGACTAAGGGAACAGCTATTTTGGGCAAATGCAACAATATAACTTCAGCACCGTATCTTGATTGGTCTTGTACCAGGGCACAAATCACCCGGATGCCATTCACCTTAGAAGATGTACCTGGACCTTCAACAGTGCAACCTGCAGCTACTGTCAGTTTGGAAGAGTTTGAGAAACTGAAAGAGAGGAATACTAAGCTCTCTGAAGCCTTGAAGAAGACTCTCTGGGAGAGGAATGACAGCCGTCTAGATAATGAGAGTTTAGAGAAGCTCCGGATTGAGCACTTAACCAAGATTGAGAAGACGGACGACTACATCAAAAAGGCTAGAGCAGGGGAGTTAGTACTGAAGAATGCTTGCAAGGAAGCTAAGACTCAGAAGGCTAGAGCTGAGCATTATCTAGAGGAGAGCCAGGCTAGGTGGATCAGGATCACTGAGGCTCGTACACAGGAAGATCAAAGGACTCAAGCTAAGATAGAGCAACTGGAGGCTAGTGAGAAGAAGAATCAGGCAACTTTGTTAGCAGCACAGAAGGAGATCTCTGAGTTGAAACTCCGGGCGGGTTTTAAGAGGTCAAAGGATCAGGATAAGCACAAGAAGTTGACCAGTGCCATTGCCACCAGGAACCTCCTCATCAGGACTATCACAGAACACCCAATTGGTCCAGTGACCGAGGCTCTCCTGAAGGAAGTTAGGGAGGATGACTTTGGACTGGATGTTTGATTTCCTTGTATTTGTATTTCCTTTTGTATGTACTTTTGATTTTGTTGTTGTATTTTGACCCACCATTGGAATGTTATTGTAATCAAAACTATGTAAAAGTCACTCTTTTTTGTAATATATGGTTTGTGTTATTTTGTGGGCTTAATATCTCTTCAACATCATCATTCCCTCGAGGTCTGGAAAGGTCAAAACCAAAGAACCAAATCGGATACCCTTGGAAGACAAATAGGCATTCTGCATTGCATACTAACATATTTTCTTTGTTTTGTAGGTTTTTTGTTTTTGTTGTTGTTTCTCACTTTGTTGTGGTTTCAGGAAACATTGCTCGCAGAAGAGTGTTCCCTGTCAACAGAATACATTGGTACCCAACAAGAAACAACCTTCCGGGATTACAAATGGATCAGGTTCAACAAGACTTGACTGAAGTGAGAGCCCAAATGGCCAATGAGAGGACAGAGATGAGGGCCCAAATGAATCACTTTATGATAGTGATCACTGGTTTGGCTCAGAGCTAGGAGAGACTGAGAGAGTTAGTCGAGCAGCAAACTCCCGAGGAAAACCATCCAGGTATAGGGGGTACCAGCAACAACGATCACGTGCAGCCTCGCACTGATCCCCCAGAGTTTGGACCTCACCTGAACCCAGACATCAATGCCATAAGAAACACCCAAGTTAACACTACTGGAGGTATGGCTTTGCAGGAAGACCCTCAAGAAGAACAGTTTACTGTGGTTGGGGCTGGAGACGAAGTCTACGATCATCGACTGGATGAAATTGCAGAGAAGCTGAGGTCTCTTGAATCCCAAAACTCTCTAGGTTTTGATGTCATGGACATGGGATTGGTGGAAGGGGTGAGAATTCCTCACAAGTTCAAACCCCTGTGTTTTGAAAGATACAATGGCACATCCTGCCCACGCACCCACCTTCAGTCTTTGGGGGGAGATTGAAATCTTACACCATGGACGAGAAGCTATGGATGTTCTACTTCGAGGATAGCTTGACAGGGGCATCCCGAGAATGGTACTCCCACTTGACCAGAGCCATATTAAGAAATTGGAAACACTTGGATGAAGCTTTCATCCGTCAGTATCAATATAATCTGGACATGGCTCCAAACAGGACCCTTCTGATGGGAATGTCTCAGTCTTCCCGTGAAAGCTTTAGAGAGTATGCCCAAAGGTGGAGGCAACTAGCTGCTGCTGTTCAACCCCCGATGTCAGAAAAGGAGATGGCAGACATGTTCATGAATACTCTCCAGGGTACCTATATTGACAGATTGGCTGCATTTTCTTCCACCAGCTTTGCAGATGTGGTGATAGCTAGGGAGAGAATTGAGAGCTTGCTGAAGATGGGAAAGATCTCCGACAACGGTGCCAGTTCAAGCAGTGCAAAGAAGCCATTTACTGGGCCCCGCAGATCTGGTGAAACAAATTCTATACACGTGGGAAGAGGGAGACCCCAGTATCTACCCAGATCAGTTGTTGCTGTCACTATTCCTACTCCACCTCCTCAGTATACTCAACAACCACAACACTTTCCTCAACAACCACAGTTTCCGCAATAGAGATCTTACAATAACAATAACAACAATCAACAACAACGCCCTTTTCAACAGCGGCCATCTCAGATCAATAGGGTGATTGACCCTATTCCAATGCCATATGCCACACTGCTGCCACAACTCCTAAAGCTCAATCTTGTGGAGTTGAGGACATTGGCTCCACCTGATCCTCAGAACCTTCCAAGAAAATACGATGTCAACGCTAGGTGTGCTTTTCATTCTAATACACCTGGTCACTCTACGGAAAAATGCAGAGTTCTGCATATGAAGGTCCAGGATCTGGTAGATTCAAAGGCCCTGAACTTTGCACCACCTCCCATTGTCATGAAAAATCCTATGCCAAGCCACAGTGGGACAAGGATTAATGCTATAGAAGAAGGCTCACCCATGAGTTTAATAGAAGATATTTCATGTATTCAGACACCTCTGGCAGAGATTAAAGCTCAGCTTTTGAAATGCCAAGTGTTTCCAGGTTGTAAGGCCTGTTGTGAATCTTGCAAGGTTTCCGTGAACGAGTGTGCAAGCTTGAGGAATGGCATCAATGGCTTGATTAAAGAAGGCATTCTGCAAATAACCACAACAGCTTCTACAACACCAGCAACTCCTTTTACAATAACAAATGACTCTTCTACAACTGCAACAACAATTGTTCCTACTGATTCATCTACAACTTCAACAACCATTTCTTCTTTCACTCCAACAAAAAACAGTTCCATTCCATCTCATTCTACAACTTCAACAACCACCAACAATGACATCTCCACAGTTACTATATATTATGACCCTACAACGGTCCCAAACTCCAGCAACTTTCAACAATCTCAGCAACAGTTTCAGCAACAATCAAGCCTCAATGCATCACCACCAACATCCACAAGAAGTCCTGTCACTATCTTCTATGATCCACAGACAATAATGGTCCCAACTTCTGCTGCAGTAAGCCCAGTCACCATCACGGTGCCAGGGCCAATTCCATATGATAAAGACAGTGATGTACCATGGCATTATGGTGCTGACCCTTACTGCAATGGAGAAAAAGTCTTTCTTGACTCTTCAGTTCCTACTCCCCAAGTGGATAATGTCGGGGGAGGCGGAGGCTTCACCCGAAGCGGACGCCTCTTCGCGTCACAAGCTCCCAGAACCAACACTGAGGCAGAAGCTGCTGTCAAAGCCAAAGGGAAAAGCGTGGTACCTGAAGAATCTGCATCAAAAGAGACTCATAAATCATCCTTTGATCAGGATGTGGATGAATTTATGAGGATAGTTAAAAGAAGTGACTATAAAGTTGTGGACCAACTCCACTAGACTCCTTCTGAGATCTCTATACTATCCCTGTTGTTGTGTTCCGAAGCTCATCGGGATGCACTACTCAAAGTTCTGCACGCTGCCTACGTGCCAGAAGAGATCACAATGAATCAACTTGAGACAGTGGCGTCTAATGTCAATACTAGCCATGGGCTAGGTTTCACTAATGCTGATTTGACAATAGAAGGACGTTACCACAACAAAGCTTTGCACATAACCCTGGAGTGCAAAGGGGCTGTACTATCTCATGTTCTTGTAGACACTGGGTCCTCACTCAATGTCTTACCCAAGAAAGCTCTTGTCAAGCTCGAATATGATGGAATAGCTCTTCGACAAAGCAATCTTGTGGTCAGGGCTTTTGATGGCTCCAAGAGGTCTGTTCTTGGAGAGGTGGAGCTGCCGGTGATAATCGGTCCGCAGGTCTTTAAAACTACTTTCTATGTGATGGACATTCAGCCGGCCTACAGATGTTTGTTGGGTTGACCATGGATTCACGCTGCTGGCGCAGTTACATCGACCCTTCACCAAAAATTGAAATATGAGTGGGAAGGACAGATTATCACCATCTGTGGTGGGGAAGACATATTTGTTAGCCATCTGGCTACATACAAATACATTGAGATGGATGGTAAAATCCATGAAACTATGAGCCAAGGGTTCGAGGCCTTGAACGTCAATGAGGCGACGACTAAAGTATTTGCTGCATCCCAGGAGGATAGGATGGATACTTCAATTATCTCCTATCAGCAAGCCCGAAAGGTTGTTGAAGATGGTAATGCCCAAGGCTGGGGCAAGTTGCTACCGGTGGAGAAGAAGGAGGACAGATTCGGTTTGGGTTACAAACCATTCCGACAAGATCAATCAGAGGCCGCTAAAGAGCCCAAGTTCATAAGTGGGGGATGCTCACCCCAGATGCTGTTCACATCCTGGAAGACGAGGCGGAAAGCGACCTCAACCTGGAGAGCTGGATATGTCCAAGGATCCCGGGTCACCAAGTCCTTAACTGGTCTTCCTAGGAAATTATAAGGGTTACTCCTGCAGAGTAATTATTATTTCCTGCCTTTTTTTAGCATGCATCAAGTCCTGCATCTTGCCCAAGGTGTCAGGACTCATTTTGTAATAGGGCCATATTGTAATTTTGTGCAAATGAATTATCAATGAATATCGGACATCTTTTGCAAACAAGTCTCTTTTTCACTCACTGTCTTTTCATTTTTTACTTTTGTACAAAACAATAAAATGGCAATGTTTTCAAAGTAATAACTTCATTTTTTTACACTTTTCTAAACAAGATTAAAATTGATCACTAAAACGAACCAATCTCAACCCTTGCAGAGATTATCCTCCAGATTGCACAGACAACGGCACTGCTATGACCTTGTATGACTTCGACAATCCAATTAATCAAGCTGATGAAGGGGTTGAAGAAGACTATGAGTTACCTGAAGAGTTAGCCAGGTTGTTGAGGCAAGAAGAGAAAGTGATTACTCCTCATCAGGAGGAGGTTGAGACAGTTAATATTGGTACCAAAGAGGATTTGAAAGAAGTGAAGATTGGGTCCAGTCTGCAGGCTTCAGTAAAAGAACAGCTCATTGACATGCTTCGAGAATATGTTGACGTCTTTGCTTGGTTCTATCAAGACATGCCAGGTCTAGATACAGATATTATCATGCACAGGCTACCATTGAAAGAAGATTGTCCTCCAGTCAAACAAAAGCTACACCGTACTCGTCCGGATATGGCCATGAAGATTAAGGAAGAAGTACAAAAATAGTGGGACGCCGGTTTCCTTGCTGTGACTAGTTACCCGCCGTGGGTTGCTAACATTGTACCTGTGCCTAAGAAGGATGGCAAAGTACGTATGTGTGTGGATTACCGGGACCTGAACAGAGCTAGCCCGAAGGATGATTTCCCATTACCTCACATTGATTTATTGGTCGACAACACAACTCAGTTCTCGGTATTTTCTTTCATGGATGGGTTTTCCGGGTATAATCAGATCAAAATGAAACCCGAAGACATGGAGAAAACAACCTTCATCACACCATGGGGCACATTTTGTTACAAGGTAATGCCTTTTGGACTAAAGAATGTTGGTGCGACTTATCAACGGGCTATGGTAACGTTATTCCACAATATGATCCACAAAGAAATTGAATGCTACGTGGATGACATGATTGCCAAGTCCCTCACTAAAGAAGATCATCTGATAAATCTGCTGAAGTTGTTCAAGCGTATGAGAAAGTATCAGCTGAAGCTAAACCCCAACAAATGCACATTCGGGGTACATTCTAGTAAGTTGCTGGGATTTATCGTAAGTGAAAAAGGAATTGAAGTTGATCCTGACAAAATCAAAGCCATTCAGGAGATGCCTGCACCTAGGACTGAAAAGGACGTTCGGGGGTTCCTAGGTAGATTGAACTACATATCAAGGTTCATATCTCACCTCACTGCAACCTATGAAGCCCTGTTCAAATTGTTAAGAAAGGAACAAACGGTCAGGTGGAATGAAGATTGTCAGAAGGCTTTTGACAAGATCAAGGAGTATCTGCAAGAACCTCCAATCCTCATGCCTCCAGTTGAAGGAAGACCTCTGATAATGTACCTGACAGTATTAGAAGGATCAATGGGGTGTCTGTTGGGCCAGCATGACGAGTCTGGTCGAAAAGAGTATGCAATATACTACCTAAGCAAAAATTTTACCGACTGTGAACAACGTTATTCACTGCTCGAGAAAACTTGTTGTGCTTTAGTGTGGGCTGCTCGCCGACTAAGGCAGTACATGTTGACTCACACTACCTTGTTAATCTCAAAGATGGACCCCGTCAAGTACATATTTGAGAAGCCAGCACTTACCGGAAGGGTTGCAAGATGGCAAATGATTCTGACAGAGTATGACATTCAATACACATCTCAAAAGGCCATCAAAGGCAGTGTACTGTCTGATTATCTAGCTGAGCAACCCATTGATGATTACCAGCCCATGAGATTTGACTTCCCTGATGAAGGCATCATGTACCTGAAAGCAAAAGATCATGAAGAGCCAGTTCACACTGAAGGGCCTGACCCAGAAGAAGAATGGACTATGATGTTTGATGGGGCTGTCAATATGAATGGTCGCGGATTTGGTGCAGTGCTCATTACACCCAAAGGAGTTCATATGCCTTTCTCGGAAAAACTCACCTTTGCATGCACTAACAACGAAGCTGAATACGAAGCCTGTATCATGGGTCTTGAGGAAGCCATTGACCTCAGGATCAAGACATTAACTATATTCAGAGATTCAACTCTGGTAATCAATCAGACCAACGGCAAATGGTACACTCACCAAGAGCATCTGATCCCATATCGTGACTATACGAGGAGATTATTGACTTTCTTCACAATAGTCAAACTTGAGTACATCCCTCGAGACAAAAATAAGTTCGCAGATGCTTTAGCTACCATCTCTTCCATGATCAAGGTTCAAACTGCAATTATGTGCCTCGGATTCAGGTATCCAGACTAGACCGACCAACATATGTATTATCTGTAGACATTGCCAAAGATGACAAGCCTTGGTTCCATGATATTAAGTGCTTCTTAGAGGATCAAACATACCCACCTGGGGCATCATCCAATGATAAGAAGACATTAAGAAGGCTGGCCGGTAGTTTCTTCCTTAATGTTGACGGTTCATTATACAAGCGAAACTTTGACATGGTGCTACTCAGATGTGTTGATAAGAAAGAAGCAGACTTGCTGATGCACGGGGTGCATGAAGGATCTTTCGGTACCCATGCTGGAGGGCATGCAATGGCTAAGAAATTATTAAGATCAGGTTACTACTGGATCACAATGGATGCAGACTGTTGTGCTTATGCCAGAAAGTGCCATAAATGCCAGATCTACGCAGACAAAGTGCATGTGCCTCTGAATCCTTTAAACGTAATGTCTTCACCTTGGCCCTTTGCTATGTGGGGCATTGACATGATTGAAAATATCGAACCGACTGCTTCAAATGGCCACATATTCATCCTGGTAGCCATTGATTACTTCACCAAGTGGGTCGAAGTAGCTTCGTATGCAAACGTCACCAGACAAGTGGTAGCCAGATTTCTGAAAAGAGATATCATCTGTCGATATAGAGTACACGAGCGAATCATTACTGATAATGGTTCCAATTTGAACAACAAAATGATGGCAGAACTGTGTCGGGACTTCAAAATCCAACATCACAATTCTTCTCCTACAGGCCGAAGATGAATGGCGCTGTTGAGGCAGCTAACAAAAACATCAAGAAGATTGTGCAGAAGATGGTGGTTACTTACAAAGACTGGCATGAGATGCTACCATTTGCTTTGCATGGGTATCGAAACTCAACCAGAACGTCTACTGGGGCAACACCTTATCAGCTTGTGTATGGCATGGAGGCAGTCCTTCCTGTTGAAGTTGAACTACCCTCCTTACGGATACTGATGGATGTAAAGCTGAATGAAGCAGAATGGGTCCGGTCTCGGTACAATCAATTGAATATGATCGAAGAAAAGAGATTAGATGCAATCTGTCATGGGTAGTTATATCAGAAAATAATGAAGAAAGCCTTCGATCAGAAAGTCAGTCTTCGGGAATACCAAGTGGAAGATCTTGTTCTAAAAAGACTTCTTCCTCCTCATACAGACCACAAGGGCAAATGGACTCCAAACTACGATGGTCCATTCATAGTAAAGAAAGTTTTCTCTGGTGGAGCACTGATGCTCACTACTATGGATGGTGAAGATTTCTTGTCCCCTGTGAATTCAGACGCAGTTAAAAAATACTTCATATAAAATGACCCGCTGGACATAAAAACAGAATGTAAGTCCAGGCAAAAATAGGGCATCCCGGCGAGTCAAAAACAGAATAAAAGACTCGGGCAAAAATAAGGGAAAATTAAAAAATGTACACCCGCTGAGTTGAAAAGCCGCATTGGACAGCTCAGGCAAAAATGGGTATCCCGGTGAATTGAAAACCCGAAAGGGCGATCCACGCAAAATTAGGGAATAAGCGAACAACTGCATTCTGAATTCGTCTGTATCACTCACAATTCGGCAAGCTTCGAAAGGATAAAGCATCAGTCAGAATCAGCCTTCTTCAGAAAGCAAGATAAGAAGAACATCAAGGTCATACAGGTCATAGCAAAGGAAGCTCACCGGAGCGTCGTCAACATTGCCAACACGTTTACTTTTCTCAATTTATAGCAATCTCCCCATTCCAGGGGATTTGTTTCTTTGACTGTATTTGCCAATTCAGGGCACCCAAATTAATAAAACCAGAATTTTCAGTCACACCTCTTCTTGTACATTTTTGTTTCGTTTGCAAAATGTCCAATATCCATGATATAATATTTGCATAAAACAAATGAGCCATTTTTGATAAATGCTTGCAGGAAATATATTTACTCTCAGGAGTATCTAACTCCTATGATGGAATCCGGTAAGGGATACCTCGAGATGCTTGTGCATTTCTTTGTCTTAACAGGTTACAGGTATTCAATACGCAACATGGGGCATGCCAAGCACACTTCCCCAGTATACCTCCTCCCCAAGCAGTATCTGGAATGCCTCCCCGACGGAGTTGTCAAAGCCTCCTTATCCCTAGCACAAGTCTATTCAACAGGAGCATCCCCAGCCAAGTTCCCCACAGATTTTCCATCCTCTCCCCAGAAGCGCAATGCCTGAAACTCATACACAACAAAGTAACGAAAGTTTCCTTCTCCCCAGCTGAGGTTCTCCTTACAGGATAGGTCTATCAATGATCTATTTCCCCAAGCAGAGCTATATATCCTAACAGATCTACCAATGATCTCCCCCAGTTGGGATATCCCTCCAGGAAGATCAGCCAGAGATCTTGTCTTCAGCGGGATCCGGATCTCGGGTCGGTTTCTCTTTTGCCTAATCATAGCATTTGCATCATAAATCACCGAAATAAGCGTAGCATTCTGTCTAATATGGAGCATTACGGCAAAAATCAAACATTTGCATGATCACAAGCCAGGTTTGAGCCAGTCGCCTACAATTACCATCAGTAGTTCCTCAACAATGTATATGTAAAAACACATACTTCCCGCAGATCACCTGAATACCTTTTGCACTCTCAAGTACAGTTACCTATACATGCTCTTTTGAAACTCGTCTGTGTCACCTTTTCCCTAGCACGGTTGCCAAATCACTCGTTGCAAACCAAACACTTATTCATAACACACCCTTTTTGACACTCGTCCATGTCATCCTATCCCCACAGTTCTCCAGAACACCTTATGCACTCTCACATACAAATATTTGTTCATAACTTATATACAGTCTCTTTTGACACTCGTCCATGTCATACATTCCCCAGCAAGTTGAACATCTGTTCGTATCTTGCTCATACTTCATCAACAGACCAATACTTATACAAGAGTCTTTGATACTTGTCCATCTTGTTTATATGTCACTCCTCACAGATTCGAAACTCGTCCGTGTTCCTTGTTAACCAGTTGATACTCGTTCGTATCATCATCTCTGAACACGCGTCAGCGTTTGTTTCTACCGATACTCGTCCGTATCATGGTCCTAAGGATGCTCGTCCGCATCTTCAATCTATACACAAGCGTCAAACACTTATACTTTTATTCTTAAGCGTAAACACTCGTCCGTGTTTACCATTTCCCAGTAAGTCACCAACAGAACAACTTCCTCCTATCCGACATTCGTCCTATGTTGTGATGCTTTCGGCAGCCGTCCCCTGCCAGGTGATCATCCTTCACCTTTGGATGACCGTCCCTCATCCTTTCCACAACGGAGTCTCCATTATTGGAACCCTTTTCTATCCGACATCCTTCTTATGTCGTGATATTCAACAGCCGTCCCCTGCTAGGTGATCATCCTTCACCTTTTGATGACCGTCCCTCATCATTATATCCGATGTTTGTCCCCATCGTTGATCTTGTTATCCGAAATTCGTCCTATGCCATGATAAACCCCGAGAGCAGCCGTACCCTGCTAGGTGATCGTCCTTCACCTCTTGATGATCGTCCTTCATCATGCTTATCTGATGGCCGTCCCCATCGTCGACCTTTTCTATCAGACATTCGTCCTATGTCGTAATAAAGAGCATCCGTCCCCTGCTAGGTGATCGTCATTCACCTTTGATGACCGTCCCTCATCATTATTTCATTTATTCTTTAAACTGATGGCCATCCCCATCATTGTTTACTTTAATTTTCAAACCTGATGGTCGTCCCCATCATTTCCTTTACTTTAATCACCAGAGAATCTTGTTTCTTTACCCGATGGCCGTCCCCGTCATGGTCTCTTTATTTTCCCAGCTTGTCGGTCGTCCCCGTCATTGCTTTACTTACCGCTTTATCCCCAGCAGTCGTCCTCTGCTCGATGGTCGTCCTCCATCGCCTTCATTTAATAATCATGCTATACTACCTCTTACAATTTATATCCCTTTTCTTCTTATCCCCAGTGGGTGCAAATTTCGGACTGTCTTTGGTATTCAACCACAAGTTATCTTGTTTGTCTGATAAGCCAGGCGCTTACATCCTACACAGCTAACTCATGTTTGAATAGGGGCAACTGTAAACACCCCAAATTTGCCCTCAATCATATTCACACCATGGCTCCTGATCTTTCATGTTTTCATAAGCATAAGCATACTATCTCACATTGCATATTTGTTTCATCTGCATAGTTCAAGTTCATCTGCATCTAGGGTTTGTGATCTGAGCAATCCAAAGATTCCATCTGAGCCATCCCAAAGGCCTTAAAGCTTTCTAAGAGGGTCCATGTGTGTTCTATCATCATATTATGCCTCTCAAAGTTCAAAGAAGTCAAGAAATCACAAGAACTGGAAAAGCATGGAAGTAGAGCTAGGGTTTTCACTGCACAGATGACCAAAATTAGGGTTTTGGGTTCAGAGGCCTCAACTACAAATTTTTGGGCCATTCTTGTTTCTAATGTTCTTAATATGTTATAAGGATCATATGTACCAAGTTTGATGAAGAAATTCATTATGGAAGTCATCTGTTCACTGGGTAACTTCTTGAGCAAGTCAGAGCAAAATCAGGGCATCTAAGGCCCCCAACAATGAAACCAAAGGGGTATTTTCATCAAATTTAAGTTCTATAATCTTTATTTGATCATTTAAGTGCTTGGAAGTTCACAAAATTGAAGAAATTTGAGCTAAACCAAAAGTTGCCAAAAATGGAAATGACTTGTAATGGAAACTTTCCATTTTGGGAAAGTTTTTCAACCTCCTCTTCCAAATGTGACATAACATGATCAAGTAACTTCAAAATATCAGAATTGGCCCAAGAATTATGCATTTCCATGGCTTGAACTTCAAGAAATTTCAAAATGGCTAAAACTTCCCAAAATTGCAAAATGGTATAGATCTTTCCATCCACTTGTGCTAGCACACAAAATCTGTTTCCATGGTCCTCATTAAACTCAGCTGAGGCCAGACACCCCTTGCAACCAGACCTGCCATGACCCATACCTCAAGTACAACCAAACTTGACATTTTGCAAATGAAGCCATACCAATTAGCATAGCCCACAACAACTCTTCTGAGCTATCACAGCTTCACATACATGCCCTAAGGATCACATTTCATAACATCTTGGAGCCTGAATCATCCCACACACTCAGATTGCCAAAATCCCTCTCAAACTTCATCTCTTCGAAATTCTCAAACCAACCATCAAAACTTCAAGCAAACTTCACCAATCATCTCCATACATCCTCCAAATCATTTCCCAACCATCAAACAAACCTAAAACATCAAGAATCAAAAACACGATTTCACCCCCGTCTGAATTGAAACTTCAAAAACAGCCCAAATAAATTCATTCCAAGCATCAAAGCATCCTTAGGAGGTCCATTGGAGTTGATTGGCACCAAGGAGAGGTCCAGATAGCTCAGATTGAGAAAGCTCAAACTCAGGTATCATCAAGAACAAATTTTCCAGAACTTGTATTTTTTGTTATAGAAATGTTCTTCATGCTTCACTGATCACACTGCACCTTTTACTTTTGAAAATGGTTGAATATTGAGCTTGTATCGTGCTTCTGAAACTTTTGCAATTTTTATGTTTTGATTCGAATCTGGATTTTGATGCATGATAAATGTGGTTTGAGGGTTGATTCTTGTTTAGAATGATTAGGAGAGTGGATCTGGAAAGTTAGAGCTCCTAATTTGGCCTAGGGAAGAAGTTGGGATTTTGGTCTTGCCGGAGAAGATGACCGGAGCTTGCTCCGGTCACCTAAAAGTCATTAGGGTTTGTAATTAGGGTTTAGTTGCCCTGTTTGAATGTGGGCCGTTAGATGGTGATTAGCGCGTAAATGAGTGGCTAGGATCATTTCACTTAGGGTTAATTCTGATTAATTACATAATTAAGGCCAGTTTGAATCTCCACCCTTGGATCTGGCGCGCAGTCAACTCCCTCCAAATTCTGTTTAAACCTGGACCACTGGATGCGCATACTTCCTCTTTTATTCATTTTATTTTATTTTTAATTCATTTCTCTTTCCCATTTTATTTAAAATACTTAGAAAAATCCCAAATATATTTCCTTTTGCATTTTTGTTTCAAATATTTTTCTTAATCAGAAAATGATTTTTATTTTATTTTTTGCGTATAAAAAGTATTTTAAAAATATTTAAATGTTTATTTTAATTAATTAATTGAATTTAATTAATTAAAATAGCATTTAGGTTTCTAAAAATCACCAAATAAATCATGTTGCATCTTAACACATTTAGAAACATTTTAAAACCCTTAATACAAATTTCTTTTTGGTTTTGATCATAACTTGACAATTTTCTTTGAATTTAGGGTTCATAAAATCACATTTTTAAACCCTAACCTTTGAAAAATCTTTTCTGCCTAACCATGAAGGGTTTGAAGTTGGTTCTTTTTGCATTGTTTTACACATATCATGTAGTATCTAGGATATTTTTGGCATGAATTTATCTTGCATTTTCAATTTGTTTGGCATTTTACATTTAGGATCACCCAAAAAACCCTAGAAATTAGGAAATTCATAATTTCTTCTAAGTTTAGTTTCTGACCTCCCCCTTTGGATGGTAACTTAGTATAGGTTTAGGGTTCCTTTTTATCATGTCATTTGCTTCTGTCTTTGTCATTTGCATATCATCCTTTCATATAACCCTAATTTTGCATCTTCACTTGCATCTTACATTGCATTGCATGAACATATGAACTTACCATGCAATTCTAAGCATTTGTATGCCATCTTAGATATATTAAGACATTTCTTGAACATTGCTTGATCATTTATTCATACATTTTCTATGCTTTGCATCCATTTCATTTCATAAACATCCATGTGTTTACATGCTTCCAACATGCTTCATTTGCATTCATTCTATTGTATGATCACCCACATGCATCTTGTATGCCTTTGAATCATATCATAACATCATTTGCATCATGTTTATGCTTCTGGTCTTGGTCTTAGCCCTTGCATATGCATCATTTCATTTCATTCTTTTCATATTGCATCTTGTGCTAACTTTTCAAGTTAATAGTAAGTTGTTTGAGAGGTGGATTTGCCTTCACCTCCCACATCTTCTCATACTTTCATATTGTATCCTTGCTGCATTTTTGTTTATCTTTGAGTGGGCTTGTTCACTTGTGCTTCTCTTCTCTTCTTCCTTTAAGTTACTTATCTTCTTAGGAAGTAAGTAACTTATTCTTCTGCTTCCTCCTCCTTTCATCTTGCTTCTCCTTGGTGGCTTCCTTGAAGACTTCTTTTCTTAAGCCTCGCAAACCCTAGGACTTCCAAGCATGATAACTTTCTAGGACTTATTAGTTTCCCTTAGACTTTTTCCTTTGAGTCTTCTTTGTGTCTCTTTTTCTCATCTCATCATTAGAGACTAAACCTTTAAGGTTTTAGGACATAGGAATTAGGGTTATGCCTGCATCCTTCTCTTAGGATGGAGTGTATAACTTTAATCCTAAGTGTTAAACCCTTAATCTGTTTAAACCTCATAATCAATCCATCTAATAATCACTAAGACATTAACTTGTAACTTGGGCCTTACATTAGGGTTTTAATTCTTCCTTTATGATTAAGAAGGACTAACCCTAGTGTTCAAGGGACAAGTCCCCCCTCAAGTTGTCTTACAAACCATAAAACTCATTTCTTAATCCCATCCTTAATTAAAATCCATCTAATAAAGGCTTGTTTTTTCTTGAATTTAATCCCTAACCATGGATTTAGTTTAGGAGTATTCCTTAGCTTAAGTGTTCTCATCTACCATCCTTCTATTAGGATGGTGTAATGAGTCTACTAATCTGTGATTAGAGATTAAACTCATTACTTAACACTAAACAAAAACACAAAAACAAACAATAATCGTCTCCTTTGGGATTCTTTTCTCATCACATTCATTCATAAACGAGAACTTGCTTCTTCCGTTTAATGCAAGACAGTTAGCACTCGAGCCAGACGAGTCATACACTTGAGCATAGACAAGCAAGCAGTTCACCAGTCAATTTATTTTCTAGTCTCTTTGAGTCGAACTACGGTGTTCTGACTTCCTCATTGCACGAGAGGATACGTAGGCATAACTTAACTGTTATCGAACAAAAGTCTCTGTTTCTTCCCCCTCTTTCAGCACACTTTCTAAAAGCCTCAGTTCCTGAGCAATTCATCTTTTGCACTGACACCTGTACATTCTTTAGCTTTTGTACACAGATAGCACATGCACCTACCCCTTTAAACATAAATATTGTAAGCATGGATCCCGTCGAGTACGACGGAAAATCTGGGTGCTAATACCTTCCCAGGTTGTAACCAACCCCCTTTCTCAGTTTCTCTTGTTCGCAACCGTCTTATCCATCTTTTCTTAGGTTTATGCAGCATTACCTTTCCTTCGGGATAAAAATGCCTAGCTAGAAACTCTATTCAGTTCATTTCATTTCTCCTTTCGCCGACCGTTCGCGTGTGCACCCTGTCTGACCTTGGTGTCTTTTTGGGGGAGCGACAATCGACACTCGTCTGTGTTCCTTGCTTAACCGATTGATACACGTTTGTATCATCATCCTTAAACACGTGTCAGCGTTTACTTCTATTGATACTCGTCCGTATCGTGGTCCTAAGGATGCTCGTACGCATCTTTAGTCTATACACACTATCAAACACTTATACCTTTTATTTCAAAGTGTAAGCACTCGTCCGTGTTTACCATTCCCCAGAAGTCACCAACAAAACAATCTCTTTCTATCCAACATTCGTCCTATGTCGTGATATTTTCGGCAGCCGTCCCCTGCCAGGTGATCGTCCTTCACCTTTTGATGACCGTACCTCATCATTTTATCCAATGGCCGTCCCCATCGTTGATCCTCTTATCCGACATTCGTCCTATGTCGTGATACTTACGGCAGCCGTCCCCTGCCAGGTGATCGTCCTTCACCTTTGGATGACCGTCCCTCATCCTTTCCCCAGTGGAATCCCCATTGTTGGAACTCTTATCTGGCATTCGTACTATGCCGCGATATCTTTTTAGCAGCCGTCCCCTGCTAAGGTGATCGTCCTTCACCTTATGATGACTGTCCCTCATCATTTATCGATGGCCGTCCCCATTGTTGATCTTTGTTATCCGGCATTTGTCCTATGTCGAGATAATCCCCAAGAGCAGCCGTACCCTGCTAGGTGATCGTCCTTCACCTCTTGATGATCATCCTTCATCATGCTTATCTGATGGTTGTCCCCATTGTTGACCTTTTCTATCTGGAATTCGTCTTATGTCGTGATATTTTCAGCAGCTGTCCCCTGCTAGGTGATCGTCCTTCACCTTTTGATGATCGTCCCTCATTATTATTTCATTTATTCTTTTACCCGATGGACATCCCCGTCGCGGTTTATTAACCCTTTAACCTGATGTTCGTCCCCGTCAGTGCTTTCCTTATCTCTTTAATCCCCAGAGAGTTTTACTTCTTTAACCGATGGCCGTCCCCGTCGTGGTCTCTTTATTTCCCAGCATGATGGTCGTCCCCGTCATTGCTTTACTTACCATATTTCATCCCCAGCAGTCGTCCTCTGCTCGATGATCATCCTTCATCGCTTTCATTTGATACTCATACTATACTGCCTTTAGAATTTATATCTCTTTTCTTCTTCTCCCCAGTGAGTGCAAATTTCGGATTGTCTTTGGTATTCAACCACAAGTTATCTTGTTTGTTTGTTAAGTCAGGCGCTTACACCCTGCACAGCTAACTCATGCTTGAATAGGGGCATCTGTAAACACCCCAAATTTTCCCTCACTTTTTCTCACACCATTGCTTGTGATCTTTTCATATTACATTTCATAAGCATATCATCTCACACTGCATAGTTTATTTCATCTGCATAAGTTGCATAGCTAGGGTTTGTGATCAGATGAATCCAAAAAGTGATCTGAGCCATCTCAAAGGCCTTTAAACTTGTCAATATGGTCCATGTGTGTTCCATGATCATAATTTACTCCCCAAAGTTCATAAAAGTCAAGAGATCACAAAGCATGGCAAAGGCATAGAGGCAGACTGAAGATTTCCTGCACAGATGACCTAAAATTAGGGTTTTGGGTTTGAGGCCCTTAACCTCAATTTTTTTGGTCATTATTGATTCTAATGGTCTTAATATGTTATAAGGAGCATGTGTACCAAATTTGATGAAGAAATTCATTGTGGAAGTCATCTGATCAACTGGTAACTTATTGTGTAAGAAAAGTCAGAATCAGGGCATCTGAGGCCACCACCAATGGTACCAAAGGGTCATCTTCCTCATTTTGAAGTTCTATGATATTTATTTGATCTTAGAAGTGGTTATAAGTTCACAAGATTGAAGAATTTCAAGCCATTTGCAAACTTTCCATTTTTGGACATGACTTGTAATGGAAACTTTCCATTTTGGGAAAGATTTTCAACCTCCTCTTTCTTGATCAAAAATGCTTCAAATAAAAAATATTCAAACATGAAATTTGTAGATTGGATCTTCCCATTTTCAAAAAGTAAAAGAACTCCTCTTGATTCATCCTAGAACTCAAGATATGATGTTTCAAAGTTGGGAAAAATCTTGTAATTTTCAAGTTCATGCCAAAGAGGGATTTTTGCAAAACTGATTTTTAAGATTTTGTGTGACCTCTAGTCCACTTCAATGCATCATAGAAACATCATACAACATGCCATGACCAATATTCAGCATTGAGCAAGCCATTTCCATGACCAAATGTCTCAAAATGTACAAAGTTGTAAAAATGCAAAATCATTGCAATCTCACCATTCATCCACTTCTGATCACTCTAAACCATCCCATGACCCTCCTTGAAGCTTTTTGAACTCAGAGCAACCCTAAGATCTCCTCTGCCATGGCCCATACTCAAGGACACCAACTATTGACTTTTTGGCCAATTGCTCCATACCATTCCCACAGTGCTATGCAGTCTTTCTGACTTATTGCATTTGTTTATTCATGCCTCAAGGATCATAAAACAACACTCACAATGGCTCGTAAGGGACAACACATACAGATTGCAAAAAAATCACCCTAAAACTTCTCATTTTCGATTCTCTCAAACCATCCACTAAAACTCAAAAATTCTTTCACCAACAAGTCACACTTCATCCATAGAACAAAACCCAACCCTCAAAATGGCCTGAAACATCACAAACACAAACCTCCATTTCAGCTACACCAGAACCAGAACTCTCAAACCAGCCATTATAAAAGCCTCTAAAGCATTCCATTAGCACTAGAAGGACCAAAGGTGACTTTTTGCACAAGGGAGGAGCTCTGAAAGTCCATATTTGAAGATCACCAGCTCAGGCAAGCTCAAGAACAAAATCTTTCAGACCTTTGATTTCTTGTTATAGAATGAAACTACATGTTATGGGGATCACTCTAATGTTTTTAGAATCGAAAATAGTTGAGAAATAAGCATTTCATGAGCTTCTGAAATTTTGTCCAGAAATATCTTTTGATTTGATTCTCTCTGATTGTGTGATATAAATGTTGTTTATTGATTTATTTGAGTTGCATTTAGTGTGGGGATCATTTCTGGGTGGTTTAGAGGTATTGATTTTACCTATGGAAGAAGTTGAGTGTTGGGATGACCGAAGAAGACGATCGTAGCACTGTTCTGGTCGCCTGAAGGTCATTGGGGTTTAATTAGGGTTTATTTGCCAGATGCGTTATGAGCCCTTGGATCTTGTTTTAATTAGCGAGTGGACGAATCAGATTAAGCCATTAACCCTAATCTTTAATTAATTAGTTTAATTAGGTTTAATTAAATTAATTTAATCTGAAGCAATCCCAACCATCCAAATGCGCGCGCAGTCCCCCCCCCCCCCCCCCCCATTTTGAATTTGGACCATCAGATTGAATTACTTTGCATTTTCTTTTATTTTATTTGCATTTCTTTTGTTCTATTTATTTAAAATATTAAAACATTTTCTAAAATCATGAAATTTTGCATTTTCATTTCAAATATTTTTCTAAACTCAAAACCTTTTTTTATTTTAATTTTTGCATTAAAAAAGTATTTTTAAATCATTTAAATTTTTTATTTAAATAATTAATTAATTGATTTTAATTAATTGATTTTAATTAATTGAAAATACATTTAGGTATCTAAAAATCACAAAAAAAAATCATAAAGCATTCTTAGGCATTTAGAAGCATTTACAAACTCATCACACAAATTTATTTTTTAGGTTTGATCATGTTTTCACAATTATCTTTGAATTAGGGTTCATAAAATTCCATTTTTCTAACCCTAACTTGAAAAAATCATTTCTAATAAACCATGATGAGTTTGAACTTGATTATTTTTGCATTGTTTCACATATTGCATCTAGTATCTAGGTTATTTATCTCATGATTTTGCATTTCATTTTCAAATTTATTTGAAGTTTTCCTTTAGAAGTACCCAAAAACCCTAGTTAAGTTAGGAAATTCATAACTTTCACCAGGTTTAGCTTCTGACCTCCACCTTTGGGGATTCTTATTGTATGTGCTTAGGGTTTGTTTGAGTTCATTTTCAAATTTTTATCATGATGTATGCTTCTGTTTTGATCATATGCATCTCATACTTTCATAAAACCCTAATTTCTCATGTTCATTTGCATTCATCTTTGCATATCATCCTCATGCGAACTTGCCATGACATTGAATGCCTTTATATGCCATCTTAGACATCTTAAGACATGTTTTAACATTGCTTGATCATTTTTTCATCCATTTGGTATGCTTTGCATTCATTACATTCCATGTACATCCATGCGTTTCTAAGCTCCTAACATGCTTCCTTTGCATCTCATCCCTTGTATGAACATTCATATGCATCATGTATGACTTTGCATCATTTCATAACACATTTGCATCATGTTTACACTTCTGGTTTTGGTCATTGCACTTCCATTTGCTTTATTTCTTTTTGCTTTGCATCTTATGCATTCACACTAACCTTTCAGGGGCTTATGGTAAGTTGTTTGGGATATGGATTTGCCTTCACATCCCACCTTTTATCATATCTTCATTTGCATCCTTTGTATGTCTTTGAAGTGAACTTGCTTCACTTGTGCTCTCTTGCTCCTTTTATTTCTCTTATGTTACTTATCTTCTTCAAGAAGTAAGTAACCTATTCTCTTTCTCCTTCTCTTTTCATCTGCTTCTTCTTCCTTGGTGGCTATCTGAAGAACTTTCTCTTTAAGCCTCACAAAACATAGGAATAACCAAGCATGATAATTTTAGGATTGTATATAGTCCCCCTAGCTTTTTACCTTTGAGTCTCCTTGAGTCTCTCTTCTCATCTCATAATCAGAGGCTAAACACTTAAAGCTTTAGGACTTTGAATTAGGGTTATGCATGCATCCTTATCTTAGGATGAAGTGTATAACTTTAATCCTTAATGTTAAACCTTTAATTTGTTTACACCTCTTAATCAAAACACCTAATAATGATTAAGACTTAAGCTTGTAACTTGGGCCTTACATTAGGGTTCCATCTCTTCCTTATGGTTAAGAGGGACTAACCCTAGTGTTCAATGGACAAGTCCCCCTCATGCTAAAGTCTTGCAAACATAAAAAACACTTATTCATCCAACCTTTAATTAAAATCCACTTAATAAAGGCGTGTTATATAATGAATTTAATCCCTAACCATGGATTAAGTTGAGGAGTCTTCCTCAGCTTAAGTGTTATCATCTATCATCATTCTCTTAGGATGGTGTAATGAGTTCACTAATCTTTGATTGGAGATTAAACTCATTACTTAACACTAAACAAAAAACCCAAAAACACTTAATAATAACCACAAGTAGGTTAATAATCTTAATCCTGCATCATTAGGGTAATCAAGTTGAGATTCTCATCTCACACTTAAGTAGGCTCATTATCCCTAATCAAGGGTGATATAATGAGTTTACAACCTTTGATTTAGGCTTAAGCTCATTAACTTATGCAAAACACCAAAAAACAATAAAATAACTGAAAACACAAAAAACAAACAATAATCATCTCCTCCGGGATTCTTTTCTCATCACACTCATTCTATAAACGAGAACTCGCTTCTTCCGTCTAATGCAAGACAGTTAGCACTCGAGCCAGACAAGTCACACACTTGAGCATAGACAAGCAAGCAGTTCACAACAAAATCATTTCAGTCTCTTTAAGTCGAACTACGGTGTTATGACTTCCTCATTGCATGAGAGAATACGTAGGCATAACTTAACAGTTATCGAAGAAAAGTATCTTTGTCTCCCCCCTCTTTCAGCTTTCTTTCTAAGCCTCAGTCTTGAGCATTTCACCATTTCTTTTTCACTGACACACATCCTTTTCTCCCTAGCTTTTTATGCACAGTCAACACATACACTACCCCTTTCAAACACAATCAAGTAAGCGTGGATCCCGTCGAGTACGACGGACGATCTGGGTGCTAATACCTTCCCAGGTCGTAACCAACCCCCTTTCTCAGTTTCTCTAGTTCGCAACCATCTTACCCATACCCTTCCAGGTTTATGCAGCATTACCTTTCCTTTGGGATAAAAATGCTTAGCTGGCGACTCTATTCAACCTCAACCTCCAACATCGCTGACCGTCCGCGTCTGCACCGGGACGTAAAGTCCGAGGAGCGACACTTTGCTTGCATCTTCTGGTCTTCTATCATACGAGCCTCAGTTATTCTGACCCATCTATCCTAGCTTTCTTCCAGATAATGCTCAACTCTTGCCTTTTGAATCTTTGCTTCCTTGCATGCATTCTTCAACATAAGTTCCCCTGCTCAGGCTTTCCTGATGTAGTCTTCAGTCTTTTCAATTTTGGTTACATGCTCGATGCGTAGCTTCTCTAACCTTTCAATGTCTAAATGACCATCATTCCTTTCCCAAAGGGTCTTCTTCAAAGCTTCAGCTAGCTGGGCATTTCTCTCCTTCATCTTTTCAAATTCTTCCAGACTGACTGTGGCTATAGGCTCAACTGCTAATGGCTCTGGCACATCCTCTAGGGTGAATGGCATATGAGTAATTTGTCCTCTGATGCGAGACCATTCAGTATACTGAGCAAAAGCTATGTTGTTGCACTTTCCCAAAATAGCAGTCCCCTTAGTCTGTATATGGTCCCAAGCCCAGGCTGCTTGTCGGATAATGGCATGATTGTTCTGAAAAGCACAATAAAGAGACTCTGCTAAGTCCTGCTCCCTAGGTGGATGTATCAAGGCATACCCCAATTGTCTCTTGAAAAGTAAAGGATTGTAGTTGATGCAACCCTTTACTCCAATAACTGGCCTATTTGGGTATTGTACACAGCTTGTTATTATGTCCCGGCCCTTGGTGTTTTGAGTACACCATCTGATATCTTCTGAAGTAAGGTCAATCATTCTCTTAGACCAATTCTTTGATTGATGTGGATTCAGGAAAGCTTCCATCTTCGGCATATGGTTCATCAACCATCTTTAGAAAAGAGGTGCACAACACCTTACCCGTCTTCCTCTTTGTTTCTCGTTCCTCTGATGAACTGAGTAGTAAAAGTATCCCAACAAGGTGGGAACTGGGTTCTTTAGCATGAAGATGTGGATATCATACTTTCTTACAAATTTAGGCTCGTCTGTAAACAAGATGATACCATAAATGCTGAGGGCCAGGAGAGCACACACAGTTTCCCAATTCCATACTGCAGCTTGCTTTGTAGCCTGAGTGACCAAGAAATCCAGATGGAGGCCTGGGATTCCAGCCTTGGAAGTCATGTGCTCATCAATGGTGGTTACTTCCAGATGTAATGCCTTGGCTATGTCTTCATTCCTTGGAGGGGTCATTTCAGGGTTGACAGGGATTCCTCTTCTGATAGGGACACCCAATAACATAGAGTATTCCTCCAGTAAATGACCAATCTGAAAATCTGGGAAAGTGAAGCAACAAAAAAGAGGGTCATATAACTGAAGATAGGTATGAATCACGCTCCTCTACAATGTGTCCAAATCCATGATCATGTCTAGGATCCCACCATAATGCTCTCTGAATAAAGGAACATGATCAGGGGTGATAATAGCCTGTATCTGCCTGATGCCTGCTAGAGGATACTCAAAGAAGTGGTAGGTGATGTTTCTTTTCCTGGTTAAATCCATGCTGAAGATGGGTGCTGAAGGAGATAACTGAAGAAGATAATTGAAGAAGATTGCTGAAGGAGTGTTGAAGCAGATAAGTTGAGCAGAAGAATGGTCAAAACCAAACCAAGAAAAAGATGGATACCCTATAAAACAAATAGACAAATGTTAAATTATGCAAATATGATGTATGCTTATGATATGCAAGGGTTTGTGATCAGGTGTTGGATAAACAGTTGTTTCTGGTGGGATGCATGAGTGTTCAGTGTTTCGGATGAAGTCTGAGAACCAGTAACCAGGTGGGGGACTCAGATAAAGAGTCAAAAGTCCAGGGTTTCAAAGATCAGTCCAAAATAGTACAACCTTAAAAAAAAATTCCAGTAGCAAGGTATGATGAGGTCAAGGGTTCCTGCAAACCTGTAAACAATCCAACCCACTCACAGGTATTGTTCGAGAACAAGGATCCTCATATTTGGATCTATTATGAGAAGTGTAAACACTTCTAACCCGGAGGTACAGTGTTTACCCTAATCATAAAGTATCCTCCTCTAATTCACCTCGGATGTTGAAGGTCATCTAAAAAGGTCATCTAGACTTAGCAGGCTTCCCAAATATCCCTAGCACTAAAGGAAATCTGTAGCACAGAGTTCTCAAAAGGAAACCCATGTATGAACCGTGTTTTCATATTCCCGCACGAGACCGAAATGGAATGGGAAAGAATACAAAACCACTCTAATCCTATGTGTCACTCAGGCCTTTGTGTTGAGCCTTTCTCACTAGAATACTCCACCCACCAAGGTAACAGTAATTCCAGCACAATGATGCAATAATAATAATGAAATGCAGAGAGTAGTAAATGAAAGCGATAAAGTAAATGCAATAAATAAAGTTGTACAAGAAGCAATAAAGAAAAAACATAAGCACAAGTAGCACATAACACCCCCAATAAACACAAATAAACAAGCGCAGAGTTGCCAAGCTGTCGCTCCCCGAACTTTCGTCCCGGTGCAAACACGAACCGTCGACGATGTTGGAGGTTGAGGTTGAATAGAGACGCCAGCTAGGAATTTTTATCCCGAAGGAAAGGTAATGCTACATAAACCTGGAAGGGTATGGATAAGACGGTTGCGAACCAAAGAGACTGAGTAAGGGGTAGGTTACGACCTGGGAAGGTTTTAGCACCCAGATCGTCCGTCGTACTCGACGGGATCCACGCTTACCTGACTGTGTTTAAAAGGGGGTAGTGTATGTGCTAAACTGTGCATAAAAAGCTAGGGGAAAAAAGATGTACAAAGTGTCAGTGCAAAAAGAAAGTGAATGCTTAAAACTGAGGCTAAGGAAAAAAAGAAACAGGAAGAGGAGAGAGGGGGGAAGACAAAGAGACTTTTGTTCGATAACAGTTAAGTTATGCCTACGTATCCTCTCGTGCAATGAGGAAGTCAGAACACCGTAGTTCTACTCAAAAAGACTTTGATGATTTTGGTGTGAACTGCTTGCTTGTCTATGCTCAAGTGTATGACTCGTCTGGCTCGAGTGCTAACTGTCTTGCATTAGACGGGAGAAGTGAGTTCTCGTTTTCAGAGTGAGTGTGATGAGGAAAGAATCCCGGAGGAGACATTTATTGTTTGTTTTTGTGTTTTCAGTTTTTTTATTGTTTTTGGTGTTTTGCATAGGATAATGAGCTTAAGCCTAAATCAAGGGTTGTAAACTCATTATATCTTCCCTGATTAGGGATAATGAACCTACTTAAGTATGAGATGAAGATCCCAACTTAATTACCATGATGATATAGGATTAAGATCATTAACCTACTTTGGTAATTATTAAGTGTTTTTGTTTAGTGTTAAATAATGAGTTTAATCTCCAATCAAATATTAGTGAACTCATTACACCATCCTAAGAGAAGGATGATAGATGAGAACACTTAAGCTGAAGAAGATACCTCAACTTAATCCATGGTTAGAGATTAAATTCATTATGTAACAAGCCTTTATTAAGTGTATTTTAATTAAAGGTGAGATGAAGAAGTGTTTTTTTATGTTTGCAAGACTTTAGCATGAGGGGGACTTGTCCATTAAACACTAGGGTTAGTCCCTCTGAACCACCAGACAAAGATGTAACCCTAATATAAGGCCCAAGTTACAAGCTTAAGTCTTTAATGATTATTAGGTGTCTTTAATTGAAGGTGAAAACATATTAAAGGTTTAGCACTAAGGATCAAAGTTATACACTCCCTCCCAAGATAAGGATGCAGGCATAACCCTGATTCAGACTCCCAAAACTTTAACTGTTTAGCCTTGATTATGAGATGAGAGAGAGAGAGACTCAAGGAGACTCAAAAGGTAAAAACTAGGGGGGACTATGTGCAACCCTAAAGTTATCATACTTGGATATTCCTAAGGTTTGTGAGGCATCAAGAGAAGTCTTCAAGTTGGCCACCAAAGGAAGAGAAGCAGATGAAAAGAGAGAGAGAGAAGGGTTAGGTTACTTACTTCATGAAGAAGTTAAGTAACCTAGGAACAAGAGAGAACATAAGTGAATGAGATTCACTTCAAACACAAACAAAGTGCATAAAAATAAAGAGGGAAAGAGAGGTTGGATGTGGATGCACATCCACATCCTGATTAACTTACCAAATGCACCTGAAATGGTTAGTTTGAAAGCAAGATATGTACAAATTCAAAAGCATAAAAAATCAAGAGATAAAAAATTGAAAATGCATCTAAGGGGACCCTAAGCACTCATGAAATCACCATCTAAAGGGGGAGGTATAAAGGTTTACCAAGTTCAAGTTATGGTCATCCTAAGATTGGTTAGGGTTTTAGATACTTCTCAAAGGGAAAATGCACATTAATTTGAAAATGCAAGATAAAAATGTGACAAAAATATATTTAGAAACTAGAGGTCAAGTGTGAAAGATTGCAAAAAGAATCAAATGCAAACTCATCTTGGTTTGAAAGTTATGATATTTTGAAGTTAGGTTTGAAAAATAAGAAATTTAGAAACCCTAATTCAAAGGAAAATGTCAAAGCATGATCAAAACCAAAACAAAATTTGTGAGATGAGTTTGTAAATGTTAAAAGAATCTCTCTGATTTTTTTGGTGATTTTTAAATACTTTAAAGTATTTTTAATTAATTAAGTGGACTTAATTAATTAAAATATACAATTAAATTATTTAAAAATGCATTTTTTAATGAAAAAATAAAAATAAAAATGTTTTTGGGTTCTGAAAATTAATTAAAGTGATGATAAAAAATTTCAGAATTTTTAAATGATTTTTGGTATTTTTAATAAATAAAACAAAAGAAATGAAATAAAATAAAAAGAAAATGAAAAGTATGCAAGATGGATGGATGAGATTGCGTGAGAGAGAGAGAGGTCAGTGGTTCAGGATGCTAGTCAACTTTACCAAGATTATGATAATCTAAGGGATGAGATTTAAACTGGGCTTACGCGCGTGATCTAGTGGCTGACATTCAATCTGAGAATTAATTTGTTTTTATAATTAATTATACTGAATTAACTTAATTGCGCGCATCCTGACCACTCTTGCCTAACCCAAATCAAGATCTAAGGGCTACAAATCAATCTGAGGATTTAAACACAGCTTAACCCTAATTACTTTCAGGTGACCGGAGCTAAGCTCCGGTCGTCTTCTCCAGTGAGACAAAATTCCAGAATCCTACACAATTGAGCTAACCATGTTTCTGATGATATTAAGCACTTGAGAATTAACTTGGTTGATGGTAGTTACTGACGAGTATCATCGTTTTTTTTGGGTACGTAATGAAGAAGCAACACGCCTTCTCCGTTAGGTATTATTAAAGCTTGTCTTTTATCTCTTTTGTGTTTTATCATAGTCTTGATGCCACATTAGCGTTTGTCTGATTATTCGTACCCCACCATCGTGTCTAAACCATAAAACACCTAAAAAAACTTTTGAACTAATTAATTTGCGAAAGAACTGAACTCCGAAGTCTAGAACTCTGCACGTTCTGAAGTGAATCACTCCTAGGCTAGCCCCACACGTTGTGGTTCATTCTCCCTTTCGTATTTTAAACATTCAAACCATCCATCGCGCCGACATTTCACACACGTAAGTCAGTCACCTATGTGATCGCCGTCTGCATGACTTATTGTGTATCTTAATTAACTTAACAAGGAATAGAGCTCCGGAGTCTAGCATTCTGCACGTTCTGGAATGAATCACACCTGGGCTAGCCCCACGCGTAGTGTTTCATTCACTCCTTCGTTATTTAAAATATGTTAAACCTAAAAAAAACGTCTAAAAAATATATCCAACTTATTTTATAAATTTTAATACGAAAACAGAGCTCCGGAGTCTAGCATTCCGCACGTTCTGGATTGGACCGCTACTGGGCTAGCCTCACGCAACGTGGTCCATTCGCCTTCCGTATTTTGAAGTATCTAATCGCACAAATTAACTTACGAAAATAGAGCTTCGGAGTCTAGCACTTCGCACGTTCTGGATTGGATCATTCCTGGGCTAGCCCTACGCGACGTGGTTCAATCACCGTTCGTATATCAAAATACCTCAATCATCGTATAAATTAATTAACGAAAGAATAGAGCTCCGGAGTCTAGCTTTATGCACGTTCTAGAATGAATCGCTCCTGGGCTAGCCCCACGCGACGTTCATTCACTCTTTCATATCTTAAAACAACTTAAAATTTACCAACCAATTTAAATCATTTTCATAATTAATCAGCGAAAGACGGAACTCCGGAGTCTAGCACTCCGCACGTTCTGGAATGAATCGCTCCTGGGCTAGCCCCACGCGACGTAGTTCATTTGCTCTTTCATACTTAAAACAACTTAAAACTTACCAACCAATTTAAATCATTTTCATAATTAATCAACGAAAGACGGAACTCCGGAGTCTAGCACTCCACACGTTCTGGAATAGATCGCTCCTGGGCTAGCCCCACGCGACGTGATTCATTCGCCCTTTCGTCTAAAACACCTTAACAAAAGTCAAACACTTTTCTCTAAAACGAACATTGTTTAAATCATTCTATCTCGCAAACAAGCTAGCGTTTCAACCTCCACCGCGAGTATAAGCTAACGCTTAGCAGTAGAATGCGTTTTAAACAATCGTCCAATTTAAAAATCACAAACCGTAGTCGCACGAACTACAAAGCTCTGACTTTCCCATTGCCCAAGGGAATACGTAGGCACGGGGATTTTAATCCTTCGCGAGCACCCTATTAAAAAAATCAATCTTTTTCTCTCCGTCGCAATAATAACAAACTTTTAATCTTTTCTCCGACTTATTAATAATATAACTTTAACTTCCTTGGAACAAATATATTAACAATCATTTAGAAGACAAAAACTTAAGATCAAACATTTAATCGCATGTTAGCTAAGAGGTTCCCGTTGAGTACAACGAACGTGAGGGGTGCTAATACCTTCCCCTTGCGTAACCGACTCCCGAACTTAGAATTTGGTTTCGTAAACCATTTCTTATCCTATTTTAGGTTGTATCTATATCTCCCTTTTCTCTCGTAGAATAAATAGAATTAGGTGGCGGCTCTGTTGTTTGTTTTAGGATCGTATTTTTTTTCGAGGTACGACAGTTGGCGACTCTGCTGGGGATAGCTCCATGCTAGAGAGAGTCAAGCCTAACTTAGCTTTGTGTGTTTATTTGTTTGATCTTATCTCTTCTTGTCTTCCCTATGTTTGTTATATATGTTTGTTTATTCTTTTACCGCTTTCCCTTTATTTGCTCATTATATTATCTGTCTGTGGCATATTGGGGTCACTTTGCAAGTAAAATTTGAGTTGTGGAAAAAGCAGAGGGAACACCTAAGTTTAGAATTGGATGTTATTAGTGCTAGTCTCCAAGGACTCGCTCCTTGCATGGCTAGCATGAAAGCTCCCCCAGATAGTTAGACTTTTCGTAGATCCTGTCACAACGCAGCTAGCCTGTCGCGTGACCTGATTCACGAAAAGGCTGTGATTGTGGGACCCCCTAGGACCGTTTTCAATTTTGGTAGTTGTGTAATGTTCGGCTCCGAGGGCTCGCCCTTTTATCAGCCTAGCATGATGTCTCTCCCACTAAAAGACATCCGGGTCAGATAGGGTACAGACGCGAACGGTCGGCGAAAGAGAAGAATGAATAGAGTCGCCAGCTAGGAATTTTTATCCAGAAGGAAAGGTAATGCTGCATAAACCTAAGAAAAGATGGATAAGACAGTTGCGAACCAGAGAAACTGAGAAAGGGGGTTGGTTACAACCTGGGAAGGTATTAGCACCCAGATTGTCCGTCGTACTCGACGGGATCCACGCTTGAAATATTGTGTTTAAAGGGGTAGTGTCAGTGCTATTTTGTGTGCAAAATCTGGAAAAGAATGCAAGTGTCAATGCAAAAGAAATGTGAAGTGAATAAAAGAAGTGTCAATGCTGGAAGAACTGCAAAGCTCAAGACTATGAGGCTTAAGAATAATGCTGAAAGAGGGGGAATAACAGAGACTTTTGTTTGATAACTGTTAAGTTATGCCTACGTATCCTCTCGTGCAATGAGGAAGTCAGAACACCGTAGTTCGACTCAAAGAGACTGAAAGATAAATTGACTGGTGAACTGCTCACTTATCTATGCTCAAGTGTATGACCTGTCTGGCTCAGGTGCAAACTGTCTTGCATTAGACGGAAGAAACAAGTTCTCGTTTGTGAGTGAATGAGATGAGAAGAGAATCCCGAAGGAGACAATTATTGTTTGTTTTTGGTATTTTCAATCTTTTATTGCTTTTTGTGTTTGTCATAAGTTAATGAGCTTAAGCCTAAACCAAAGGTTAGTAAACTCATCACATCTTCCCTCTGATTAGGGGTAATGAGAATACCCTAAGTATGAAGTAAGCACCTCACACTTAATTACCATGATGTAGGATTAAGATCATTAACCTACTTGCCTTTATTAGATTTTTTAGGAGTTTTTGTTTAGTGTTAAGTAATGAGTTTAAGCCATAATCAAGGATTTAATGGACCCATTACACCATCCTAATAGAAGGATAATAGATGAGAACATTTAAGCTGAGGAAGATACCTCAACTTAATCCATGATTAGGGATTAACCTCATGACAAAACAAACCTTTATTGAAGTGTATTTTAGTTAAGAGTGAGATTAAGAAATGAGTTTTATTGTTTGTAAGACAACTTGAGAGGGACTTGTCCATTAACACTAGGGTTAGTCCTTCTTAACCAATAAAGGAAGAATCAGAACCCTAATGCAAGGCCCAAGTTACAAGTTAATGTCTTAGTGATTATTAAGATGGATTGATTAAGAGATTTAAACAAATTAAGGGTTTAACACTTAGGATTAAATTTATACACTCCATCCTAAGAGAAGGATGCAGGCATAACCTTAATCACAAAGCCTTAAAACCTTAAAGGTTTAGTCCTTGATTAAGAGATGAGAAGAGAAGACACAAAGAGATGACACAAAGGTAAAACTAATGGGGGACTAATCAAACCCTAATTGTGATCATGCTTGGTGTTCCTAGGGTTTATGAGGCTTGCAAGAAGATCTTCAAGAGAAAAGCCACCAAGGAAGAAGCAGGATGAAGGAAGGAGAACCAGAAAGAAGCAAGACAACTTACTTCACTTAAGAAGATAAGTTTCTTGAAGAAAGAAATAGAGGAAGGAGTATGAATGAGAAAGCTCACTCTAATTCACAAGTAAAATTCAGCAATGAATGCATAAGAGAGATGAGAAGAGATTATGAGAAGTGAAGGAAAATTCACTTCTCAAACACTTACCACCTGAAAAGTTAGCAAAGGGAAATGAAAAGAAATGAAAATGAAATGAAATGCAAGGATGCAAGCCAAAGTTAGAAGCATGTTCATGATATTAATGATGCAAAGAGATGGCATAAATGTATGTCATGAGATGGGGATGATCATACAAAGGATGGGAATGCAAATGAGACATGTAAGAAGCATGAAAGTTCATGGAATGAAATGAAAGCAAAATATGGCAAATGGATGATGCAATGATAAAACATGATTCCAATATGCCCTAAGATGTCTTACATGTTATGTGGATGCACAAAATGTCATGGCAAGTTTATGTATGCAAGCCTATGCAAGATGGATGCAAAGGAAGATGCAAATTAGGGTTTATGCATAACATGAGATGCAAAAATTCAAAATCAGAAGCAAATGGTAAGATACAAAATTGAAAATGGAATCAAAGGGACCTAAACTTATACAAGTTCACTGTCCAAAGGGGAAGGTCATATGCTAAACCCTAAGGGACTTATGAAATTTCTAAGTTTCTAGGATTTTAAGGGTGATCCTAAAGGTAAAATGCCAAACAAATTGAAAATGCATTATAAAAATGAAACAAAAATGTTCTTAGGAACTTGAAGTCATGCATAACACAATGCAAAAAGAATCATTCACAAACTCACTTTGGTTCAAAAGTTATGAATTTTTGAAGTCAGGGTTAAAAATATTCAAATTTAAGAACCCTAATTCATTTGAAAAATGTCAAAGTGTGATCAAAATCAAAAAGAAATTTGTGTTGTGAGTTTGTAAATGTTTCCAAATGTTTGAAAAGGCTCTCTGAATTTTTTTGCGATTTTTAAATACCTAAATGTATTTTTAATTAATTAATTCTCATTAACTAATTAAAAATAACATTTAAATGATTTAAAAATAGTTTTTTAATGCAAAAAATAAAAATAAAAATATTTTTGGGTTCTGAAAATTTATAAAATGCTTGATAAAAAAAAATCAGATTTTTTTGACTATTTTTCCTATTTTTAAAAATTCGTACAAAATTAAATTAAAAAAATGCAATAAAAATTAAATAAAAAGAAAGTAAACTGAAAGGAGGACTGAGATTCATTCTGGGCTGGGGGAGTGTTGACTTGGCGCGTCATCCTAAGGCCCATATTCAAACTTGCTTAAACTGATTTAATTAAAAATTAAACCTATAATTAAAACTAATGATTCAATCCTCACCACTCACACACGCGCGGGAAAGCTCATCCAACGGCCCACGTTCAAAACAAACCCTAACCCTAATTAATTAAACTAATCACTTTCAGGTGGCCGGAAATGACCTCCGGTCATCTTCTCCGGCCACCTCTCCCCTGAAAATTTCGCAACTCAACCCCTAGGCCATTTCTGGAGCTCTAAAGCTCCAGATTGCTTCCTCTCTCCATTCTAAACCCAACCCCACCCTCAAATTTCATTTATATCCAGCCATTAACAAGATTCGAAGCTAAGAACAAAAACTGCAAAAATTTCAGACAGACCATACATCCTCAATTCTCAACTATTTTCAATAATTCAAAGTTCAACATGCTCAGGGGATCACACTTAACCATTTAAGAACTTAAAATACAGCTTTTGGAAAAATGAATTCGCATGGCTACCTGAGGTGAAGCTTTCAACCCTGGAGCTTTTTGGCTGCTTCTTTTGTCCAAGATGCCTTTAATGAACTTCCTGAGGAGTTTGCAATGCTTGGATGAAGTTTTATATGGCTGGTTTGTGATTTTGATGAAGTTCAGTTCAAAGGGGGAGAGAAATCGTATTTTTGATATGGTGGTTTTCAGGGCAAAATGATGGGTGAGAATTGATCAGGGGTTGATGGTGAGTTGTTCTATGAAGTTTGTTTGAAGGTTTGTAGCTTGTGTGATGAGTTTCGAAGAGAAATGCATAAGAGGGAGTTTTTGTGGTTGCTGAGTTGTGGGAGGATTCAGCCTTGCTTGTTGTGTGTAATGGCTTGTATTTGGTCCATGTATAAAGTCTTGATAGGTCAGAGAGTTGTTGGTGGCCTATGTTGATTGGTATGGTTCATTTTGCAAAAAGTCAAGGTTAGGTGTCCTTTGAGGTATGGGCAAATTCAGGCCAAGGACAAGGGCATGTCCTGCGTAGCTTGTTTCAAGGGCAATCATGGAATTCAGATTGAGGCCAATTAGCAAGTGGATTGAGGTTTGTGGGGGGTTTTGCAAATTTCATGAAGTTTGGCCCTTTCTTGATTTCTTCATGCACAAGTCATGAAACTTGCAGATTCTTGGCACAAATCTGACTTTTAGGCATTGCATAAAGTTTGTATGATGATTACAAGTCAACTTGCAGTCACAAATTTGCTTGACATGAGGTTTTGCAAAAATCCCTCTTTGGCATGAAACTTGAAATTATGTGATTTTTGCCAACTTTGGAAAGCCATAACTTGAGTTCCAAAATGAATTAGATCTTGTTCTTGTACTTTTTGAAAAGGGATTGATCCAATCTCCAACTTTCATGACCAAGAATTTTTCATTTGAAGCATTTTTGGTTGAGAAAGAGGAGGTTGAAAAACTTTCCCAAAATGGAAAGTTTACATTACAAGTCATTTCCATTTTTGGCAACTTTTGGTTTTGCTCATTCTTCTTCAAATTTGTGAACTTCAAAGCACTTCAATGATCAAATAAAGACCATATAACTTCAACTTGATGAAAAATCCACTTTGGTTCCATGTTGGAGGGCCTCAGATTCCCTGATTTGGCTCTGACTTGCTCAAGAAGTTACCCAGTGATCAGATGACTTCCACAATGAATTTTCCCATCAAACTTGGTATGCATGATCCTTATATCATATTGAGACCAATAGAAATAAGAATGCCCAAAAAATTTGGAGTTATGGCCTCTGAAACCAAAACCCTAATTTTAGGTCATCTATGTAGTTAAACCTGGCTCTGCTTCCATGCTTTGCCAGTTCTTGTGATTTTCTGACTTTCTTGATCTTGGGAGGATATAATATGATGATTGGACATACATGGACCTTCTTGAGATGATTGAAGACCTTTGGAGTGGCTCAGATAGCTCATGGATTGCTCAGATCACAAACCCTAGATGCAGATGACTTTGAACCAATGCAGTGAAGCAAAAATGCAACATGATAAGATATGAAAAGATCACAAGCCATGGTGAAATGAGTGAGGGAAAATTTGGGGTGTTTACAGCTGCCCCTATTCAAACATGAGTTAGCTGTGCAGGATTTAAGCAACGGCTTAACAGGCAAACAAGATAACTTGTGGTTGAATACCAAAGACAGTCCAAAATTTGCACTCACTGAATGAAGAAGAAAAGGGATATAGATTGTAAAGGAAAATAAAGTATGATTATAAAGTGCGGGAGATGGAGGACGACCATCGAGCAGAGGACGACTGTCGGGGATAAAGCAATGACGGGGACGACCGACATGCTGGGGAAATGGAGGTATCATGACGGAGACGACCATCAGTAACAAGATTCTCTGGGGATTAAAAGGTAAAGTTAATGATGGGGACGACCATCAGGTTGGAGAAATAAATGATGAGGGACGGTCATCAAAGGTGAAAGACGATCACCTAGCAGGGGACGGCTGCTCTATTTGGGATAAGGATGAGGGACGGTCATCCAAGGTGAAGGGCGATCACCTGGAAAGGTACGGTTGCCGAAAGTGTTACGAAATAGGACGAATGTCGGATAGAAAAGGTCGACGATGGGGACGACCATCGGATAAGCATGATGAAGGACGATCATCAAGAGGCGAAGGACGATCACCTGGCAGGGTACGACTGCTCTCAAGGTTTATCATGACATAGGACGAATGTCAGATAACAGAATCAACGATGGGGACGGCCATCGGATAAAAGTGATGAAGGACGATCATCAAGAGGTGAAGGAAGATCACCTAGCAGGGTACGGCTGCTAAATATCACTACATAGGACGAATTTCGGATAGAAAGGGTTCCAATAACGGAGACTCCGCTGGGGGAATGATGAAGGATGATCATCAAAAGGTGAAGGACGATCACTTGGCAGGGTACGGCTGCCGAAAGTATCATGACACGGGATGAATGTCAGACAGAAAAGAAATTTTACTTTTTATTGGGAATTTTCTGGGAAATCATCTGGGGAGTGGTAGATACGGACGAGTGTCTACATTCAAGAAAGGAAAGGTATAAGTGTTTGACGCTATGTATAGATTAAAGATGCGGACGAGCATCCTTACGGACGAGTATCGGTAGAAACAACTGCTGACGCATGTTCAGAGAAGATGATACGAATGAGTATCAGCTGGTTAACAAAGAACACAGACGAGTGTTGAATCTGGGAAAAGATAAGTGGTGTATACAAGATAGGGACGAGTATCTATATGAGTAAAAAGTATGAGTGAGACACAAACGAGTGTTCAACTTGCTGGGGAGAGTATGATACAGACGAGTATCATAAGAGAAAGTGCATAGGTTATGAACTTATAAGTGTAAAAGATATTCTGGTGATCTGTGGGGATAAGATGACACGAACGGGTGTCGGAAGAAGTGTATTATAAACAAGTGTTTGGTTTACAATAAGTGTTTAGGCAACCATGCTGGGGAAAAGTGACACGGACGAATGTGCAAAGAGTGTATATAGATATATTTGTTTGTAGAGGATGTTCGGGCGACTTTACTGGGGAATGATGACACGGACGAGTGCCAAAAGGAGCATGTATCTGTATTTTGAGAGTGCAAAGGGGACGTTTTGGCTTTATGCTATGACTGTGGGTCTATATATACATTACTGGCGGCATGTTGGTGCATATAGGTGTTTTGATTCAAAACACAGCTTGTGATTATGCAATATGTTTGATTTTTGCCGTAATGCTCCGTATTAGACGGAATGCTACGCTCTGAGGGGAAATATGATGTGAATGCTATGATTTATGCAAAAGATACCGATCCGGGATTCAGATCCCGTTGTTGTGGAGATCTCTGATTGATCTTGCTTGAAGGAAAATCCCAGCTGGGCATGATATCATTGGTAGATCTGATATACGCTTCTGCTTGGGGAAGTAAGTCACTGATAGACCTATCCTTGGTGATGGGGAGCCCAGCTGGGGCTGTGGAAGCTTTCGTCCCTTCGTTGTGGGATCTTCAGACATTGTTCTCCTGGATAGAGGCTGGAGCTCTGCGGGGAGATGGTTCCCTATCTAGTACTTGGCTGGGGAGGAATGATCACTGAACGATCTTCCTAGAGATTTCTGTAGGGACCCTGCTAAGGATGATGAACTTAGCTGGGGAAATGAGTCCCTTCTGATGCTTCCCTGGAGAAAGTGCTGGAGAAATGCCTAGCAATTCTGATGGAGAGAAAACATCTCTGGTGTTGTTTGGAGGATGTGCTGAGGAAATAACGATTTGGCAGCTTGCTGGGGAAAAGCTTTTCATGCCCCCATGTTGCGCTTTGAATACCTGCAATCATGTTATAACAAAGAAACGTACAAGTACCCCGAGGTATCCCTTACTGGATTCCATCATAAGAGTTCAGACACTCCCGGGAGCAAGTATATTTCCTGTAAGCATGTGATTTAGAAAAGGCGCATCTGTATTTATGCAACCATTATATCAAGGATATCGGACATTTTTGCAAATAAAATGAAAAAATGTACAAGACAAAGTGTGACTGAAAATCTGATTTTATTAATTTGTGTGCCCTGAATTGGCAAGTATAATCAAAGAAACAAATCCCCTGAAATGAGGAGATTGTTACAAATTGAGAAACAAAAGGGTACTGGTGTAACACGGTGGGAGAACTGACTTTCTATAAATGTTGCGGATAGCAAGAGTCGCCACCGACTTTTATTTTATCCATAAGGAAAGGACATAAAAGAACAGGAAAGACCTATTTTAAAAGACTTGAGTTCGGGGGGTAGGTTATACACAGGGAAGGTGTTAACACCCTTTATATCCATGGTTATCCATGGGCTCTTAGTTACTTAGCTCACTTTATTTGTTTGCAAGAGTGTAGTGTGTGATTAGAAAAATTTCTTTAAGTACTTTGTAATGACCCTCGTATGGGTGTATACAAAGCCTAGTTTAGAAATTGTGAGGTGTAAAAGTAATTTTGAAAAGTGTGAGCAAGTAACTGATAACGAGAAAATGTATCGATTATATTGCTATGTTTCAATACGTTTTATCGCATAATTGTCGTTTTAACACCCGATTCCTCGAGTTTTCTTTGCTATTTTGCAGGTACATCATATACAGAGCTAAATCAAGAGCCACAAGTGAAATGAGCAAAAACAACCATTAAAAGATGAAGAAATGAGGAATTCTGCATAACCTGCATATTTTGTTACACTCACGGTCGTCACCTAGGTGTCACGACCGTGACACTCCAAAAGGAGCACTCACGACCGTGACAAATCCCTCACGACCGTGACACTTATAATACAAGGAACACGAACGTGATACCCTTGTCACGACCGTGACAAGGGAAAACTAGGGTATTTGACTGAAGACTTGGTCATGAATGTTACGCTGCATGAAGTGCCTATTTTCCAACTGACCCAGTATCCACACGTTCCCTGGATTCTCTCATTTTCCTACGAAGCCCAAGCAACAATTCAACTACCAAGCCCATTTAGTTTTCTATAAATAGCTTAATTTGAATGAACAATTTACAGAGTTTTAGTTTTTAATTTCTTGCGGAAGCTCTGCCGATTTATTTTACACCCTTTATTTTTTCAGCATTATTTTCATTGCTTTATTTTTCTTGTATCCCAACCAACCTTATAACAATTTCCAACACCAGGAAATTGTTATAAATTAATTTGTTTCAAAGCCTTCAGATTTTTTAGAATTATTTATTTCCGATTCCGGTCAGTACTCCGAGCTTTCCAGCCTGTGGAAGAAGGAGTCAACTACTTTTATTGTTATCCAGGTTTATATTAATTTGCAATTATATTTATGTTGAATATTTATTTTTCCGCCATGCATATTTCGTTTTATGTTTCTCTGCCTCTGTCTGGTTCAACAATAACGAGTAGCTAAATACCTTAGGACGGTATGTAATTAAAACAAACTAAATCGGTAAAATCAACTCTAGGTTTAAAATAATTAAGAGCTTAATATTCTGGCTGAGACTTTTTATTATAAAATCAACCTTTTTGTTACGAGAGTAAGGAAAGTGTATTAGGTTAGGTCAAGACCACGAGAGTGTGAGATTTTAACCAGATAGCTAAAGTTAGGCATTTAAATTAAACACAGCGAGAGCGCTTTAAAATAAATTAGAATTACTAAGTTTCCAAAAATTATTTCTAAACACTTATGGGCTAGCGAGAGCAGGCATAGGGCTTTAGGGGTAAAATCTGAGATAAGACCACGAGAGTGTGAGTTAAAGATATTTAAACTGGTAACCTCTACAGAATAGATTAAGTGAAACATCTTTATAAGCCTAGGGTAGATTGACCAGCCTAAGTTAGCATAATTACATACCGACCGCCTTATATTATTTATTAAACTTAAATTTAATTCCCGCCTTTAATCTTTAAAAACAACAAAAAAAATCGTGACAACCCTTCACCTTAGCTAAACTAGAAATTCCTCTAGCACTAAGTAACCATAGAGTCCCTGTGGATCGATAATCTTAAATATTACTTCGATAGGCTGTGCACTTGCAGTTAAGATACCGCTAGACACATAATTAGATACGTCTTTAGCCCATCAGTAACTATGAGATACCTACCCTAGATTAAGTCATTCATGTTCTTATATGTTCTTTCAATGGTAAAACTATCCCTATTATTAAGGAATAGGTAGTCATTACCTTGGATGTATAAGGGACAAGCATAAGGTCATCGTATGGTCATAGAAGGCAACATTAAGGGATGTCTTTAGCAATTCGTAGGGACTTATCATCATTTATTCGAAGGGACAAGATCATTATTCCGTAGGCAACCTCGAAGGGACTTGATCTTTTAAATCTGTAGGGACTTGATGATTTATACGTGAAGGGACTTTGCTTAAGACACCCCTATATTCGAGGGACTTGACCATTTAGATAAGGCAACCAAGAGGAATACCCTAGGAAGTGCAGATGGTGATCAAAGATCGACTTAAGTGTATGAGTGTTTTATTTCAAATATTTATCTTATTTAAAGTTAATTATCTAATTTAATTTTAATTACATATGTTTTCACACCCTATTTACTAACCACACAGTAAATATTTACAAAAATAAAAGCAAGAAAAATAAATTCCTAAACAATTACATGGCTATGGGGGAGATACATAATAATCAGGCGAGAAAGAATAAATTTACAACCTATACATTTTTTTCTAATATTAAAAAGAAAATTAAAATAAGGAAAATAAGGAAAATAATGAAGCAAAAATAGAATAGATAAAAGCAAATAATAATAAAATAATAAATAAACAATGGTAATAAAGAAATAATAAAATAATAATAATAATAAAGTGATAATAAAAAGGTTAGAATTTTAAAAGAAATTATTTTAGGTTAAACAAGTTAGATTTTTTAGAAGTTATTAGAAAAATATGAGTTTAAAATAAATTAGTAATAATAAAAGAATTTAAAAAATATTAATGTACAAATTATAAAATAAAAGAGTTATATGAAAAATATTAAGTTAGTTATTTACAAAATAAATAAAGATTATAGAAAATATCAAATTATTAGGTTAATAGGTTTATTTATAACAAGATTTTAGAATTATTATTATTCAATTAGAAAAATGGTCAATTGGATTTTATTTACAAAATATATAAGGATTTATTATTATAAGTAAGTAATAAAAAAAAGTTATTAAAATAGTTAGTATTTATTATTTATTTACAAAAAAATATAAAGATTATAGAAAAATATTAAATAATTAATTTAGTAGGTTTTCACGCCCTACATTACTAAACCACGCAGTTAATATAGGATCAATGGCAGAAATTTAAATGGCAGAAATTTAAATGGCAGAAAAATAAATGGCAGAAAATAAAATCCTAACTATTACAACGCTTTGGTGCAGTTACATAATAAAGATAGCGAAAAGTAAAACTGAAAATATTACGAGTTAAAACTTAAAATATTACAAGGGCGAAGCAATTACAGTGTATGAATAACATAAACATGAGCGAAAATAAGAAATAATAACAGGTTTGTTAAGGTTTGAGAAAAGGTTTATGGTTTAGAGGAAATAATACGGTTAAAGTTTATAAGAAAGTTTTAAGGTTTACATAGAAGAAAAAAAAATCATAAAGAAAATATATAATCAATTTTAGAGAAACAATTAAGGTTTGTATAAAAAATTTAAGGTTTTAGGAAAAAATAAGGGTTAAAGTTATAGGTTTGAAATTTAGAGTTTGTGGCGAAATTGTCAAGGTTTATGAAAAAAATCAGGGTAGTTAGTTAACATAAAATGTGCAAATCTAAATATATGAAAAAAGAAATTAAGAAAAAAAAACAACGATGTTGCTAACGCAAAAAATGCGATCATCGCAACTGGATCAGATCAACATAAGTGTCACGCCTCATACACACAAATGCAAGAACAGCGTATCGACACAATCCGATCCGAATAATCTAAATAATTATAAAATTAAATAAGAAAATTTATCTAACCATATATATATATATATATATATATATATATATATATATATATATATATATATATATATATATATATATATATATATAAACTAAAGAACTTGTATGTAAAAAATAAGAAATTTAAACAAAGAAGAAGATAGAAACGTACAATATATGTTACAAACCAATTAAAAACATGCTATAGTGTTAGAATGAAATAACACTACCGGTAATAAGAAAAAAAAAATGAAAACAGGGGAATTCTTTGAGGCACCGCCGGTTCCTTTTCTATTCCTTTTGGTATTTTTTCTCGGTCCCCTTTAACAACAACACATTAGGTATATATAGAGACCAATTAGGGTTAATGTAAATGGGCCTAAATATTTATTTTGAAACCCAATAAAAATATTAATATAAATAATTAAATAAAGTTTAATAAAAATAGTTAAAATTAAAATAAAAACTAATTAACCTATTTATTTATTCTAGACCCAATATAAAAATAAATAGACTCAAAAAAATAAAAGTTGGGCACCAAAATGCTCGAAAAAATAAAATGAACACGTCAAAATAATCAGCGCGAAATAAATGGCTCAGAAAAATACAGCGTTTGGTCGGATTTTGAAATAAAAATTATGACCGTTTAAGCCGCTCAGACTGATCAACATATGACCAAAAATAGTCGTAAAAATATTTTTAGCATGTCAGGTTAATCTACATGAACCGTAGATTAATATTACCGACATTTGCAAACTTGACATTTTGTCGTTTACTGATTTTAGGCACAATTGAAAATTAATTTGACCAGTCTGTCTGCAAATTCCGAGAAATTATTTCGGCTAATATTAAGATGGAGAAAAAAAAAGTTATGCTATGAAGATGTTGCAAATGAATGTGAAACAAAAAGTCGTTTAGAGTTAAAAATAGAGGGCAAATTTTGGGGTGCAACAGCTGCCCCTGTTCAATTTTCTGAAACCTGAGAGGTTAGATTGGTATATGTGCCATCCAAAATATCAGGAGGTGATGATATCTTTATGTTGATACTGGATATCAGTACTAGGTCTTCGTATAGGCCGTCTCTGAACCGTTTATGCAACATGATTTGAATTGTTGAATAGACCAGTAGAAATAAATCTTCGTGACGATTATCTCTTCTGGAAATATCTTGGATTAGGGAATGGATCTTTGTACAGACCGTTTGCCTGCTATTCAAGGGCCAATAGATTAAATCTTCTGAAAATATCTTGAACCAGGGAATGGATCTTTGTACAGACCGTTTGCCTGCAATTCAAGGCCAGATAGATGAAATCTTCTGGAAGTATCCTGGATTAGGGAATGGATCTTTTTACAGACCGTTTGCCTACTCTCCAAGGTCAAAAGAACGTCAGGATTAGTTCTTCTGAAAAGTATCTTGAACCAGGGAATGGATCTTTGTACAGACCGTTTGCCTGCTATTCAATGCCAGATAGATGAAATCTTCTGGAAGTATCCTGGATTAGGGAATGGATCTTTTTACAGACCGTTTGCCTACTCTCCAAGGTCAAAAGAACGTCAGGATTAGTTCTTCTGAAAAATATCTTGAACCAGGGAATGGATCTTTGTACAGACCGTTTGCCTGCTATTCAAGGGCCAATAGATTAAATCTTCTGAAAATATCTTGAACCAGGGAATGGATCTTTGTACAGACCGTTTGCTGCTATTCAAGGCCAGATAGATGAAATCTTCTGGAAGTATCCTGGATTAGGGAATGGATCTTTTTACAGACCGTTTGCCTACTCTCCAAGGTCAAAAGAACGTAACGATTAGTTCTTCTGAAAAATATCTTGAACCAGGGAATGGATCTTTGTACAGACCGTTTGCCTGCTATCCAAGGCCAGATAGATGAAATCTTCTGGAAGTATCCTGGATTAGGGAATGGATCTTTTTACAGACCGTTTGCCTACTCTCCGAGGACACCTTGAGTAATGTATAGATTATTTCTGATCTTTTGTGGATTATTGATGTTGTTTTATCTGCATATAACCATCCTGCAAGGAAAAGGTTAGTTTATGCAATATGTATGCATGTATAGTATGATGCACCTAAGTAAATGTATTATGTATTTATGGATATGTTATGGTATGATATGATGTAAATGATGTATGTATGAATCATGCAGCCTGAAACGTCTGAAAATCTTTGTATAACAACTGCTGGCTAGGGAAAATAAATCCCGATTCGTTGCTGAAGAATATGAGGAACTTGTTCCCGTCTTGTTTGATAGTATAGTATTTATAATCTCCCATCTTCGTTCGTCGTACTTCTATTGAAGGAATAAGTTCCTGAGTATCCTGACTGAGGATAAAAGAGATGGACATAATTTCAAGGGGAGACGTAACTCGAAGTATCTATAAAGATAGATTTTCCCTACTGGGGATTTGTAGTTGTCTTGTGGGGATGAACCGGCGAAGCTTCGTTGAATTCCTTCCCTCGTTCGTCCTTAGTAAATACTATTATTGCATTTTCATGCATTTCTGGTAAACATCAATCATATTCAAGCATTTTATGCATTTCTGGTAAACATCAATCATATTCAAAAGCATACATACATTCAAACACAACCAATGGACGTTCCGCTTAGGTAAATAGGGTAAAAGTAAATCTGGATTCAGAGGGAAAAGTAAAGTTGAACTTGAAAACATAATCGTTTCAACTTCGAGAGTGTATAACCAATTGGATTTAGAGCTCCTGAGATTCTTAACTTTCCTGAATACCTTCCCAGAAATCCTCATAGCTGGATCTGAAGACATGATACTGACACCATCTGATACTACTGGCGTAGGCAATTAATTTCCACAATTGCTTCTGCGGAGAATCCAATATCAAGGTAATACAATGAGAGGGATGTGTCTTCAAATTGTAATGGACCATATACGCTCCGGGTATTAGATTTGAAAAGAGAGCATTGCCCCTTGGTTGAGGATGAATTGTCCCATAATGGAAGTATCTGAATGTAGTTACCTCAAGAGAAATAAGCAGAATGCCTCACAATAATATGCCCCTGACATCATGAACTTCGTAACGTTACCCTTGGTAATTTAGATAGATGAGGAAAGCTGCTCCTGGCTATTAAGCACTGTTGAATCTGGACCTGATTGCCCTGAATGAATTGAACAGTAACTTGGTATGCCCCCTTGATTGGGAAACAGTGACTATGCCCCTTTGTATACATGGACTTTGATCCAGGAAGAAACTTTGTTTATCGGAAGGACTTTGAACATTCATCCTGTAAGTTTCTCTGTTTATCAAACACTCAGGTATATGCAAACAAATATATTCAAAAATGAAATGTTTATGTCTGTCTTGAAGTTTTGAAAAAGAGTTATTTTAGAAAATCATTTTTTGTGAAAACTGCGATATTAACTCAAGTTTTATAATAAGCCCTAAAGGAGTCAGGATACCTTTTTGTAGCAGCACGCTTTCGAACTAACCATGCTTCAGTTAGGACTTTTAGAGGGTTGTAACGTGGTCAGGTTCACGGTTTAAGAAACAAAGGATAAAGGCTCAAATTTTATTTGTACCCAACCCAATCTCCATGATGTTCTTCAGTCCTATGCTCAGTTAACTTATGCATTGAGGCTCAAAGGAGTTTGGAATTGTAACACTGACATTTGTGATGGTTCAGAAAAAATTTATTTGAACATTCAGTCATCTTTCTTTGTCGAGGATTCATAGTGACCTCTTTTTTCTTTTGATTTTATTATCCCTTCTTTTTGCCTGAACTGTTTGTTTCAAAATTACAGTCAGCGGAATTTCTCAAATTTTTTATTTATTTTTATTAAGTCTCCTTCATAAGTTTTGACTTAGTGGGTTTTTCTTTTGCTGGATATTGACTGTCAGGTTTAATGATTACAGAGAACCATCATTAGTTGTGTACAACACATATTATTGGCATATTTGAGTTAATCGAGCAACTACCCTGCCCCAGGTTATGAATAAGGGTTTTAATTTGTGCGAGAATAAAAACTCCTACTTCATAGGCTCAAAAGGGTTGACTAGGGATTAACTTCCTTATATCTCCACTGTTTAGGAATTGAATCAATGCCTGTACATCGTCAGCAAAGTCTGTTCAAAAGCATACTGCATAAGATTATGGTATTGTTTTCATCATCCTCCCTCTATAGGCTTATAGCTTTATCAGGAGTTAAATATCACAAGATAGAGGTATGAAGCATAGTGAAACGAATGGATTGATTCAAGACAAACATACGCAATGCATTAATGAAAGCAAAAGTTTAACATAATAGTAAGTGTTTAAACAAATAAAAGAAATTACAAATGAAAATTCAAATGTTGTCCCATCCAGTTGGTTGAATGTCTTCAATTGCAATCTGTGAACTTTGAGGAGCAGTATATTTCACCATGAAATCAAATTTTCCACTTGGATGTCCCAAGGTGCCCCATATCTCAACAGGAATAGGTAGGCTTTCTTTCTTTCTACTTTGGGTAACTTGTCTTGCAGCTTCGATGTTTGACGGACGATAGTAGAACTCAATTTGACCTTCTGGTGTAACCTCTAGGATTCCTTCATTAATCAGGTCTTGAATCTTTCTCTTCAATGTCCAACAAATATCAGTGTCATGTCCGAGACAGTTGGAGTGATACCCACATCTTGCCTTGGAATTATAGTGAGGAGAGGAAGTATTAGGATTTTGAGGAGGACTTTTCAAAGAAATTAGCTTCATCTCCAACAAGCATTGCAGAACTTGTGACATTGGAGTGATGAATTTGATAAATTGCCTTCTACATTCCTTGTGTTGAGTTGGATTAACCTTACCAAGTCTTTTTTCTTCAACTGAAGAACAATCAGTGGAAACCTTTCTCTTACCTTCTTTTATCCTCGTCTTCCTTTCAACCAAGTCAGCTTGTTTTAACGGAGGTTGACTAACACTTAGATTCCTGACTCCATTACTTTGAAGTTTGTGGACAAAGGTTCTTATTTCTTCTTGCCCCTGAGCTAAACTTTGAATAAGAGCCACCTGGACATTCATCTGGATCCTCATTTCTGTCATCTCAGCTTGTAGTTGTTTCAGATGATCATCCTTGTTGTCCTCAGGACTCTTCTTCTTAGCCAGCAGTGTCTTCAACTCATCTTGTCCCTTGGACAAGTTCAGAATCAATTCTTGGAATTGTGCATTCTGAGCCTGGAGATCTTTGATAGTTTGTTCAAGAGCCATTTCTGCTGAAATAAACAGCGAGAAGATAAGATACCTGTACATAAGAAACCTGTGATGCAATGATATGGTGTATAAATGCGTATGCAATGTTTTCAAGGACCGAAGGAGGTAAACTTTTATTAGTAATAAATTTGCTTGCCCCTTGGGCTTACAATAAAACTGAAATGAATACAAAAAGATGGGGTTTTAAGTCTCCCATGGACGTTTCCTCTTTGTGTTGAGGTATGAGTTGAGATTCCGCTCCTCGTGAAGTTGCTTTGTTAGCTCCAGGATTCTTTCTTGACTTGCTTTGTAATGAGTCTCAAAAGTATCCCTTTGCTCCTTCAACTGGATCCAGGACCTCTGTAACTGTTCCATGTCAGTGGGCATGTCTGGATGAAGGATGATATAAGGAGTATCTCCTTCAGCAACAGGCTCCATAGTAATTGGCAAGATAGCAGGATATGGCATCATAAGAGTCTGAGCACGTGATCGCACCCATCTGAGATAAGGTTCCATAGGAATAGTGTACTTGGGTTCCAGAGTCTTGCTGTCAACCTTGTTCACTTTACCCCATGCTCGTATGAACCTTTGACGGTAACCTTGAAGATCGTTGTCGTAGTCGAACACAATGCCTTGAATCAACATGTCATGAGGACCATCACTCCGAGCGTAACCAAACTGACGTAAAGCTGAGGAAGGGTTGTAAGTAATGCCCCCTCTTATGCCAAGGAGTGGCACATTAGGGAACTCCCCACAACGGTCAATGATAATAACATTCTCCATGACCTAGAGCACCAATGAATATCTGAATGAGAAAGTGACATAATCCTCTTGGACCACCTGAACCCTTGTTCATTCTTCATCACTGATCGAGGAAGGTGAGAAGTAAACCACCGAGACAATAGAGGTATACAACACATCAGAGTTCCTCGTGCCTTTGTAGTACGGGTATGAAGAGAATGTAAGATGACTCCAAGTAATGTAGGCACTGGATTACGAGTCAAAAATATGTTGATGGCATGTACGTCTATGAAATGGTCTGGATTGGGGAACAACATTAAGCCATAGATCAATAGGGCTAAGATCTCCTCAAAAGAATCATAACTCATAGCCTTCAGGAACACTTGAGCTTTCTCCATCAATACCTTAGCAAGAATACCCTTAACTCCACTCCTTGTTTCTAAGACAATGTCTGATTTCTTTAAATGTAGGGTTGCAGCAATGACTTCAGGTTTAGGCTCTTTTTCTAAGCCTGTGAAAGGTTTCTGATCAAGGATAGATATACCCAGAAGCTTGGAGAACTCTTCCATTGTAGGAACCAGCTGATAATCGGGGAATGTGAAACAATGAATTTTAGGGTCAAAGAACTGAAACAAAACACTCATCATATCTTCATTGAACCCTGAAGTGACTAGATCTAATAGGTGACCATGCCTCTTGATGAACGGGGAGTTTTCAGAAACTTGAGAAACCAACTCCTTAAGCTTAGGAGGTATTCCTACAAAGTTGATCTGGATAGTATTCCTACGAGCAGAAGCCATGACATGCAACAAAGAACAAAAATAAATCCTTTGGTCCTTAAATGGTTAGTGAAAATGTTATGCTTATGATGCATGATGATGCTATGATGTTATTCTCAATCACAAACATGTGGCACACACAAACAAGTCACACAATAGCCCTAGGTTTGAAGACTTGCATGAGGTTTAAGGTAAGTACCCTCCCCTGGAGTTTAGATAGTTCATCCTGTCCTACAAAGTAATCAGGTTCTAAGGGATCTCAATATCATTGATCCTTCACAAGGGTGGTTGTTCAGTAAGCAACTTACTTGCCAACCAAAACCCTCCAAGTTTAGGATCTCAATGAGCGTAGTATCGAGTATCAACCAACTTCAGTCTTCACCAAAGCCGGTTATCTCACTACTTTCTAAAGGCCAATATGGGATGACTAAGGTTCTAAAAGTTAGTTAGTGTATTGACAACATATGGCAGCCTCATATTATCCTTAACTTTACTTAAGGAACATAAGCACCAACCAAGAAATCACACTAACCATGGCCACCAGATCAACCATATCGGTATACGCCGTATAGTTTCCTTGCTCTATTGCCATTTACCTAAGGTACACTAGATCCGGGTTAGGATCTTTCACACATAAGATCCCCAACAAGTAAAGTAAAGCAAACAAAGCAAACAAATTTAAAGTGATCTAGTTCCTAAGGGTACCCCTCTTTAATATTAGTCCCCAGCAGAGTCGCCAGTTCTGTAACACGGTGGGAGAACTGACTTTCTATAAATGTTGCGGATAGCAAGAGTCTCCACCGACTTTTATTTTATCCATAAGGAAAGGACATAAAAGAACAGGAAAGACCTATTTTAAAAGACTTGAGTTCGGGGGGTAGGTTATACAAAGGGAAGGTGTTAGCACCCTTTATATCCATGGTTATCCATGGGCTCTTAGTTACTTAGCTCACTTTGTTTGTTTGCAAGAGTGTAGTGTGTGATTAGAAAAATTTCTTTAAGTACTTTGTAATGACCCTCGTATGGGTGTATACAAAGCCTAGTTTAGAAATTGTGAGGTGTAAAAGTAATTTTGAAAAGTGTGAGCAAGTAACTATGAGATACCTACCCTAGATTAAGTCATTCATGTTCTTATATGTTCTTTCAATGGTAAGACTATCCCTATTATTAAGGAATAGGTAGTCATTACCTTGGATGTATAAGGGACAAGCATAGGGTCATCGTATGGTCATAGAAGGCAACATTAAGGGATGTCTTTAGCAATTCGTAGGGACTTATCATCATTTATTCGAAGGGACAAGATCATTATTCTGTAGGCAACCTCGAAGGGACTTGATCTTTTAAATCTGTAGGGACTTGATGATTTATACGTGAAGGGACTTTGCTTAAGACACCCCTATATTCGAGGGACTTGACCATTTAGATAAGGCAACCAAGAGGAATACCCTAGGAAGTGCAGATGGTGATCAAAGATCGACTTACGTGTGTGAGTGTTTTATTTCAAATATTTATCTTATTTAAAGTTAATTATCTAATTTAATTTTAATTACATATGTTTTCACACCCTATTTACTAACCACACAGTAAATATTTACAAAAATAAAAGCAAGAAAAATAAATTCCTAAACTATTACATGGCTATGGGGGAGATACATAATAATCAGGCGAGAAAGAATAAATTTACAACTTATACATTTTTTTCTAATATTAAAAAGAAAATTAAAATAAGGAAAATAAAGAAAATAATGAAGCAAAAATAGAATAGATAAAAGCAAATAATAATAAAATAATAAATAAACACTGGTAATAAAGAAATAATAAAATAATAATAATAATAAAGTGATAATAAAAATGTTAGAATTTTAAAAGAAATTATTTTAGGTTAAACAAGTTAGATTTTTTAGAAGTTATTAGAAAAATATGAGTTTAAAATAAATTAGTAATAATAAAAGAATTTAAAAAATATTAATGTACAAATTATAAAATAAAAGAGTTATATGAAAAATATTAAGTTAGTTATTTACAAAATAAATAAAGATTATAGAAAATATCAAATTATTAGGTTAATAGGTTTATTTATAACAAGATTTTAGAATTATTATTATTCAATTAGAAAAATGGTCAATTGAATTTTATTTACAAAATATATAAGGATTTATTATTATAAGTAAGTAATAAAAAAAAGTTATTAAAATAGTTAGTATTTATTATTTATTTACAAAAAAATATAAAGATTATAGAAAAATATTAAATAATTAATTTAGTAGGTTTTCACGCCCTACATTACTAAACCACGCAGTTAATATAGGATCAATGGCAGGAATTTAAATGGCAGAAAAATAAATGGCAGAAAATAAAATCCTAACTATTATAACGCTTTGGTGCAGTTACATAATAAAGATAGCGAAAAGTAAAACTGAAAATATTACGAGTTAAAACTTAAAATATTACAAGGGCGAAGAAATTACAGTGTATGAATAACATAAACATGAGCGAAAATAAGAAATAATAACAGGTTTGTTAAGGTTTGAGAAAAGGTTTATGGTTTAGAGGAAATAATACGGTTAAAGTTTATAAGAAAGTTTTAAGGTTTACATAGAAGAAAAAAAAAATCATAAAGAAAATATATAATCAATTTTAGAGAAACAATTAAGGTTTGTATAAAAAATTTAAGATTTTAGGAAAAAATAAGGGTTAAAGTTATAGGTTTGAAATTTAGAGTTTGTGGCGAAATTGTCAAGGTTTATGAAAAAAATCAGGGTAGTTAGTTAACATAAAATGTGCAAATCTAAATATATGAAAAAAGAAATTAAGAAAAAAAAACAACGATGTTGCTAACGCAAAAAATGCGATCATCGCAACTGGATCAGATCAACATAAGTGTCACGCCTCATACACACAAATGCAAGAACAGCGTATCGACACAATCCGATCCGAATAATCTAAATAATTATAAAATAAAATAAGAAAATTTATCTAACCATATATATATATATATATATATATATATATATATATATATAAACTAAAGAACTTGTATGTAAAAAATAAGAAATTTAAACAAAGAAGAAGATAGAAACGTACAGTATATGTTACAAACCAATTAAAAACATGCTATAGTGTTAGAATGAAATAACACTACCGGTAATACGAAAAAAAAATGAAAACCGGGGAATTCTTTGAGGCACCGCCGGTTCCTTTTCTATTCCTTTTGGTATTTTTTCTCGGTCCCCTTTAACAACAACACATTAGGTATATATAGAGACCAATTAGGGTTAATGTAAATGGGCCTAAATATTTATTTTGGAACCCAATAAAAATATTAATATAAATAATTAAATAAAGTTTAATAAAAATAGTTAAAATTAAAATAAAAACTAATTAACCTATTTATTTATTCTAGACCCAATATAAAAATAAATAGACTCAAAAAAATAAAAGTTGGGCACCAAAATGCTCGAAAAAATAAAATGAACACGTCAAAATAATCAGCGCGAAATAAATGGCTCAGAAAAATACAGCGTTTGGTCGGATTTTGAAATAAAAATTATGACCGTTTAAGCCGCTCAGACTGATCAACATATGACCAAAAATAGTCGTAAAAATATTTTTAGCATGTCAGGTTAATCTACATGAACCGTAGATTAATATTACCGACATTTGCAAACTTGACATTTTGTCGTTTACTGATTTTAGGCACAATTGAAAATTAATTTGACCAGTCTGTCTGCAAATTCCGAGAAATTATTTCGGCTAATATTAAGACGGAGAAAAAAAAAGTTACGCTATGAAGATGATGCAAATGAATGTGAAACAAAAAGTCGGTTAGAGTTAAAAATAGAGGGCAAATTTTGGGGTGCAACAACTGGCAATGCTGATGACGCTTTAGTGTGCTTCCCTTTTGCTATGACTCGTATGACTTTTGATGTTCTTCTCATCTTGCTATCTGAAGAAAGCTGATTCTGACCGATGCTTGAACCTTTCGAAGTTTTGCCATGTTGTAAGTGATACAGACGAGTTCATAATGCAGTTGTTCGCTTATTCCCTTATTTTGCGTGGATCGCCCTTTCGGGTTTTCAATCCACCGGGATACATCGTAATTCGGAGTCCACTTGCCATCGTAAACTTTCTTCACTATGAATGGGCCATTGTAATTTGGAGTCCACTTGCCCCTGTGGTCTATATGAGGGGGAAGGAGTCTTTTCAGCACAAGATCTCCTACTTGGTATTCCCGAAGCCTGACTTTCTGATCGAAGGCTTTCTTCATTCTCTTCTGATATAACTGCCCATGACAGATTGCAGCTATTCTCTTCTCTTCTATCAGATTCAGTTACTCGTACCGAGAACGGACCCATTCTGCTTCATTCAACTTGACATCCATCAGTACCCGCAACGAGGGTAATTCAACTTCAACAGGTGGGACTGCCTCCATACCATACACAAGTTGATACGGTGTTGCCCCAGTGGACGTTCAGATTGATGTACGGTACCCATGCAGGGCAAATGGTAGCATTTCATGTCAGTCTTTGTAAGTGACCACCATCTTTTGCACAATCTTCTTGATATTCTTGTTAGCTGCCTCAACAGCGCCATTCATCTTTGGCCTGTAGGGAGAAGAATTGTGATGTTGGATCTTGAAGTCCCGGCACAGTTCTGCCATCATTTTATTGTTCAAGTTGAAACCATTATCAGTAATGATTCGCTCGGGCACTCCATACCGACAGATGATGTCTCTCTTCAGGAATCGGGCTACCACCTGCCTGGTGACATTTGCATATGAAGCTGCCTAAACCCATTTGGTGAAATAGTCAATGGCTACCAGGATGAATCTATGGCCATTTGAAGCCGTCGGTTCAATATTGCCAATCATATCAATGCCCCACATGGCAAAGGGCTAAGGTGAAGACATCACATTTAAAGGATTCGGAGGCACATGCACTTTATCCGCATAAATCTGGCATTTATGGCACTTTCTGGCATAGGTACAACAATCGGCATCCATCGTGATCCAGTAGTAACCTGATCTTAACAACTTTTTAGCCATTGCATGCCCCCCAGCATGGGTACCAAAAGATCCTTCATGCACCTCGTGCATCAACAAGTCTGCTTTTGTCTTATCAACATATCTGAGGAGTACCATATCAAAGTTTCTCTTGTACAAGGAGCAATCAGCATTCAGGAAGAAACTACCAGCTAGCCTTCTTAATGTCTTCTTGTCATTGGAAGATGCCCCAGGTGGGTATGTTTGATCCTCCAAGAAGCATTTAATGTCATAGAACCAAGGCTTTTCATCTTTAGCAAGGTCTGCTGAGAATACATATGCCGGTCTGCCAAGTCTGGATAGTGAAATCCGAGGCACAAAGTTGGTAGCTTGAACTTTGATCATGGAAGAAATGGTAGCCAGAGCATCTGCAAACTGATTTTCATCTCGAGGGATATACTCCAGTTTGACTGTTGTGAAGAAAGTCAGTAGTCTCCTCGTGTAATCCCGGTATGAAATCAGATGCTCCTGGTGAGTGTACCATTTGCCGTTGGTCTGATTGATTACCAGAGCTGAATCTCCAAATACAGTTAAAGTCTTGATCCTGAGGTCAATGGCTTCCTCAAGACCCATGATACAGGATTCGTATTCAGCTTCGTTGTTAGTGCAGTTAAAAGTGAGTTTTGCCGAGAAAGGCATGTGAACTCCCTTAGGTGTAATAAATACTGCACCAACACCACGACCATTCATATTAACAGCCCCATCAAACATCATTGTCTATTCTTCTTCTGGGCCAGGCCCTTCAGTGTGAACAGGCTCTTCATGATCTTTTGCTTTTATGAACATGATGTCTTCATCAGGGAAGTCAAATCTCATAGGCTGGTAATCATCAATGGGTTGCTCAGCAAGATAATCAGACAATACACTGCCTTTGATGGCCTTATGGGATGTGTACTGAATGTCATATTCTGTGAGAATCATTTGCCATCTTGCAACCCGTCCGGTAAGTGCTGGCTTCTCAAATATATACTTGACTGGGTCCATCTTTGAGATCAATAAGGTAGTGTGGGTCAACATATACTGCCTTAGTCGGCGAGCAGCCCACGCTAAACTTTTTGCTTAGGTAGTATATTGCATACTCTTTTCGACCAGACTCGTCATGCTGGCCCATCACACACCCCATTGACTCTTCTAATACTGTCAAGTACATTATTAGAGGTCTTCCTTCAAATGGAGGCATAAGGATTGGAGGCTCTTGTAAGTACCCCTTGATTTTGTCAAAAGCCCTTTGGCAGTCTTCATTCCACCTGACTGTTTTTTCTTTCCTTAACAACTTGAACAAGGGCTCACAGGTTGCTGTAAGATGAGATATGAACCTTGAAATGTAATTCAATCTACCTAGAAACCCCCGAACTTCTTTTTCAGTCTTTGGTGCAGGCATTTCTTGGATGGCTTTGACTTTATCAGGGTCAACTTCAATTCCCTTCTCACTTACAATAAATCCCAGCAGCTTACCGGATCGCACCCCAAATGTGCATTTGTTGGGGTTCAGCTTCAACTGGTACTTCCTCAGGCGCTTGAATAGCTTCAACAGATTCACTAGGTGGTCTTCTTCTGTGAGGGACTTGGCAATCATGTCATCCACATAACATTCAATTTCTTTGTGGATCATGTCGTGGAATAATGTTACCATAGCCCGTTGATAAGTTGCCCCGGCATTCTTCAGTCCGAACGACATTACCTTATAACAGAATGTGCCCCAAGGTGTGATGAAAGTCGTCTTCTCCATGTCTTCAGGTGACATCTTGATCTGATTATATCCTGAAAATCCATCCATGAAGGAGAATACCGAGAACTGAGCCGTGTTGTCGACCAATACATCAATGTGAGGTAATGGGAAGTCATCTTTCGGGCTGGCTCTGTTCAGATCCCGGTAATCCACACACATCTGTACTTTGCCATCTTTCTTAGGCACAGGTACAATGTTAGCAACCCACGGCGGGTAACTAGTTACAGCAAGGAAACCGACGTCCCACTGTTTTTGTACCTCTTCTTTTATCTTCATGGCCATATCCGGACGAGTACGGCGTAGCTTCTGTTTTACTGGAGGACAGTCTTCTTTCAAAGGCAGCTTGTGCATAACGATGTCGGTATCCAGACCTGGCATATCCTGATAAGACCAAGCAAAAACATCCACATACTCCCGAAGCATGTCAATAAGTTGTTCTTTCACTGAATCTTGCAGACGGGCCCCGATCTTAACTTCTTTCAAGTCTTCTTCTGTACCAAGATTAACCGTCTCAACTTCCTCCTGGTGAGGAGTAATAACCTTCTCCTCTTGCCTTAACAACCTGGCTAGCTCTTCAGGTAGCTCATAATCTTCTTCAACCCCTTCATCGACTTGATTAATTGGATTGTCAAAGTCATACGAAGTCATAGCGGTGTCGTTGTCGGTGCAGTCTGGAGGGCACTTTCTGCAAGGGTTTAGATTTGTTCATTTTAGTGATCAGTTTTATCTTGTTTAGAAAAAAAAAGTGAAAATGAAGTTATTATTTTGAAAAACATTGCCATTTTATTTTTTGTACAAAAAATGAAAAATGAAAAACAGTGAGCGAAAAAAGAAAAAATTCATTTGCAAAAGATGTCCTGATATTCATTAATTGATCGTTTGCACAAAATACAAGATGGCCCGATTACAAAATGAGCCCTGACATCTTGGGCAAGATGCAGGACTTGATGCATGCTTAAAGATAGGAAATAATAATTACTATGTAGGAGTAACTCTTATAATTTTCTGGGAAGACCAGTTTGAAACTTGGTTCCCTGGGATCCTCGGACGTATCCAGTTTTCTAGGTTGCGCTCGTCTTCTGACTCATCTTCCAAACTGTTCACAGCATCCGGGGTGAGCATCCCTCCACTGACAAACTTGGGCTCCGATGCAGCCTCTGGTTGATCTTGTCGAGTTGGTCTGTAACCCAACCCGAATCGGTCTTCTTTCTTTTCAACTGGCAGCAGCTTTCCCCAGTCTTGAGCGGTACCCTCCTCAACAACCTTTCGGGCCTGTTGATATGATGTGATGGAAGTCCCAGACACAACAGATGCTTCGTTAATATTAAGGGCTTCAAACCCTTGACTCATGGTCTCATGGATCTCCCCATCCATTTCTATGTACTTATACGTAGCCAGCTGGCTAACAAAGATGTCCTCCTCCCCACAGATGGTGATGATTTGGCCTTCCCACTCGAATTTTAACTTCTGGTGAAGGGTAGACGTAACAGCGCCAGCGGCGTGGATCCAGGGTCTACCCAACAGACAGCTGTAGGTCGGCTGTATGTCCATCACAAAGAAGGTAGTTTTGAAGGTTTGCGAGCCAATCATCACAGGCAGCTCAATCTCCCCAAGCACTGATCTTTTAGAGCCATCAAATGCTCTTACCACCAAATTACTCGGGCGTAATGCCAAGCCATCATGCTCCAACTTCACTAAGGCTTTCTTTGGTAGGACATTGAGGGAAGACCCCGTGTCTACCAGCACATGAGATAAAACAGCACCTTTGCATTCCAAGGTGATATGTAAAGCCTTGTCATGGTTGCGCCCCTCCGTTGTTAAATCAGCGTTTGTAAAACCCACTCCATGACTGGTGTTGACATTTGCAACCACGGTCTCTTGTTGATTAACAGTAATCACCTCTGGCACGTATGCTGCATGCAGGACTTTCAACAATGCATTCATGTGAGCTTCGGAACACATTAGCAGTGATAATATGGAGATTTTGGAGGGTGTTTGGTGAAGCTGGTCCACTACTTTGTAATCACTCCTTTTTATGATTCTCATGAACTCGTCTACATCTTGTTCAAAAGATGTCTTCTGAGTTTCTTTGGCAGTTGGCTCTTCAGATACCACATTCTTTCCTTTTGCCTTAGCAGCAGCTTCTGCTTCAGCATTAGATCTTGGTGTTTGTGAGGCAAAAAGGCGCCCGCTTCTGGTGAATCCTCCGCCTCCCCCAACATTATCAATTTGTGGTAAAGAGGTTGATGAATCCAGAGTGATTTTCTCCCCATTGCAATAGAGATCAGAGCCGTAGTGCCAAGGTATGGCATTACTGCTTTCATAAGGAACAGGCCCAGGTACCGTAATAGTAAATGGGCTGATTGCTGCAGAGGAAGGTACTGTAATGGTGTGCGGATCATAGTAGATAGTGACCGGAGATCTGGCAGGAGGTGCCACATTTTGTTGTTGGAAATTGCTGTTGTTGTGAACATCAGCTGGATCATAGTAGATTGTAAATGTTGAGACATCTTCGTTAATTTTTGCTGGCGTTGTAGAAGATTCTGCTAATAAAATGGATGCTGATGTTGTAGAAGAAACAATTGTTGAATTTTGACTTGTTGAAGTGATGGACGGAGTAATTGCTGGTGATGTTGATGAATCAGTAGGAATGATTGCTGTTGCTGTTGTAGGAGAATCTGTTGAAAGAAGGATCGTTGGTGTTGTAGGAGATTCCATTGTTGTGGAGACAAGAGTTGCTGCAGCAGCTGTTGAAGTAATTTGCAAAATCTCATCTTGGATAAGGCCATCTATGCCAATCCTCAGCTTCTCACAACCATTACTAGTTGTCTTACACAATTCACAGTAGGCCCCATAGCCTGGGAACACTTGGCACCTCAAAAGTTGAACTTTGACTTCAGCCAGTGGTGTTTGAATCTGTGTAACATTATCAATCAATGTAGATGGTTGGTCCTCTTCAATAGCATTAATCCTAGGCCCACCATGATTAGGCATAGGATTTATGTTAATGTTCGAAGGAGGCGCGAAGTTGAGAGCTTTAGAATCAACCAGATCCTGCACCTTCATCTGTAATGCTCTGCACTTCTCAGTTTTGTGACCAGGTGCGTTGGAGTGAAAGGCACACTTGGCGTTGACATCATAATTCTTTGGGAGATTGAGAGGATCTGGTGGTGCCAACGTCCTTAACTCAACCAGGTTGAGCTTCAGGAGTTGTGGAAATAAAGCAGCATAAGGCAAGGGGATATGGTCAATTACCTTATTTGCCTGAGATGGCCTCTGTTGGAAGGGACACTGCTGTTGGTTGCTATTGTTGTTGTTGTAGGTTCTTTGTTGCGGAAAATGAGATGGTTGCTGATAGTGAGGTTGTTGTTGTTGTTGAGGATATAATGGTTGTTGTGGAATCGGAGCTGGGATGGTAACAGCTGCTACTGACCTGTGAGAATATTGGGGCCTGCCCCTGCGTGCATGAATAGCATTTGTTTCACCCGTCCTTCGGGGTCCGGAAAAGGGTTTTCTGGGGTTGCTGGAGGAACTTACACCATTGTCGGAGATTTTGCCCATCTTCAAGAGACTCTCGATTCTCTCACCAGCTATAACTACATCAGCAAAACTGGTAGAGGAGAAAGCAGCAAGTCTATCAATATAAGTCCCTTGCAATGTGTTCATGAACATGTCAGCCATTTCTCTTTCTGACATGGGCGGTTGGACAGCAGCGACAAGCTGTCTCCATCTCTGAGCATAATCCCGGAAGCTCTCTCTGGAAGATTGAGACATGCCCATTAGAAGAGTTCTATTGGGAGCCATGTCTAGGTTGTACTGATATTTCCGGATGAAAGCCTCGGCCAAGTCCTTCCAACATCTTATGGTGGCCCTAGTCAGATGCAAATACCATTCTCTTGAAGCTCCAGTCAGACTGTCCTCAAAGTAGAACATCCATAACTTCTCATCCATGGTATAAGCCTTGAGCCTTCCCATGAAAGATTGCAGATGAGTACGCGGACAGGAAGTGCCATTATACTTCTCAAAGCATGGGGGTTTGAATTTGTGGGAAATTATCACCCTATCTACTAGTCCCATATCCATCACGTCGAAACCCAAAGAATTCTGAGATTCCAAAGACCTTAACTTTTCAGCAATCTCATCCAATCTTCTATCATATACCTCATCTCCAGCCCCTATAACAGTAAACTGTTCTTCTTGGGGATCCTCTTGCAGGATTCTGCCCCCAGTAGTATTACCTTGAACATTCCTCGGGATATTAACTTCTGGATTCAGATGCGGTCCATATTCTGGTGGGTCAATACGAGGCTGCCCCCGTTCATTGTTGCTAGTTCCCCCTGTTCCAAGATGAGGCTCCTCAGGTGTTTATCTTTCCACCAACTCTCTCAGTCTTTCTTGGCTCTGGGCTAAGCCAGTCATGACAGCCATGAATTGAGACATTTGGTTTCTCATCTCCACTCTCTCGTTTGCCATCTGATTTCTTACCTCATTTAGGTCCTGTTGTACTTGCTCCATTTGAATGCCGGGAAGGTTGTTATGAGTCGGGTACCGGTGCATGCGGTTGACAGGGAACACTCGGCGACAAGCAATGTTTCCTGAAATGGCCACAAAGTTAGAAACAATAATGGTAACAAAAACCTACAAAACAAAAAACAAAGTTAGTATGCAATGCAGTATGCTTATTTGTTTTCCAAGGTATCCGGTTTGGTTCTTGGTTTTGACCTTTCCAGACCTCGAGGAAGATGCTTGATGTTGTTGAGAGAAAGCCCAAATGAAAACAAACTAAAATATATTACAAATGATGAAGCATACATAGTCTATTTTACAATACATGCCCATGGAGGGTCAAAATACAACAAAAGGAAAAGTATATCAAAAGGAAAGAAAACAAGTAAAGAAGAATCAGACATCCAATCCAAACTCATCTTCTCTGACCTCTTTCAGGAGAGCCTCAGTCACTGGACCAGCTGGATGCTCTGTAACGGTCCTAATGAGGAGGTTCCTAGTAGCAATGGCAGTAGTCAGCTTCTTATGCCTGTCCTGGTCTTTTGACCTCTTTAACCCTGCTCGAAGCTTCAATTCTGAAATTTCCTTCTATGCAGCCAACAAAGCTTCCTGTTGCTTCTTCTCATTGACCTCCAACTGATCAATCTTATCCTGAGTCCTCTGGTCTTCTTGTGTACGGGCTTCGGTGATCCTGACCCACCTAGCCCGACTCTCTTGCAGGTAGTGTTCAGCCCTAGCTTTCTGAATCTTGGCCTCCTTGTAGGCATTCTTCAATATTTGTTCCCCAGCCCTTGCTTTCCTTATGTAGTCTTCTGTCTTTTCAATTTTGGCAAGGTGCTCAACCCTGAGCTTTTCCAATCTCTCAATGTCCAGGTGACCATCACTTCTTTCCCAAAGAGTCTTCTTCAAGGCCTGGGATAACTGCTCATTCCTTTCTTTCAACTTTTCAAATTCCTCCAGGCTAACTGTTGCTGCAGGCTGTATTGTAGATGGTCCAGGTATGTCTTCCAAGGTGAAAGGCATTCTGGTAATCTGAGCTCTAGTATGGGACCAGTCATAGTACTGAGCTGAAGCAACATTGTTACATTTTCCAAGAATAGCTACCCCTTTTTTCTGGATGTTGTCCCAAGCCCAGGATGCTTGTCTGACAACAACTGAATTAGGTTGAACTTCACAATATAGGGTCTCAGCTAAATCCTGTCCTCTGGGAGGGTGAACCAAGGCATACCCCAATTGTCTCTTAAACAGTAAGGGGTTGTAGTTGATGCAACCCTTTACTCCTATCAGAGGCACGTTTGGGTATTGTCCACAACTGGTGGTAATGTCCTTGCCCTTGGTGCTCTGGGTGCACCATCTGATATCATCTGAAGTCAAGGCAATGAACCTCTTGGCCCAATTCTTCTGCTGGTGTGGGTTTAAGAAAGCATCTGATTTAGGCAGGTGTCTGAGTAGCCAAGAATAAAACAAAGGAGCACATCATCTGACCAACTTCCCCCTTTGTTTTTCATTCCTCTGGTGAATAGAGTAGTAAAAGTCTCCTAGCAGTGTAGGTACTGGGTTCTTCAGAAGAAACAAATGGATGGCACTCTTGCTGACAAATTTAGGCTCATCTGCAAACAGTATAGGCCCATATATGCTGACGGCTAGGAGTGCACAGACTGCCCTCCACTCTCCCAATGAAGCCTTCAGGATGGCCTGAGAAATCAAGAAGTCCAAATGTAGACCAGGAATCCCAACTTTTGTTGTCATGCTTTGCTCAATAAGGGCAGACTCCAAGTACAATGCCCTTGATATTTCTTCACTTCTGGGAGCAGTCATCTCTGGGTTGAATGGGATCCCACCTCTGATAGGCACTCCAATCAATAAAGAGAACTCTTCCAACAAAGGTCCCATCTGAAAGTCAGGAAAGGTGAAGCATCTCAGTGGAGGGTCATAGAACTGTAAACATGTGTGAATCATGCTTCTCTGAGAAGGATCAAGATCCATAACCATATCCAAGATACCCCCATAGTGCTCTCTAAACAGTGGGATGTGGTCAGGGGTGATGAGTGACTGAACCTGCCTTATACCAATCAACACAGGCTTAAAAAAGTGATAAGATATGTTGCTCTTCCTGGGAGTAGCCATGAGTGCTGCTGAAGAAGCTGAAGATAAGTGCTGATGAAGATCACAGACTAAGGATGGAAATAAATCTCTGACAGGTTGATGCTGGTGGGGATGGAGATGACTGAAGCAGATAACTGATGAAGGCAGCTGAAGCAGAGGTATATGCAAAAGAAGGGGTCAAAACCAAAACCAAGATACAATGAGATGGATACCCTGAAAAGCAAATAAACAAATGTCAAATGATGCAATGATGATATATGCAAATGATATGCAAGGGTTTGTGATCAAGAGCTGGATCTGACTATCTGTCTTGATATAAGGCCCATGTATGTTCAAAGGTCCAGATGGAGGCATCAGAAATCCAGTAACCAAGGTGGGGGACTCAAATAAAGAGTCACATGTCCAGGGTTAATCACAAGAACTGTCCAAATTGAAGTATTCTTAAACAATATAGTAACAGGGTATGATGTGGTCAAGGGTTCCTGCAAACCTGTAAACAACCCAACCCCCTCACATGTAATGTTCTAGAACAAGGATCCTCAGATTTGGATCAGTTATGAGAAGTGTAAACACTTCTAACCTGGAGGTACAGTGTTTACAATAACCATAAAAGATCCTCCTCTAATTCACCTCAGTTTCTGAAGGTCATAATAAAGGTCATCCAGACTTAGCAGGCTTCCCAGATAGCCCTAGCACTACAGGAAATCTGTAGAACAGAGTTCTCAAGAAGAAACCCACATCTGAACCGTGTTTCATATTCCCGCACCAGACCGAAATGGAATGGGAAAGAACATGAACCACTCTAGCCTAGGTGTCACTCAGGTCCCAGGTATAGGACCTTAAAATCTCAATGGAACCCCACCCACCAAAACAGAAAACTAGATCCAGCAAATGACAGTATGAAATATGCAAAACTGTAAGGAAAGCAATAAATAAAGTTGTACATAAAGCAATAAATAAAACAAATAATAAACACAATTAGCACATAACACCCCAGTAAACACAAATCAAACAAGCGCTAGGAGGAATCCACAAAAAGAACCAGAAGCCCTGGTTACAATATAAGGGTCCCCCAGCAGAGTCGTCAAGTTGTCGCTCCCACTAAAAGACACCCGGGTCAGATAGGGTATAGACGCGAACGGTCGACGAAAGAGAAGAATGAATAGAGTCGCCAGCTAGGCATTTTTATCCCGAAGGAAAGGTAATGCTGCATAAACCTAAGAAAATATGGATAAGACGGTTGCGAACCAGAGAAATTGAGAAAGGGGGTTGGTTACAACCTGGGAAGGTATTAGCACCCAGATTGTCCGTCGTACTCGACGGGATCCACGCTTGAAAGATCGTGTTTAAAGGGGTAGTGTCAGTGTTATTTTGTGTGCAAAAGCTGGAAAAGAATGCAAGTGTCAGTGCAAAAGAAATGTGAAGTGAATAAAAGATGTGTTAGTGCTGGAAGAAGTGAAAAGCTCAAGACTATGAGGCTTAAGAATAATGCTGGAAGAGGGGGAATAAACAGAGACTTTTGTTCGATAACTGTTAAGTTATGCCTACGTATCCTCTCGTGCAATGAGGAAGTCAGAACATCGTAGTTCGACTCAAAGAGACTGAAAGATAAATTGACTGGTGAACTGCTCACTTATCTATGCTCAAGCGTATGACCTTTCTGGCTCAGGTGCAAACTGTCTTGCATTAGACGGAAGAAGCAAGTTCTCGTTTGTGAGTGAATGAGATGAGAAGAGAATCCCGAAGGAGACGATTATTATTTGTTTTTGGTATTTTCAATCTTTTATTGCTTTTTGTGTTTGTCATAAGTTAATGAGCTTAAGCCTAAACCAAAGGTTAGTAAACTCATCACATCTTCCCTCTGATGAGGGGTAATGAGAATACCTTAAGTATGAAGTAAGCACCTCACACTTAATTACCATGATGTAGGATTAAGATCATTAACCTACTTGCCTTTATTAGATGTTTTAGGAGTTTTTGTTTAGTGTTAAGTAATGGGTTTAAGCCATATCAAGGATTTAATGGACCCATTACACCATCCTAATAGAAGGATAATAGATGAGAACATTTAAGTTGAGGAAGATACCTCAACTTAATCCATGATTAGGGATTAACCTCATGACAAAACAAACCTTTATTGAAGTGGATTTTAGTTAAGAGTGAGATTAAGAAATGAGTTTTATGGTTTGTAAGACAACTTGAGAGGGACTTGTCCATTAACACTAGGGTTAGTCCTTCTTAACCAATAAAGGAAGAATCAGAACCCTAATGCAAGGCCCAAGTTACAAGTTAATGTCTTAGTGATTATTAAGATGGATTGATTAAGAGATTTAAACAAATTAAGGGTTTAACACTTAGGATTAAATTTATACACTCCATCCTAAGAGAAGGATGCAGGCATAACCTTAATCACAAAGCCTTAAAACCTTAAAGGTTTAGTCCTTGATTAAGAGATGAGAAGAGAAGACACAAAGAGATGACACAAAGGTAAAACTAATGGGGGACTAATCAAACCCTAATTGTGATCATGCTTGGTGTTCCTAGGGTTTATGAGGCTTTCAAGAAGATCTTCAAGAGAAAATCCACCAAGGAAGAAGCAGGATGAAGGAAGGAGAACCAGAAAGAAGCAAGACAACTTACTTCACTTAAGAAGATAAGTTGCTTGAAGAAAGAAAGAGAGGAAGGAGCATGAATGAGCAAGCTCACTCTAATTCACAAGTAAAATGCAGCAATGAATGCATAAGATAGATGAGAAGAGATTATGAGAAGTGAAGGCAAATTCACTTCTCAAACACTTACCACCTGAAAAGTTAGCAAAGGGAAATGAAAAGAAATGAAAATGAAATGAAATGCAAGGATGCAAGCCAAAGTTAGAAGCATGTTCATGATGTTAATAATGAAAATAGATGGCATAAATGTATGTCATGAGATGGAGATGATCATACAAAGGATGGGAATGCAAATGAGACATGTAAGAAGCATGGAAGTTCATGAATGTTCATGGAATGAAATGAAAGCAAAATATGGCAAATGGATGATGCAATGATCAAACATGATTCCAATATGTCCTAAGATGTCTTACATGTTATGTGGATGCACAAAATGTCATGGCAAGTTTATGTATGCAAGCCTATGCAAGATGGATGCAAAGGAAGATGCAAATTAGGGTTTATGCATAACATGAGATGCAAAAATTCAAAATCAGAAGCAAATGGTAAGATAAAAAATTGAAAATGGAATCAAAGGGACCCTAAACTTATACAAGTTCACTGTCCAAAGGGGAAGGTCGGAAGCTACACCCTAAGGGACTTATGAAATTTCTAAGTTTCTAGGATTCTAAGGGTGATCCTAAAGGTAAAATGCCAAACAAATTGAAAATGCATTATAAAAATGAAACAAAAATGTTCTTAGGAACTTGAAGTCATGCATAACACAATGCAAAAAGAATCATTCGCAAACTCACTTTGGTTCAAAAGTTATGAATTTTTGAAGTTAGGGTTAAAAATATTCAAATTTAAGAACCCTAATTCATTTGAAAAATGTCAAAGTGTGATCAAAATCAAAAAGAAATTTGTGTTGTGAGTTTGTAAATGTTTGAAAAGGCTCTCTGAATTTTTTTGCGATTTTTAAATACCTAAATGTATTTTTAATTAATTAATTCTCATTAACTAATTAAAAATAACATTTAAATGATTTAAAAATAATTTTTTAATGCAAAAAATAAAAATAAAAATATTTTTGAGTTCTGAAAATTTATAAAATGCTTGATAAAAAAAATCAAAATTTTTTGACTATTTTTCCTATTTTTTAAAATTCGTACAAAATTAAATAAAAAAAATGCAATAAAAATTAAATAAAAAGAAAGTAAACTGAAAGGAGGGCTGAGATTCATTCTGGGCTGGGTGAGTGTTGACTTGGCGCGTCATCCTAAGGCCCATATTCAAACTTGCTTAAACTGATTTAATTAAAAATTAAACCTATAATTAAAACTAATGATTCAATCCTCACCACTCACACACGCGCGGGAAAGCTCATCCAACGACCCACGTTCAAAATAAATCCTAACCCTAATTAATTAAACTAATCACTTTCAGGTGGCCGGAAATGACTTCCGGTCATCTTCTCCGGCCACCTCTCCCCTGAAAATTTCGCAACTCAACCCCTAGGCCATTTCTGGAGCTCTAAAGCTCCAGATTGCTTCCTCTCTCCATTCTAAACCCAACCCCACCCTCAAATTTCATTTATATCCAGCCATTAACAAGATTTGAAGCTAAGAACAAAAACTGCAAAAATTTCAGACAGACCATACATCCTCAATTCTCAACTATTTTCAATAATTCAAAGTTCAACATGCTCAGGGGATCACACTTAACCATTTAAGAACTTAAAATACAGCTTCTGGAAAAATGAATTTGCATGGCTACCTGAGGTGAAGCTTTCAACCCTTGAGCTTTTTGGCTGCTTCTTTGGTCCAAGATGCCTTTAATGAACTTCCTGAGGAGTTTGCAATGCTTGGATGGAGTTTTATATGGCTGGTTTGTGATTTTGATGAAGTTCAGTTCAAAGGGGGAGAGAAATCGTATTTTTGATATGGTGGTTTTCAGGGCAAAATGATGGGTGAGAACTGATCAGGGGTTGATGGTGAGTTGTTCTATGAAGTTTGTTTGAAGGTTTGTAGCTTGTGTGATGAGTTTCGAAGAGAAATGCATAAGAAGGAGTTTTTGTGGTTGCTGAGTTGTGGGAGGATTCAGCCTTGCTTGTTGTGTGTAATGGCTTGTATTTGGTCCATGTATCATGTCTTGATAGGTCAGAGAGTTGTTGGTGGCCTATGCTGATTGGTATGGTTCATTTTGCAAAAAGTCAAGGTTAGGTGTCCTTTGAGTTATGGGCAAATTCAGGCCAAGGACAAGGGCATGTCCTGCGCAGCTTATTTCAAGGGCAACCATGGAATTCAGATTGAGGCCAATTAGCAAGTGGATTGAGGTTTGTGGGGGGTTTTGCAAATTTCATGAAGTTTGGCCCTTTCTTGATTTCTTCATGCACAAGTCATGAAACTTGGAGATTCTTGGCACAAATCTGACTTTTAGACATTGCATAAAGTTTGTATGATGATTAGAAGTCATTTTGTAGTCACAAATTTGCTTGGCATGAGGTTTTGCAAAAATCCCTCTTTGGCATGAAACTTGAAATTATGTGATTTTTGCCAACTTTGGAAAGCCATAACTTGAGTTCCAAAATGAATTATATCTTGTTCTTGTACTTTTTGAAAAGGGAATGATCCAATCTACAACTTTCATGACCAAGAATTTTTCATTTGAAGCATTTTTGGTTGAGAAAGAGGAGGTTGAAAAACTTTCCCAAAATGGAAAGTTTACATTACAAGTCATTTCCATTTTTGGCAACTTTTGGTTTTGCTCATTTTTCTTCAAATTTGTGAACTTCAAAGCACTTCAATGATCAAATAAAGACCATATAACTTCAACTTGATGAAAAATCCACTTTGGTTCCATGTTGGGGGGCCTCAGATGCCCTTATTTGGCTCTGACTTGCTCAAGAAGTTACCCAGTGATCAGATGACTTCCACAATAAATTTTCCCATCAAACTTGGTATGCATGATCCTTATATCATATTGAGACCAATAGAAATAAGAATGACAAAAAAATTTGGAGTTATGGCCTCTGAAACCAAAACCCTAATTTTAGGTCATCTGTGCAGTTAAACCTGGCTCTGCTTCCATGCTTTGCCGGTTCTTGTGATTTTCTGACTTTCTTGATCTTGGGAGGATATAATATGATGATTGGACATACATGGACCCTCTTGAGATGATTGAAGACCTTTGGAGTGGCTCAGATAGCTCATGGATTGCTCAGATCACAAACCCTAGATGCAGATGACTTTGAACCAATGCAGTGAAGTAAAAATGCAACATGATAAGATATGAAAAGATCACAAGGCATGGTGAAATAAGTGAGGGAAAATTTGGGGTGTTTACACATGAGAACTCCACTCAAGGTAGACCTTATCGTTATTATCGTCACAATGTAGCTAGCCTGCGGTGGGGCGTTAGTACGATAAACGTCTGTGACCTCGAGTTTCCTTAAAACCATCATCGTAGAAATCATCATGTGAGTGGGATTTATGGGAACAGACTGTAGAACCAATCTCTTACAGCCTACCATTTAGGAAGTTTCGAGCTTTTCCAGCTTCCAAGCTTGTTTGTGCTTGTGATCTTAAGCATCCTTGCATTGCATCAATTTGCATACCATTGCATTTGCGTTGCATATCATTTTCTTTCCTCGGAGAAAGCTCATCCTCGTCCTGTGTCCATAACCCGCAGTTGATTTCCCGACACCTACTTTGGACTTGAAGTAGTTCTTGATTGATCATGGACCCTGAAGGAAAAAGGCAGAATGCGACAAGGGGAGACTTTAATTTGACAAAGGACCAGATGAACCAACTCATGGATGATGTGACAACTTTGATCAGGAGAGGGGATAATGTTCAACAGGCTGCCGTAACTAGAGATGTCTCCCCACCTCAAAGGAACAGTTTAGTTCAACCTCAGTCTGCCAGGACCCCAGTTGGGGCACCCGTTATTCAAGAGCATACCATTATTCGAGATGGAAACTCTTTACCTCACGATGCCGTCGAGTACCAAAGCTTTGGGTTCTCTGAGCCAAATTCCCAAGGGGAAATCCCAGTGAGAAAGACCAAGGGACCAGACGTCGCTGAGATGACTGTGAAATGTCGAATGCTGAACGAAAGACTCGAAGCTTTAGAGGGGCATAATTATTTTGACCTGGACGCTTTGAACATGTGCTTAGTACCCGGTTTGGTTATACTTCCAAAATTCGAAGCACCTTCTTTTCAAAATTACAAAGGGGATATTTGTCCAAAACACCATTTAGTGATGTTCTGTCGAAAAATGACTGCATATGATTTTGATGATAAGCTGATGATTCATTGCTTCCAAGATAGTTTGAGTGGGGCACCGTTGAATTGGTACATGGATTTGGAAAGAAGTCATATTCAGTCATGGTTGGACTTAGCCAATGCTTTCGTGAAGCAATACCATTACAATTTGGAAGAAGCTCCTAGCCACTTTCACTTGAAGGACATATCTCAAGAAGGTAATGAGCCATTCAAAAGGTACGTCCAGAGATGGAGAGAGTTTGCTGATCGTGTTCAACCACCGCTCTCAGAAAAGGAGTTAGTTAACCTATTTATGGACACTCTGCAGAGCCCGTACTTTGAGAAGATGGTAGGCACCGCATCAACGAGTTTCTTTGACCTAGTAAAAACGGGAGAATGTATTGAGATTAGTCTCAAAAGAGGAAAGATCCAAGGTGCCTCAAGCAACCAGGCCAGTGAGAATGAATCCCTCAGCAGTTCCCAAGAGGAGGAAGAGGATGTAATCAATGCAGTCATGGCAGACGTCGAGTATTCTTGTGGTGCATCGACAAGACCCTATGACCCTCCATCTTTTTAGAAATCACCACTTTGTGTACCTTACTACCCTTGTAGGCAACCAACAATGTTTAGGGTACCTTACCAACAACCCTGGATTTCTCCTCGTCAAAGTCAGCGAGCCAAAAGCCGAGGATATCCGAATCAGCATCAAAGTAAACATAAGCCTCACAACAATTTGGAAAGAAGGAGTGCTCCTCTTCATCCAGTACCTTTATCGTACACTCAGCTTCTGCAACCTTTGATTCAAAGCTCATTGGTGGTTCCCAAGTATTTCAAATCATTTCCAGAGCCATACCCACCTGGGTGTAATCCACATGAGCAATGTGGATATCATGCTGGATCGATGGGACATTCAACTGAAGACTGCAATGCTTTTCAAGCCAAGGTACAATAATTGATTGATAAGAAGTACATATCCTTTCCAGAAGGAAACCTGTTGGTGCATGTCAACCTCTCACCTGAGTGAGTACAAAGACTCTTTGGGGCATCTCTTGAAGACAGTAAATCAAGACATTTTCAATTCCCTAAAGCTGGCAATCCCTTGTTTTCAGCGCTGTTGTATTTTCTTTGCATGTTGATTTTGAATTTGCTTATTATCATTGTTTGTTTTTGAATTGGCAAAATTAATGAAATGTTTATGCATATTTTGAATCAATCCATTCATATTCACTCGTTTTCTTTCATTGTTATAAATAAACATAATTTCTCTCCTTTTATTTATCAAACTTTTGTTTTAGCAAAGATTGGAGGGAGGATGATGAAAACCAGATGCCTGAATTCTCCGTTTGTATGCTCTCAATTAAAACCCTGCCAATGATGTACAAGCATTGTTTCAAATTCCCAAACACCGGTGAAATAAGGAAGATAATCCTTTGCTAACCCCTTCGAGCCTAGAAGTAGGAGTTTTCTTTTTAAAAAAAATGCAAAAACCCTTAATTTCAAACCTGGGGCAGGGTAGTTGGTTCAGTTAATCTGTTTGCATTCAATCTTCAAGAGTTTCAATCCATCATTCAAGAAGGATCAGCAACATACTTTCATTCACACACCAAAGAAGTCGTGAAGAGCCAAAAGTTTGTAGTACATATTCTTTATCCTCCAATAAAATTGCAGTCATAACCACTCAACAAAAGAAGGACGTAAGGAAAAAGAAATACAAAGAAAAAGTCCGCTAAGTCAAAAACAGAAAAAGACAACTTAGGCGAAATTAATGAAGTCATTAAATCATCTACAAAGAAGGATAAAGCAAGGTGGCTGCCATCAATTTCAAATCCTGATCCTTATCACGCACCATCAAAAGACTTTTGAGATACGAGTGCGTATGTCGAATTAACTGAACATAGGATTGGATTTCATCACGAAGATGGGATGGCTACAAATAAATTTTGAACCTTTTATCCTTTATTTCACAAACCGTGAACCAAGCCACGTTACAACCCTTAAAAGACCTAATTGAGGCAGGGTTTATTTCGAGAGCATAACTACAACAAGGTTGTGTTAACCTGACTCCTAACGATCTTTGCTAATCATTTGTATTGATCACTTCATCTGCCATTCCATAAATGGCTAGATCCACTTTTTATTTTATTTTAATCAACTCCACTGTATCACTATCATACCAATAAATTGTGATTTCAAAACTTGCATAATCGTTGCATTAAAATTTCCAATTTTTGATTGTATAATGTTCATTTGCAAGTCAATTCAACATCAAGGGAATCCCACCGAATTCAGCCAGTTAGGGAATTTAACTTGGTAAGAGAAGCCCAGCCAGGGGCAAACACTTTGAGGATAAGTTAATCCGAATCAATCTCCTCAAGAGCTAGCTACTCAGAGTTTGAACCTTTTTCAGACTAGAGTGAGCTATCACAAGAAATTCAAGAGCTCAATGACCAGTCAAGTCAGAAGTTTCATATCCCAAGGATCAGAGAAATCACATAGGGGCAAGTCCTCTCCATTCCTACAAGTTGTTCAAGTAGGCCCCATACAACAACAAATTTTGAGTTCAAGACGGGTGTCGGGAATCATATCGTCATCTTTGTCTCCTTTTAGAGAATTGTTTGCAAAAGAATTATTCCATTCTTACCCAAACAGGGGCATTTTCTTTTTTTGAAATCACTGAGTCAGTGCATAATCACTCTCATGCTTTAGTCATGTCGCTCCACTCATAACGTTAACCTTGCATATCGTCTTACTCATCTAGCGTATGTCCAGGTCAAAACCCAAGTATTCCAGTCCCCGTCTGGTATTTTCATTTAAAATTTATTTCACAGTCAGTTCTCGTCTGACAGTCAGCATTTATTCCAGTCCCCGTCTAGTATTTTCATTTGAAATTTATTTCACAGTCAGTTCTCGTCTGACAGTCAGTTTTTGCTCCAGTTCTCGTTTGGTATTTCATTTGAAATTTATTTGACAGCCAATTCTCGTCTGGTATTTCATTTGAAATTTATTTCAAAGTCGGTTCTCGTCTCCAGTTCTCGTCTGTTAGCCCTTTTCAAACCAGTTCCTGTCTGGTAGTCAGTTTCTTTTCAAACCAGTTCCTGTCTGGTAGTCAATTTCTTTCCAAACCAGTTCCTGTCTGGTAGTCAATTTCTTTCCAAACCAGTTCCTGTCTGGTAGTCAATTTCTTTTTAAACCAATTCTTGTCTGGTATTTTCTTTTGAAAGTTACCTCAGTCGGTTCTCTCCTGGCATCCCATTTTGAACCAGTTCTTGTCTGGTATTTTCTTTTGATAGTTACCTCAGTCAGTTCTCGTCTGACATTCATTTTTTTTCACATCCAAATTAAAACCAATTCTTGTTTGGCAAATCATTTCCAAAGTCAGTCCCCGTCTGACAATGAATCAAAAGAAACCAGTTCCTGTCTGGCATGTCAAGAGAAAAAATCATTCGTCATTAGCAGCTTTGTCTGAAAATCCATTGTTGTTGATTACCATTTAGTGTGGTTAACCAAAGTCTTCTTCCCAGTAATACTGGTATCCCCTGCAGAAGTCCATCCAGTTGGTATTCACCTTTAAAACCACCAATATTTCTTTAAAAAAAATTCCCAATTATCATCAGCATAAATCCTTTAAGCTGTTTGCTTAAGATTTAAGGTTGTTTAATTCAACACGCATCTGTGTCTCCTGATAATTCCTAAAAGTTCTTCTTTGAATTCTTTGTTTAAGGAATTTCCTGAGGTTGGTCGTTTATCTCGTTGAAAACTCCAACATTTATTCTTATTTGCCAGCTGGTCTCTTAGATCCGTTTGATATATCTTTAAACGCTTCGCATGCTACTCCCAGTATCAGTTGGTTTCCACAGAGCCCCTGCCTAAACGCTGTTTCATTTTCTTTATCCTCAGTATCAACAGTTACACTTGAACCTGTTGATTTACCACCTTGGTTTACTTGTCTGTCATTTTATTTTTTCCCAACCACCATTGTCGATGCCTGTTATTTTATTTTCCCGACCACTGTTGTCGATGCCTGTTATTTTATTTTCACGACCACCGTTGTCGACGCCTGTTATTTTATTTTCCCGACCACCGTTGTCGACGCCTGTCATTTTATTTTCCCGACCACCATTGTCGACGCTTGTCATTTTATTTTCCCGACCACCATTGTCGACACCTGTTATTTTATTTTCCGACCACCGTGTCGGTGTCTGTTATTTCATTTCCCGACCGCCGTGTCAATGTCTGCTATTTTGTTCTCCTGACCGCCAAGTCGATGTCATTTCAACTTTTTTTCCTAGTCACCGAGTTGTTGTATTGGGATCCCCAGCATTTCTCCTTGAACTCGCTAACTCATCGCTTTAGACAGTCTTTTTTTTGTTCATAGTGTCAGCTTTGGTCACATCAAGCCATTACATTTTACTTTGAACCATTTTCTTGCTATCATGGGGTATCAGTCTGTCTTTAATCCTATGCTCTAGATTTCTATTTTGTTTCCCGTCTTTTGTTATTCTTAGTGCCAGCAGTTACACTTGAACCTGTTGACCCATCACTTTGAATATTTTCCCGTTTCCGTTTCTGTGTCCCCAACATTTTATTATCCCTAGTGGGTCTTCGCCCTCAGTTTCGCTTTTGTGGATCACCGTTGCATTTATCTTCATCATACCAGAAAACATAAATCAGCATGTTAGGTTTCATTGCATTTTGGATGTCATATCCCCAACATAAAAGAGTCTCTCATAAATTCATAACATTGCATTTCATCTGCATTCAGTCAAAATTTTAGGTATTTTAATATTTAATCTTCTTCAACCTTGAATGTCCAAAAATTTGTTATTTATACATTCAGGTCCAAGAAAATTAAATAGGGGCAACTGTCACACCCTAAATTTTGACCGAGCTTTTTCGAAATTTTCATCTGACACATTTTATCGCAACGCCGATAGCCATTCAATTTTTCATTTTCCTCTGACACATTTTTTTTAGTCGTTTTATCATTCCAACGTCTTTGTTTTTATTATTGATTTTTTAGAATTTGCCTCGATTCAAAATTATGTTGGTCTCATTTTTTTTAAAAAAATAACCTTTTTATTTATTATTATTTTATTTTATTTTTTTATCTCTAACTTGGTTTTATTTTTAATATTTGTTTAGAGTTGATTTTTTCATACTACTTTTATTGTTAATTCAATTTAGTTTAATCTTTCCATTAGTTTATATTAACTTAAGTTTTATTTAGATTATCTTAAATAGTTTTTTTTCTTAGTCTTTAATTTATTTATATTTTAATTGGTCATAGTTTAATTAACTTATATTCAATTTTAGATTAGAAATTCAATTAGTTTAATCTTTGTTTAGTTTATTTTAAAATTTAATTTAGTTTAATTTATTTATTTGTTTAGTATATTTAAATTAATTTAGTGGGAGTTAGTGTGTTTAGTTCTAGTTTTAACTTTTGTTTTCTAAAGCAATTCTGTAACAATTCTGTAACAAGCCAAAACTCTGCATCCCCAGCCTGCATCGAAAATAACAACCCAGCCAAACCAAAACATATCACATCAGTCACTGTTCCTGCAAACCATGACCTCCACAAAGTCCTGCACCATTTGACCATACCAGCAACTCTATAGTCCAAATATTACACAAAAATAGAGCACAAGCAGAACCTGCATCAATAAAATTAGAAAAGCAACAACAACAATATGAGTTGAGTGTGACAGTACAGGGAGGGAGAACCGAAAATTCAAAAGAGAGAGGGGAGAGTCTTTGCTGCAAAAAAAAGGATATAATTAACGGGGGAGAGCGCTGAAAGGGGGGGGGGGAGAAAAATAATCACTCTTCATCTTTTTTTCAACAGACAAAAAAATAAAACCAGAAAAAAAGATAACCACTGCTCTGCTTCATTGAAATCCTCTCCTTTAAGAAACCGTGACTGGCCAACTTCATCACTTCTTCTTTCTTTTGGACGAAATACCTGGCTCAATCTCGTCGCCACCCCTTTCATCAAACAACACAATAACACAGAAACCGTTCACGAATCCACCACCTCCCGCAACCTCGAATCCGTCTTCTCCCTCATCACCTTCACAAAACGCACCTCATAAACCTCATCCAAACAATATAACCTTCCTGAATCGCAACACACCACCTATCTGAATCATCCAGCCACCATTCAAACAAAGCCATCATCTCCACGATAACCACCACCATAACCACACTGTGAACAACAACAAAAAAAAAAAACAGAGTAAAAAAAAAAGAAGAAAACTATTTTACAGAAACTCAGAAACCCACTGTAAGTTTATTCACCCCCTCAAAACTCAAACCGAAACATTCACAAATCCACCTCTTCAAAGCGCCTCCACCCTCACAGACAGAACCCTCAACCTCCGCCTCCGCCTCCGCGCCCGTCGGCAAAGACACGATCGGAACAGAAGCATGGGAAGAATGAGCGAAGACATAGCGATTGGAGAGAGAGAGAGAGAGGCGAACGGTTGAATCGGAGTTGCGAGGGAGAAGCTGCTGCTGTCGCAGGTAGCCTGAGTGGGATCAGAAGAAAACGGAGCGGCGGGAGGTAGACGAGAGTGAATGAAGCTTTTGTTTCTACAGATTCGCTTTGGAGGTTAAAGTTTTTCTTTTTATTCTTTTTTTTGTTTATTTATTTCTTGTTATTTTTCTATTGGATTTATTTTACAACATTTGTTTTTTTTATTTTATTTATTTTATTCTTTTTTTTAATAAAAAAACATTATAAATCTGTGTTTGTTATGGGCTTGGCAAGCCCAACGCATAGTTCTAACCACACCCTCTTTTTTTATTGTATATATAATCTCTTTCATGTTATTAATTTCATTTATAAATTGTTGTTTAGTTTAGACTAACTATTTTTTTTATTTAATTAAACGGTTAGAGTTTACGTATTAATTTAATTGCTTAGTTTATTGTTAATAACTTTAGTTGACTTAGTGGTTCATTTGTTTTAATACAAGTCTTGTTTAATTAGATATTATTTTTAAATTTTTTTTTATTAATATTGATTCTGATGGAACCTTGTAAGTGGACATCGTTTGAATTTGAATTTTGAATATAACCTTATTTGACTTTCTTACTAGAATTTTAATTGAGCTAACCATGTTTCTGATGATATTAAGCACTTGATAATTAACTCGGTTGATGGTAGTTACCGACGAGTATCATTGTTTTTTTTGGGTACGTAATGAAGAAGCAACACACCTTCTCCGTTAGGTATTATTAAAGCTTGTCTTTTATCTCTTTTGCGTTTTATCATAGTCTTGATGCCACGTTTGCGTTTGTCTGATTATTCGTACCCCACCATCGTGTCTAAACCATAAAACACCTAAAAAAACTTTTGAACTAATTAATTTGCGAAAGAACTGAACTCCGGAGTCTAGCACTCCGCACGTTCTTGAGTGAATCACTCCTGGGCTAGCCCCACGCGTTGTGGTTCATTCTCCCTTTCGTATTTTAAACATTCAAACCATCCATCGCGCCGACATTTCACACACGTAAGTCGGTCACCTATGTGATCGCCGTTTGCACGACTTATTGCGTATCTTAATTAACTTAACAAGGAATAGAGCTCCGGAGTCTAGCATTCCGCACGTTCTGGAATGAATCACACCTGGGCTAGTCCCACGCGTAGTGTTTCATTCACTCCTTCGTTATTTAAAATATGTAAACCTAAAATAAAACGTCTAAAAAATATATCCAACTTATTTTATAAATTTTAATACGAAAACAGAGCTCTGGAGTCTCGCATTCCGCACATTCTGGAATGGACCGCTACTGGGCTAGCCCCACGCAACGTGGTTCATTCGCCTTCCGTATTTCGAAGTATCTAATCGCACAAATTAACTTACGAAAACAGAGCTCTGGAGTCTAGCACTCCGCACGTTCTGGATTGGATCATTCCTGGGCTAGCCCCACGCGACGTGGTTCAATCACCGTTCGTATATCAAAATACCTCAATCATCGTATAAATTAATTAACGAAAGAATAGAGCTCCGGAGTCTAGCATTCCGCACGTTCTATAATGAATCGCTCATGGGCTATACCCACACGACGTGGTTCATTCACTCTTTCATATCTTAAAATAACTTAAAACTTACCAACCAATTTAAATCATTTTCATAATTAATCAGCGAAAGACGTGTGAGCAACTCTAGTTTTGAATGATTATAAATTTTAAGTGTTTGATGCTTGCCTTTAGATCTTTTGTCTCACTTTCAATAATGTCTTTGTTTTTCTGAAAATACGCAAAATGAATCGATTCATTCTATTATGCATCGATTCATGCTGTTAAAATGAATCTGGAAATTCGCAAAATGAATTGATTCATCTCATCATGTATCAATTCATGCTGTTTGAATTGTTCTGGATTTTCTTCTATGAATCGACACATACAAACATGCATCGATTCATTGCTTGTTTAATTCTCTGTTTTTATTAATCGGTTCAGTATGTATCGATTCATACTAACATGTATTGATACATAACATTATAAATACTATTATGTATCGATTCATTCGTGTCTTGAATCGATTCATTTGTCTGTTTTACTTCTAACAGAAACTGCATATATATGTGAATTGTTTTATTTAGTGTAGCAACAGATTACAAATTGCAGACGAATTTTAGAGTAAAAAATTCATTGAAGAACACATCAAGAAAAGGATTTTGGAGTGTGGACAATTCAATGTGGAGCAGGATTGAAACCTAGAATCAAATTCATCTTCATCATCTTCTCAAATACCTTAATTCAAGAACATCAACAAGGAAGTGAGTGTTGTTCTGTGAATTGAAGGTTTATGAGATAACGTTCAGTGGTACGATCGGAGATCCAGCTGAGTTAAAGAGTGATAGAAGGTTTCAAGGAAAAACCAGCTGGGTTTTCCTTCAAGAACGGGCGTGTTCTTGAGGGTTTGTTAGTCACATTTACAAGACAGATTCAGCCGCAGCGTAAGATTTGGAAATCGGGGATTTCGCAAATAGATCGTGGAACCGGTGAATCGTTTGTATTACTTGCAGGGAATCTTGATTGGGCTCAGATCAAGTGAAGGTTGATACAATAGGAAGATCTAGGTGTATAGATTTCTGGTGTTTGTATAGCAACCTTGTAATCGACGGATTCAACAATATTGATATAAAAGTTCTCAATTTTGGTTTGAAATTGAGAGGGAGACGTACCCACATGCGAGGAAGAACGTGGGGAACTTCCTTACCAAATCTCTGCGTATTGTATTCCTTCTCTATCTCCATTTACGTTTTCAATCGTTTTTGATTCATTGGAAATAGCTTTTGTGATTGGTGCATTCAACTGTTTTACAGCTTGTGTGTTTTATCATCTCAATCGTAAATCCAGCACGTTATCACATGTCCGGTCTTCTAGTGGCTGGTCCAGAATAGACGCTTGTATATTTGGGACCATTGTTTCCGTTAATCTTTGAAAACTCTGAAAAATCTTTTAAATCCTTGTAAACAAGGAGGTGATCCATTCACCCCCCCTCTAGATGACTAGCCACAGCGTCTAACAAATGGTATCAGAGCACCGGTTCGCTGGTGCTTTGTGGCTGCCTGTAACGTTATGGATTCTGAAACAATGGGGGCGTATAATAGAGCTCCTGTTTTCAATGGTGAAAATTATGGCTACTGGAAAGACTGCATGCGAGTTCACATAAATTCTGTTGATAGGCGCGTATGGGCTGCCATTCAAAATGGTCCTTTTCAAATTACCATGATGAATGAGGCAGGTGCCATAGTACCTAAACCAGAAGATGATTGGGATGAAAAAGATGAGAAAAAGTGGTCAAGTGATTGGAGAGCTCGAAATATGCTAATTTCAGCACTTAGTGCAGATGAGTATTATCGAGTTTCCCATTGCTCGACAGCTAAAGAAATGTGGGATGCTTTAGAAATTGCACATGAAGGTACAACTGAAGTAAAACAGTCCCGCATTAACACACTTAATCAAGAGTTCGATTTCTTTCGCATGAAACAAGGAAAATCTATTCCCGACATGCAAAAGAGATTTGTTCATCTCATTAATCGTTTGAATGCACTTGGAAAACCTGTTTCCAATGATATTGCTACTAATAAAATTCTGAGATGTCTTAGCAGGGAATGGCAACCTAAAGTAACAGCTATCAAGGAAGCCAACGATCTAACGACACTAACAATGACTACTTTGTTTGGAAAGCTGGAGGAACATCAGCAAGAACTAGAAAGTCTAGAAAAGTTTGAGAACAAAAATAAAAAGGGAAAGGAGAAGAATAAAGACAAAGAGGGTGAGAAGAGGCCTATAGCTCTTATGGCTTCTAACTCAAAGTCCTTACAAAAAGAGCTAAGCAACAATGAGTAAAGTAGTGACGATGACTCCGGTGACGAAGAAATGGGACTTTTTGTTAGGAGATATAATAGATTCATTCGAAAGTATGGAATTAAGCATTCCGACAAAAATCTCATAAAGTTTAGAAGACAATCTATAGATTCAAAACAGGAAGAGATTAAGAAGAATAGAGAAAGAGGGTCTTGCTTTAATTGTGGCAAGTCCGGACATTATAAAACGGATTGTCCTTTAAAGAAAAAGGATAAAGGAAAAGCTCTACCAAAAAGGTATAATAAGCAAAGAAGAGCTTACATTGCTCTGGAAAGTGATAGTGATTCATCAAGTACACAATGCTCAAGTGATAGCGATGAAACCGCAAATTTGTGTCTTATGGCTCACACCAAAAATCAGTCCCACCACAAGAAGAAAAGTGATGATAAAAAGGTAAAACAAGCTTACTATAACAATTTCTCTTCTATGTCCTTTTCTGAATTGAAAGTAGCTTTTGAAAAACTGCATAATGAAGCTATAGAAGCATTTAAAAGATTATCTTCCGATAAAAAAAAAATTTCATACTTGGAAGGTAAAGTACAACATGCTGAAAAAGATTTAGAATACTTGAAAGCTAGCATTGCAGAAAATTCAAAAGCTATTGATATTGATGGTTGTAGTAAAATAAGGCATTGTGAAGGTTGTCACATTTGGCAACAAGATGTTATTTCTCTTAAAGTCAAATTGGAAAAAGCCTTGCAACCTAAGATTACTTATGCCATTGATACGAGGTTGTTCAAAAAGTCATTAAATCCTCCATATGCAAAATATTCTTTTGTTCCAAAGGATTTAAAGACCAATCATAAACAACAACATTATCGTAGTGTTTGTCATTATTGTTGTCATGCTGGCCATACCATTGAAAAATGCAAATTTAGAAGATTTCTAGTGCCTAAAGGCATTTATCAATGGAAGCCTAAAGACAACCATGTTACCACTTACCCACTTGGACCCAATAAGAATTGGGTACCTACCTCTCTCTTTTGATATTGTAGGATGAGTGTCTTGCATCCATGGAAAGAAGATGGTTTCTGGACAGCGGGTGTTCAAGGCACATGACGGGTGACATATCACTTTTAATTGACTTCAAAGCAAAGAAGAAGGGGTATGTTACTTATGGAGACAATAACAAAGGAGCTATACTTGGTAAAGGTAGTGTAGGTAATCCCTCTACCACTACTATTTCTGATGTTCATCTTGTAGAGGGACTTAAACACAATTTGTTAAGTATAAGTCAACTATGTGACAAAGGTTATAAAGTTTCTTTCACAAAAACTTGTTGCAAAATTGAACATACCGAACAAAATGTTGTGTTTAAGGGTGTAAGAGTAAACAACATATATATGCTTGATCTTTTGAGTGTTTCCTTAACAAGCACTAAATGTCTAGTGGCCTTAAATGATGATTCATGGCTATGGCATAGACGCTTAGCGCATGTTAATTTCGATTTGCTTAATAAGGTTGTATCCAAGGATCTAGTAGTAGGTCTTCCAAAAATAAAATTTTCAAAAGACCACCTATGTGATGCTTGCCAAATGGGGAAACAAACAAGGGTCTCTTTTAAATCTAAAAACATAATTTCAACTTCAAGACCCCTTGAGCTTCTCCATATGGACTTCTTTGGACCATCTAGGACAAAGAGCTTAGGTGGAAACTATTATGGTTTCGTAATAGTAGATGACTACTCTAGATTCACTTGGACTATATTCCTTCATAGCAAAGATGAAACTTTTTCTGCTTTTAAAAGTTTTGCAAAGCTGTCCCAAAATAAAATGAATTCTAAAATAGTTACAATCCGAAGCGATCATGGAGGTGAATTTCAAAACCATCTCTTTGATAAGTATTGTGACAAGTATGGCATTGAGCACAAATTTTCAGCTCCTCGAACTCCACATTAAAACGGTGTTGTGGAACACAAAAATCGAGTTTTAGAGGAATTGGCAAGAACAATGCTCAATGAGGGTGGATTACCAAAATATTTTTGGGCTGATGCAATTAGCACAGCTTGTTATGTTCTGAATAGGATTTTAATTCGTCCTATTTTGAATAAAACCCCTTATGAAATTTTAAAAGGTAGAAAGCCAAACTTGTCTCATTTTCATGTGTTCGGTTGTAAATGTTTTGTTTTGAATAACGGTAAGGAAAATCTTGGGAAGTTTGATGCCAAAGCTGATGAAGGTATTTTTCTTGGTTACTCTCAATCAAGCAAAGCATATAGAGTGTATAATAGGCATTTACTTTCTGTTGAAGAATCTGTCCATGTTTCTTTTGATGAGTCTTATCCAAAAATTGTCGGAAAAGGTATCTCTTTTGATGACGCAGGTGTATCTACAGAAGACATACTCAAAGAAGTTGTTTCGGAAATTGATCAATCTGAAACGGTTGATATTGAGAAGGAGGAAGATACTAGTCATGAAAAAGATAAAGAGGAAGGAACATCTGAAGTGAATGACCTTCCACCAGCTTGGAAATCCTCTAAAGACCACCCTATAGACAATATATTGGGAGATATTTCAAAGGGAGTGTTGACTCGTTCTAAGATAAGTAACTTTTGTTCTCACTTCACTTTTGTATCACAAGTGGAACCTAAAAATGCTAAAGAGGCCTTGATTGATGAATTTTGGCTAATGGCCATGCAAGAAGAGCTTAATCAATTTAAAAGAAATGACGTTTGGGAACTTGTCCCTCGTCCGCGAGATCATCACATCATAGGTACTAAATGGGTGTTTAGGAATAAACTTGATGAAAGCGGAGTGATAACTAGAAACAAGGTACGCTTGGTAGCACAAGGGTATAACCAAGAGGAGGGCATAGATTATGAGGAGACTTATGCTCTGGTGGCTCGCCTTGAAGCTATACGTCTTTTGCTTGCTTATGCGTGTTCTATGAATTTCAAGCTTTACCAAATGGACGTAAAGAGTGCGTTTTTAAATGGTGTCATATATGAAGAAGTATATGTTTCACAACCTCCCGGTTTTGAAAGTTCTGAATATCTAGATCATGTTTACAAATTAAAGCGTGCTTTATATGGTCTTAAGCAAGCACCCCGTGTGTGGTACGAAAGACTTAGCAAATTTCTACTTGATCATGGATATTCTAGAGGTAAAGTGGATAATACACTCTTCATTAAACACAAAGGAAAGCACATTCTTTTAGTTCAAGTTTATGTAGACGATATAATTTTTGGTTCAACTAACATACACTTGGTCGAAGAATTTTCTAATGTTATGCAGGGTGAGTTTGAGATGAGTCTCATGGGGGAGTTGAACTACTTCTTAGGCCTCCAAATAAAGCAACTCGATGAAGGTACAACAGTATGTCAAACAAAATACTGTAGAGAGCTGCTCAAGCGTTTTGGAATGAATAATTCTAAATCAATTGACACTCCCATGCCTACCAACGGAAACTTGGACAAAGATGAACATGGTAAGTGTGTTGATGTCAAAAGGTATAGAGGTATGATTGGGTCTCTCTTGTATCTTACTGCTTCTAGACCGGACATCATGTTTAGTGTGTGTATGTGTGCAAGATATCAATCAAATCCTAAGGAATATCATTTAAAATCAGTCAAGCGTATATTTAGGTATCTTAATGGAACACCTAAATATGGGCTTTGGTATTCCAAAGGAAGCGATTGCAGCTTAGTAGGTTACTCTGATTCTGATTTTGCTGGCTGCAAATCAGATAGGAAAAGAACTAGTGGCACATGTCATCTGTTTTCAAATTCTTTAATAAGTTGGCATAGTAAAAAGCAAGTATCCGTAGCTTTGTCTACTGCAGAGACTGAGTATGTTGCAGCCGGTAGCTTTTGTGCTCAAATTTTGTGGCTAAGACAACAACTACAAGATTTTGACATTGAACTTAAACGCATTCCAATTAAGTGTGACAACACTAGTGCCATTAATCTCACTAAGAATCCTGTTTTACACTCACGCACCAAACATATTGGGATTAGACATCACTTCCTTCGCGATCATGTTGAAAAAGGAGATGTTGTTTTTGAGCATGTTGATACTAAAAATCAACTTGCTGACATTTTCACTAAACCTTTGGCAACTGAACCATTCTTCAACATTCGTCGTGAATTAGGGATTCTTGATCTCTCCGCATTGCTGTCTTAAGTTTGATTGATGTAGTTTCTATTTATCTCATTGTGTTTACTAAGTTCTGAATGTAGTCTTCACTCGTACCTCATGAGAATACTACGACGGAGGTAATATTGTTCCTCTCCTCACTTTGTTGATATTGTATGATCAATGTATGTTTGAGCAATGATTTCTCATTTTCATGAACTTCTTTTCATATGAATGTTTGAACAATGATGTTTTGTTTGTAAAGTATTCTTAAGTATCCATACAATGTTATGATTCATTCTGCATTTTGCATAATGTTTGTTTTGCATATTCATTATTGTGTCAATTCTTGCAAAATTTCTTTTATCACTGTCAAAATAATTACAGTATGTATTGATTTGAATTTCAAAATTTTCGCATTATGAATCGATCACAACCATCTTGAATCGATACAAGTTCATTTTCCTCATTGAAGCTGCATTTCATTTTGCATATCATCATTGTTTCTTGCTTAAGTTTCTTTGTTTCTTTTATGTTTAAACTTTTTATGGTTTGGTTTATTTCTGTAATTCGCAACTCTATTTGACATTTTCACTGCCTATGATTATTTGCTTTTGTCTAAATTGTTTGCCCTTTATGTTTCATTCTTTATGAGTGAACTATGCTTATATATCCTGGTATTGCTGATTCTGTTTCTTCACCTATGCATTCTTTCTTGATGTTGACAAAGGGGGAGAAAGGCAAGGCAAGTGTGAATAATGACAGGCACAAACTCAGGGGGAGTAATTCTCACACTTCAAAAAAAATTTGTCATCATCAAAAAGGGGGAGTTTGTGAGCAACTCTAGTTTTGAATGATTATAAATTTTAAGTGTTTGATGCTTGCCTTTAGATCTTTTGTCTCACTTTCAATAATGTCTTTGTTTTTCTGAAAATACGCAAAATGAATCGATTCATTCTATTATGCATCGATTCATGCTGTTAAAATGAATCTAGAAATTCGCAAAATGAATCGATTCATCTCATCATGTATCGATTCATGCTGTTTGAATTGTTCTGGATTTTCTTCTATGAATCGACACATACAAACATGCATCGATTCATTGCATGTTTAATTCTCTGTTTTTATTAATCTGTTCAGTATGTATCGATTCATACTAACATGTATTGATACATAACAGTATAAATACTATTATGTATCGATTCATTCGTGTCTTGAATCGATTCATTTGTCTGTTTTACTTCTAACAGAATCTGCATATATATGTGTGAAGTGTTTTATTTAGTGTAGCAACAGATTACAAATTGCAGACGAATTTTAGAGTAAAAAATTCATTGAAGAACACATCAAGAAAAGGATTTTGGAGTGTGGACAATTCAATGTGGAGCAGGATTGAAACCTAGAATCAAATTCATCTTCATCATCTTCTCAAATACCTTATTTCAAGAACATCAACAAGGAAGTGAGTGCTGCTCTGTGAATTGAAAGTTTATGAGATAACGTTCAGTGGTACGATCGGAGATCCAGCTGAGTTGAAGAGTGATAGAAGGTTTCAAGGAAAAACCAGCTGGGTTTTCCTTCAAGAACGGGCGTGTTCTTGAGGGTTTGTTAGTCACGTTTACAAGACAGATTCAGCCGTAGCGTAAGATTTGGAAATCGGGGATTTCGCAAATAGATCGTGGAACCGGTGAATCGTTTGTATTAATTGCAGGGAATCTTGATTGGGCTCAGATCAAGTGAAGGTTGATACAATAGGAAGATCTAGGTGTATAGATTTCTGGTGTTTGTATAGCAACCTTGTAATCGACGGATTCAGCAATATTGATATAAAAGTTCTCAATTTCGGTTTGAAATTGAGAGGGAGACGTACCCACACGTGAGGACGAACGTGGGGAACTTCCTTACCAAATCTCTGCGTATTGTATTCCTTCTCTATCTCCATTTACGTTTTCAATCGTTTTTGATTCATTGGAAATAGCTTTTGTGATAGGTGAATTCAACTGTTTTACAGCTTGTGTGTTTTATTCTTTATCATCTCAATCGTAAATCCAACACGTTATCACATGTCCGGTCTTCTAGTGGCTGGTCCAGAATAGACGCTTGTATATTTGGGACCGTTGTTTCCGTTAATCTTTGAAAACTCTGAAAAATCTTTTAAATCCTTGTAAACAAGGAGGTGATCCATTCACCCCCCCTCTAGATCACTAGCCACAACATCTAACAAGACGGAACTCCGGAGTCTAGCACTCCGCACGTTCTGGAATGAATCACTCCTGGGCTAGCCCCACGCGACGTAGTTCATTCGCTCTTTCATACTTAAAACAACTTAAAACTTACCAACCAATTTAAATCATTTTCATAATTAATCAGCGAAAGACGGAACTCCGGAGTCTAGCACTCCACACGTTCTAGAATGGATCGCTCCTGGGCTAGCCCCACGCGACGTGATTCATTCGCCCTTTCGTCTAAAACACCTTAACAAAAGTCAAACACTTTTCTCTAAAACGAACATTGTTTAAATCATTCTATCTCGCAAACAAGCTAGCGCTTCAACCTCCACCGCGAGTAAAAGCTGACGCTTAGCAGTAGAATGCGTTTTAAACAATCTTCCAATTTAAAAATCATAAACCGTAGTCACACGAACTACGAAGCTATGACTTTCCCATTGCACAAGGGAATACGTAGGCACGGGGATTTTAATCCTTCGCGAGCACCCTATTAAAAAAATCAATCTTTTTCTCTCTGTCACAATAATAACAAACTTTTAATATTTTCTCCGACTTATTAATAATATAACTTTAACTACCTTGGAACAAATATATTAACCATCATTTAGAAGACAAAAACTTAAGATCAAACATTTAATCGCATGTTAGCTAAGAGGTTCCCGTTGAGTACAACGGACGTGAGGGGTGCTAATACCTTCCCCTTGTGTAACCGACTCCCGAACTTAGAATTTGGTTTCGTAAACCATTTCTTATCCTATTTTAGGTTGTATCTATATCTCCCTTTTCTCTCGTAGAATAAATAGAATTAGGTGGCGGCTCTGTTGTTTGTTTTAGGATTGTATTTTTCGAGGTACGACAAGTATTCATCCAGGAGCGACTAAGATGTATCAGGATTTGAAGAAGTTGTTTTGGTGGCCTGGGATGAAGAATGATGTTGCGCGTTTTGTGTATTCTTGTTTGATTTTTCAAAAGTCAAAAGTTGAACATCAGAAGCATGTTGGTTTGATGCAACCGTTGGAAATTCCAGAATAGAAATGGGATAGAATTTCTATGGATTTTGTAATAGGATTGCCTAATACTTCAAGAGGACATGATTCGATTTGGGTGATTGTTGATAGGCTTACTAAGTCGGCTTATTTTATTCCTATTAACATCAGTTTTCCAGTATCAAAGTTAGCTGAAATCTACATCGGGATGATTATGAAGTTGCATGGTGTTCCTTTGTGTATTGTGTCGGATATAGATCTGAGGTTTACGTCGGAGAGATGAGGTTAAGTTCAGCGTATCATCCTCAGACAGATTGTCAAACTAAGAGGACGATTCAATCATTGGAGGATTTGTTGAGAGCTTGTGTACTTGAGCATGAAGGTTCTGGGATACTTATCTTCCATTGATCGAGTTCACGTATAATAATAGTTATCATTCTAGTATCGGAATGACGCCTTTTGAGGCGTTGTATGGTCGGTGATGTAGGACTCTGATGTGTTGGTATGAATCTGGTGAGAGATTGGTTCTTGGACCAGAGATAGTTCGAGAGACTATAGAAAAGGTGAAGTTGATTCGAGAGAAGATGAGAGCTTCTCAAAGTCGGCAGAAAAGTTATCATGATAAGCGAAGGAAAGATTTATAATTCCAATCGGGTAATCATGTATTTTTAAGAGTTACGCATGTGACAGGTGTTGGGTGAGCATTGAAATCTAAGAAGCTTACTCCTTGTTTTATTGGTCCGTATCAGATTTCGGATAGAGTTAGGAATGTTGTGTATAAAGTGGCTCTACCTCCAAACTTGTTGAATTTGCATGATGTGTTCCACGTGTCACAACTCTGGAAGTATGTTTCAAATCCATCTCATGTGATTAGTATGAATAATGTGCAAGTACGGGATAATCTCACTGTGGAGACAATGCCGGTACGAATTGAGGGTCGTGATATGAAAACCTTAAGAGGCAAAGAGATTGCTTTAGTGAAAGTTGTTTGGTTGGGAGCTGCCGGAGAAAGTATAACTTGGGAGTTGGAAAGCAAGAAGCAAGAATCATATCTTGAGTTGTTTGAGCAAGGTAAGATTTTAGAGGACGAAAATGTTCTAAGTGGGGGAGAGTTGTAACGCTCGTATTTAATTAATTAATTTAATTAAATATTATTGCGTATTTTCCTGATTATTGGTTGTTGAGTGTCGTTTGTGTCGTTAAGTTGTTTAAGTTGTTAAGTTGATTTTATGCTGCAGATTAAGTTGTGTTTGAGTTGTTTAATTAATTAAGTCGAATAAATAAAATAATTATTAATAGTATAATATTAAGTTGGGCTTAGTTTTGGTGTGAGATTAGTAAAGTTAGAGGTGCTAAGTTAGGCTCGTTAGTAATTAGGTTGATTAGTGATAATTAGTAGGGTTAGACAAAAGAAACCTAATTGAGAGTTAATCAATTTTTTTATAAGAGAATGAAGAACAAGTCTTAGAGGAGATCAAGAAGAGGCTAGGTTGCGTATTTTCACGGAGATTTCTACGGTGAATTTGAGCTTCCTTCAATCGAAGATAAGTGTGGGGTTCAAATTCCATAACCGGGACTAGATGATCGTATGTATGATGGGTTTTCGTGTGATTTTTGTTGTTGTTTTTGGTATCAATTGTTGTTGTTGATTTCGTGTTGATATCTGATGAAGAAACATGTTGTTCTTGTTGTCTTGCTGATATAATCGTTGTTGTATTTTGTTGTCTGTGATGTTGGACTATTAGTTGCAGAAATTCATGTAGAGAGAAGTTAGGGTTCGTAAAATCAATCATAGAACTTGATAAATGAATAGATACATAAGTTTTTGAGTGTAAAATCGATGTAGAACCCCAATTAGGCTTGAATAGAATGATGAAGTTATGAGATTCGTAGCAGAAGACACGATTGTATGCATTCTGCTGGAATTCGTAACAAATCTGGTGTTACGCGTAACAAGCAAGGAATTACGTGTAATATAGCCCCTTATACAAGGCATTACGCGTAACATTCTTGGGCATTACGTGTATGGAGATGGGGCAATACGCGTATGGGCAGAGTGAGTGCAGAAAAATGTAGTTTTTGTCGATTCGTCCTGTTTTCGTATCCGTTCGAGTTGGTTTGAGTTGAGACTTTAAGTATATATAAAATAAGTTGATTATAGTACATTTTAGGTTTCAAAATAATTAATTTAGTAATATAATCAATTAAGCCGTAATTTGTCATTTTTTGCGTTGAAGTTGTTATAAGTTGTGTTGCTCCGATTTTAGGGAAGATTATTAAGTTGCAGGCCTTATGACCAATGTTGATTCAAGTTGCTGAGTTGTTCAAGTTGTTATGTTTTTAAGTTGTTGATTATGTCATTGTTGTTTTATGCCATTCATAGTTTCATAGATTTGCATATTTTCAAGTTGGAGCGTATACTCGATTCAAGTTGGCCTGGATTGGCAAATAAGTTGTTGATGCCTCAATAAACTGGAAATATTTTAAGTTAGGAGTTTACTCCAAATGGTACCACATGTATGTAAGTTGAGTCACATTCGAGTTGCATTTTATTATGTTTTTAATTGTTGTTGGACGTAAGTTGTGCATTGATGTTTCTTGTTGTGTGAAGTGGTGTGATTATATGATTATCTTGCTTACATATAAATTGTCGTAATCTTGTTTATGTTATTCGATATCTTACCCCTTCTGTTTGAATGTTTCCCTCTGTTGGTAACGTGCAGGTAATCAGGATTCGAGTACCTAGTTGTCTAAAGTTGGTGTTTGTCGCTCTGATACGTAGCACTTCAGGGGGATGAACGCATGTTTTATCTTTGTGGCTTTTGTTTAGGTTTATGAACTAGTTTTCAGTTGTTTATGTTGGAAGACCATGTTAAAGTATTTGAAGTTGATTTTATTGAAGTTGTTTTAAAGTTGTAACATTGTTGAATCCGCTGCGTTGTTTTCAAAGTAATTTATTAATGAAGTTTTGGATATTTGATTTTTAAAGTTGAAAATGTGATATCCCATGTTTGTTGACGAAATTTTATAACTCTGATTTGATAATTAAAGTCGGGTAGAAATGGGGTGTTACATGAAATAAACCAGAAGTACAGTAACGGAATACAACAGTGTAAAGATCCTTTTCCTTTGTTGTAACACATATTAAGGGTATAATATACATCATCTTGCAACACAGGAACTATGTTTTCCCCTTGGTTCTTTAAACCCTAAAAAACACTAATGGCAGGAGAATCAATAAAATGTTCTATCCCTTGGAAGAGAACTATTCCAAACATTATCAACGCGAAAACATCCACAAAAGTACCCCAATTTCCAGCTTTAGCCAATTTTTTAGCAACCACTTCTAGATATCCCTTCTTAAGTCCTTGTATATCTTTATCTTCCTTGTAGTGTGCCAGTAAATCTTGAACATGTATCTCCAAATTCAAAGCTAGATCCTTGGGCTTTACTTTTTGTATCATGCCCATGTAAGGTTCCTTTCTTTTTCCTTGCAAATCCAGATATAGCTCAAATTCTTCTAAAGCAAGATCTAGTTGAAAATCCTTGAAGAGAAAACAACGTAGGGGTGGGTCATAGAATTGGGCCAAGCTGTAACACCCCCTTTCTATACCCCAACTAAGCAATTAAATCATTTAGGCACATATTAAAAATTACATCAGAGTATATTCGAAATATGGTATAAAAGAGCAATGTCACAATATACTTGAAATCAAACCACATTACACCTGCTCATAATAGATATGCAACAATAGGGTAATTTCCAAACGATAAATGATTATACAGCGGAAACATTTCAACAACATCAAACATATATATTTCCATTCCTATATATATATATATATATATATATATATATATATATATATATATATAAACAAGTTTGATTCCCACAACAATATTCATGTCTATACAAAACGTCCATCCAAAAGATACATGTACACAATGCATCACAAAAATGGCGCTAAGCCAACCTAACTACCCGGTGCTACATATTAGAGCCGACCGACCAAAAGATGAAGACGAGCTTCACAAAATTGCCATCCAGCAACCTATTCTGCAATGCCTCAAAGAGCATCATAAAACAGCAGAAGGGTGAGAAACATTATCATAATAGCATTGCATATAATTATATATCTCAACATATAAAATGTACATAAAACATATTCTCACCACAATTCATACCTCATCACCTATACACATCGCAACGTGTACATATACAAATCAAGCATGTTCATCATGCACCAATTCACTAATTCACATAAACTTACATTATTTATGTTTATTCCTCAATTCTATTCATTCCTCATAAACATACGTCTAGCTATGTTTAATCACACATATACATTACAAATGTATAAATCACATACATATATATATATACATATATCAAACATGTATATATACAAACAAGTATTTTCATCACACATACTATCATCTCTATAATACTCCAAATAAACATATGCACATTCATGTTTATTTCTTCATATCATAATTAAAATGATAAAATGCAACTCATAGAGACCGACACACGACTCTATGCAGATACAATGCGGTACCGACTCAACATTTTAGCAGGTTCACTCAGGAACCAAATGGAATCATCGCTTGTTACCTAAAGTAACTCCCCGCCGGGCACATGATGTTCCCCATTGCTCACACTCCACATGGGCACACAATGTTTATGGATTGCTCACACCCCACACGGGCACACAATCCGATTGCTCATACCCCACACGGGCACACAATCAATGTGAATAAATCACCCATCGCTCACACCCCACACGGGCACACAATGTTTATGGATTGCTCACACCCCACACGGGCACACAATCTGATCGCTCACACCCCACATGGGCACACGATCTTGTTGTAGTCATCGCTTACACTCCACATGAGCACAGGATGCTACAATGGATTCACAAAGAATCCCACAGCACAAGAATGCATACATTATGCTTTACATTCAAAATGACACACCACATTCTTGAAAATGCATACGTTATTCACAACATAATTATGCATTCATCTCATTCAATTAACATACATTGACATTCAATTCAAACAATGTATTCATTTGCCAAACGGCCACAACATCACATCAACCCACATTTCCATAATTAATTCATTTACATTTTATTGGAAAAGTTGGGTGAAAGTCGGCTAAAAATTACATTCCTTAGCATCATTAGCTTCTACACGTTTCTAGCTTCGAATCGATATAAGGAACACTAAAAACGGATGCCCGAAACTAAAGCTACGGATTAAAACACAATTTTCTCAAAAACCTATAGGCTTGCTGAGCGCCCTCTCGCTCACTGAGCGAGAATCTCCTTGGAACTTTTGCTGAGCGAGGGATAGCTTGTTGAGCGACCACTGCGAATTCCAGAATTTCTCAGCTGCGAACAGTCAACTCCAAACACCCCAAATCTCCAAAATACTTCCATAAACATGATCTAAAGCATATATCTAACATCATACTTCGATTATAACGATTTCTAACCGATTAATCTACCAATTTCTCACAATTTCTCTAAAATCCTAACTATTCATCTTCTCTAAACTTCCATCAAAACCAAACTCAACCAATCAAACACATACATAATCATACACAATATTAAGATAACAATGCTTATCACCCTTACCCGATTATACCGATTCCTAGGAGCAATCTTGAAGCTTTTTTCCAACTTTCCCTCTTTTCTCTTCTTTTTCTCTTCTCTCCTTTTCTTTCTTCTCTTTTTCTTTCTCTTCTTACCAACTTTCTATTTCAGTCTTTCTCACTCTCTTATATTCTTTTTCTTTCTATTTCAATTTTCTACTCTTTCCAACCAAATATCATACTCTCACAAAAATACCAATTCCACTAATTTCTAACTTATTACTAATTAACAAATATCTAAAATACCCTCCAAACCAATTTTACCCAAAAATTCACAAAACGGTCAAATCACATATCACACCATCATATCACATTAATTCCTCAACATATCATATCATCATGATAATTTCACAAATAAAACAATTATCATACAAATAAAATAAAAGACTCCACAAAAATTGGGAAAATTCAGATATAGCTCAAATTCTTCTAATGTAAGATCTAGTTGAAAATCCTTGAAGAGAAAACAACGTAGGGGTGGATCATAGAATTGGGCCAAAGCAGTTATGACTTTTGTCTTCACAAGGACCTCTAAGAGATAAAGGATCCTCCCATACTTGTGTGTGAACCTTCCTTGAACATATTTTGGTATTAAGTTCTAAAGGACTTTCAGACTTTGAAAGTCAGTCTTTGGAGCCTTGATGCGTAGGGTTCCTCTTTTGTTTGAATCCATCTTCACAATGTACCTACAATAAATTTAAAATTCCCACAAAATGAATATATGCAAAACATGTTTATATAAATGCATGATGATATGGATGCATGGTTATTTTGTTTTTGTGTGAGGGTAAATGCAAGCATGACCTTAATTAGGTTAGTTCTATTCTTTATCTACCCAATCCCCTCATATGTAAGACATAAGGTTTTAATAAGACATTAAGTCTAGGACTATACCATTGTATTACCATGATAAGGAGCAAGTTTTCCTACGGTAGTCCTTTGGGATAAGTCCAACTTAGGCAGGAACCTGGTAACAACCCCTTTGGGAGTGGGTACATAAGGTTTCCATGAATTGGTAGGGGTTCTAAAGGTCACTAGAGTCACGGACCAAAGTCAAAGTCCTTACCACGAAGTGGTGCTAGCCCACTCATGATTGGCTCTTTGAATTGATCTACTCTAGTCAGAAATCATCGTCAAAGACCCCACGGGATGGAAATCCATGATGGCCAAGACAGGACAACCCCCTACTTAATACTTATTGTGTTTCCTCGAGCTTGGGTTTTGGCTTTCTCTCAAAGATATCCCTTCAAAATGCATGAGAAAAAACAATAATAATATTCCAATAAATAAACAATTTAAATAAACCAAGCAAATGATAATAAATAATCAAATAATTAAAAAACCATAAAATTCAAAAATAAAAACACAAAAATCCCAAAAGACCCCTTACAAACAAAACCCTAGAAATCCTAGAAGTAGAATAGACTACCATATCCCCAGCAGAGTCGCCAGATGTCTCGGCCGGCTTAAAAACTAAGAGTCTTCATCCTATTTTTAAGAGAAATAAGGATAAAACTAAATCCTAAGGTAGAGAGACCTATAGTTCAGAAGTCAGTTAAGTGGGAGGAAGGTGTTTTGCACCCCTCACTTCTATTATATTTAATAGGATCCCTTCTAATATTTCTAGGGAATATCTTGTTTGTGTGAAAATTCGAAATTTAAATCCAACTTTTCTTATTATCATAAAACCCTATTTTTATCCTAAATTTACTCGCTAGGGTTTCTATGCCTACATACCTTTAAAAGAAGGATCAGAATGTAGTAGTTCAATTCCCTAATCCCCTACCCCCTTACTAAGTGATAAAAATCCTTATTTTTAAAACCCCGTTTGAAATAATTGGTAAGAAAACCCTAATTTTATTTTATAAAACTTTTAATTAAAATCCCATTAAAAACCCCAAAATAATAATAAAACCCCAAAATACCCCAAAAATAGTTATGAAACCCCCAAAACCCTGATTTTATTATGAAATCCCAAAAAAATATTTTATTATTATTAAAGAAAATCCTTACATCCTTTTTTCTATTAAAACTTAAAATAGAATAATATAATCATGAAAATAAATCACAACATAATTTAGAAAAAAACATAAATATCACATAAATAAAGATTTAACTTATTTTATAACATTATTAATCCTCATATAAATTCCTTGATTAAAAAACAATTTAGACTCTAATTACTTAATTAATTAAGTAGTTAGTTAATTAATTAATAAATAATGAAAAATAATAAACCAAAACTTATAATATTTTATAACCCAAAAATATATTCCAGATATTTATCCCTGATTGTATTATTAACCCCTAATTAAAATAATAACCTAATTAAATAATCAATTAAGTAAATTGATTAATTATTTAAAAAAAACAGGGGGTGTAAATTGAATTGTATTATCAATTGGGCTTGTGCTGGAGGATACAAATAACAAGAGGGCGCAAGGCCCATTTGTTAGAACCAAACTCTGAATCCGGGGTTTACGGTGGAGCGAGTCAAACAGTTGACTCTCATTGGTTCGTCGGATCATGATCTAACGGTAATGTGCCTTTGCGATCTTACCCACTAATCTTGCATACCAGTCATGGTAAACATATCAAACGGTCCATGTGAGAGTCAGGAGAGACTCACAGTGGTCTCAATCACGTCAAATCCTTGGTTGACCAAGGAAGTCAACCGATCCAGCTTCCCTTGGAGTGTCACTTGGCGCACATCCAATTGTCTTCCTGAGTGCGTATATAACACCAAACTTCTTCACAAAACTTCATTTTCACTCTTAGTTTCTCTCTCTACGATCCTCTCTCTCACTCTTCCTTCCCATTGCTCTGACTTCTCTCTAATTTCTCCGACCACCACCCATGGCCTCCGGCCACCACCTTCAACCGTAGACCTCCCCTCAAACCACGATTTTGGTTGAACATCAACCGGAATGTTCATACCTTCATCCATCCAAACTTAGAGTTCATCCATAAACCCCAGATCTTCAAAGGGTTCATGATGAACCCTAACCCTAACATTCTTCCCCAAACCCATAATTTGTGAACCGTAAGGGTTCTTCCATGAAACCTAACAAAACCCAGGAACCCTAAGCTTCACAAATGATGAACCCTACCCCTAACAGATGAACCATAACCCTAGCATATAAACCCTAACCCTTCAAATGAACCCTAATTAAAAAATTTACAGAATTCAAACACAAACAACAATGATAACAATCGTAAATCAATAAACATTGGCAAGCAAAATGGTCATTCGTGTTTACCTCTGTTGCTGTGATTTCTTCCCTTTTTACTCTTTATGTGTTTTACGTCCCTCCCTCTTATCATTTCTTTTTCTTTGCTTGCAGATGGTTAATGCTCGAAGAAATTAGGGTTCTGAGGATGAACCCTAATCCTTTCAAAATACTTTCAGAGCTTTAGGTGTTAAGGGTGGGGATCGCAGCTTCCAGATTAGTACTTTTAGGGTTTTTGATTTTTTGTCCCTTCTACTATTTAGATCTTAGATATTTATAGATTAATTTTTAGGTTTAGAAATTAATTTCATATTATATTTTAGGATCATTATCATCTGATTTGATTTGTACAATATTTGATTTGTATTATATTTGATATTTTGGATTTGATTGAATAAAAAATTGAATTTTGATTTGATTTTGTTTTGATTCAGGTTTTGTTTGATCCTCCTCCTTCTCACTGTTAGCACAGATTAGGGTTTCTGGGTCAAAATAGTTGACCAGGCCAAAAAAAATGAAAAATGAAATAAAATAAAACAAAATAAAAACCCTATAAGATATTATAATAATAATAATAAATGATAAAAATAAAACTCTACTTTATTAAAAATGCGTTCCCCCCATAAAATTAAGTTAATTGCTAACTAAAAATAACTATTAATAAATTAGTAATTATTTGAATTATAATATTAAAATGAAATAAATAATAATATAAATGATACCCCATAATTTATTTTAAAATTTAATTTAAAATAAAAGAGGTTGGGGGCACATGCCCCTCCTCCCTTTTTAAATAAATAAAATAAAATAAATAATAAATAATAATTGTAATATTATTATTATTATTCTCAACTAAACCCTTTTCCATAATACAATAATTTTCTTTAAAAAACTAATAATAGTATTAGTAACAATACTATTATTAATCTTTCAAAAATAAAAACCTTAAAATAGTAATTTTAATAAAAATCTTTCGTTAATGCTAGCAATAATATATATATATATATATATATATATATATATATATATATATATATATATATATATATATATATATATAGGTCAATACCCTTCGATCAAATAATAACCAAATGATGTAAAGGTAGCCTAAAAAAGGTCAACGAGTCCTTCTTAGACGAAAAACTCTGGTCAAAATTTAGGGTACGACAACATGCATGCCCTAATGACTGCATATTATATAGGAAATAGTATGAAAATTTTGATAAATGTCTAGAATGTGGGGTGTCATGTTACATGTTGAAGGACAACAATGGTGATGACAATGACAATGTTAGAAGGCATGTAGATAAAAGAAAATGTGATGGAAACATACGCCATGTAGCTGATTCTTTACAATAGAAGAAAATTGATTTATTGTTTCCGAATTTTGGCACTGAGCCAAGAAACCTTAGGCTTGGGTTTTCCACCGATAGGATGAACCCCTTTGGTAATATGAGTACTAATTGTTCTTCATGGCATGTTCTTCTCACGATTTAAACCTATATCCTTGGTTGTGCATGAAGTGTAAGTATATGTTGTTAAGTATGGTGATTTCTTGACCATGACAACCTGAAAACGACATAGATGTTTATCTACGTCCATTAATTGAAGATCTAAGACTTTTGTGGGAGGAAAGCGGTGAATTTGATGATGCATATTCTGGTGAAAAGTTTAAGATGTGTGTAATGTTATTTTGCACAATCAACGACTTTCCTGCATATGGTAATTTGGTTGGACAAAGTGTCAAAGGACACAAAGCGTGTCCTATTTGTGAATCTGATACCTGTTATCACCAACTTGAGTTTAGAAAAAAGACTGTTTATCTTGGACATAAAATATTTCTAAAACTCGATCACTCTTATCGGTTGTAGGAGGCTTTTAATAGAGAGCATGAGTTTGATATCGCTCTTAAACCTTTAATCAGGGATGAAGTTTATCAACGACAGAAACACATTAATGTTGTCTTTGGAAAGAGAGAAAAAGAAAAAGGGACAGTTGAGAAAAATATATCGAAAAAGAGGTATATGTTCTTTGATCTTCCATATTGGTTAAGTCTCTATGTAAGACATTGTCTTAATGTGATGTACATGGAGAAAAATGTGTGTGATAGTTTGATTGGAACACTTCTAAACATTCTGGGAAATAATAAAGATAGTAATCAATCTTGTCTCGATATGGAGGCGATGGGTATATGAAAACAATTGCCACCAATAGAAAAAGGGAAAATAATTTATCTTCCTCTAGCTTGTTACACTCTATGTAAAAGGGAAAAGAAAAGTTGTTGCGAGTGTTTGTATGCTATCAAAGTTCCCTAAGGTTACTCATCAAACATCAAGAAACTTGTATCAAAGAAAGATCTCAAGTTAATTGGTTTGAAATCTCATGATTGTCATGTCTTGATGCAACAACTTCTACCGATGGCTATCTGTGGCATCCAAACAAAAGATGTGAGAGTAACTATCACCAAATTGTGTTTGTTATTCAATGACATATGTAATAAAGATCTTGATTTTAAAAAAAATTGGATGCATTAGAAGATGAAGTTTCCATAATCTTGTGTCAATTGGATATGTATTTTCCTTCATCATTTTTTGAAATTATGGTTCACTTACTTGTTCATCTAGCTAGAGAAATCAGAATTTGTGGTCCATTTTATTCAAGGTGTATGTATCCAATAGAGTGGTACATGAATATCTTTAAAGGATATACGAAGAATCATCACCGACTGGAAGATTCGGTTGCTGAAAGGTACATCATAGAAGAAGATGTTGAGTTTGTACAAACTATTTTTCGGAAGTAGAATCTATAGGAATTCCAAAGTCTTGTCATGCTGACACGTATTCAAGGTTTAAATGTTAATTAAATGGCTCAAGTTGTAGTTATTCATGCATATTTTCTTATGTTGAATAATCTTGAAGAAGTTTAACCTTACGTGGCTACTCATAAAATACTTTTGAAGAAAAAATATCCACGAATGAGTGACAAGTTGTTGTTGATCGAACATAACAAAAATTTCCTAGATTGGTTTAATAAAAGGATACCAAAAGATCATAATGCATCCGAGATAATTAAATGGTTTTTGTTCATGCCAAAATTTAATGTGATAACTTGGACTACATATGACATTGGTCGTTATACCTTTTATAAAAAATCAAAAGATGATCATAGTACAATGAAAAATAGTGGGGTTATGGTTGAGGCCAAATCCATGTATTTCTCTTAGTTCGAAAGATAAGTCCAATATTGGCATCTAGTGTTATCTCCAGATTTCCTTTATATAAAATGCAAGTAGGTTCCAAATAATATTAATGATGTACAAACTGATGACTTAGGATTCACCTGAGTTGACCTTCACAAGGCAAATTATATGACCAAACCATTCATCATGGCTTCTGTAAACACCCCAAATTTTCCCTCACCCATTCACACCATGGCTTGTGATCATTTCATATGCATAAACACAATCATAAGATCTCATATCCCATTTTTTTGATTCACTGCATAGATTCAAAGTCATCTGCATCTAGGGTCTGTGATCTGAGCAATCCAAGAGCTTCTTGAGCCACTCCAAAGGTCACCAATAATTCCAAAGGGGTCCATGTGTGTTCAAATATCATATTACATCCTCTCAAAGTCAAGAATGTCAAAGGATCACAAGAACTGAGAATGGTGTAGAAGCAGAGCCAGGATTGACTGCACAGTTGACCTAAAATTAGGGTTTTGGTTTCAAAGGCCATAACTCCAAATTTTTTGGTCATTCTTGTTTCTATTGGTCTCTATATGGTATGGGGAGTATGCATATCAATTTTCATGAAGAAATTCCATGGGGAAGTCATCTGATCAAGAGTTGACTTTTCAAGCAAGTCAGTGCAAAATCAGGGCATCTGAGGCCCCCAATGACCCAACCAAAGGGTGTTCTTAATCATTTTGATTGTATATGATCTTTATTTGATCATGGAAGAGGTTGGAAGTTCACAAAATTGAAGAATTTCAAGTCTTTTGCAAAGTTGACTTTTTGGGCAAGTTTGACTTTTAATGAATTTGTCATTTTAGGCAACTTTTCAACCCTTACTTTTTGATTCAAAAAAGCTTCAAATGGAAAAACTTTGGTCATGAAAGTTGTAGAATAGATCTTTCCCTTTTCAAAAAGTACAAGAACATGACCTAATTCATTTTGGATCAAAAGTTATGGTTTGTCAAAGTTGGCAAAAATCACTAATTTTCAAGTTATGCACCAAATGGAAAACTTGCAAATTCTTGTACCAAGGCAATTTGTGACTTCAAAATGATCTCTAATCATCATACCCTTGCTACACATGACCTAAAATCAGATTTGGCCCAAGAGATTTCTCATTTTTGTGCTTTGATTTTCAAAGGTCCATAAGTCATTTTTTCATACAAGTGCAAAGAGGGATTCTTGGCAAAAGCATCCTCCCATGAATTGTGTGATCACTAATTGGTTTCTATGCATTGCCATGACTAAATGATGTTCCATGCACCCAAAATTCAGCAAGAATCATCTCATGTACATAGCACAAAATCATAAGAAAACACAAGTGGGCAAGTTGCAAGATCTAGCATAGCTCATGATCCACATGCTGCAGACATTCACAAGCAATCTAAGGGTCATCCTTGACTCAAGCTGAAGCAAGACAAGCCCTTAGACAGCTGCTGCCATAGCCCATGCTGCAAGTACAAGTCACCTTGACTTTTTGGCCAAAACCCCCATACTCTTGGAACAGGAAGCAGCCACCTCTACTGACCTGCTCCACAGGCTACTCATACATCTTGGGAGTGTTATAGCAAGGCATTGGTCATTGAAACACACCACAACACAGCCTTCACAAAATCTGTCAAAAAACTCTTCTTCTTCGAATCTCTTTTTCCAGCCATCAAACACTCATTTTCTCTTCACCAACAAATCAAACACACTCAAAAGAACCAGAATCCACCATGAATGCAGCCTGAAACCCTACAAATCACAACTGTGAAACCTGCCATATCAGAACTCAAGCTTTCAAACTAGCCACCAACAAAGGATTGTGAGCATTCCATTGGCTTCAGGGGGTTCAGAGGAGGCATTCTGCATCAAAGCAAGGTCTGGAGAGCTCATATTCATAGTTCATCACTTCAGGTAGCTTCGAATCTTCAACTTTTCAGAGCTTGCATTTTATGTTAAAAGTTGAAAGTGTATGTTGTGCTGATCATAATGATGTGCTTAGAATTGAAAATGAGTGAAAAATGAGGATTTACTGATGCTCTGAAATTTCACCCGTGAATCTTGTTGGCTTCGATTCTCTCTGATTGTGCATGATAAATATTGTTTGAGGGGTGATTTGAATGGGGTTTGGGTAGAGGATCATTTCCCTGCTTTCAATTTGATGGATGGTGGCCTGTAGCATGAACTAGGGTTTTCAACCCGCCGGAGAAGGTGACCGGAGCTTCCCTCCGGTCACCTGAAAGTCATTAACCCTAACCCTAATTAATTTTCCAGATGCGTTCTCAGCCTTTGGATGTGGATTAGTTTAAGTTATGGATGGTCCAGATGGAGTCATTAAACCCTAACTTGTTTTAATTAATTTAATAAATCATAATTAATTTAATTAAGCCAGAAATGATCCAGACCCTTGATTCACGCGCGCAGTCAAGCCCTTCCTCCCAGATTTGAATGTCAGCCTTTGGATTGGATTACTTTTCATTCTTATTAATATTAATTCATTTATTTTGTATTTCTTTTCTCCATTTTATTAAAAATAGCAAAATACCTTTAAAAATTATGAAATTTTTTGTCAAGAGTTTCATTAATTTTTAAAACCCAAAAATATTTTTATTTTTATTTTTGCATTCAAAAAATATTTTTAAATATTTAAAAGTTTATTTTTAATTAATTAATGAGAATTAATTAATTAAAAATACTTTTAGGTATTTAAAAATCACCAAAAAATTCATGAAACCTTTAAAAACATTTAGAAACATTGTCCAACCCTCAAACCAAATTTCCTTTTTGATCTTGATGCATTTTGAGAATTTTTCATGGAATTAAAATCATTTCAAGGCATTATTTTGATCCAAACTTCAAAAAATCATTTCTGCCTAACCATTGAGAGTTGGACATTGATTCTTTTTGCATTGTGTTATGCATATCATGTAGTTTGTGAGATTAATTTGGCATGAATTGATCTTACATTTTCCATTTGTTTGACATTTTTCTTGTTAAGGAACCCTAAAACCCTAGAAAACTTAGGAAAATCACAACTTGAATTAGGTTAAGAGTTGGAACTTCTCCTTTGGGCAGTGAGTTAGTCTAGGATTAGGGATCCTTTGAATGCATTTTCAATTTTTTATCTTGATGTTTGCTTCTGGTTTTGGTTTTTGTTTGATGCTTTGATCATAAACCCTAATTTGGGCTTCCATATGCATCCATTTTGCATTTGCATTCATACCTTGACTTGCCATAGCATTTTGTGCATCCATTTGATTCACTTAACATCTTAAGACATCTTGTAAGCATGTTTGATCATTGCATCTTGCATTTGCCATGCAGTATGCCATTTGCACTTCATAACTTTTCATGTATGATCATGGTTCTTAACTTGTTTCATTTGCATCCATAAGCTTGTATGATCATCCCTATGCTTTGTTTCATGTTTACACCATCTCATAGCATCATTATCATTTCATATATGCTTCTGGTTTTGATTTACATCATGTCATTTCATCTCATCTTGCATTGCATTGCATTTCTTTCACTAACTTTTCAGGTGGTAAGTCACTTTGAGAAGTGAATTTGCCTTCACTTCTCATAACTTCTTTTCATCTCTCTTATGCATCCTTGCTGCATTTTGTTTTGTGTTTGAGATTGAGCTTGCTCATTCTTCTTCTTCTTACTTTCTTTCCTCAAGTGACTTGACTTCTTGAATGAAGCAAGTTACTTTGCTCCTCCTTGCTCCTTTCATCTGCTTCCTGGTGGCTCCTTTGAAGACTTCTCTAGTAAACCTCACAAACCCTAGGAATGACCAAGCATGATAATAATTAGGGTTTGATTAGTCCCCCACTTAGCTTTTACCTTTGTGTCTCCTTGAGTCTTCTCTTCTCATCTCATAATCAGGGACTAAACCCTAAAGGCTTTAAGGCTTTGTGATTAAGCTTATGCCTGCATCCTTCTATTAGGATGGAGTGTATAACTTTAATCCTAAGTGTTAAACCCTTAGTGTGTTTAACTCCTTTAATCAATTCACATAATAATCATCAAGACATCACACATGTAACTTGGGCCTTGCATTAGGGTTCTAATTCTTCCTTAACTGGTTAAGAAGGACTAACCCTAGTGTTAATGGACAAGTCCCCCTCAAGTTGTCTTACAAACCCTAAAAAAACACTTCATCATCATATCATTAACTAAAATCCACTTAACAAAGGCTTTGTTTTGTCATGGGTTTAATCCCTAATCATGGATTAAGTTGAGGAGCTTTCCTCAGCTTAAACATTCTCATCTATTATCCTTCTATTAGGATGGTGTAATGAGTCTGTTTAATCCTTGATTATGGCTTAACCTCATTACTCAACACTAAACAAAAACAACAAAAACATTTAAATAATCACAAGTAGGTTAATGATCTTAACCCTACACCATGGTGATTAAGTGTGAGAAGCTGACTTCACACTTAAGGTATTCTCGTTACCCCTAATCAGAGGGAAGATGTGATGAGTTTACTAAATCCATTAGTTTAGGTTTAAGCTCATTAACTTATGACAAACTTTCAAAAAAGGCAATAAAAGATTGAAAACACAAAAATAAACAATAATCGTCTCCTCCGGGATTCTTTTCTCATCTCATTCACTCATAAACGAGAACTTGCTTCTTCCGTCTAATGCAAGACAGTTTGCACCTGAGCCAGACAGGTCATACACTTGAGCATAGACAAGCAAGCAGTTCACAAGTCAATTCATCTTTCAGTCTCTTTGGGTCGAACTACGATGTTCTGACTTCCTCATTGCACGAGAGGATACGTAGGCATAACTTAACAGTTATCGAACAAAAGTCTCTGTATATTCCCCCTCCTTCCAGTTTTATTCTTTAAGCCTCATGATCTTGAGCTTTATACTCCTGTTCTTACACTGACACTGTATATATCACATCACTTTCTTTTACACTGACACCTGTACATCCTTTTCCAGCTCTTTTATACACAAATTGCACTGACACTACCCCTTTAAAACACAAATCTTTTAAGCGTGGATCCCGTCGAGTACGACGGACAATCTGGGTGCTAATACCTTCCCAGGTTGTAACCAACCCCCTTTCTTAGTATCTCTGGTTCGCAACCGTCTTATCCATATCTTTCTAGGTCTATGCAGCATTGCCTTTCCTCCGGGATAAAAATGCCTAGCTGGCGACTCTATTCATTTCCTGTGAGTTCACTCCTGTGTGTTCTCACATCCTCCTTTCGCCGACCGTTCGCGTCTGTACCTTTATTTGGGCCTTTCCCATTTATCGGGAGCGACAACTTCACAAGAAAAACAATTTTTCTATGTGACCGACCCTTCTGACACATCGAGGAAATGGTCAATCGTTATTCGAGGAAAAGACATTCCTAGTAGTGATGAGTTTTAATATTCCGCCTACTCCTTCTTACATAACAAAAGTTCCTACCGCATATGATAAAGTTGATAAAGATGATGTGCAAGTTATTCGTATCGATGATAATGAAGGCATATGGGAAAATTAACAAGTAAGTATATTATTCTTTATTCATAATTTAAAGTAAGTCATTATTTCTAAGTATATTTACTAACTAGTATGATTATTTGAAATTGTAGGTGTTTAAAGTCAAGACACCAAGAGACAAAGAAACCAAAACACTATATAAGATACAATTATGTGATGTAATATAATGTTTGTAGGTTGTTTTGTGCTGTTGTGAATCGAACCTGAGACCTCTAATATATTACAACAGTTATATAAATGAATTGTGATAATATGTTGTGCGCTTTCAGGATTTCTATAACGGTCATAAGACCATAATTGTAAGTAATGCATATACAATCACACCCTAAATAACAACGACATGTCACATGTAACACCCTTCTAACCCAACAAAATATTCACAATAATTATACTTAAATAAATCAGAGTACTTCATAGAAGGTGTCACATTTTCTTCATTAAACATCAATTCAAATTGTTTTGTTAAAATAATACTTTCTCTTACTTCAAACTTCGCAGCGGAAATCATATTTCAAAATACCTTCTTTTATTTCATTAAAACATAAAGACCTCTTGGTCATTGTCAACAATCATCATTTAACACAAATCAACATATAATAACTCATAAACTCATCCTAACAAAATAACAAATAATCACTTAAGCAGTTTCCCACCCGATGTTACATCTAATAGAGCAAGACACCAGACACTCTATAGGATTAAGCTAAACAACTTCAAGCTAGAACTTCATGCACCACAAACTAATCTTGGTTATCTACACGTTACCCACGTAGAGGCAACATTCAAACAAGTAGGGTGGGTAATCACAAATCATTATACGAGATATAAAAAAATAGATATCATATATATAACAATTAAATCACCACAACACAACATCATATACTTCACGCTCAAAACAACACAAACTTTAAAGCCTTCATATAAACCGTCACACTCTAAAGGTTAATCACATAATTCACCTAACACAACCATCTTTCTATGCCACAAATAATGCAAATGCAACATCATATAGACTCATGCATGCGGTACAGAAACATGACGGATGACTTAGTCATCGTTATCTCAAAAGACCCCCACCAATAGGATCGGTTCCCGCTTGGAACCAAATGTAAACACCCCAAATTTTCCCTCACTCTTTATCATACCATGGCTTGTGATCTTTTATGTTTGCATTAAAATAAGCATTATATCTCATATTGCATATTTGCTTCACTGCATAGTTCAAATTCATCTGCATCTAGGGCTTGTGATCTGAGCAATCCAAGATTCCATTTGAGCCATCCCAAGGGAATCAAGGTGTTCCAAGAGGGTCCATGTGTGTTCTATCATCATATTATATCCCTCAAAGTTCAAGTAAGTCAAGAGATCACAAGAACTGGCAAGGCATGGAAGCAGAGCTAGGGTTTTCACTACACAGATGACCAAAATTAGGGTTTTGGTTTCAGAGGCCTCAACTCCAAATTTTTGGGCCATTCTTGTTTCTAATGTTATTAAGATGTTATAAGGATCATGTGTACCATGTTTGATTAAGAAATTCATTGTAGAAGTCATCTGTTCACTGGATAACTTCTTGAGCAAGTTAAGTCAAAATCAGGGCATCTGAGGCCCCCAACAATGGAACCAAAGGGGTATTTTCATCAAATTGAAGTTCTATGATCTTTATTTGATCTTAGAAGAGGTTAGAAGTTCATAAGATTGAATAATTTTGAACCATTTGAAAATTTTCCAAAAATGGAAATGACTTGTAATGGAAACTTTCCATTTTGGGAATGTTTTTCAACCTCCTCTTTCTCAACCAAAAATGCTTCAAATGAAAAATTATTGGTCATGAAAATTGTAGATTAGGTCTTTACCTTTTCAAAAAGTAAAAGAACATGTTTTGATTCATTATAAAACTCAAGTTATGATCCTTCAAAGTTGGCAAAAATCCTATAATTTTCAAGAATACACCAAAGAGGGATTTTTGCAAAACCACTTGCCAAGGCTTCAAATGACTTCTAATGTGCCCAAATGTGACATAACATGATCAAGCAACTTCAAAGCATCATAATTGGCCAAAGAATTGGAAGGTTTCATGCCTTGAATCACAAGAAATGTCAAAGAGGGAAAATTGCATAAGACATGATATCTCTTAATCCAAGCCATCCAGCTGCAATCTTATGATCCAAAGGCCTTCCACAAAGCCAGTTGAGGCCAGACATGCCTTGGAACCACTCCTTACATGACCCATGCCCATAGTACACATAACCTTGACTTTTTGCAAATGAAGTTATACCAATCAGCATAGGCCACAACCACTCTTCTGACCTATCAAGACATGATATGTGGACATTATGCAAGCCATAACAAATAACACAAAGGCCTGAAACTGAACACGACTCAAGAAGGGTTTGAACCCTAACCTTTAAAAAATATTTTTCTGCCTAACCATGAAGGGTTTGAAGATGGTTCTTTTTGAATTGTTTTACACATATCATGTAGTATCTAGGATATTTTTGGCATGAATTTATCTAGCATTTTCAGTTTAATTTGCATTTTTTCTTTTGAAGCACCCAAAAACCCTTGCAAACTTAGAAAAATCATAACTTTCAATAGGTTAAGAGTTAGACCTTCTCCTTTGGGGTGTGATATCATATGGGATTAGGGATTGTTTGAGCTCATTTGCAATTTTTTATCATGTCATATGCTTCTGTTGTGATCATTTGCATCTCATCCTTCCATGTAACCCTAATTTTGCATCTTTACTTGCATCTTACATTGCATTGCATGAACATATGAACTTGCCAAGCCATTCTAAGAATTTTTATGCCATCTTAGACATCTTAAGACATTGTTTGAACATTTCTTGATCATTTATCCATGCATTTTCTATGCTTTGCATCCATTTCATTTCATAAACATCCATGTGTTTACATGCTTCCTACATGCTTCATTTGCATTCATTCTCTAGTATGATCACACATATGCATCTTGTATGTCATTGCATCATATCATAGCATCATTTACATCATGTGTATGCTTCTGGTCTTGGTCTTTGCCCTTGCATATGCATTGTTTTATTTCATTTCTTTCCTTATGCATCTTGTGCTAACTTTTCAGGTTAATGGTAAGTTGTTTGGGAGGTGGATTTGCCTTCACCTCCTAAGTGTTAAACCTTTAATTTGTTTAAACCTCTTAATCAATTCATCTTAATAATCATTAAGACTTCATCTTGTAACTTGGTCCTTACATTAGGGTTCTATCTCTTCCTTATGGTTAAGAGGGACTAACCATAGTGTTTAATGGACAAGTCCTCCTCAAGTTGTCTTACAAACCATAAAACACACTTCTTAATCTTAACACCATTAATTAAAAACCACTTAATAAAGGCTTGTTTTGTCATGAATTTAGTCCCTAACCATGGATTTAGTTGAGGAGTATTCCTTAGCTTAAGTGTTCTCATCTATCATCATTATATTAGGATGGTGTAATGAGCCCACTAATCTGTGATTAGAGATTAAACTCATTTCTTAACACTAACCAAAAACCAAAAACATCTAAATAATCACAAGTAGGTTTATGATCTTAATCCTACATCATCATGGTAATTAAGTTGAGATATTTATCTCACACTTAAGTAGGCTCATTATCCCTAATCAGGGAGGATATAACGAGTTTACAACCTTTGATTTAGGCTTAAGCTCATTAACTTATGACAAACTCCAAAAACAATAAAAAAACTTAAAACACCAAAAACAAACAATAATCGTCTCCTTCGGGATTCTTTTCTCATCACACTCATTCATAAGCGAGAACTTGCTTCTTCCGTCTAATGCAAGACAGTTAGCACTCGAGACAGACGAGTCATACACTTGAGCATAGACAAGCAAGCAGTTCATCAGTCAATTTATCTTTCAGTCTCTTTGAGTCGAACTATGGTGTTCTGACTTCCTCATTGCACGAGAGGATACGTAGGCATAACTTAACGGCTATCGAACAAAAGTCTCTTTGTCTTCCCCCTCTGCCAACATTCTTTTTTAAGCCTCAGTTCCTGAGCATTCACCTTTTGCACTGACACTTGTACATTCTTTTCCAGCTTTTGCATACAGATAGCACATACACCTACCCCTTTAAACAAAAACTCTTAAGCGTGGATCCCGTCGAGTACGACGGACAATATGGGTGCTAATACCTTCCCAGGTTGTAACCAACCCCCTTTCTCAGTTTCTCTGGTTCGCAACCGTCTTATCCATCTCATTCCAGGTTTATGCAGCATTACCTTTCCTTCGGAATAAAAATGCCTAGCTGGCGACTCTATTCATTTTCACCTCATCTTCTCCTTTCGCCGACCGTTCGCGCTTGTACCGGGATGCAAATCTTCGAGAGAGACACCAAAGCACATCATAATTTGCACTTAATCCTCACAATGGGATTAAGGTCATCATTGGACTTGAGCGTCCTACAAATCGTCATTGGATTTATCATCCTACAAAACATCATTAGAATATTCGTCCTAAACAAATGCTATGAATGCATGATGTACAACAACACAAAATTTACTACCACGACTAGTCAAAATACATCATTATTCATTATAATCATCAATTTCGCATCACCCATCTCATATACATACATCTTAGATAACAATTTATCATTCATCTTAATCCTCATGTTCTCTTTAATTATCTCATACACATACATAATAGCAATCACGTCTTCATTCATCGTATCAAATACCAAACAATTTGATGCGTGTTTTCGCAAGTATACGAATCGCGTCAGAGTAATACAAAAGATTATCAATCCTACAGAGACCAAACATCGATCTATCGGTATCTATTGTTACAGTGTTTATCTAAGGCAGAACAAATTAGGGGTTTACGAGTGTGCGGTAAAAGTAAAGAGAAATAAATAACAGAAATATAAGATTCAAATAAAACAACAGGCTTGAATGTAATTTTCATAATCAGGTAACATTCCAATGCGTGTAAATGGAACTACGTATGAGGCAATATTTTCTACTTTATGAAAATAATTAATTTGATGGGAATTGTCGCTTTCGCGTATTCAGAACCGAGTTTAACCCCTAAACAAACCCTCTTATTGTCACTTATAAAAAGGCGCGCATTGCGTTAGAGTTGAAAAAACCTATTTTTAAGAAATGTAATTTCTTGACTAAGTTGAAAAGTATTTTGATATGAAATTTCTAACCAAAAGAGTTTCAGGAGAACCGGATTTTAAACCCACTAACACGTCCGAAAATAACTAAAATCGTTTTTCTCAAGTACTAGAAATTCCTACTTAACTGAGCAAAGCGCTTTTGCTTCCTTTGAACAATTAAGACTAACCAAGTTTACAAAAGGTTGGACGACTTTCAATCTTACCCAACAAAATTAAAGTTCAAAAAAATTGCATTAAAGATCAAAATAACGCCTAAGCATTTCTATTGACACATTGATTGAAATGTTAATTTGACTACGATCTTTACATTCTAACCTTATAAAGACTTAGCCAGACATGGGTTTCTTCTTGAGAACTCTGTGCTATGGATTTCCTGTAGTACTAGGGCTATCTGAGAAGCCTGCTAAGTCTGGATGACCTTTTTATGACCTTCAGCATCTGAGGTGAATTAGAGGAGGATTTTTTATGGTTATTGTAAACACTGTACCTCCGGGTTAGAAGTGTTTACACTTCTCATAACTGATCCAATTCTGAGGATCCTTATTCTAGAACAATACATGTGAGGGGGTTGGGATGTTTACAGGTTTGTAGGAAACCTTGGCCTCATCATACCCTTGTTACTAATGATGTTTAAGGTTGTATTCTTTGGACAGTTCTTGTGAAACCCTGGACTTGTGACTCTTTATTTGAGTCCCCCACCTGGTTACTGGATTTCTAAGCCTCCATCCGGACTTATGAACACACATGGATCCTATCAAGGCAGATAACAGATCCAACACTTGATCACAAACCCTTGCATATCATTCTGCATACATCATTTTGCATCATTTAACATTTGCCTATTTGTTTTACAGGGTATCGACCTTCTTATCTTTGGTTTGGTTTTGACCTGTTCTGCTGCTCAGACTTCCTCAATTATTTACACCAGCACCTTCATCAGTTTGCCTTCATCAGAGACTCTTCTCCAGTTGTCATCATCAGAGACCCTTCTTCAGCACCTTCTCCAGTTATCTTCATCAGTTTTCAGCAGTTACCTCCATCAGGGTTTCTCATCAGTTTCTTCACCAGCATCCATTATCAGCATGGACACTTCCAGAAAGAGCAACATCACTTACCATTTCTTTGAGCCCACTCTGACAGGCATCAGACATATCCAGTCTCTCATCACTCCTGATCATGTCCCATTATTCAGGGAACATTATGGAGGCATATTGGACATGATCATGGACCTGGATGCATCCCAGAGAAGCATGATTCACACTTGCTTACAGTTTTATGATCCTCCTCTCCGATGTTTTACATTCCCTGATTTTTAGTTGGGACCTTTGTTAGAAGAATTTTCCATGTTATTAGGTGTTCCTATCAGGAGGGGGATTCCCTTCAACCCTGAGATGGTTGCTCCCAAGAATGAAGATATAGCTAAGGCCTTGCACTTGGAGCTTACTCTCATTGATCAGAGCATGACCACCAAGGCTGGAATTCCAGGATTTCACTTAGATTTCTTGATCTCCCAGGCCACCCTGCATGCTGCAGCAGGGAAGTGGGATATTGTTTGTGCACTATTAGCCCTCAGCATATATGGAGTTATCTTGTTTGCAGACGAGCCAAAGTTTGTAAGCAAGAATTTTATTCACCTGTTCTTACTGAGGAACCCAGTTCCTACCTTGCTGGGAGACTTCTACTACTCAGTACACCAAAGGAATGAGAAGCAAAGAGAAAGATTGGTCAGATGTTGTGCACCCCTCTATTACTGTTGGTTGTTAAGACACTAGCCAAAATCAGACACTTTCCTGAACCCTCATCAGCCAAGGAATTGGACTAAGAGATTGATTGCCCTTACATCAGAAGACATCAGATGGTGCACTCAGAGCACCAAGGGAAAAGATATCATTACTAGCTGTGGGCAATATCCCAATGTACCCTTGATTGGAGTAAAAGGTTGCATCAACTACAACCTTTTTCTTTTCAAGAGGCAATTAGGGTATGCTTTGGTTCATCCCCCAAGAGGGCAAGATTTGACTGAAACCCTCTATTGTGACATCCAGCACAACTCTGCTATTGTCAGACAGGCAACCTGGGCCTGGGACAACATTCAGACTAAGGGGACAACTATCCTTGGCAAGTGCAACAACATAGCTTCAGCTCAGTATCTTGATTGGTCTCGTACCAGGGGACATATCACCAGGATGCCATTCACCTTAGAGGATGCACCTAGACCATCAACAGTGCATCCTGCAGCTACTGTCAGCCTGGAGGAGTTTGAGAAACTAAAAGAAAGGAATACTCAGCTCTCTGAAGCCTTAAAGAAGACCCTCTGGGAGAGGAATGATAGCCGTCTAGATAAGGAAAGGTTGAAAAGATACTGAAGAGACGGATGACTACATCAGAAAGGCTAGAGCAGGGGAATTAGTACTGAAGAATGCTTGCAAGGAAGCTAAGACTCAGAAAGACTAGGCATCCTGCATTGCATGCTAACATTTTCTCTTTGTTTTGTAGGTTGTTGTTTTGTTGTTGTTTCTCACCTTGTTGTGGTTTCAGGAAACATTGCTCGTAGAAGAGTGTTCCCCGTCAATAGAGTGCACCGATATCCGACAAGAAACAACCTTCCGGGATTACAAATGGATAAAGTTCAACAAGACTTGACTGAAGTGAGGGCCCAGATGGCCAATGAAAGGACAAAGATGAGGGCCCAAATGAATCAATTCATGACAGTGATGACTGGTTTGGCTCAGAGCCAGGAAAGACTGAGGGAGTTAGTTGAGCGACAAACTCCTGAGGAACACCATCCAGGTACAGGGGGTACCAGTAACAAAGATCACGTGCAGCCTCGCACCGATCCTCCAGAGTTTGGACCTCATCTGAACCCAGACATCAATGCCATAAGAAACACCCAAGGTAACACTACTGGAGGAAGGGTTTTGCAGGAAGACCCTCAAGAAGAACAGTTTATTGTGGTTGGGGCTGGAGACGAAGTCTACGACCGTCGGCTGGATGAAATTGCAGAGAAGCTAAGGTCTCTTGAATCCCAAAACTCTCTAGGTTTTGATGTCATGGACATGGGATTGGTGGAAGGGGTGAGAATTCCTCACAAGTTCAAACCCCCTTGTTTTGAAAGATACAATGTCACATCCTGCCCACGTACCCATCTTCAGTCTTTCCTGGGGAGATTGAAAGCTTACACCATGGACGAGAAGCTGTGGATGTTTTACTTCGAGGATAGCTTGACAGGGGCATCCCGAGAATGGTACTCCCACTTAACTAGAGCCACAGTGAAAAATTGGAAAGACTTGGTTGAAGCTTTCATCCGTCAATATCAGTATAATCTTGACATGGCTTCAAACAGAACCCTTCTGATGGGAATGTCACAGTCTTCCCGTGAAAGCTTTAGAGAGTATGCCCAAAGGTGGAGGCAACTAGCTGCTGCCGTGCAACCTCCGATGTCAGAAAAGGAGATGGCAGACATGTTTATGAACACTCTCCAGGGTACTTATATTGACAGTCTGGCTGCATTTTCTTCCACCAGCTTCGCAGACGTGGTTATAGCTGGGGAAAGAATTGAGAGCTTACTAAAAATGGGAAAGATTTCTGACAACGGTGCCAGTTCAAGCAGTGCAAGGAAGCCATTTGCAGGGCCCCGTAGATCCGGTGAAACAAACTATGTACATGTGGGAAGAGGTAGACCCCAGTATCTGCCAAGATCAATTGCCGCCATCACTATTCCTACTCCACCTCCTCAATATACTCAACAAGCACATCATTTTCCTCAACAGCCACAGTTTCCTCAACGGAGATCCTACAACAACAATAACAACAATCAACAACAACGCCCTTTCCAACAGCGGCCATCTCAGATCAACAGGGTGATTGACCCTATTCCAATGCCATATGCCACATTGCTGCCATAACTCCTAAAGCTCAATTTGGTTGAGTTTAGGACATTGGCTCCGCCTGATCCTCAGAACCTTTCGAGAAACTACGATGTCAACGCTAGGTGTGCTTTTCATTCTAATGCACCTGGTCACTCCACGAAAAAATGCAGGGCTCTGCATATGAAGGTCCAGGATTTGGTAGATTCAAAGGCCCTGAACTTTGCACCACCTCCCAATGTCATGAAAAATCCTATGCCAAGCCACAGTGGGTCAAGGATTAATGCTATAGAGGAAGGCTCACCCATGAGTTTAATTGAAGATATTGCAAGTATTCAGACACCTCTGGCAGAGGTTAAAGCTCGGCTTTTGAAATGCTAAGTGTTTCCAGGTTGTGAGGCCTGTTGTGAATCATGCAAACTTTCCGAGAATGGGTGTGCAAGCTTGAGGAATGGCATCAATGGCTTGATCCAAGAAGGCATTTTGCAAATAACCACAACAGCTTATACAACACCAGCAACTCCTTGTACAAATGACTCTTCTACAACTGCAACAACAATTGTTCCTACCGAATCATCTACAACTTCAGCAACCACTTATTCCATCACTTCAACAAACAACATTTCCATTTCATCTCCTTCTAAAACTTCAGCAACCACCGACAATGACGTCTCCACAGTTACTATCTATTATGACCCTACAACGGTCTCAAATTCCAGCAACTTTCAATAGTCTCAGCAACAGTTCCAGCAACAATCAAGCTTCAATTCATCACCACCAACATCCACAAGAAGTCCTGTCACTATATTCTATGATCCGCAAACAATAACGGTTCCAACTTCTGCCGCAGTAAGCCCAGTCACCATCACCGTGCCCGGGCCAATTCCATATGATAAAGACAATGATGTACCATGGCATTATGGTGCTGACCTTTACTGCAATAGAGAAAAAGTCCTTCTTGATTCTTCAGTTCCTATTCCCCAAGTGGATAATGTCAGGGGAGGCGGAGGCTTCACCCGAAGAGGACGCCTCTTCACGTCACAAGCTCCAAGAACTAGTACTGAGGCAGAAGCTGCTGCCAAAGCCAAAGGGAAAAGTGTGATACCTGGAGAATCTACATCAAAAGAGACTCATAAATCATCCTTTGCTCAAGATGTGGATGAATTTATGAGGATAATTAAAAGAAGTGACTATAAAGTTCTGGATCAGCTCCACCAGACGCCTTCTAAGATCTCTATATTATCCCTGCTGTTGTGTTCCGAAGCTCATCGGGATGCACTACTCAAAGTTCTGCACACTGCCTACGTGCTAGAAGAGATCACAGTGAATCAGCTTGAAACAGTGGTGTCTAATGTCAATACTAGCCATGGGCCAGGTTTCACCAATGCTGATCTGACAACGGAAGGATGTCACCGCAACAAGGCTTTGCACATCACCCTGGAGTGGAAAGGGGCTGTACTCCCTCATGTTCTTGTAGACACTGGGTCTTCACTCAATGTCTTGCCGAAGAAAGCTCTTGTCAAGCTCGAATATGATGGAATAGCTCTCCGACCAAGCAATCTGGTGGTCAGGGCTTTTGATGGCTCCAAGAGGTCTATTCTTGGAGAGGTGGAGCTGCCTGTGATAATCGGTTCGCAAGTCTTTCAGACTACTTTCTATATGATGGACATACAGCCGGCCTACAGCTCTTTCTTGGGTCGACCATGGATTCACGTCGCTGGCGCAGTTACGTCGACCCTTCACCAAAAATTGAAATATGAGTGGGAAGGACAGATTATCACCATCTGTGGTGAGGAGGACATATTTGTTAGCCATCTAGCTACGTACAAATACATTGAGATGGATGGTGAAATCAATGAAACTATGAGCCAAAGGTTCGAGGCCCTGAATGTCAATGAGGCGACGACTGAAGTATTTGCTGCATCCTAGGAGGATAGGATGGGTACTTCAATTGTCTCCTATCAGCAAGCCCAGAAGGTTGTTGAAGATGGAAATGCCCAAGGATGGGGAAAGTTGCTGCTGGTGGAGAAGAAGGAGGACAAATTCAATTTGGGTTACAAACCATTCCGACAAGATCAATCAAAGGCTGCAAAAGAGCCCAAGTTCATCAGTGGGGGATGCTCACCCCAGATGATGTTAATAACCTGGAAGACGAGGCAAAAAGCGACCGCAACCTGGAGAGTTGGATACGTCCAAGGACCCCGGGTCACCAAGTCCTTAACTGGTCTTCCCAGGAAATTATAAGGGTTACTCCTGCAGAGTAATTATTACTTCCTACCTTTTTTAGCATGCATCAAGTCCTGCATCTTGTCCAAGGTGTCAGGACACATTTTGTAATAGGGTCATATTGTAATTTTGTGCAAATGGATTATCAATGAATATCGGACATCTTTTGCAAACAAGTCTCTTTTTCGCTCACTGTCTTTTCATTTTTCACTTTTGTACAAAACAATAAAATGGAAAGTTTTCAAAATAATAACTTCATTTTTCTAAGCAAGATTAAAACTGATCACTAAAACGAACAAATCTCAACCCTTGCAGAGATTATCATCCAGATTGTACCGACAACAACACTGCTATGACCTTGTATGACTTCGACAATCCAATTAATCAAGCTGATGAAGGGGTTGAAGAAGACTATGAGTTACCTGAAGAGTTAGCCAGATTGTTGAGGCAAGAAGAGAAAGTGATCACTCCTCACAAGGCGGAGGTTGAGACAGTTAATCTTGGTACCGAAGAGGATTTGAAAGAAGTCAAGATTGAGGCCGGTCTGCAAGCTTCAGTAAAAGAACAACTTATTGACATGCTTCGAGAATACGTCGATGTCTTTGCTTGGTCCTATCAAGACATTCCAGGTCTAGATACGGATATTGTTATGCACAAGCTGCCTTTGAAAGAAGATTGCCCTCCAGTGAAGCAAAAGTTACGCCGTACGCGCCCAGATATGGCAATGAAGATTAAAGAAGAAGTACAAAAACAGCGGGACGCCGGTTTCCTTGCTGTAACTAGTTACCCGCCGTGGGTCGCTAATATTGTACCAGTGCCTAAGAAAGATGGCAAAGTACGGATGTGTGTGGATTACCGGGACTTGAACAGAGCTAGCCCGAAGGATGATTTCTCATTACCTCACATTGATGTATTGGTCGACAACACAACTCAGTTCTCGGTATTTTCTTTCATGGATGGATTTTCAGGGTATAATCAGATCAGAATGTCACCCGAGGACATGGAGAAAACAACCTTCATCACACCTTGGGGCACGTTCTGTTACAAGGTAATGCCATTTGGACTAAAGAATGTCGGTGCGACTTATCAACGGGCTATGGTAACGTTATTCCACGATATGATCCACAAAGAAATTGAATGCTACGTGGATGACATGATTGCCAAGTCCCTCACTGAAGAAGACCATCTGGTAAATCTGCTGAAGTTGTTCAAGCGTCTGAGAAAGTATCAGCTAAAGCTAAACCCCAACAAATGCACATTCGGGGTACGTTACGGTAAGCTGTTGGGATTTACCGTAAGTGAGAAAGGAATTGAAGTTGATCCTGATAAAGTCAAATCCATTCAGGAGGTGCCTGCACCTAGGAATGAAAAATAAGTTCGAGGGTTCTTGGGTAGATTGAACTACATATCAAGGTTCATATCTCACCTCACAACAACCTGTGAGCCCCTTTTCAGATTGTTAAGAAAGGAACAAACGGTCAGGTGGAACGAAGATTGTCAGGAGGCTTTTGACAAAATCAAGGAGTACCTATAAGAACCTCCAATTCTTATGCCTCTAGTTGAAGGAAGGCCTCTAATAATGTACCTGATAGTATTAGAAGGATCAATGAGGTGTGTGTTGGGCCAGCATGACGAGTCTGGTCGAAAAGAGTATGCAATATACTACATAAGCAAAAAGTTTACCGACTGTGAATAGAGTTATTCACTGCTCGAGAAAACTTGTTGTGCTTTAGCGTGGGTTGCTCGCCGACTAAGACAGTATATGTTGACTCACACTACTTTGTTGATCTCAAAGATGGACCCCGTCAAGTACATATTTGAGAAGCCAGCACTTACCGGAAGGGTTGCAAGATGGCAAATGATTCTGACAGATATGACATTCAGTACACATCTCAAAAAGCCATCAAAGGCAGTGTACTGTCTGACTATCTAGATGAGAAACCCATTGATGATTACTAACCAATGAGATTTGACTTCCCTGATGAAGATATCATGTTCCTAAAAGCAAAAGATCATGAAGAGCCTGTTCACACTGAAGGGCCTGACCCAGAAAAAGAATGGACAATGATGTTTGATGGGGCTGTCAATATGAATGGTCGAGGAGTTGGTGCAGTGATCATTACACCTAAAGGAGTTCATATGCCTTTCTCGGCAAAACTCACCTTTGCATGCACTAACAACAAAGCTGAATACGAAGCCTGTATCATGGGTCTTGAGGAAGCCATTGACCTCAGGATCAAGACATTAAATGTATTCGGAGATTCAACTTTGGTAATCAATCAGACCAATGGCAAATGGTACACTCACCAAGAGCATCTGATCCCATACCATGACTATACGAGGAGATTATTGACTTTCTTCACAACAGTCAAACTTGAGTACATCCCTCGAGATGAGAATCAGTTTGCAGAGTGCCCCGAATTTTGGTATCAAGACTAGACCGACCAGCATACGTTTTCTCTGTGGACATTGCTAAAGATGAAAAGCCGTGGTTCTATGACATCAAAAGCTTCTTAAAGGATCAAACATACCCACCTGGGGCATCATCCAATGATAAGAAGACACTAAGAAGGTTGGCCGATAGTTTCTTCCTTAATGCTGATGGTTCATTATACAAGCGAAACTTTGACATGTTGCTACTCAGATGTGTTGATAAGAAAGAGGCAGACTTGCTGATGCACGAGGTGCATGAAGGATCTTTCGGTACCCATGCTGGAGGACATGAAATGGCTAAGAAATTGTGAAGATCAGGTTACTACTGGATCACAATGGATGCAGACTGTTGTGCCTATGCTCGAAAGTGCCACAAAGGCCAGATCTACGCAGACAAAGTGCATGTGCCTCCAAATCCTTTGAACTTAATGTCTTCACCTTGGCCCTTTGCCATGTGGGGCATTGAAATGATTGGAAAGATCGAGCCGACTGCTTCAAATGGCCACAGATTCATCCTGGTAGCCATTGATTACTTCACTAAATGGGTCGAAGCAGCTTCGTATGCAAACGTCACCAGACAAGTGGTAGCCAGATTTCTGAAAAGAGACATCATCTGTCGATATGGAGTTCCCGAGCGAATCATTACTGATAATGGTTCCAATTTGAACAACAAAATGATGGCAGAACTGTGTCGGGACTTCAAAATCCAACATCACAACTCTTCTCCTTACAGGACAAAGATGAATGGTGTTGTTGAGGTGGCTAACAAAAACATCAAGAAGATTGTGCAAAAGATGGCGGTGACCTACAAAGACTGGCATGAGATGCTACCATTTTCCTTGCATGGGTATCGAACCTCAATCAGAACGTCCACTAGGGCAACACCTTATCAGCTTGTGTATGGTATGGAGGCAGTCCTACCTATTAAAGTTAAGTTACCCTCCTTAAGGGTACTGATGGATGTGAAGCTGAATGAAGCAGAATGGGTCCGATCTCGGTACAATCAACTGAATCTGATCGAAGAAAAGAGATTAGCTGCAATTTGTCATGGACAGTTATATCATAAAAGGATGAAGAAAGCCTTCGATCAGAAAGTCAGGCTTCGGGAATACCAAGTAGGAGATCTTGTGCTGAAAAGACTTCTTCCTCCTCATACGGACCACAGGGGCAAGTGGACTCCAAACTACAATGGTCCATTCATAGTAAAGAAGGTTTTCTCTGGTGGAGCACTGATGCTCACTACTATGGATGGTGAAAATTTCTTATCCCCTGTGAATTCAGATGTAGTTAAAAAAATACTTTGCATAAAATGACCCGCTGGACATAAAAACAGAATGTAAGTCCAGGCAAAAATAGGGCATCCCGGCGAGTCAAAAACAGAATAAAAGACTCGGGAAAAAATAAGGGGAAAAAATGTACACCCGCTGAGTTGAAAAGCCGTATTAGACAGCTCAGGCAAAAATGGGTATCCCGGTGGATCGAAAACCCGAAAGGGCGGTCCACGCAAAATCAGGGAATAAGCGAACAACTGCATTCTGAATACGTTTGTATTCTTCACAACACGGAAAGCTTCGAAAGGATAAAGCCTCGGTCAGAATCAACCTTATTTAGAAAGCAAGATGAGAAGAACATTAAGATCATATAGGTCGTAGCAAAGGAAACTCACTAAAGCGTCGTCAAGATTGCCAACACTTTTATTTTCTCAATTTATAGCAATCTCCTCATCCCAGGGGATTTGTTTCTTTGACTGTATTTTCCAATTCAAGGCACCCAGATTAATAAAATCAGGATTTTCAGTCACACCTCATTTTTTTACACTTTTTGTTTCATTTGCAAAATGTCCAATATCCATGATATAATACTTGCATAAAACAAATGAGCCATTTTTAACAAATGCTTGCAGGAAATACATTTATTTTCAGGAATATCTAACTCCTATGACGGAATCCGGTAAGGGATACCTCGGGATACTTGTGTGTTTCTTTGTCTTAACAGATTGCATGTATTCAATACGCAGCATGGGGCATGCCAAGCACACTCCCCCAACATACCTCCTCCCTAAGCAATATCTGGAATGCTTTTCCCCATCAGAGTTGTCAAAGACTCCTCATCCCTAGCACAAGTCTACTCAACAGGAGCATCCCCAGCCAAGTTCTCCACATAATTTCCATCCTCTCCCCAGAAGAGCAACGCCTAAAACTCTTATCCAACAAAGTGACGAAAGTTTCCTTCTCCCCCAGCTGAGTTCTCCTTACGGGATAGATCTATCAATGATCTATTTTCCCAAGCAGAGTTATATCTCCTTACAGATCTACCAATGATCTCTTCCCAGCTGGGACATTCTTCCAAGCAGATCAGCCAGAGATCTTCAGCAGGATCCGAATCCCGGATCAGTTCCTCTTTTGCATAATCGTAGCATCCGCATCATAAATCACCGAAATAAGCGTAGCATTCCGTCTAATACGGAGCATTACGGCAAAAAAATCAAACATTTGCATGATCATAAGCCAGGTTCGCGCCAGTCACCTGCAAATACCATTGGTATTTCATCAGCAATGAATATAAAAAAAAAACACATCCCTTGCAAATAAAATCCAAAGCGTCCCCTTTGCACTCTTCAACACAAATTCCTGTTCATATATACTCTTTTTGACACTCGTCCGTGTCATATTATTCTCCACAGATATAAACCAAAACATCCCCTTTGCATTCTCAAATACAGATACATATACATGCTCTTTTGAAACTCGTCCGTGCTACCTTTCCCCAGCATGGTTGCCAAATCACTTGGTGCAAACAAAACACTTGTTCATAATACACTCTTTTTTCGACACCCGTCCGTGTCATCTCATCCCCATAGGTTGCCAGAACACCTTTTTATACTCTCACATACAAATATCTGTTCATAACTTATACACATTCTCTTTTGACACCCGTCCGTGTCATACATTCCCCAGCAAGTTGAACAGTCGTCCATGTCTCGTTCATATTTCACCAACAAAACATTACTCACTCATACTTATAAAGAAGTCTTTGATACTCGTCTGTATCTTGTTTATTACTCCCCACAGATTCGACACTCGTCCGTTTTCTTTGTTAACCAGTTGGTACTCGCCCGTATCATCATCTCTGAACACGTGTCAGCGTTTTCTTTCTACCGATACTCGTCCGTATCATGGTCTTAAGGATGCTCTTCCGCATCTTTAATCTATACACAACGTCAAACACTTATACCTTTTATTCTTAAGCGTAAGCACTCGTCCGTGTTTACCATTCCTCAGTAGGTCACCAACAGAACAAATTTTCTTCTATCCGACATTCGTCCTATGTCGTGATACTTTTGGCAGCCGTCCCCTGCCAGGTGATCATCTTTCACCTTTGGATGACCGTCCCTCATCCTTTCCCCAGCGGAGACTCCATTATTGGAACCTTTTTCTATCCGCCATTCGTCCTATGTCGTGATAAAGAGAAGTCGTCCCCTGCTAGCTGATCGTCCTTCACCTTTTGATGATCGTCCTTCATCATTTTATCCGATGGCCGTCCCCATCGTTGATCTGGTTATCCGACATTCGTCCTATGTCATGATAAACCCCGAGAGCAGTCGTACCCTGCTAGGTGATCGTCCTTCACCTCTTGATGATCGTCCTTCATCATTCTTATCCGATGGCCGTCCCAATCGTCGACCTTTCCTATCCGACATTCGTCCTATGTCGTGATAAAGAGCAGTCGTCCCCTGCTAGGTGATCGTCCTTCACCTTTGATGACCGTCCCTCATCAATATTTCATTTATTCTTTAAAGTGATGGCCATCCCCATCGTTATTTACCTTTACTTTGCAAACCTGATGGTTGTCCCCATCATCGCCTTTACTACAATCCCTAGAGAACCTTGTTACTTTACTTGATGGCCATCCCCATCATGATCACTTTATTTCCCCAGCTCGTCGGCCGTCCCCGTCATTGCTTTACTTACCGCTTTATCCCCAGCAGTCGTCCTCTGCTCGATGCTCGTCCTCCATCACCTTCATTTGATAATCATACTTTACTACACTTTACAATTTATATCCCTTTTCTTCTTCTATCCAGCGAGTGCAAATTTTGGACTGTCTTTGGTATTCAACCACAAGTTATCTTGTTTGTCTATTAAGCCAGGCGCTTACATCCTGCACAGCTAACTCATGTTTGAATAGGGGCAGATGTAAACACCCCAAATTTTCCCTCACTCTTTATCACACCATGGCTTGTGATATTTCATGTTTGCATTAACATAAGCATTATATCTCATATTGCATATTTGCTTCACTGCATAGTTCAAATTCATCTGCATCTAGGGCTTGTGATCTGAGCAATCCAAGATTCCAGCTGAGCCCTCCCAAGGGCCTCAAGGTGTTCCAAGAGGGTCCATGTGTTTTCTATCATCATATTATATCCCTCAAAGTTCAAGGAAGTCAAGAGATCACAAGAACTGGCAAGGCATGGAAGCAGAGCTAGGGTTTTCACTACACAGATGACCAAAATTAGGGTTTTGGTTTCAGAGGCCTCAACTCCTAATTTTTGGGCCATTCTTGTTTCTAATGTTCTTAAGATGTTATAAGGATCATGTGTACCAAGTTTGATGAAGAAATTCATTGTGGAAGTCATCTGTTCACTAGGTAACTTCTTGAGCAAGTTAAGTCAAAATCAGGGCATCTGAGGCCCCCAACAATGGAACCAAAGGGGTATTTTCATCAAATTGAAGTTCTATGATCTTTATTTGATCTTATAAGAGGTTAGAAGTTCACAATATTGAAGAATTTTGAGCCATTTGAAAAGTTGCCAAAAATTGAAATGACTTGTAATGGAAACTTTCCATTTTGGGAAAGTTTTTCAACCTCCTCTTTATCAACCAAAAATGCTTCAAATGAAAAATTATTGGTCATGAAAGTTGTAGATTAGGTATTTCCCTTTTCAAAAAGTAAAAGAACATATTTTTATTCATTATAGAACTCAAGTTATGATCCTTCAAAGTTGGCAAATATCCTATAATTTTCAAGAATACACCAAAGAGGGATTTTTGCAAAACCACTTGCCAAGGCTTCAAATGACTTCTAATGTGCCCAAATGTGACATAACAGGATCAAGAAACTTCAAAGCATCAGAATTGGCCCAATAATTGGAAGGTTTCATGCCTTGAATCACAAGAAATGTCAAAGAGGGAAAATTGCATAAGACATGATATCTCTTAATCCAAGCCATCCAGCTGCAATCTTATGATCCAAAGGCCTTCCACAAAGCCAGCTGAGGCCAGACATGCCTTGGAACCACCCTTGCCATGACCCATGCCCATAGTACACATAACCTTGATGTTTTGCAAATGAAGCCATACCAATCAGCATAGGCCACAACTACTCTTCTGACCTATCAAGACATGATATGTGGACATTATGCAAGCCATAACAAATAACACAAAGGCCTAAAACTGAACACAACTCAAGAATCCCAAAAACACTCAAAACCTTGAGCTCTTCGAATCTCACTGCTCAGCCAACAAAACTTCAAACAAACTTCATCAATCATCTCCATACATCCTCCAGATCATTTCCCAACCATTGCCAAGCCCTAAATCCCCAAGAATCAGAAACATGATTCTGGTGCAGCTGAGGTGCAATCTCTCAAACCAGCCATTGCAAGCTTGTTTTAAGCCTTCCATTCACTCAAGGGAAGCCATTGGAGGTTGATTGCACAAAGAAAGAGGTCAGAAAGCTCCAAAAGTGAAAGCTCCAGCTCAGGTAGCCATCTTCAAACTTTTTTCCAGAAATGTGTTTTTAAGTTTCTAAATGAATCTATGAACTTCCCTGATCATGCTGATGTGTTTAGTTTTGAAAATGGTTGAGTAACAAGCATGTATTTGACTTCTGAAACTTTTCCTGTGAAACATGTTCTTGCTTGATTCTCTCTTTTGATGCAAAATAAATAGTTTTTGTTTGTGGATTCTTGTTCCTTGATGTTTGTTGAGTGATTCTGAAGCTTTAGAGGGCATGGGGTGAGGTTTTGGGGAGTTTCAGGGGAGGAGGCTGCCGGAGAAGATGACTGGAGCTCTTCTCCGGTCGCTTGAGAGTGATTAGGGCAAAACCTCATTAATTAGGCTAGTTTGAATTTCAGCCCTTGGATTTGTTTCCCGCGCGCGTACGAATGGTCCAGATGAATCCATTTAACCTTAATCCACGTAATTAGGATAATTAATTAGGATTAATTTGAATTCTGCCAGAACCAATCCCAGCCATCCATTAGGGCGCGCAGTCAATTTCCTCCAGATTTGTTTGAACCTCAGCCCTTGATCTTGCATACTTCCCATTTTAATTATTTTTATTTCATTTTATTGCATTTCTTTTGTTTAATTTATTTAAAATATCAAAAATCATTTTAAAAATCTCATTTTCTACATTTTAGCTTGAAATATTTTTCTTTATCCAAAAATAATTGTTATTTTAGTTTTTGCATTTAAAAAGTATTTTTAAAATATTTTAATGTTTATTTTAATTAATTAATTGAATTGAATTAATTAAAATAACATTTAGGTTTCTAAAAATTACCAAAAAAATCATGTTGCATCTTAACACATTTAGAAACATTTTCAAACCCTTCATACAAATATATTTTTGGTTTTGATCATAACTTGACAATTTTCTTTGAATTTAGGGTTCATAAAATCACATTTTTAAACCCTAACCTTTAAAAATTCTTTTCTGCCTAGCCATGAAGGGTTTGAAGATGGTTCACTATGCATTGTTTTACACATATCATGTAGTATCTAGGATATTTTTGGTATGAATTTATCTTGCATTTTCAATTTACTTTTCATTTTTTCTTTTGAAGCACCCAAAAACCCTATCAAACTTAGAAAAATCATAACTTTCAATAGGTTAAGAGTTAGAACTTCTCCTTTGGGATGTGATATCATATGGGATTAGGGATTGTTTGAGCTCATTTGCAATTTTTTATCATGTCATATGCTTCTGTTGTGATCATTTGCATCTCATCCTTCCATGTAACCCAAATTTTGCATCTTTACTTGCATCTTACATTGCATTGCATGAACATATGAACTTGCCATGCCATTCTAAGCATTTGTATGCCATCTTAGACATCTTAAGACATTTCTTGAACATTGCTTGATCATTTATCCATGCATTTGCTATGCTTTGCATCCATTTCATTTCATAAACATCCATGTGTTTACATGTTTCCTACATGCTTCATTTGCATTCATTCTCTTGTATGATCACACATATGCATCTTGTATGTCATTGCATTATATCATATCATCATTTACATCATGTGTATGCTTCTGGTCTTGGTCTTTGCCCTTGCATAAGCATTGTTTTATTTCATTTCTTTCCTTATGCATCTTGTGCTAACTTTTCAGGTTAATGGTAAGTTGTTTGGGAGGTGGATTTGCCTTCACCTCCCACCTCTTATCATAACTTCATATTGAATCTTTGCTGCATTTTTATTTTTCCTTGAGTGAGCTTGCTCACTTGTGTTTCTCTTTCTTTCTTTCTCTTCTCATCTCATCTCTTTCCTATCTTTCTTCTCCTTGGTGGCTTCCTTGAAGACTTCTTCTCTTAAGCCTCACAAACCCTATGACTTCCAAGCATGATAAATTTCAGGGAATTATTAGTTTCCCTTTAGTATTTCACCTTTGAGTCTTCTTTGTGTCTCTCTTCTCATCCCTTAATCAGAGACTAAACTCTTAAAGTTTTAGGACTTTGGAATTAGGGTTATGCATGCATCCTTCTCTTAGGATGGAGTGTATAACTTTAATCCTAAGTGTTAAACCTTTAATTTGTTTAAACCTCTTAATCAATTCATCTTAATAATCACTAAGACTTCATCTTGTAACTTGGGCCTTACATTAGGGTTCTATCTCTTCATTATGGTTAAGAGGGACTAACCCTAGTGTTTAATGGACAAGTCCTCCTCAAGTTGTCTTACAAACCATAAAACACACTTCTTAATCTTACTACCATTAATTAAAAACCACTTAATAAAGGCTTGTTTTGTCATGAATTTAGTCCCTAACCATGGATTTAGTTGAGGAGTATTTCTTAGCTTAAGTGTTCTCATCTATCATCCTTATATTAGGATGGTGTAATGAGCCCACTAATCTGTGATTAGAGATTAAACTCATTTCTTAACACTAAACAAAAACCAAAAACATCTAAATAATCACAATTAGGTTTATGATCTTAATCCTACATCATCATGGTAATTAAGTTGAGATACTTATCTCACACTTAAGTAGGCTCATTATCCCTAATCAGGGAGGATATAATGAGTTTACAACCTTTGATTTAGGCTTAAGCTCATTAACTTATGACAAACTCCAAAAACAATAAAAAACTCAAAACACCAAAAACAAACAATAATCATCTCCTTCGGGATTCTTTTCTCATCACACTCATTCATAAGCGAGAACTTACTTCTTCCGTCTAATGCAAGACAGTTAGCACTCGAGCCAGACGAGTCATACACTTGAGCATAGACAAGCAAGCAGTTCATCAGTCAATTTATCTTTCAGTCTCTTTGAATCGAACTACAATATTCTGACTTCCTCATTGCACGAGAGGATACGTAGGCATAACTTAACGGTTATCGAACAAAAGTCTCTTTGTCTTCCCCCTCTGCCAGCATTCTCTTTTAAGCCTCAGTTCCTGAGCATTCACCTTTTGCACTAACACTTGTACATTCTTTTCCAGCTTTTGCACACAGATAGCACATACACCTACCCCTTTAAACACAAACTCTTAAGCGTGGATCTCGTCGAGTAAGATGGACAATCTGGGTGCTAATACCTTCCTAGGTTGTAACCAACCCCCTTTCTCAGTTTCTCTGGTTCGCAACCGTCTTATCCATCTCATTCCTGGTTTATGCAGCATTACCTTTCCTTCGGGATAAAAATGCCTAGTTGGAGACTCTATTCATTTTCACCTCATCTTCTCCTTTCGCCGACCGTTCGCGTTTGTACCGGGATGCAAATCTTCGGGAGCGACACCAAAGCACATCATTATTTGCACTTAATCCTCACAATGGGATTAAGGTCATCACTGGACTTGAGCGTCCTACAAATCGTCATTGGATTTATCATCCTGCAAAACATCATTGGAATATTCGTCCTAAACAAATTCTATGAATGCATGATGTACAACAACACAAAATTTACTACCACGACTAGTCAAAATACATCATTATTCATTATAATCATCATATTCGCATCACCCATCTCATATACATACATCTTAGATAAAAATTTATCATTCATCTTAATCCTCATGTTCTCTTTAATTATCTCATACACATACATCATAGTAATCACATCTTCAAGATGTGAATCAAATACCAAACAATTTGATGCGTGTTTTCGCAAGTATACGAATCGCGTCAGAGTAATACAAAAGATTATCAATCCCACAGAGACCAAACATCGATCTATCGGTATCTATTGTTACAGTGTTTATCTAAGGCAGAACAAATTAGGGGTTTACGAGTGTGCGGTAAAAGTAAAGAGAAATAAATAACAGAAATATAAGATTCAAATAAAACAACAGACTTGAATGTAATTTGCATAATCAGGTAACATTCCAATGCGTGTAAATGGAACTACTTATGAGGCAATATTTTCTACTTTATGAAAATAATTAATTTGATGGGAATTGTCGCTTTCGTGTATTCAAAACCGAGTTTAACCCCTAAATAAACCCTCTTATTGTCACTTATAAAAAGGCGCGCATTGCGTTAGAGTTGAAAAAACCTATTTTTAAGAAATGTAATTTCTTGACTAAGTTGAAAAGTATTTTGATCTGAAATTTCTAACCAAAAGAGTTTCAGGAGAACCAGATTTTAAACCCACTAACACGTCCGAAAATAACTTTAAAATCGTTTTTCTCAAGTACTAGTAATTCCTACTTAACTGAGCAAAGCACTTTTGCTTCCTTTGAACAATTAATACTAAACAAGTTTACAAAAGATTGGACGGCTTTCAATCTTACCCAACAAAATTAAAGTTCAGAAAACTTGCACTAAAGATCAAAATAACCCCTAAGCATTTCTATCGACACATTGAATGAAATGTTAATTTGACTACGATCCTTACATTCTAACCTTATAAAGACTTAGCCAGTCATGATGGTTGAGGAAAACATATTAATTTTTACCATGTTTAAAGTAAAGTCTTTTGAATACAAAGTTTTGAAAATAAACAAGGCAAGAAAGTAAATGAAAATAAAGCGATTGCGGAAAGTAAATGAAAATAAAGCGATTGCAGGAAAAATAAAATAAAGTAAAGCGATATCGAGAAATTAAATGAAAATAAAGCGATTGCGAGAAATTAAATGAAAGTGAATGCATAAATAAGAGCCTGCTCCAAATCGAAGGCTTTAAATCTGGTAAAGAACTGGAAAAGTAAAATGGCGGCATGATTAACTTCCACTAAGTGGTCCAAACTTCGATTACAGACTCAATCACACAAACTTAATAACTTCCCGATGTAAGAAGAATATCACGTACAAGACTCGATTAATTTATACCTAGTGTTTGAAACTAAATTTGGATGCCTGGAAAATGAACAAAAAACCTTCTATTGATAGGCCAAGGAAAAAGTAAGAAAGGACAAGGATGCCCTCCAACTCCTTTTGGGAGGGAAAGCACACGCCAAAGGTGGCGCCCGCCACCCCTCCATAGCGCCCTCCATGTGAACGAGAGTGGTTGTGGGAGTTGAAAAAGGCAGTTTTCAGCAATTGGTATGTCTTCTTCTTATGGCTTACCCTATGGCGGCTGCCATGGAGGGTGCCATGTGTGCAATTCCTTCAAAAACTGGCTTTTTGCTCGTTTTTCTTTGTTTCTTCGCGAATGGACCTGGAAACACGTAGGATCTGAAAACAACACAAAATACAAGCATAATACAAGAAAATGGTAATAAAAATACTAACAAACATGCGCAATCAGAGTCAAAAATGCAGTGTTATTCAGTGTTATCAAATTCTCCCACACATAGACCTTTGCTTGTCCTCAAGCAAACACTTTAAAGCTCATGAAGGTATCAATGGATGATTTGGGAAAAAAGGGCTTCTAAGTTCTAGTCAAGATGAAGAGATAGGTACTACTAAATGAACCAAGGGTATCGTAGTAACACTTTTTCGTGGACACGGACATAGACTTCGCTCCTATACAAACCAATCCATACTACCCCACATTAGGCCTAATTTTCATCTCTTAGGGTCCTTTTTATTCAGGCGCAATCACATTAAGCCCGTTATCCATACATACTCATAGTAAAGTGATCGGTTACCCCTTTTATTGACCTTATTTCAGTCGTGGGGGATCGAATCGTAATCCTCCCTACCAAGTCCAGCACCAGATACCTCTGAACCGATTGACAATGGGTAGCTCTTTATTCCTTTTTTCTTTTTCTTTTTTTTTTCTATTTCTTTTTGCATAATTTCTACAACTTCAAGTTGCATTATTCGTATTTTAGAGTAGCAAAAGGGCAAAATTCACTTATTTTCATCGATCCCTTACGTAGAGCATGCTTAGGTCGGAGCTGACTGCTAAGATAAACTACTAAGGACCTATTCAAAAATGAAAACTAAGGCCACAATGCATGGGTATCTAGGTAGATTCCTATATTCACGAAGCCTATGGTGTTAAAATGATACTGATGTTTCGAAAAGATTTTCCCAATTATCATTATCCTAACTCGAACCTTTCTTTAAGCCCAAATTTTCATAAAGATACCTTTTCTTTTCTTAAAAAACATTTGGTGGGGCTAAGGAGATGGGAAACATAGAGGTACACCGCACATATGACTCGTTAAGCACATGTAAACCTAAAAGATAAAACAAGATAACCTAGAAAGCGGTAAAAGGAAATAAAAAGCGAGAAAACAAATAAAACAAGTAAAGTCTCCTCCCACACTTAAATTGAACATTGTCCCCAATGTTTTGAAATAAGGAGGAGAAGATAAACCTGGTGGGTCTATGGCATGATGTTGGTACTCTCGTCACCGGGTGGTGAGCACCTAGGGCGATGGGATCTGCTACGATGACAATCGCCTTGAGAAGCGGCAAATTCGTCAAATCTTGTGTTCGGGGATGCTTGGGATTGCATGATGGTGTTGATGTTACGACTTTGTTGCTCCTGCAAAGTCATAAAGGCATCCAGATGCTGCTAAATCGAGAAAAGCAAGTCATCACGTCTCGCCTCTCTGGCTAGCTGCTCGTGCCACATCTACTCAGTGATATTGAGACCGGGAGTGGTACCTGCAGATGGGTGAGAGGAAGATGGTGCAGTGTGTGTAGGTGGCATATCATGATCTGGAGGCTGCTCATGCTGGTCAAACTCGGTGTCGGTATATGTCAGTCCCCAACAGGAAGATTAGGAGGAACTGGACCTATAAAGGGTGGAGCATGTAGATCGTAGGTCCAGTTTCTCTCTGATCATACATCAGTACACCTAGTGCAGGGCAACACAACAAATGGGATAGCCACACCATGAACCATAAGTTCATATCCCCCCTCTCTCCTTGACTTGCACAATTTCATATCTTTCAGAAACTTTAGGTTTATTATGAAAGGGGGGAGTGGTGTCAATGTGGCTATCTCAATGTCAAGGTTAAGGTCCCTATCAATAGATGTAATCAATCCTCCGAAGGCAATGGTTCATGTACTCTTATCAATAACAGTCATGTGAGAAATCATAAAAGGAACAACATTAATTTGCTTGTTTGTGAGGCACCTTTGCAAGAATAGTAATTCTCTAGCATTCACTTTGTTTCAATTCTCCCGGCCAAAAATAGTACAAGCTAACATGAGACTAAAAACGCGGATGGTCGGGTTATGGATCCTTGAGGTAAGGATTCCCTCGAAAGAGGTGGTCGTATGATTCGACAACCCATTCCAGAAGGAAAATGCTTCAACGGACCATTCAGAATCCAAAGGTGCTTCACAAACAGTGTCATCACCAAAAATTACTCCTAAGCGGTCTGCTAGTTCGTCGGTCATGAAGGCTAGCAGTATGCCGACTGTGCTAGCAGTGTTAGGGCTAACAGTGTAAATGAGGGAACTCAAAAATTCTCGAGTTAACCTTTCAAAAGTTGGTTCATTTCTAGCAAAAATGTCATGTATCCCTAACACATCTATCAAATAAAAAACACTATGGTAAATACCGAGAGAGAGAGAGAGAGAGTAGAAACAATCAACATCCACGTTCTGAGTCGAGAGGATCTCTCGATTTTGCAATTTTTCCAAGAGTTTTCTTTGTCTTTCTCCAGGCTTTCCTTCGCGGAGAATATAACCTTCAAACTCCATTGAAATATTTGAAGATGATGAGAAATGGGTTTATGGAGAAATGGGGGAAAATGGAGAAATTGGGATTTTTATGGATGATTTTGGAAATGGGATTTCATAATGATAAAGGAATAAAAAGTGGGTTATAAATTTTAGGAATTTTTGGAAGTTTATGGGAGTTTTTAGAAGGTTAAAAATGGGGTTTTTAGGGAAGAAGATAAGAAAAATGGTGGTTTGGTGGTTCTGCCCCGCATATAGAACCAAACCTCATGGCGGGCGCCATGTGTAAACACCCCAAATTTTCCCTCACTCTTTCTCACACCATGGCTTGTGATCTTTCATTTTTTGCATAAGCATGGGCATACCATCTCATATTGCATGTTTGTTTCATCTGTATAATTCATTTCATTTGCATTTAGGGTTTGTGATCTGAGCAATCCAAGAAGTGATCTGAGCCATCCCAAAGGTCTTGAAGCTTTCCAAGAGGGTCCATGTGTATTTCATGATCATAATATGCTCCTCAAAGTTCATAAAAGTCAAGAGATCACAAAGAATGGCAAAGGAATAAAGGCAGACTGAAGATTTCCTACACAGATGACCTAAAATTAGGGTTTTAGTTTCAGAGGCCTTAATCCCAAATATTTTGGTCATTCTTGTTTCTAATGGTCTTAATATGTTATAAGGATCATGTGTACCAAATTTGATGAAGAAATTCACTGTGGAAGTCATTTGATCATTGGGTAACTTCTTGAGCAAGTAAAGTCAAAATCAGGGCATCTGAGGCCTCCATCAAGGGCACCAAAGGGTCATCATCATCATTTTGAGTCTCTATGATCTTTATTTGATCTTAGAAGTGGTTGGAAGTTCACAAAGTTGAATATTTTTTAGCCAAATGCAAACTTGCTATTTTTGGAAATAACTTGTAATGGAAACTTTCCATTTTGGGAAAGATTTTCAACCTATTCTTTCATGACCAAAAATGCTTCAAATGAAAAATTCTTGGGCATGAAAGTTGTAGATTATGTCTTCCCATTTTCAAAATGTACTAGAACATATCTTGATTCATCCTAGAACTCAAGATATGGCCTTTCAAAGTTTGCAAAAATCCTATAATTTTCAAGTTCATGCCAAAGAGGGAATTTTGTAATTTCACTTGTCAAGCCTTTTTATGACCTCTAATCAACTTCTATGCACCATAACATGTCAAGGCAACTTCAAAAAATCAGAATTGGCCCAAGATTGCATGGTTTTGATGGATTGATTCTCAAGAAATCTCAAAAGGGTCAAAATGCATAACTTTGCAAAAACCTTGGAAACTCTTCATCCAATTGTGCCAGCTGCATAACTTTGATCCTAGGGTTATCCACAAATCATGTTGAGGCCAAGACACCCCAAAAGCCAGCTCTGCCGTGGCCCATGCTTGTAGTACAAAGTTGTTGACTTTTTTGCAAATTGCCCATGCCAATCACACTGAGCCACAACAACTCCTCTGGCCAATCAAGACATCACATAGAGACCTTATGCAACTCATTACACACAACACACAAGCCTGAATGCTCCCATAACTCAGATTGCACAAAATCCTCAAAAATCTTCATCTCTTCGATTCTCTCAGCACAAGCCACAAACCTCAAAACTCTTTGCACCATTCAATCATACACACCCTCGGGATCACAAAACAACCCTCACAATGACCTAAATACCTTTCAAACAAGAACACAATTTCTGCCTCAAGAGAGTTGAATCTCCAAAACCAGCCATCACAAACTTGTTTCAAGCATTCCAGAAGCCTAAGGGGATCCATTGGAGTGATTTTGCATCAAGGAAAGGCCCAGAAAGCTCAGAATCTCAAAGCTTCAACTCAGGTAACCTTCAAGAACATTTTTTCCAGAAGCTTTGTTTTAAGTTCTTAAATGATTCTATGTCATCCCCTGAGCATGCTGATGTAATTTGTTTTGAAAATGGTTGAGAAATGAGAATGTATGAAGCTTCTGAAAATTTTCCCGTAAAACTTGTTTGCTTCGATTCAGCTGATTCATGAAAAATAAATTGTTTTTGTTTATGGATTCTTGTTGTATGATGTTTAAAGTTTGAATATGGAGCTTTTTGTGAAGTTTCATGGCATTTTGAGGGATTCAGGGGAGGGGACTGGCCGAAGAAGATGGTCGAAGCTTGCTCCGGTCACCTGAATGTAATTAGGGTTCTAATTAGGGTTTAGGGATCAATTTGAATGTGGACCTTAGGATCTTTGTTTCGCGCGTGGATGAATGGCCCATATTGCTCATTAAAACCCTAATTCTATTTAATTAGATTAATTAAGATTAATTAAATAATTTAAGTCAGATTGAATCTCATCCATCCAAATGCGCACACAGTCAATTCCCTCCACCCCAGTTTGAATTTGAGCCCTCAGATCAACATACTTTCATTTTATTTCATTTTTATTTCATTTAAATTCATTTCTTTTGTGAATTTTATTTAAAATATCAAAACCCATAAAACAATTCTCATATTTTGCATTTCTGACTCAAATATTTTTCTTAACCTGAAAATAATTTTTAATTTATTTTCTGCATTAAAAAAATTATTTTTAAAATATTTAAATGTTTTATTTAATTAATTAATGGATTTTAATTAATTAAAAATGCATTTAGGTTTCTAAAAATCACCAAAAAAATCATGAACCACTCCAATACATTTAGAAACATTTTTAGACTCATCATACAAATTTCTTTTTAGGTTTGATCATAATTTCACAATTTTCTTTGAATTAGGGTTCTTAAAAATCACATTTTTTAACCCTAACTTGAAAAATTCATTTCTGCCTAACCATGATGAGTTTGAACTTGATTCTTTTTGCATTGTTTCACATATTGCATATAGTTTCTAGGTTATTTTTCTCATGATTTTATCTTGCATTTTCAATTTGATTTTCATTTTCCCTTAAGAATCACCCAAAAACCCTAGCAAACTTAGAAATTTCATAACTTCCATTAGGTTAAGCTTCTGACTTTCTCTTTTGGGGTGTGATCTTATATGGGATTAGGGTTTGTTTAAGCTTTATTTCAAATTTTTATCATGTTGATGGCTTCTGTTTTGGTCATATGCATCTCATGTTGTCTTAAAACCCTAATTTTGCATCTTCATTTGCATTCTCCTTTGCATATCATCATCATATGAACTTACCATGACATTTCAAGCATTTGTATGACATCTTAGACATCTCAAGACATGCTTGAACATTGCTTGATCATTTATTCATTCATTTTCTATGCTTTGCATCGATTACATTTCATGAACATCCATGTGTTTTCATGCTTCTAAACATGCTTCCATTGCATCTCATCTTTGTATGATCATTCATATGCATCTTGTATGACTTTTGATCATCTCATATGCCTTTTACATTGCATTTTCACTTATGACTTTGGTCTTCACATCTCATTTCATTTCATTTCCTTTTACTTTATGTCTTATGCATTCATACTAACATTTTCATGAACTTTTGGTAAGTTATTTGGGAGGTGAATTTGCCTTCACTTCCCATCTCTTCTCCTTATTCATATGCATATTTACTTGTATTTGAAGTGAACTTGTCTCACTTATGTTCTCTCCTTCTTACTTTCTTTCTTTCAAGTTACTTATCTTCTTCAGGAAGTAAGTAACTTGTTCTTCTTTTCCTTCTCTTTTCATCTGCTTCTTCCATTGGTGGCCTTGAAGATCTTTTTCTCTTAAGCCTCACAAACCATAGGATATCCAAGCATGATAAAATTTAGGGTTGTGTATAATCCCCCCTAGTCTTTTACCTTTGAGTCTCCTTGAGTCTCTTTTCTCATCTCATAATCAGAGGCTAAACTCTTAAGGCTTTAGGACTTTGGAATTAGGGTTATGCCTGCATCCTTATCTTAGGATGGAGTGTATAACTTTAATCCTTAGTGTTAAACCTTTAATTTTTTTACACCTCTTTAACCAAAACACATTAATAATCACTAAGACTTTATCTTGTCACTTGGGCCTTACATTAGGGTTTTATCTCTTCCTTATGGTTAAGAGGGACTAACCCTAGTGTTTAATGGACAAGTCCCCCTCAAGTTGTCTTACAAACTTAAAATCCACTTCTTAATCTCATCCCTTAATTAAAATCCATTTAATAAAGGCTCGTTATATAATGAATTGAATCCCTAACAATGGATTAAGTTGAGGTATCTTCCTCAACTTAAGTGTTCTCATCTATTATCCTTCTATTAGGATGGTGTAAAGAGTTCACTAATTTGTGATTAGAGATTAAACTCATTACTTAACACTAAACAAAACACCAAAAACAATAAAAAACTGAAAACACAAAAACAAACAATAATCGTCTCCTCTGGGATTCTTTTCTCATCACACTCATTCACAACCGAGAATTTTTTTCTTCCGTTTAATGCAAGACAGTTAGCACTCGAGCCAGACGAGTCATACACTTGAGCATAAGCAAGTAAGCAATTCACAGTAAATTTTATTTTCAGTCTCTTAGAGTCGAACTATGGTGTTCTGACTTCCTCATTGCACGAGAGGATACTTAGGCATAACTTAACAGTTATCGAACAAAAGTCTCCTTGTCTTCCCCCTCTTTCAGCTTTCTTTCTAAAGCCTCTGTTCCTGAGCAATTCACACCTTTTGCACTGACACTTGTACTTTCTCTTCCTAGCTTTTGCACACAGATAATACATACACCTACCCCTTTTAAACACAATCTTGTAAGCGTGGATCCCGTCGAGTACGACGGACAATCTGGGTGCTAATACCTTCCCAGGTTGTAACCAACCCCCTTTCTCAGTCTCTCTGGTTCGCAATCATCTTATCCATCTCTTTCCAGGTTTATGCAGCATTACCTTTCCTTCGGGATAAAACTTCCTAGCTGGCGACTCTATTCAATTCAACCTCATTTTCTCTTTTGCCGACCGTTCGCGTCTGCACCCTGGGACCCTGGTGTCTTTTCGGGGGGAGAGACAGCTTGGCGACTCTGCTGGCGACTTATCTTTTGCAACCAGGGCTTCTGGCTCCTTTTGTGGGTTTCTCCTAGCGCTTGTTTGATTTGTGTTTATGGGGGTGTTATGTGTTATGTGTGCTTTTGTTTATTGCTTTATTTATTGTTTTCTATACTTTATTTATCGCTTTCATTTACTATTTTTATGCATTTCATATTATTGTCATCATATCATGTGCTGGATCTGTTGTTTACCTTGGTGGGAGGGGTACTCAGTGAGTAAGGTTCCATACCGTGAGCCTGAGTGACACATAGGATTAGACTGGCTTCATATTCTTTCCCATTCCATTTCGGTCTGGTGCGGGAATATGAAACACGATTCAGACATGGGTTTCTTCTTGAGAACTTTGTGCTACGGATTTCCTGTAGTACTAGGTCTATCTGGGAAGCCTGCTAAGTCTGGATGACCTTTTTAGATGACCTTCAGCACCTGAGGTGAATTAGAGGAGGATCCTTTATGATTAATGTAAACAATGTACCTCCAGGTTAGAAGTGTTTACACTTCTCATAACTGATCCAAGTCTGAGGATCCTTATTCTACAACAATACCTGTGAGGGGGTTGGGATGTTTACAGGTTTGCAGGAACCCTTGGCCTCAACATACCATGTTACTGATATTGTTTTAAGGTTACACTATTTTGGATTGATCTTATAAAACTCTAGACTTGTGACTCTTTATTTGAGTCCCCCACCTGGTTAATGGTTTTCTGGCTTTCATCTGGACTTATAAACACACATGGACCTTATCAAAGTAGATAATAGATCCAACACCTAATCACAAACCCTTGCATATCATTCTTCATACATCATTTTGCATCATTTTAACATTTGTCTATTTGTTTTACAGGGTATCCACATCATCTTTGGTTTGGTTTTGATCGTTCTTCTGCTTAGCCATCTTCACCAGTCATCTTCATCAAGGATTTTCTTCAGCATCTTTAATCAGTTGTCTTCATCAGTATTTCTCCTCAGTTATTTTCTTCAACATCCATTGTCAGCATGGACTCATCCAGGAAGATCAACATCACTTATCATTTCTTTGAGCCCTCCCTAGCAGGCATCAGGCAAATTCAAGCACTTATCACTCCTGATCATGTCCCTTTATTCATGGAACATTATGTGGTATTATGGACATGATCATGGATTTGGATGCATCACAGAGAAGCATGATCCACACTTGCCTTCAGTTCTATGACCCTCCTCTCAAATGCTTTACTTTCCCAGACTTTCAGTTGGGCCCTTTGTTAGAAGAATTTTCCATGTTGTTGGGTGTCCCCATCAGGAGAGGGATTCCCTTCAACCCTGAGATGAATGCTACTAGAAATGAAGACATAGCTAAGGCTCTGTATTTGGAAACCACCATCATTGATCAAAATATGACTACCAAGGCTGGAATCCCAGGCCTCCATTTGGACTTCTTGATCACTCAGGCCACCAGTCATGCTGCAGCAGGGAAGTGGGAAAATGTTTGTGCTCTCCTGGCTCTTGGTATATATGGTATCATCTTGTTTGCAGACAAGCCTAAGTTTGTAAGCAAGAGTGCTATCCATCTCTTCTTGCTGAAGAATCCAGTTCCTACCTTGCTAGGAGATTTCTATTACTCGGTGCATCAGAGAAATGAGAAGTAGAGGGGTAGATTAGTCAGATGTTGTGCACCTCTCTTCTATTGTTGGTTACTGAGGCACTTGCCAAAGACAAAAGCTTTCTTGAATCCTCATCAGCCAAGAAACTAGGCTAAGAGAATGATTGCTCTCACTTCATGAGACATCAGGTGGTGCACTCAGAGCACCAAGGGCAGGGACATAATTACAAGTTGTGGGCAGTATCCCAAAGTACCTCTTATTGGAGTGAAGGGTTGCATCAACTACAATCCTTTGTTGTTCAAAAGGAAGCTAGGGTATGCCTTAGTACATCCACCAAGAGAGCAAGATTTAGCAGAGACCTTTTACTGTGATGTTCAGAATAATCATGCCACCATCCGACAAGCAGCATGGGCTTGGGATAACATACATACAAAAGGGACTGTTATTCTTGGCAAGTCCAACAACATAGCTTCAGCTCACTACGTTGATTGGTCTCCTATCAGAGGACAAATCACCCGCATTTCATTCACCCTGGATGATGTGCCAGGGCCATCAGCAGTAGAGCCTATAGCTACAGTCAGTTTAGAGGAATTTGAAAAGCTGAAAGAGAGGAATGCTCACCTTTCTGAAGCTCTAAAGAAGACCCTTTGGGAGATGAATGATAGTCGTCTGGACAATGAAAGGTTAGAGAAGCTCCGGATCGAGCATATGACCAAGATTGAGAAGATAGATGATTACATCAGAAGGGCCCGAGCAGGGGAGCTGGTATTGAAGAATGCTTGCAAAGAAGCTAAGATTCAGAAAGCCAGAGCTGAGCACTACTTGGAAGAGAGTCAGGCTAGATGGATCAGAATTACCGAGGCTCGTTCACAGGAAGATCAGAAGACCCATGCTAGGATAGAGCAACTGGAAGCTAATGAGAAGAAGAATTAGGAAGCCTTGTTAGAAGCACGGAAGGAAATCTCTGAGTTGAAACTCCGGGCAGGGTTGAAGAGATCAAAGGACCAAGACAAGTATAAGAAGTTGACAAGTGCCATTGCTACCAGGAACCTTCTTATCAGGACCATCACAGAGAACCCAGTTGGACCAGTGACCGATGCTCTCTTAAAGGAAGTCAAGGAGGATGACTTTGGACTGGATGTTTGATTTCTTTGTACTTGTACTTTATTTTTATTGTACTTTTTGATGATTTTGTTGTATTTTGACCCACCATGGGAACTTGTTGTAATCATAAACTATGTATCTTTTGCAATTGTAATATATGGTTTACGGATTACCTCTTGGGCTTCATTTCTCTTCAACATCTTCATTCCCGGTGGTCTGGAAGGTCAAAACCAAAGAACCAAACCAGATACCCTTGGAAGACAAATAGACATACTGCATTGCATACTAACCTCATTTCTTTGTTTTGTAGGTGTTTTTGTTGTTGTTTTCTCACGTTGCTGTTGTTTTAGGAAACATTGCTCGTAGGAGGGTTTTCCCCATCAACAGAGTTCACCGGTATCCAACCAGAAACAACCTTCCAAGCTTACAGATGGACCAAGTTCAGCAAGATTTGACTGACGTGAGAACTCAGATGGCTAATGAGAGAAATGAGATGAGGGCTCAGATGAACCAGTTCATGGCAGTAATGACTGGGTTGGCCCAAAGCCAAGAAAGATTAAGAGAGTTGGTCGAGCAGAAAACTCCTGAAGAGAATCATCCAGGTACAGGAGGTACTAGCAACAATGATCACGTGCAGCCACGTACTGACCCCCCGGAGTTTGGGCCTCATCTCAACCCTGAAGTCAATGCTATCAGGAATACTCAAGGAAACACTAGAGGTCGTGCCTTTCAAGAGGACCCTCAAGAGGAACAATTTACTGTAGTTGGTGCTGGGGATGAAGCCTATAATCTTCGTCTGGATGAAATAACAGAAAAGTTGAGATCTCTAGAGTCCCAAAACTCCTTGGGATTTGATGTTATGGACATGGGTTTAGTGGAAGGAGTAAAGATCCCTCACAAATTCAAGCCTCCTTGCTTTGAGAGATATAATGGTACCTCTTGTCCACATACTCACCTGCAGTCCTTTCTGGGGAGACTAAAAGCTTATACCATGAACGAAAAGTTGTGGATGTTCTACTTCGAGGACAGTCTGACTGGGGCATCACGTGAATGGTATTCTCATTTGTCCATGGAAACAGTCAGAAACTGGAAGGATTTGGATGAAGCTTTCATACGCCAATATCAATATAACTTAGACATGGCTCCCAACGGGACAGGTGAAACCAATTCAATACACATGGGTAGAGGTAGGCCCCAGTACATGCCGAGATCAATAGCCGTTGTCACTATTCCCGCTTGATCGGAAAATAGCAAGTGCACTATTTCTACCAATGTAGTAATAAAAGGGAATAACCCCAAATGTCGATCTCAAGGACTGCGTACTAAAATAAGTTCTTAGTGACTGATTTCAATTGGACAAAATTCATGGTTTAAAGATTTTGATTTAAATTAAATAAACTAAAGAGATTAAAACGTACTAAAACAAAAAATTTCACTAATATGAAAGTAATGCCAGGGACAGTGTATGATTCGCAGTGCAATGACTCAAATGTTCCTTAATTTTAGAGATATGCTTTAGAAAGTGTCTTTCCTAAGTCTATAATGTTTTTCTAAAATTCCTTCAAAGACAAACCTTTGGTATTCTTCGTTGACCGTGATTCCTCAATGGTCAGAGAAGAATATCAAGCAATAATTCTGACATAAAAGGTTTTCACAAAAATATCCCAATTCCTCAGTAATATTTATCGCGATAAAATTTATGCAACAAGGTTAGGATGGTTGGTCAGACCAAATCCTAACCACGATCAATTATCCCATTTTCCAACAAAGATAAAGCGTTAAGGACGTTGCAATAAAATAAAGAAACGAAATTAAAAACATAATCCCAAATTGAAGAATTCAAATAGTCATTACATAAAGCAAATCAGGGACACCCCCCTGGCATTGGGGGGTTTAGCCACTCATGTTCAGACTAGAAATAAAAACAGAGCAAGAAAATTGAGACATTATAATTAATGTCGGATTCGTTGGATCGCCAATCGCTTCCGCTCTTGATCAATCCTCTTTCTCCCGTCTTCGTTCAATCCCTAAATCCCCAAATCAAAAAGTGTTTTTCTTTACAGTAATAATTTTCAAATATAAATCAGTCTTCAAAAACACCGCGAAAAGTCCGGAATACCCTTGAAGCAGCAAAACATAAGATTTTTCTCTGGTCTTCACAACACGGGCCGTGTTGTGTAACACGGGAACCCGTGTTGTGCCTCTGGTTCACCACAAAGCCTCTTCTTCAACAACTGCTATGACACGGGCCGTGTTGTACAACACGGGCACCCGTGTCACAACTCTGACTTCTTCCTTTTCCTTGGCAAATCTCAGTTTCTTCTGGTATTCACAACACGGGCCGTGTTGTGTAACACTGGCACCCGTGTTGTGCCTCTAAAATCCCATTTTTCTGTCGTTTTTCATGCTTGGATCATCTTTCGGACGCATCGAACAACCGATTACATATTTACCTGAAACACAACCAACAAAACAACCACATAACCCATTCCACGGATAAAAACAAAGTAAAACGATTAAAACTAACTTGCACGCAATATTGAGAAAACTATGACAAAACATGAACGAAATACTACAAACAAACAAAATTAGACTCAAAAGACGCTGAAAACCGGCTTGAACATTACCACTAAATATCACTGATCAAACTCCCCCAAACTTGAATTCTTGCTTGCCCTCAAGCAAAAATCCTGTATTTATACCTTAAAACACTAGCAAGATGAATTATGATACTCATACGTGGATCCTTCATTCCAAGTCACCCAATGAGTTCTTTTTGGTACTTTTCTCTCAGTATAGATATCTCACAAACACTACACCGTGGAAAACCACGGATCTGAATCTCCTTTTCGGTAACCTCTCCGACTATGCTTCGGGCTTAGGTCTTATTTTTTCGATTTTTAACCCTTTTCATTCGGACAATCACTTTTAAGGCTTTTAATGATTTTCACTATGTGTACAAGATTGATCCCCTTTTTAATTGTTGGCACCGATTTTTTTTTCTTTTCCCTTAGGGAAACATTTATGTTCAACCGCCGTTAGGTTGAATAACCTTGTGAGGGTTACCCAACTTAGAAGGATCGATCGTTCTAATGTTTTTATTCATTTTTTTTCGGTGCCTTCAAGCCTTTTTCTCTTTTGGATCAACTTTGTACACACAATTATTATAGATAAAGCCAGATATATCAATAGAAACTACTTCGGGTTTACTTCTCAGATCAAAGTACCATGGCACGAATCTACATGTCGAACTCGTTCCTAATTCCGAAGACTCAGTGTGTTCATGTGGTACCTATACATCAAAATTTTTCCATATTTTCTCATCGGGTTTATTTTCACTCACATCCTATATACTTTCTCATAATTCACTCGCAACACACAACAGGTTAACTCAGGGGTGTTTTTTTTTTTTCCAGATAACACATAGCTATAATCTTCAAGCCGACACTACGATACTATTAAAAACAAACATAGATTAAAATAAAACAAACAAAAACATGAAAACTAAACCTCCCCACACTTGAACTCAACAGTGTCCTCACTGTTGAAGAACCAATGTCGGAGGGGACTCACAACTATCACTGCTCAGGTGGAAATCCATGAAGCTTCATCTGCTGCATCCATGCATGCAGCTCATCGATGAGGTCCCCTTGCCGGGTCTGCTCCCTGATCATTTCGTCCCACTGCTCCTTGGACACATTCCACTGACCCGTTGCTTGGTTTGATGATCCACCAGCAGTTTGCATCGGGACCTCTTCAGCTTGGTTCCCTTCATCCTCCTCATCTGAAAAATACTCATCAAACTGATCGTTTCCACCCTGCATAGGGTCCTCATACAGCCAGTTAGCTCTATTGTCTATAGTAATCATATTAGGCGCAGGTAAAGAAATCAAATGCTTGTTACGAGTCATCACATCATAATAATTATGACAGCTTTTAATCATACCTTGGTTGATTAAGGTTTCAAGATCAATTTTGGTCTTACCAGCCACTGCAGGTACTTCAAGCAACCTCTCATTATACCCAAGATGCTCAGCAATTTGCGTAATCATCTCTCCAACAGAAATCTCACCCGAGGCAGCATTGGCTACCCGCTTCAGGTAGTCTGCTGCGAAGGCCGCAACGTTGATCAGCTCATTGTTTTCCATTCCATACAGGAAGTACAACTCTCACAGTGTCGCGACTCCTGTGCTATCGCCCCGGCAGAAAAGGGTATAAGCTAACCCTTTCTGAGCATACCGAAAGCAAGGGTTATGAATGAATGAGGCTTTTGCTGCCGACGCGGCATACTCGGTATTGCCGGTGATATCCTTCCAGAATGATCCTGCCACGAATGTACTCGGCGGTGCACCAGGCCCATAAACTGGGAGATCTAAAATCTTCCCCAGATCAGCCACCGACATCACATGATCATTGTCAAATAGGCGGAACTTCAAAGTACCGAAGTACTCTGTGTCGGATCCGGTCCATGTATGCTTGAGCTGAAACTGTAAAGAACTCAAAAATTCCAAGGTTATGCGCTCAAAAGTTGGCGCTTCATACTGCATAAAATTTAACATGCCGATACTGTGAAACATTCTATGAACTTCAAATTTAAGCCCTAGATTCTCAAGAGTTTCATTACACATGTATCGGGCCGGTATCAATTTACGCCTTACCAACTTTGCATATTTGGCTTGATGCTCCGGGTCCTCAAACAAAATGCCATGAGCATTCGGCATTCGGTGTGCTCTCTTACGAGGACGAGAAGATTCAGCAACATTCTTACCGGTATCCCTTCGAGGAGGCATTGTTCTCACCTGCACAAATTAAGCACACGAAAAAAAATTGAAAGATTAGAGAAATCGGTCACTGTAGAAGTGACAATGGAGGGATGGGGAACAATTTTTGTGAACGGGGTAGTTGGTTTTGGTGAGTGGGTGATTGATAAAATGGAGGTTTTGTGAAGGATGAAAATGGGGTTAGGGTTCTTGAGAGAGAATGGAGGTTGGAGAAGATGAAGGATAATGATAATTGAGTGGTTAATGAGCACTAATTAGAAGTTATGAGAATAAACACGCGGGGCCCACAGAATAAAGTTGGGAAACTTAAAAAAATTTGAAATTTTAGCTTCCCGCATGCGCAACACGGGCCGTGTTGTCCAACACGGGCACCCGTGTTGCGTCCCTGGTTCTTCCAAACAATTTCAATTCAAAATAACTCTCCTTCAGTACTTGCAACACGGGCCGTGTTGTACAACACGGGCACCCGTGTTGCCCCCCTGGTTTCCCTCACAAACACCATGTAAAAGAACACCCTCCCAGGCATTGCAACACGGGCCGTGTTGCACAACACGGGCCGTGTTGCACAACACGGGCACCCGTGTTGCCTCACTGAATATCCTTCATATTAACACAGAAACCAGATTCTTCTGAACTCTACAACACGGGCCATGTTGCCCAACACGGGCACCCGTGTTGCACCCCTGAATTTTCACTTTTCCATCATTTTCTATCTTCTTTGCCCGACTTCAAACCTCGTTCTTTCCTTCTCAGAACCAGTGATACAAAAGACCTACAAAACTGAAACAAACAAACGTAAGAATGAAAAACTCGTGGGTTGCCTCCCACGTAGCGCTGCGTTTAACGTTGCATGGCTCGACGGTCCGTCATACTACTGAGTAAGACGAGTGACATGCACATCCCCAGTGGTCTGGCCTTTGAAGTAATGCTTTAATCTCTGCCCGTTCACTTTGAAAATATCTCCATTGGTCTGATTTTTAATTTCAACGGCTCCGTGAGGAAATACCTTGTGAACTACAAAAGGTCCCGACCATTTAGACCTTAATTTGCCTGGGAATAGCTTCAGCCTTGAATTGTACAGAAGGACCATTTGTCCTTCCCAAAACTCTTTTCTTTGAATCCTTTTATCATGCCATTTTTTCGTTTGCTCTTTGTAAACTTTAGCATTCTCATACGCCCGATTCCTGAATTCTTCAAACTCATGGAGTTGAAGAATCCTCGAACTTCCAGCTTTTGACAAATCCATATTAAGATACTTAGACGCCCAAAAAGCTTTATGTTCAAGTTCCAAAGGTAGGTGACATGCCTTTCCGTAAACCAATTTATATGGTGACATACCGATAGGCGTTTTGAAAGCCGTTCGGTACGCCCATAAAGCGTCATCCAACTTAATAGACCAATCCTTTCTAGATGAATTCACTGACTTTTCCAAGATTTGTTTCAGTTGTCTATTTGGCACCTCAACTTGGCCGCTCGTTTGGGGATGGTATGGAGTAGCTATCCGGTGTTTAACATTGTACTTTTGCAGCAGCTTCTCCATAAGGTGGTTCAAGAAATGTGTCCCTTCGTCGCTTATTAATGCTCTCGGGACACCGAACCTTGCAAAGATGTTCTCTTTTAAGAATCTCATCACAACCTTAGCATCATTGGTGGGCAATGCAACAGCTTCCACCCATTTGGACACATAATCCACTGCCACCAAAATATAGTTTTTTCCGAACGACGGTGGAAACGGCCCCATGAAGTCTATCCCCCATACATCGAATAACTCAACCTCGAGCATAGAGTTTTGGGGCATCTGGTTTCTTTTTGATATATTCCGAGTCCTCTGACATCTGTCACACTCTTTCACTACTTCTTGAGCATCCTTAAATAGAGATGGCCAGTAAAGTCCTGATTGAAGGACTTTAGCTACTGTTCGATCACCACTGAAATGTCCACCATACTCAGAGTCGTGACATGCTTTCAGCACATCTTTTTGTTCTTCGTCAGGTACACATCTTCTCACAAGCCCATCCACCCCTCTTTTATAGAGAAACGGATCGTCCCATAAATAAAACCTGCAGTCATGAACAAACTTTTTCTCTTGTTAGAATCAAAATCGTCGGGTATAATCCCGCCAACGAGGTAGTTTGCATAATCTGCAAACCAAGGCACCCCAATAACAGCTAGGATGTGTTCGTCAGCGAACTCATCCTTTATAGGGCGTTGCTCTTCCGTCTCCTCAATTGGTGACATCCGAGAAATATGATCTGCAACAGTGTTTTCACACCCTTTCTTGTCACGGATCTCCACATCAAATTCCTGGAGGAGTAAAATCCACCTCAACAGCCTGGGCTTTGAATCCTGCTTAGCAAAAAGATATTTCAAAGCAGCATGGTCAGTGTAAACAATCACTTTTGAACCCAACAGATATTGCCTGAATTTATCGAAGGCATACACAACCGCTAGCAACTCCTTCTCGGTATTTGCATAGTTTATCTGTGCAGGGTTCAAAACATGACTAGCATAGTAAATCACATGAAGCAATTTCCCTCTTCGCTGTATAAGAACAGCCCCTACCGCAATGTCACTAGCATCGCACATAATCTCAAAGGGTAGGGACCAATCAGGGGCAATAACAATAGGTGCAGACACTAATTCTTTTTTAAGTGTTTCAAAAGCGTCGCTGCATTCCTTATTGAAAACAAAAGCCTTATCTTTAATCAACAGGGTAGTTAAAGGTTTGGCTATCTTCGAGAAGTCTCTTATGAACCTGCGGTAAAAACCCGCATGTCCCAAGAAGCTTCTTATGCCCTTTTCGTTGATTAGCGGAGGTAACTTAGAGATCACTTCCACTTTGGCTTGATCAACTTCGATCCCTTTTTGTGAGATCTTGTGACCAAGAACAATGCCTTCTCGCACCATGAAATGGCATTTTTCCCAGTTCAATATTAAGTTGCTTTCTTGACATCGCTGCAAAACAAGTGAAAGGTTAGATAAACAATGATCAAATGAGGATCCGAACACAGAGAAATCGTCCATGAACACTTCCATGTGTTTTTCCAGCATATCCGCAAAAATGGATGTCATGCATCTTTGGAATGTAGCGGGGGCATTACATAGCCCAAATGGCATCCTTCTATAAGCAAAAATGCCATAGGGGCATGTAAACGCTGTTTTCTCTTGGTCTTCCGGTGCAACAGCAATTTGATTGTACCTGGAATAACCATCAAGAAAACAATAGTAATCATGTCCCGCTAGTCTTTCCAACATTTGTTCAATGAATGGCAACGGAAAATGGTCCTTTCTCGTAGCCAAATTCAATCTTCTATAATCAATGCACACTCTCCACCCAGTAACAGTTCTAGTAGGAATCAACTCATTCTTTTCATTTGTTATAACAGTTGTTCCCCCTTTTTTAGGCACCACATGCACCGGACTAACCCAAGCACTATCAGATATAGGATAAATTAATCATGCATCCAATAGCTTAACAACTTCTTTTCGCACTACCTCCTTCATCACCGGATTCAATCTCCTTTGGGGTTGCACAACCGGTTTGTGATCTTCTTCCATAAGTATTTTATGCATACACACCGTGGGACTTATACCTTTAAGGTCTTCAATCTTCCACCCAATTTCTCCCTTGAATTTTTTAAGAACTTCAATTAACTTGCCTTCTTGCATATCTTTCAAATTAGCGCTAATAATAGCGGGACATTTTTCTTCCGTGTCAAGAAAGACATATTTGAGATTCTCGGGAAGTTGCTTCAATTCAGATATTTTCGGCTTGTCTTTGCCTTCATCAACCGTTATAGGTTGTCGTAACTCTTCCCACCGGTGCATTCTAACTCTTTTAAAGATAGGTTGAGTTTCAAGCATAGCTACCACTTCCATATCATTATCTCCAACTTCCTTATCACCTTCAAAAATGGACATACTCAGCACCCTCTCTAAAGGTAATTTGGATACACTTTCTAAATGCTCACTAGCTTCCATTTGTTCTAACACTTGTATGTTACTACTAGTGCCCACATCATCTTTATACTTCAAAGTGTTCCTAACATCAATTTTCAACTCTTCATCATACACCTTCAACGTTAGTGTTCCACCTTCCATGTCTATCATGACTCTCCCGGTTTCTAGGAAAGGTCTTCCCAAAATCAAGGGGATTTCTTCATCTTCTGGCATTTCAAGGATCACAAAGTCAACCGGGAACACAAATTTGTCCACTCTAACAAAGACATCATGGACAACTCCATACGGCCGCTTCACAGAATGGTCCGCGAATTGGAGAGTCATCCTAGTGTCTTGAACAACACCAATACCCAACTTTTTGTAGATGGATAAAGGCATTAAACTGATGCTCGCTCCCAAGTCAATGAGAGCTCTCTTGAACGATCGGTCACTGATAGTGCAAGGAATGGTGACAACTCCTCTATCTTTTTTCTTCACCGGAATCCTTAGTCCCTGCAAAATAGCACTACAAGTTTCGGTTAGAATAATAGGTTCAACTCCCATAGTCCTCTTTTTAGCAATTATATCTTTCATGAACTTGGCATAAGTGGGCATTTGTTCAAGTGCTTCAAGCAATGGGATATTCAACTCCAGCTTTTTGAACAAGTCAAGAAATTTCTCAAAATTCTTCTCTTGCTGCCCTTTCTTCTTGTTTCTTGTAGGATATGGAAGTTTGACCACCGGTTTCGGTTCAACCGCTTTTTCTTTGATGACCGGTGCTGGGGTAACTTCTTTTTCTTTACCAGCCTCTTCATTTTCTTTGATTTCTAGCTCAACCTCAATCAATTGACCTTCACCTTCAGAATTTTCTTGAACCTCTTCACTAACTTTACCTCTTCGCGTTGTGATTGCATTTACTTTGTGATTATCTCTAGGATTTGTTACAGTAGCACTAGGAAGAGTCCCTGGAGTTTGTGGAATGGCAAGGTGTTGGGCAATTTGGCTCATTTGCACTTCAAGATTCTTTATAGAGGCTCTAGTGTTCTTGAAGTTACTTCTTGTTTCTTCTTGAAATTGACAATTGTGAGCTGCCATCTTTTCAATGGCAATTTCCCAATCAGCTTTTCTTGACACTGGAGGCTGATATGGTTGTTGCTGGGGCTGATACTGTTGTTGGCCTTGAACCGGTTTTTGGATGTTCCCTTGATGATCTTTCCAAGAGAAATTTGGGTGATTTTTCCACCCCGGATTATATGTGTTGGCATATGGATTGTTCTGCCTCAACATATTGATCTGCTCAACCTGTTCTTGAGTTGCCAAACAGTGCATGGCAAAGTGAGGTCCACAACATATCTCGCAAATCACCGCTTGAACGGGTTCAACCTGGGCAACTGTGTGAGTTCCCAGATTCATCTTCTTTAACCTTCTTTCAACTTCTGCGGGAATTTGATCTTCCATTTTTACAACCTGCTCTGTCAGCTTAAGATCGATTTTCCCATCTGGTTGACTCACGGTGCGATCATATAACTCAAGGTGTTCATTGGCAGCAATAGCTTCTATGATTCTTTTAATACCTGTGGCTGTTGAAAATTTTGTTGAGCCACCTGCAGCAGTATCAATAAGTTGCTTTGTCTTGAGTTGCAACCCATTCACAAAGTTTTGCATCTGCTCGGTTGCGTCCATATTATGAGTAGGACACGAAGTCAAACACCTTTTGAATCTTTTATAAGCATCTCCAAGTGATTCACCCTCTTTTTGTTTAAAATTGACTATATCATATCTTTTCCGGATGAACACTGAAGCAGGAAAGTATTCGTTTAGGAAAGTTGTTTCCATCTCTTGCCATGTTGTGATACTTGCTGCGGGAAGAGAGTAGAACCACTCTTCAGCATCGTCAGTAAGTGTGAATGGAAACATCACCAGTCGTTTTGCCTCCTCTGAATGACCTTCGATCTTCAAAGAAGTTGTGGTAGTAAGAAATCTCTGCAGATGCTTATTTGCATCCTCATTGATTCTTCCGGAGAAAGGCTTGCTCTCTAACTGGCGGATAGTAGATGGATGCAACTGAAAGTATGCTACATTCACCGGTTGATTAACAATCGTCATCCTGTTAGGTTGAGCATTTGCCCCTCCGTAATCACCTAAGAGTCTCTCTGCAGCAGGTTGATTCCCTGCCATGTCGTTGAATTCAGGGTCAGTTTCTCTGTCTGAATCAGAGTCACTGTGCTCCGAGTGAACGAAAATATAGTCCTCAGTTTCCTGATACGGGACACTTGAACCAGTCTTAGCCAGACTATCAATTCTTGCCTTGCGGCGTCTCTCATGCAAAGCTCTTTCTGGTTCTGTGTCAAAAGAAAATTTAGCTGAGGCCTGACCTCGCATAAACAGTTAGACACGAGTTAGAAAACAAAATTTCAATAACACTAAAATGATATACAGAGAGAAAAGTAAAATTTTAGTCGCAGAGCAACAAAATTCCAATTGATATAACGAACAACTTAATTCTTTGGCAGTCCCCAGCAACGGCGCCAAAAACTTGATCGGAAAATAGCAAGTGCACTATTTCTACCGATGTAGTAATAAAAGGGAATAATCCCAAATGTCGATCTCAAGGACTGCGTACTAAAATAAGTTCTTAGTGACTGATTTCAATTGGACAAAATTCATGGTTTAAAGATTTTGATTTAAATTAAATAAACTAAAGAGATTAAAACGTACTAAAACAAATAATTTCACTAATATGAAAGTAATGCCAGGGACAATGTATGATTCGCAGTGCAATGACTCAAATGTTCCTTAATTTTAGAGATATGCTTTAGAAAGTGTCTTTCCTAAGTCTATAATGTTTTTCTAAAATTCCTTCAAAGAAAAACCTTTGGTATTCTTCGTTGACCGTGATTCCTCAATGGTCAGAGAAGAATACCAAGCAATAATTCTGACATAAAAGGTTTTCACAAAAATATCCCAATTCCTCAGTAATATTTATCGCGATAAAATTTATGCAACAAGGTTAGGATGGTTGGTCAGACCAAATCCTAACCACGATCAATTATCCCATTTTCCAACAAAGATAAAGCGTTAAGGACGTTGCAATAAAATAAAGAAACGAAATTAAAAACATAATCCCAAATTGAAGAATTCAAATAGTCATTACATAAAGCAAATCAGGGACACCCCCCTGGCATTGGGGGGTTTAGCCACTCATGTTCAGACTAGAAATAAAAACAGAGCAAGAAAATTGAGACATTACAATTAACGTAGGATTCGTTGGATTGTCAATCGCTTCCGCTCTTGATCAATCCTCTTTCTCCCGTCTTCGTTCAATCCCTAAATCCCCAAATCAAAAAGTGTTTTTCTTTACATTAATAATTGTCAAATATAAATCAGTCTTCAAAAACACCGCGAAAAGTCCGGAATACCCTTGAAGCAGCAAAACATAAGATTTTTCTCTGGTCTTCACAACACGGGCCGTGTTGTGTAACACGGGCACCCGTGTTGTGCCTCTGGTTCACCACAAAGCCTCTTCTTCAACAACTGCTATGACACGGGTCGTGTTGTACAACACGGGCACCCGTGTCACAACTCTGACTTCTTCCTTTTCCTTGGCAAATCTCAGTTTCTTTTGGTATTCACAACACGGGCCATGTTGTGTAACACTGGCACCCGTGTTGTGCCTCTGAAATCCCATTTTTCTGTCGTTTTTCATGCTTGGATCATCTTTCGGACGCATCGAACAACCGATTACATATTTACCTGAAACACAACCAACAAAACAACCACATAACCCATTCCACGGATAAAAACAAAGTAAAACGATTAAAACTAATTTGCACGCAATATTGAGAAAACTATGACAAAACATGAACGGAATACTACAAACAAACAAAATTAGACTCAAAAGACGCTAAAAACCGGCTTGAACATTACCACTAAATATCACTGATCACCGCTCCAACACCTCAACAACAGTATCCTCAACAACTACAACATTTCCTTCAGCAACAAAAATTTCCTCAACAAAGATCATACAACAATAACTACCAACAGCAACGTCCTTTCCAGCAAAGGCCTTCTCAAATCAACAGGGTAATCGATACCATCCCGATGCCCTATGCCACTTTACTACCACAACTTTTGAAGCTCAATCTTGTTGAATTGAGGACTCTGGCTCCACCAGGTCCTCAGAACCTTCCAAGGAATTATGATGTCAACACCAGATGTGCCTTCCATTCCAATGCACCTGGGCATGCAAAAGAGAAGTGCAGAGCCTCGCACATGAAAGTCCAGGATTTAGTTGATTCCAAGGCTTTGAATTTTGCACCTCCTCCTAATGTCACAAAGAATCCTATGCCTAGCCATGGCCGGCCCAGGATAAATGCAATTGAGGAGGATGAACCAGTGAACCTAATTGAAGATACTGCAAGTATTCAAACACCTCTGGCCGAGGTTAAAACCCAGCTTTTAAAGTGCCAGGTGTTCCCAGGTTGTGAGGCCTGCTGTGAATCTTGCAAAATTTCCGCCAATGGTTGTGCAAGTTTAAAAAGTGACATCAATGGTCTTATCAGAGAAGGTATCTTGCAAATCACATCAACAGTTCCAGCTTCTACAACATCAACAACTTTTCCTACAACACCAGCAAACACCTCTCCTACAACTTTAACAACAATCATTCCAACAGATTCTTCTACAAAGTCGACAACCATCCCTTCTACCACTTCAACAGACATTAGTTCAATCGCATCCGATGCTACAACAACAACAACCATTAATGATGACATCTCCACAGTCACCATTTACTATGACCCGACAATGGTCCCCGATTCCAACAATTTTCAGCAACAATCTCAACAACAACCCAGCTTCAGTATTTCACCACTACCATCAGTCAGAAATCCTGTTACCATCTATTACGATCCACAGACAATAACAGTTCCTACTTCCGCCGTAGTCACTCCAGTCACCATCACGGTACTTGGACCCATTCCATATGAAAAAGATAATGTTGTGCCATGGCACTATGGTTCAGACCTCTACCACAACGGGAAGAGAGTCACTCTTGATACTTCTACACCACAGATTGATAATGTGGGAGGAGGCGGAGGCTTCACCCGAAGCGGACGTCTCTTTGCCTCACAATTCCAAAGAACTAATGCTGAAGCAGAAGCTGCTGCCAAGGCTAAAGGCAATGGTGTGGTTCCTAAAGAACCAGTTGCAAAAGAAGCTCAGAAGACGTCCTTTGATCAGGATGTAGACGAGTTCATGAGGATAATCAAGAGAAGTGATTATAAGGTTATGGATCAGCTCCACCAGACTCCCTCCAAGATCTTCATTCTATCACTGCTATTGTGTTCCGAAGCTCATCGGGATGCGTTACTTAAAGTCTTGCACGCAACCTAAATGCCTGAGGAGATTACGGTTAATCAGCTAGAGACGGTGGTTTCTAATGTTAATACTAGTCATGGACTAGGCTTCACCAATGTTGATTTGACTATGGAGGGTCGTCATCATAATAAAGCTTTGCACATCACTCTAGAGTTTAAAGGGGCTGTGCTTTCACATGTTCTAGTTGACACTGGGTCCTCACTCAATGTCTTGCCAAAGAAAGCCCTTGTTAAGCTTGAATATGATGGTATAGCTCTCCGACCAAGCAATCTGGTGGTCAGAGCTTTAGATGGTTCCAAGTGGTCTGTTCTTGGAGAAGTGGAGCTGCCTATGAAAATTGGCCCACATGTCTTTCAAACGAATTTCTACGTGTTGGACATTCAGCCGGCCTACACCTGTTTATTGGGTCGACCTTGGATTCACGCCGGCGACGCAGTTAGGTCAACCCTTCACCAGAAACTAAAATACGAGTGGGAAGGGAAAATCATCACAAACTGTGGGGAGGAGGACATTTTTGTTAGCCATCTGGCTACTTACAAATATATTGAGATGGATGGTGAGATCCACGAGACCATGAGCCAAGGTTTCGAACTACTAAATGTCAACGAGGCGACGACTGAAGTATTTTCTGCATCCCAAGAGGATAAGATGGGTACTTCAATTGTCTCCTACCAACAAGCTCGGAAGGTTGTTGAAGACGGGAACGCCCAAGGCTGGGGCAAGCTGCTACCTGTGGAGAAGAAAGAAGATAGATTTGGTTTGGGTTACAAACCATCCCGACAAGATCAAGCAGAGGCTGCTAAAGAGCCCAAGTTCGTAAGTGGGGGAATGCTGACCCCAGATGCTGTCAATAATGTGGAAGACGAGGCTAAAAGCGACTTCAACCTGGAAAGCTGGATTCGTCCAAGAGTCCCGGGCCAACAAGTCCTTAACTGGTCTTCCCAGGAAATTATAAGAGTTACTCCTGTAGAGTAATTATTATTTCCTGCCTAAGCATGCATCAAGTCCTGCATCTTGCCCAAGGTGTCATGACTCATTTTGTAATAGGGCCATATTTGTATTTTGTGCAAATGGAATATTAATGAACAATGGCAATGTTTTCACTCACTGTTTTTTCATTTTTGTTATTTTCGCACAAAGCAATAAATGGAAATGTTTTCAAAATAATAACTTCATTCACATTTTTTCTAAACAAGATTAAAATCAATCACTAAAATGAATAAATCTCAACCCTTGCAGAGATAATCCTCCAGATTGCACCGATAACAGCACTGCTATGACCTTGTATAACTTCGACAATCCAATTAATCAAGCAGACGAAGGGGTTGATGAAGACTATGATTTGCCTGAAGAGTTGGCCAGGTTGTTGAGATAAGAGGAAAAAGTGATTACTCCTCATCAGGAGGAGGTTGAAACTATCAATCTTGGTACCGAGGAAAATGTGAAGGAAGTGAAGATTGGGGCCAATCTGCAAGCTCCAGTGAAAGAACAGCTCATCAGTATGCTTCAGGAATATGTCGACGTCTTTGCTTGGTCCTATCAAGATATGTCAGGTATAGATACGAATATTGTCATGCACAGGCTACCATTGAAAGAAGATTTCCTGCCAGTTAAACAGAATTTACGTCGTACTCGCCCCGATATGGCCATGAAAATTAAGGAAGAAGTACAAAAGAAGTGGGACGCCGGTTTTCTTGTTGTAACTAGTTACCCTCTGTGGGTTGCTAACATTGTACCCGTACCTAAGAAGGATGGCAAGGTGCGTATGTGTGTGGATTACCGGGACCTGAACAGAGCTAGCCCGAAGGATGATTTCACATTACCTCACATTGATGTATTGGTGGATAACACAAATCAGTTCTCGGTATTTTCTTTCATGGACGGATTTTCTGGATACAATCAGATTAAGATGTCACCTGAAGACACGGAGAAAAAAACTTTCATCACACCTTGGGGCAAATTTTGTTACAAGGTAATGTCGTTTGGACTGAAGAACACCGGTGGAACATATCAGCGGGCTATGGTAATATTATTCCATGATATGATCCACAAAGAAATCGAATGCTATATGGATGATATGATTGCCATGTTCCTTACTGAAGAAGATCATCTGGTGAATCTGCTGAAATTGTTTAAGCGTCTGAGGAAGTATCAGTTGAAGTTGAACCCCAAAAAATGCACATTCGGGGTATATTCCAGTAGGCTGCTGGGTTTTATTGTAAGTGAAAAAGGAATTGAAGTTGATCCCGACAAAGTCAAAGATATTCAGGAAATGCCTGCACCTAAGACTGAGAAAAAAGTTCGAGGGTTCTTAGGTAGATTGAACTACATCTCAAGGTTCATATCTCATCTCACTACAACCTGTGAACCCTTGTTCAAGCTATTAAGGAAAGAACAAACAGTTAAGTGGAACGATGATTGTCAGAGAGCTTTTGACAAGATCAATGAATATCTGCAAGAACCTCCAGTTCTCATGCCTCCAGTTGAAGGAAGACCTCTAATCATGTACCTGACAGTATTAGAAGAGTCAATGGGGTGTGTGTTGGGCCAGCATGACGAGTTTGGTCAAAAAGAGTATGCAATATACTACCTAAGCAAAACGTTTACCGACTGTGAACAACGTTATTCACTGCTCGAGAAAACTTGTTGTGCTTTAGCGTGGGCTACTCGTCGACTAAGACAGTATATGTTGACTCACACTACCTTATTGATCTCAAAGATGGATCCAGTCAAGTACATATTTGAGAAGCCAGCACTTACCGGAAGGGTTGCAAGGTGGAAAATGATTCTAACAGAGTATGACATTCAGTACACTTCTCAAAAAGCCATCAAGGGCAGTGTATTGTCTGATTATCTGGTTGAACAACCCATTGATGATTACCAGCCTATGAGATTTGACTTCCCTGATGAAGACATCATGTACTTAAAAGAAAAAGATTGCGAAGAGCCTATTCACACTGAAGGGCCTGACCCAGAAGAAGTATGGACTATGATGTTTGACAGGGCAATTAATTGTAACGGTCGCGAAGTTAGTGTAATGCTTATCACACCTAAAGGAGTTCATATGCCTTTCTCGGCAAAACTCACATTTGCTTGCACTAACAACGAAACGGAATACAAAGCTTGTATCATGGGTCTTGAGGAAGCCATTGACCTCATGATCAAAACCTTGAATGTATTCAGAGATTCAACTTTGGTAATCAACCAGACCAACGACAGGTGGTACACTCATCAGGAGCATCTGATTCCATACCGTGACTATACGAGGAGATTGTTGACCTTCTTCATAATAGTTAAGCTTGAATACATCTCTCGAGATGAGAATCAGTTTGCGGAGGCTTTGGCTACCATTTCATCCATGATCAAAGTACAAGCTGCCAATTATGTGCCTCGAATTTTGGTATCCAGACTGGATAGACCGGCATATGTATTCTCTGTGGATACTGCTAGTGACAACAAGCCTTGGTACCATGACATCAAATGCTTCTTGGAGAATCAGACATACCCACCTGGGACATCGTCAAACGATAAGAAGACATTAAGAAGGCTAGCCGGAAGTTTCTTCCTCAATACTGATGGTTCGTTATACAAGCAGAACTTTGACATGGTCCTGCTCAGATGTGTTAACAAGAAGGAAGCAGACCTACTAATGCACGAAGTACAAGAAGGTTCATTCGGTACCCATGCTGGAGGGTATGCAATGGCAAAGAAGTTGTTAAGATCAGGTTACTACTGGATCACAATGGATGCAAAATGTTGTGCATATGCCAGAAAATGCCAGATCTACGCGGACAAAGTGCATGTGCCTCCGAATCCTCTGAATGTAATGTCTTCACCTTGGCCCTTCGCCATGTGGGGAATTGATATGATTGGAAAGATTGAACCGACTGCTTCAAATGGTCACATATTCATCCTGGTAGCTATTGATTACTTCACCAAATGGGTTGAAGCAGCTTCATACGCAAACGTCACCAGACAATTTGTAGCTAGATTTCTGAAAAAGGGATATCATTTGTCGATATGGAGTGCCCGAGCGAATCATTACTGATAATGGTTCCAATTTGAACAACAAGATGATGGCAGAACTTTGTCGGGACTTCAAAATTCAACATCCCAACTCTTCTCCTTACAGGCCAAAGATGAATGGCGTTGTTGAGGCCGCTAACAAGAACATCAAGAAGATTGTGCAAAAGATGGTAGTCACCTACAAAGACTGGCACGAAATGCTATCATTTTCCTTGCATGGGTACTGAACCTCTATCAGAACGTCTACTGGGGCAACACCTTATCAGCTTGTGTATGGTATGGAAGCTGTCCTACCTGTTGAAGTTGAACTACCCTCCTTATGGGTAATGATGGATGTAAAACTAGATGAAGCAGAATGGGACCGGTCTCGATACAATCAACTGAATCTGATTGAAGAGAAAAGATTAGCAGCTATCTGTCATGGGCAGTTGTATCAGAAACGAATTAAGAAAGCTTTTGATCAGAAAGTCAGACCTCGGGAATACCAAGTGGGAGAGCTTGTTCTGAAAAGGATCCTTCCTCCTCATACAGACCACATGGGCAAGTGGACACCAAACTATGAAGGTCCCTATGTGATAACTAAAGTCTTCTCAGGTGGGGCACTGATGCTCGCAACCATGGATGGTGAAGACTTCCCGTCTCCTATGAATTTAGATGCAGTTAAAAAATACTTCACATAAAATGACCCGCTGGACATAAAAACATAATTTAAGTCCAGGAAAAATAGGGCATCCCGGCGAGTGAAAAACAAAATAAAAGACTCGGGCAAAAATAAGGGGAAAATTAAGAAAAATGTACACCCGCTGAGTTGAAAAGCCACATCGGACAGCTCAGGCAAAAATGGGTATCCCGGTGGACTGAAAACCCGAAAGGGCGATCCATGCAAAATCAGGGAATAAGCGAACAACTGCATTATGAATTCGTCTGTATCACTCATAGAAAGCTCTGAAAGGACAAAGCGTCAGTCAGAACCATCCTTCTTCAGAAAGCAAGATAAGAAGAACGTCAAGGTCATACAGGTCATAGCAAAGGAAGCTCACTAGAACGCCAAACTTCAACATTGTCAACATTTTTATTTTCTCAATTTACAGCAATCTCCTCCTTTCAGGGGATTCGCTTCTTTAACTGTACTTGCCTATTCAGGGCACACAAATCAATAAAATCAGAATATTCAGTCACACTTTGTTTTTACCTTTTGTTTTGTTTGCAAAATGTCCAGAGTTCGTAATACAACATTTGCATGAAAACTTATAGGCCACTTTTTAACAAAATGCTTGCAAGAAATATGAATTATTAAGCAAATATAATTCCTATGACGGAATCTAGTTAAGGATACCTCGGGACACTTGTGCGTTTTCCTTTGTCTTAACAGGTTGCAGGTACTCAAGGCAGACAATCTTTCACAACATGGGGCATATCAAGCGTTAAATCCCCAGCATACTACTTCCTAGAAGTTATCTCCTCCCCAAGCGGAACCTCCCGAGCAATGACTGACAACTCTTTCACAACAAAGTGGTCAAAGAACTTTATTTTCCCCATCAGAAATACCAGATTTCCCTCATCCTCAGCAGAGTCGGTGGAATTGATTCCCCACAGAGTTGCCTCCCCCAGTAGAGCAATGCCTGACATACATCCCCAACGGAGTTGTTGAAACTTCCTCGTCCCCAGCGAAGTTCTCCCTCCGGACGGATAAACCAGAGATCTTTATCCCCGCAGGATCCGAATTTCGGATCGGGTTTCTCATTTGCATAATCATAGCATTCGCATCATATTCACCAAAATAAGCGTAGCATTCCGTCTAATATGGAGCATTACGGCAAAAATCAAACATTTGCATGATCATGAGCCAGGTTCGAGCCAGTCACCTGCAAATACCATCATCACTTCATCAGTAATATACAAAACTCATATCCCCTGCAGATAAAAGCCAAAGCATCCCCTTTGCACTCTCAAAACACAGATACCTTTTTATATTTATATATGCTCTTTTCGAAACTCTTTTGTGTCATCATTCCCCAGTAAGGTCGCCAGAATACCTTCTGCTTTCTCAAAGCAGATATATGTTCATACTTGTACATATTCTTTTTCGCACTCGTCCATGTCATATTTCCCCAGCATGTCAAAACACTCGTATGTATCTTGTATATATCACCCTTCAACATATTCAACACTCGTTCGTGTTCCTTGATTAACCGATTGATACTCGTCCGTATCATCATCCTTAAACACACGTCAGCGTTTGTTTCTATCGATACACGTCTGTATCGTGGTCCTGAGGATGCTCGTCCGCATCTTTAGTCTATACACACTGTCAAAACACGTATATCATTATTTTAAAAGCGTAAGCACTCGTTCGTGTTTACCATTCCCCAGTAAGTCGCCAACAAAACAACTTTCTCCTATCCGACATTCGTCCTATGTCATGATACTTTCGGGAGCCGTCCCCCGCCAGGTGATCGTCCTTCACCTTTGGATGACCGTCCCTCATCCTTTCCCCAGTGGAATCCCCATTGTTGGAACCTTCTATCCGGCATTCGTCCTATGTCGTGATAAAGAGCAACCGTCCCCTTCTAGGTGATCATCCTTCACCTTTTGATGATCGTCCCTCATCATTTATCCGATGGTCGTCCCCATCGTTTATCTTGTTATCCGACATTCGTCCTATGTCGTGATAATCCCCAAGAGCAGCCGTACCCTGCTAGGTGATCGTCCTTCACCTCTTAATGACCATCCTTCATCATGCTTACCCGATGGTCGTCCCCATCGTTGACCTTTTCTATCCGGCATTCGTCCTATGTCGTGATATTTTCAGCAGTCGTTCCCTGCTAGGTGATCGTCCTTCACCTTTTTTATGACCGTCCCTCATCATTATTTCATTTATTCTTTTACCCGATGGTCGTCCCCATCGCGGTTTATTCCCCCTTTAACCTGATGGTCGTCCCCGTCAGCGCTTTCCTCATTTTTTTAAACCCTAGAGAATTTTATTTTCTTCGCCCGATGGCCGTCCCCGTCACATTTTCTTTATTTCCCAGTATGATGGTTGTCCCCGTCATTGCTTTGCTTATTGTTTTACCCCTAGCAGTCGTCCTCTGCTCGATGGTCATTCTCCATCACATTCATTTTATACTATCTTTTACAATTTATATCCCTTTTCTTCTTCTCCCCAGCGAGTGCAAATTTCGGACTATCTTTGGTATTCAACCACAAGTTATCTTGTTTGTCTGTTAAGCCAGGAGCTTACATCCTGCACAACTAACTCATGCTTGAATAGGGGCAGCTGTAAACACCCCAAATTTTCCCTCACTCTTTCTCACACAATGGCTTGTGATCTTTCATTTTTTTCATAAGCATGGGCATACCATCTCATATTGCATGTTTGTTTCATCTGTATAGTTCATTTCATTTGCATCTAGGGTTTGTGATCTGAGCAATCCAAGAAGTGATATGAGCCATCCCAAAGGTCTTGAAGCTTGCCAAGAGGGTCCATGTATGTTCCATGATCATAATATTCTCCTCAAATTTCATAAAAGTCAAGAGATCACAAAGAATGGCAAAGGCATAGAGGCAGACTGAAGATTTCCTACATAGATGACCTAAAATTAGGGTTTTGGTTTCAGAGGCCTTAATCCCAAATTTTTTGGTAATTCTTGTTTCTAATGGTCTTAATATGTTATAAGTATCATTTGTACCAAATTTGATGAAGAAATTCACTGTGGAAGTCATCTGATCATTGGGTAACTTCTTGAGCAAGTAAAGTCAAAATCAGGGCATCTGAGGCCCCCCACAAGGGAACCAAAGGATCATTTTCATCAAATTGAGGTTCTATGATCTTTATTTGATCTTATAAGTGGTTGGAAGTTCACAAAGTTGAAGAATTTTGAGCCAATTGCAAACTTGTCATTTTTGGAAATGACTTGTAATGGAAACTTTCCATTTTGGGAAAGATTTTCAACCTCCTCTTTCATGACCAAAAATGCTTCAAATGAAAAATTCTTGGGCATGAAAGTTGTAGATTATGTCTTCCAATTTTCAAAAAGTACTAGAACATGTCTTGATTCATCCCAGAACTCAAGATATGACCTTTCAAAGTTTGCAAAAATCCTATAATTTTCAAGTTCATGCCAAAGAGGGAATTTTGCAATTTCAATTGCCAAGCCTTTTTATGACCTCTAATCAACTTCTATGCACCATAAAATGTCAAGGCAACTTCAAAACATCAGAATTGGCCCAAGATTTCAAGGTTTTGATGGCTTGATTCTCAAGAAATCCTAAAAAGGCCAAAAATGCATAACTTTGCAAAAACCTTGGAAACTCTTCATCCACTTGTGCTAGCTGCCTAACTTTGATCCTATGGTTATCCATAAATCATGTTGAGGCCAAGATACCCCAAAAGCCAGCTCTGCCATGGCCCATGCTTGTAGTACAAAGTTGAATCCTCTGAGCCATAACAACTCCTCTGGCCAATCAAGACGTCACATAAAAGCCTTTCAAACAAGAACACGATTTCTGCCTCAGTAGAGTTGAATCTCCAAAACCAGCCATCACAAACTTGTTTCAAGCATTCCAGAAGCCTAAGGGGATCCATTGGAGTGATTTTGCATCAAGGAAAGGTCCAGAAAGCTCAGAATCTCAAAGCTTCAACTCAGGTAACCTTCAAGAACATTTTTTCCAGAAGCTTTGTTTTAAGTTCTTAAATGATTCTATGTCTTCCCCTGAGCATGCTGATGTAATTTGTTTTGAAAATGGTTGAGAAATGAGAATGTATGAAGCTTCTGAAAATTTGCCCGTAAAACTTGTTTGCTCCGATTCAGCTGATTCATGAAAAATAAATTGTTTTTGTTTGTGGATTCTTGTTGTATGATGTTTAAAGTTTGATTCTGGAGCTTTTGGTGAAGTTTCATGGCATTTTAAGGGATTCAGGGGATGGGACTGGCCGGAGAAGATGACAGGAGCTTGCTCCGGTCACCTGAATGTAATTAGGGTTCTAATTAGGGTTAAGGGATCAGTTTGAATGTGGACCTTAGGATCTTTGTTTCGCGCGTGGATGGATGGCCCAGATTGGTCATTAAAACCCTAAATCTATTTAATTAGATTAATTAAGATTAATTAAATATTTTAAGCCAGATTGAATCTCATCAATCAAAACGCGTGCGCAGTTAATTCCCTCCACCCCAGTTTGAATTTTAGCCCTCAGATCAGCATACTTTCATTTAATTTCATTTTTATTTCATTTAAATTCATTTCTTTTGTGCATTTTATTTAAAATATCAAAACCCATAAAAAAATTCTCATATTTTGCATTTCTAATCCAAATATTTTTCTTAACCTGAAAATAATTTTTATTTTATTTTTTGTATTAAAAAAGTATTTTTAAAATATTTAAATGTTTTATTTAATTAATTAATGGATTTTAATTAATTAAAAATGTATTTGGGTTTCTAAAAATCACCAAAAAATCATGAACCACTTCAATACATTTAGAAACATTTTCAAACTCATTATACAAATTTCTTTTTAGGTTTGATCATAATTTCACAATTTTCTTTGAATTAGGGTTCTTAAAAATCACATTTTTTAATCCTAACTTGAAAATTTCATTTCTTCCTAACCATGATGAGTTTGAACTTTATTCTTTTTGCACTGTTTCATATATCGCATATAGTCTCTAGGTTATTTTGCTCATGATTTTATCTTGCATTTTCAATTTGATTTGCATTTTCCCTTAAGAATCACCCAAAAACCCTAGCAAACATAGAAATTTCATAACCTACATTAGGTTAAGCTTCTGACTTTATCCTTTGGGGTGTGATCCTATATGGGATTAGGGTTTGTTTGAGCTTGATTTCAAATTTTTATCATGTTGATTGCTTCTGTTTTGGTCATATGAATCTCATGTTGTCTTAAAACCCTAATTTTGCATCTTCATTTGCATTCTCCTTTGCATATCATCATCATATGAACTTACAATTACATTTAAAGAATTTGTATGACATATTAATAATCTCAAGACATGCTTGAACATTTCTTGATCATTTCTTCATTCATTTGCCATGCTTTGCATCCATTACATTTCATGAACATCCATGTGTTTTCTTGCTTCTAAACATGCTTCCATTGCATCTTATCTTTGTATGATCATTCATATGCATCTTATATGACTTTGAATCATCTCATATGCCTTTTACATTGCATTTTCACTTCTGACTTTGGTCTTCACATCTCATTTCATTTCATTTCCTTTTACTTTATGTCTTATGCATTCATACTAACATTTTCAGGAACTTTTGGTAAGTTATTTGGGAGGTGAATTTGCCTTCACTTCCCATCTCTTCTCCTCATTCATATGCATATTTACTTGTCTTTGAAGTGAACTTGTCTCACTTATATTCTCTCCTTCTTACTTTCTTTCTTTCAAGTTACTTATCTTCTTCAGGAAGTAAGGAACTTGTTCTTCTTCTCCTTCGCTTTTCATCTGCTTCTTCCATTGGTGGCCTTGAAGATATTTTCCTCTTAAGCCTCAAAAACCATAGGATATCCAAGAATGATAAAATTTAGGGTTGTGTATAGACCCCCTAGTCTTTTACCTTTGAGAATCCTTGAGTCTCTTTTCTCATCTCATAATCAGAGGCTAAACTCTTAAGGCTTTAGGACTTTGGAATTAGGGTTATGCCTGCATCCTTATCTTAGGATGGAGTGTATAACTTTAATCCTTAGTGTTAAACCTTTAATCTCATCCCTTAATTAAAATCCATTTAATAAAGGCTTGTTATATAATGAATTTAATCCCTAACCATGGATTAAGTTGAGGTATCTTCCTCAGCTTAAGTGTTCTCATCTATTATCCTTCTATTAGGATGGTGTAATGATTTCACTAATCTGTGATTAGAGATTAAAATCATTACTTAACACTAAAAAAAACACCAAAAACAATAAAAAACTGAAAACAAAAAAACAAACAATAATCGTCTCCTCTGGGATTCTTTTCTCATCACACTCATTCACAACCGAGAACTTGTTTCTTCCGTCTAATGCAAGACAGTTAGCACTCGAGCCAGACGAGTCATACACTTGAGCATAGGCAAGTAAGAAATTCACAGTAAATTTTATTTTCAATCTCTTTGAGTCGAACTACGGTGTTCTGACTTCCTCATTGCACGAGAGGATACGTAGGCATAACTTAACAGTTATCGAAACATAAGTCTCCTTGTCTTCCCCCCTCTTTCAACATTCTTTCTAAAGCCTCAGTTCCTGAGCAATTCACACCTTTTGCACTGAAACTTGTACTTTCTCTTCCTAGCTTTTGCACACAGATAACACATACACCTACCCCTGTTAAACACAATCTTGTAAGCGTGGATCCCGTCGAGTACGACGGACAATCTGGGTGCTAATACCTTCCCAAGTTGTAACCAACCCCCTTTCTCAGTCTCTCTGGTTCGCAACCGTCTTATCCATCTCTTTCCAGGTTTATGCAGCATTACCTTTCCTTTGGGATAAAAATGCCTAGTTGGCGACTCTATTCAATTCAACTTCATTTTCACTTTCGCCGACCGTTCGCGTCTGCCCCCTGGGACCGAGGTGTCTTTTCGGCGGGAGCGAAACCATGGTATATATGGCGGGCGCCACGTGAACAAAATGCATTTGGGCCACTTTTCTTCTTGTTTTGGTTAGACCTTCCATCTTTTCTTCATTTTGGTGGTGCAAATAGCATATTTTGGCAGTAATAGGTTAGGATAATTCAATAAGTACTGATTGAACTTAACAATATAATTAATAAACATAGAGAAAATTAAAAATAGCAATGATAATAATAAAAATTATAAACTGGAAAAGCATATACACACACACACAGATATATATATATATATACATATATATATATATATATATATATATATATATATATGTATGGAAATATGTCAAAGAAAACAAGAAAATGCATAGAAAATGTAATGGTAAGAACACAAGTCTTGAAATGCATGAACGCGATAATAAATAATGCAATAATAATATCATCATGATGAAGGGTGCTCCTCAGGCTTATCTGAATGATGCAATGCTAAAATCTTGCGGCGTAACTCACCGATATCTTGATATAACTCGTCAGCCTCTGCATCATGGGTCAAGTCTGATACCTAGATCTGTAGAGTAAGATCGGTCACAACCTGCTGAAGTCCGGCGATCTCCTGGCGAAGCTCTGCTAACTGGGTGTACACATCTGGCCTTCGCAGAGAAAAATTATTCGATAGCACCGTGGTCCTGGGTGAAGGTGGAGTAGGGATATACTCTGGAACTGGACGAGGTCGAAGTCCGTCAACTGCCTCTCCATAACCTTCTAAGGTATATCTCTAGATGGCTGGATTGTGGACATTGGTTATCACGGGGTCAGGCAGAGTAAAATAGTGGGTAGTCTCACTGTCAATCAAGAGTTTGAACTGAGAAGGGTGAAATGAACTCCTTCACATCAACCCGCGATCTAAACAGAAGTCGATGTCCATCGTAGTATATCCACGGTAAGCGGTCAAATGATATAGCTTGCGGTCGAGGCCCAATGCAGAAGCAATCTGGGTGACAGTCCCTTCAACATGTATGGTGCCTTCTAAAGATCTGGAGGCGCCTCTGAGGGTATCAAGAATAAAGTTCCCAGGGGCCAAAGCACGTGACTGATTCGCATAGAAAAGGAAAAAGATCTCCTCCTCGGTGACATAGGTATCATAGTCGGGTCTCCCAAGGAATGTGTGAGCAACGATCATCTGAAAGTACCTAAGAGCAGGATTATGAATAATGTAAGAAAACTAGGTGTCGGGATTAGGGCTGCCTCCACCTGAAATGTCGCTCCAGAACTTCTCAACGTCCCTACTCATGAAATATCCCATAGGCAGCTCAGGGATGGAATCATCAGTGGTCTGGAAACCTAGAAAGTCACCAAACTCCTTATGGGTGAAGGAGTACTCTGTCCCAAATAGTCTGAATATGACGTTACCTTCCGGACCCAAGTATGGATCATAGATGAAAGAGATAAGAAACTCCAGGGTGAGGTTCCTATAGGTGTGGTTCAGATCATCAACATACTCATCCCACTTGAGTTGTTTGCATAGGTATCTGATGTTGGGCTCTATACCCAAGGCTTCCATGCAGACCTGGTCGGGATAGCGGGTAGGTGCCATGGGATGAAGGGAAAGGGCCGCATAGCGCTACTTCTGAGCATTGTCTCGGAAGGTAACGTGCAAGTCATCGGCAGGCTGCATCCTGAAAGTTAGGGTTAGATAATGGATCCTGAAAACACAAAACATCATGAAAGGTCAGATATAAATGTACAAGCTAAATAATGGGAAAATGTAAAGTACAAAAAGGAAAGTAAAGAAAAAAAATGCTAAAATAAATAAAACGGTGGGTTGCCTCCAGGAAGCGCTTGTTTAATGTTGTTAGCTTGATGAGTTGAATTCATTCATCTGAAGTGGGTACTGGTGGATCAGTCAAAGTGCATTTGGAGTAGTGTGTGGAGATTTCACCTCCTTCGTAGTGTTTTAGCCTTTGCCAATTTACAATGAATGGACTACAAGAGTTGTTCTTGATTTCGACCGCTCCGAATTTTAGGACTTTAGAAACCACGAAAGGGCCAATCCACCTTGACCGTAGCTTACCAGGAAAGAGTTTCAATTCGGAATTGAAAAGGAGAATAGGGTCGCCTATGTTGAAACTTTTCTTACTGATTTTCTTTTCATGCCATGCTTTGGTTCTTTCTTTTTATATAATGGCATTTTCATAAGCAGATTGGTGAAGTTCTTCTAGCTTGTGAATGTCAAGGATGCGTTTCTCACCTGCTGTCAAGTAATCAAAATTCAAGGTTCTAATGACCTAATAAGCTTTATGTTCTAACTCGAATGGTAAGTAACAAGATTTTCCATAGACTAATTGGTAGGGGTTGTTCCAATGGGAGTCTTATAAGCTGTTCTATAGGCCCACAATGCTTCTTGGAGTTTCTGGGACCAAACTTTTCTAGATATTGAAACTATTTTTTCTAAGATCTGTTTAATCTCTCTATTAGATATCTCTACCTAGCTACTAGTTTGTGGATGGTAAGGTGTCGCTACTCTATGCTTAACTCCATATTTTCTCAAAATTTTGTCAAAAATTCTTGATATGAAGTGTGATCCTCCATCACTTATGACGAGTCGGGGTACTCCAAATCTAGGGAATATGTTATTCTTGAACATCTTAATGACCACTCGAGTGTCTTTTGTGGGTGAAGCTATGGCTTCAATCCATTTGGACACATAGTCAACAGATTTTAAGATATACTTATTTCCTAAAGAGGATGGAAAAGGTCCCATAAATTCAACCCCCCAAACGTCAAAGAGTTATACTTCATAGATGTTTCTTAAAGGCATTTCATCTTGTCTTGGTATATTCTCGGTGCGCTGGCACGGGTCACATCTTGTTATGAAAACATGAACATCACGCCACATTGTAGGCCAAAATAGGCCAGCTTGCAGAATTTTAGCGTGAGTTTTGGACGTGCTTGCGTGTACCCCATAGGGTGTTGAGTGACAGTGTTTTATGATATTTCTTACCTCTTCTTCTGGAACACAACAACGGAAGATTCTGTTAATACCTCTGTAAACACCCCAAATTTTCCCACATTAATTCCACACCATTGGCTTGTGATCTTTCATGTTTAAGTTTAAGCATATTGCATATTTGTTTCATCTGCATAGTTCAAGTTCATCTACATCTAGGGTTTGTGATTTGAGCAATCCAAGGATCCATCTGAGCCACCCCAAAGGTCTCCAATGGTTCCAAGGGGGTCCATATGTGTTCTACCATCATATTATGTCCTTCAAATTTCATGGAAATCAAGAGATCACAAGAACTAGGAAAGCATGGAAGCAGAGCTAGGGTTTTCACTGCACAGATGACCAAAATTAGGGTTTTGGTTTCAGAGGCCATAACTCCAATTTTTTTGTCATTCTTGTTTCTAATGTTCTTAAGATGTTATAAGGATCATATGTACCAAGTTTGATGAAGAAATTCATTGTGGAAGTCATCTGTTCACTGGGTAACTTCTTGAACAAGTCAGAGCGAAATCAGGGCATCTGAGGCCCCCAACAAGGGAACCAAAGGGGTATTTTCGTCAAATTGAAGTTCTATGATCTTTATTTGATCATTTAAGTGCTTGGAAGTTTCACAAAATTGAAGAAATTTGAGCTAAACCAAAAGTTGCCAAAAATGGAAATGACTTGTAATGGAAACTTTCCATTTTGGGAAAGTTCTTCAACCTCCTCTTTCTCAACCAAAAATGCTTCAAATGAAAAATTATTGGTCATGAAAGTTGTAGATTGGGTCTTTCCCTTTTCAAAAAGTACAAGAACATGTTCTAATTCATTATGGAACTCAAGTTATGATCCTTCAAAGTTGGCAAAAATCCTATAATTTTCAAGAATACACTAAAGAGGATTTTTTGCAAAACCACTTGCCAAGCCATTTCATGACCTCTAATGCATCTCTAAACATCATACCATCTTAGTACAACTCATTTTGATCAGAATTGGCCAAAGAATCATACACTTTCATGCCTTGAACTTCAAGAAATTCCAAAAGGGCCAAAGCATCTCAAAATTGCAAAATGGTATGAATCTTTCTATACACTTGTTCCAGCTCATCAAATCTGATCCATAAGCCTTCCTTGATCTCTGCTGAGCCAAGCCATGCCCAAATCCATGCCTGCCATGTGCCCATACCTCAAGTACAACCAACCTTGACTTTTTGCAAATCACCCCATACCAATAAGCATAGCCCACACCAACTATTCTGACCTATCACAGCTTCACATACATTCCTCAAGGGATTCATTTTCATACACACACAAGCCTGCAAGCTCTCACACATCCAAATTGCAAAAATCCCTCTCAAACTTCATCTCTTCGAAATTCATAAACCAGCCATCAAAACTTCAAGCAAACTTCACCAATCATCTTCATACACTCTCCAGATCATTTCCCAACCATTAAAAAAGCCTGAAACCTCAAGAATCCAAAACACGATTTCCCCCATCTCTGAACTGAAACCTCAAAAATAGTCCATATAAACTCCTTTCAAGAATTCCTGAAGAATAAGGGGATCAAGGAGAGTGGTTTAGCACCAAAGAAGAGCCCAGAAAGTTCCAGTTTCGAAAGCTTCAACTCAGGTAACCTCAAGAACATTTTTTCCAGAAATGTGTTTTTAAGTTCTTATATTGTTCTATATGTTGCAATGATCATGGGGATGTGTTTGGTTTTGAAAATGAGCAAGAAATAAGCATGTACTGACTGTCTGAAACTTTGCCCGTGAAAATGATTTTGTTCGATTCTCTTGATTCATGAAAAATAAATGGATTTTGTTGTTGGATTCTTGTTTAGAATGTTTAGTTGAGTGAATATGGAGAGTTTGATGCGTTTTAGTGGCGTTTTGAGGGAGATGACATGAGAGGTTGGCCGGAGAAGACGACCGGAACACTGTTCCGGCCGTCTGAGGTTAATTAGGGTTTAATTAGGGTTTAGGGTTAGTTTGAATGTCAGCTCTTGGATGGCCCTTCTCGCACGTGTTTGGACGGATGAGATTAGTCATTAAGTTTTAATCAGGATTAATTAATTTAATTAATTGGAATTAGCCAGAAATCAATCCCAGCCCTTGGTTTACGCGCTGGTCAAAGCCCTTTTCCCCAGTTTAAATCCTAGCCCTTGGATTGTCATACTTTTCCATTTATTTCATTTTATTTTATTTTTTATCCATTTCTTTTCATATATTTATTTAAAATAGTAAAAATGATCAAAAAAATCTGAAAAGTTTTATCAAGTCTTTTATTAATTTTCAGAAACCAAAAATATTTTTATTTCTATTTTTTTCATTAAAAAAGTATTTTTAAATCATTTAAATATTTTATTTAATTAGTTAATTGATTTTAATTAATTAAAAATACATTTAAGTATTTAAAAATCACCAAAAAAATCAGAAAACATTCTTAGACATTTAGAAACATTTACAAACTCACCATACAAATTTCTTTTTGGTTTTGATCATGCTTTGACATTTTTCAATGAATTAGGGTTCTTAAAATGGTTCATTTTCTAACCCTAACTTCAAAAATTCATAATTTTTAAACACAGTTGAGTTTGTGAATGGTTCTTTTTGCATTGTTCTATGCATGGCTCCTAGCATCCAAAAACATTTTTGTTTCATTTTTATCTTGCGTTTTCAAATTATTTGGCCTTTTACATTGAGGATCACCCAAAAAACACTAGAAACTTAGGAAATTCATAACTCCCTCTAGGTTTAGCTTCTGACCTCCCCCTTTGGATGGTAACCTAGTATAGGTTTAGGGTTCCTTTGAGTGCATTTTCAATTTTTTATCATGTCATTTGCTTTTGTCTTTGCCATTTGCATCTCATCCTTTCATGTAACCCTAAATTTGCATCTTTACTTGCATTCATCTTGCATATGCATCCATACATGAACTTGCCATGACATTTCATGCATTCATATGTCATCTTAGACATCTTAGGATATGTTAGAATCATGCTTGATCATTTCTTCATTCATTTTCCATGATTTGCATTCATTCCCTTTCATAAACTTTCATGTGTTTTCAAACTTCAAAGCATGCTTCCATTTGCATCTCATCTTTGTATGATCATTCTTATACATTTTGTATGCCTTTGCATAATGTCATAGCATCATTTGAATCATGTGTATGCTTCTGGTTTTGGTCTTTGTCTTTGCATGTGCTTCATTCTATTTCATTTCTTTCTTTATGCATCTTATGCTAACATTTTCAGGTGGTAAGTTAATTTGAGAAGTGGATTTGCCTTCACTTCTCATTTCTCTTTATCTTTTTCATTTGCATCTTGCTGGTTTCTTTGAAGTGAACTTTTTCACTTGTGTTCATCTCTCACTTTCTTTCTTTAAGTTACTTATCTTCTTCAATGAAGTAAGTGACTTATTTCTTCTGCTTCTTCCTCCTTTCATCTGCTTCTTTCATTGGTGGCTTCCTTGAAGATCTTTCTTAGGCCTTACAAACCATAGGAACACCCAAGCATGATAATAATTAGGGTTGTAATTAGTCCCCCCTTATTTTTTACCTTTGAGTCTTCTTTATGTCTCTCTTCTCATCTCATCCTTAGAGACTAAACCTTTAAGATTTTAGGACTTTGGAATTAGGGTTATGCCTGCATCCTTCTCTTAGGATGGAGTGTATAACTTTAATCCTAAGTGTTAAACCCTTAATTTGTTTAAACCTCTTAATCAATCCATCTAATAATCACTAAGACATTAAGTTGTAACTTGGGCCTTACATTAGGGTTCTAATTCTTCCTTTATTGGTTAAGAAGGACTAACCCTAGTGTTTAATGGACAAGTCCCTCTCAAGTTGTTTTACAAACCATAAAAACCATTTCTTAATCTCACTCTTAATTAAAATCCACTTTAATAAAGGCTTGTCATCTAATGATTTTAATCCCTAATCTTGGATTAAGTTGAGGTATCTTCCTCAGCTTAAGTGTGCTCTTCTATTATCCTTCTATTAGGATGGTGTAATGAGTTCACTAATCCTTGATTATGGCTTAAACTCATTACATAACACTAAACAAAAAAAACCAAAAAACATATAAATAATCACAAATAGGTTAATGATCTTAATCCTATATCATCATGGCAATTAAGTTGAGATGCTTATCTCATACTTAAGTATTCTCATTATCCCTAATCAGGGAGGATATAATGAGTTTACAACCTTTGATTTAGGCTTAAGCTCATTAACTTATGACAAACACCAAGAACAATAAAAGACTGAAAACATCAAAACAAACAATAATCGTCTCCTTTGGGATTCTTTTCTCATCACCTTCATTCACAAACGAGAACTCGCTTCTTCCGTCTAATGCAAGACAGTTAGCACTTGAGCCAGACAAGTCATACACTTGAGCATAGACAAGCAAGCAGTTCACAGTCAATTTATCATTCAGTCTCTTTGAGTCGAACTACGGTGTTCTGACTTGCTCATTGCACGAGAGGATACGTAGGCATAACTTAACTGTTATCGAATAAAAGATTTTGTGTCTCCCCCCTCTTTCAACATTCTTTAAAAACCTCAGTTCCTGAGCAATGCACCCTTTTTGCACTGACACTTGTATATTTCTTTTCCAGATTTTGCACACAGATAGCACATACCCTACCCCTTTAAACACAATCTTTTAAGAGTGGATCCCGTTGAGTACGACGGACAATCTGGGTGCTAATACCTTCCCAGGTTGTAACCAATCCCCTTTCTCAGTTTCTCTGGTTCGCAACCGTCTTATCCATATTTTCTTAGGTTTATGAAGCATTACCTTTCCTTCGGGATAAAAATGCCTAGCTGGCGACTCTATTCATCTTCACTTTCATTTTCTCCTTTCGCCGACCATTCACGCTTGTACCGGGATGCAAATCTTCGGGAGCTACAGCTTGGCGACTCTGTTGGGGACCCTTATACTGCAACCAGGGCTTCTGGTTCTTTTTGTGGGTTCCTCCTAACGCTTGTTTGATTTGTGTTTGCGGGGGTGTTATGTGCTACTTTTGCTTATTTATTGCTTTATTTATTGTTTTCTGTACAGCTTTATTTATTGCTTTCTTCTACAGTTTTTATGCATTTCATACTGTTATTATCATATGTGCTCGATCTTTTGTTTCCTTAGTGGGTGGGTGATCATTGAGTGATTAAGGTTCCATACCGGGGACCTGAGTGCCACATAGGCTAGAGTGGCTTCATATTCTTTCCCATTCCATTTCAGTCTGGTGCGGGAATATTAAACACAGTTCAGACATGGGTTTCTTCTTGAGAACTCTGTGCTACGAATTTCCTATAGTACTTGGGCTATCTGGGAAGCCTGCTAAGTCTGGATGACCTTTTATGACCTTCAGCATCTGAGGTGAATTAGAGGAGGATCTTTTATGGTTATTGTAAAGCACTGTACCTCCGGGTTAGAAGTGCTTACACTTCTCATAATTGATCCAAGTCTGAGGATTCTTGTTCTAGAACATTACATGTGAGGGGGTTGGGATGTTTACAGGTTTGCAGGAACCCTTGGCCTCATCATACCTTGTTACTTGATTTGTTAAGGTTGTATTGTTTGGACAGTTCTTGTGACACCCTGGATTTGTGACTCTTTATTTGAGTCCCCCACCTGGTTACTGGTTTTCTAAGCCTCCATCCGGACTTATGAACACACATGGACCTTATCAAGGCAGATAACAGATCCAACACTTGATCACAAACCCTTTGCATATCATTCTGCATACATCATTTTTGCATCATTTAACATTTGCCTATTTGTTTTACAGGGTATCCACCTTCTTATATTTGGTTTGGTTTTGACCCATTCTACTGCTCAAACTTCTTCAGTTATCTTCTCCAGCACTTTCTCCAGCTATCTTCACCAGTCTTCAGCAGCTACCTTCATCAAGAGTTTCTTCAGTTTCTTCACCAGCATCCATTATCAGCATGGACACTTCCAGGAAGAGCAACATCACATACCACTTCTTTGAGCCCACCCTGACAGGCATCAGACAGATCCAGTCTCTTATCACTCCTGATCATGTCCCATTATTCAGAGAACATTATGGAGGCATATTGGACATGATCATGGACCTGGATGCATCCCAGAGGAGCATGATCCATACTTGCTTGCAGTTTTATGACCCTCCTCTCAGATGCTTCACATTCCCCTTATTTTCAGTTGGGACCTCTGCTAGAAGAGTTTTCCATGTTGTTAGGAGTTCCTATCAGGAGAGGGATTCCTTTCAACCCTGAGATGGTTGCTCCCAAGAATGAAGACATAGCTAAGGCATTGAATTTGGAGCCTTCCCTCATTGATCAGAGCATGACCACCAAGGCTGGAGTTCCAGGCCTTCACTTAGATTTCTTGATCTCCCAGGACACCCTGCATGCTGCAATAGGAAAGTGGGATGCTGTTTGTGCACTCTTAGCCCTCATCATATATGAAATTATCTTGTTTGCAGACGAGCCAAAGTTTGTAAGCAAGAATGCTATTCACTTGTTCTTACTGAGGAACCCAGTTCCTACCTTGCTTGGAGACTTCTATTATTCATTACACCAGAGGAATGAGAAGCAAAGAGGAAGAATGGTCAGATGTTGTGCTCCCCTCTATTACTGTTGGTTGTTAAGACATTTTCCAAAGTCAGACACTTTCCTGAACCCTCATTAGCCAAAGAACTGGGCTAAGAGATTGATTGCCTTGACATCAGAAGACATCAGACGGTGCACTCAGAGCACCAAAGGCAAAGACATCATTACTAGCTGTGGGCAATATCCTAATGTGCCTTTGATTGGAGTAAAAGGTTGCATCAACTATAACCCTTTGCTCTTTAAGAGGCAGTTAGGGTATGCTTTGGTTCATCCTCCAAGAGGGCAAGACCTGACTGAGACCCTCTATTGTGAAATCCAGCACAACTCTGCTGTTGTCAGACAGGCAGCCTGGGCCTGGGACAACATTCAGACTAAGGGGACAACTATCCTTGGAAAATGCAACAATATAGCTTCAGCACAATACCTTGATTGGTCTCGTGTCAGGGGACAGATCACCCGGATGCCATTCACCTTAGAAGATGTACATGGACCTTCAACAGTGCAACCTGCAGCTACTGTCAATTTGGAAGAGTTTGAGAAACTGAAAGAGAGGAATACTCAGCTCTCTGAAGCCTTGAAGAAAACTCTCTGGGAGAGAAATGATAGTCGTCTGGATAATGAGAGGTTAGAGAAGCTCCGGATTGAGCACTTAACCAAGATTGAGAAGACGGACGACTGCATCAGAAAGCCTAGAGCATGGGAGTTAGTACTGAAGAATACTTGCAAGGAAGCAAAGACTCAGAAGGCTAGGGCAGAGCATTACTTAGAGGAAATCCAGGCTAGGTGGATCAGGATCACTGAGGCCCGTGCACAAGAAGATCAAAGGACTCAAGCTAAGATAGAACAACTGGAGTCTAGTGAGAAGAAGAATCAGGAGGCATTATTAGCAGCACAGAAGGAGATCTCTGAATTGAAACTCCGGGCGGGGTTGAAGAGGTCAAAGGATCAGGATAAGCACAAGAAGTTGACCAATGTCATTGCTACCAGAAACCTCCTCATCAGGACTATCACAGAACACCCGGTTGGTCCAGTGACTGAGGCCCTCCTGAAGGAAGTCAGAGAAGATGACTTTGGGCTGGATGTTTGACTCTTTTTGTTTGTACTTCATTTTTATTGTATTTTCTTTTTGTTGATGTAATTTGACCCTCCATGGGAATGTTATTGTAATCAAACTATGTATCTTCACTCTTTGTAATATATATATGGTTTGTACTATCTTTGGTGGGCTTTATCTCTCTCTACAACATCATCAGCGTTTCCTCGAGGTCTGGAAAGGTCAAAACCAAAGAACCAAACCAGATACCCTTGGAGGACAAATAGGCATCCTGCATTGCATACTAACATTTTCTTTATTTTGTAGGTTTTTGTTTTGTTGTTGTTTCTCACTTTGTTGTGGTTTCAGGAAACATTGCTCGCAGAAGAGTGTTCCCTGTCAACAGAATACACCGGTACCCGACAAGAAACAACCTTCCGGGACTACAAATGGATTAAGTTCAACAAGACCTGAATGAAGTGAGGGCCCAGATGGACAATGAAAGGGTTGAGATGAGAAATCAAATGAACCAATTTATGACAGTGATGACTGGGCTAGCTCAAAGCCAGGAAAGACTGAGGGAGTTGGTTGAGCGACAAACTCCTGAGGAACACCCTTCAGGTATAGGAGGTACCAGTAACAACGATCACGTGCAGCCTCGCACTGATCCACCAGAGTTTGGACCTCATCTGAACCCAGACATCAATGCCATAAGAAATACCCAGGAGGATCCTCAAGAAGAACAATTTACTGAGGTAGGGGCTAGAGACGAAGTTTACGACCATCTGTTGGATGCAATTGCAGAGAAGCTGAGGTCACTTGAATCCCAAAACTCTCTAGGTTTTGATGTCATGGAAATGGGATTGGTGGAAGGGGTGAGAATTCCTCACAAGTTCAAACCCCCGTGTTTTGAAAGATATAATGGCACGTGTTGCCCACGTACCCACCTTCAGTCTTTCTTAGGAAGATTAAAAGCATACACCATGGACGAGAAGCTGTGGATGTTTTATTTCGAGGATAGCTTGACAGGGACATCCCGGGAATGGTATTCTCACTTGACCAGAGCCACAGTAAGAAACTGGAAAGACTTGGCTGAAGCTTTTATCCGTCAGTATCAATATAATCTGGACATGGCTCCAAACAGGACCCTTCTAATGGGAATGTCTCAGTCTTCCCGTGAAATCTTTAGAGAGTATGCCCAAAGGTGGAGGCAACTAGTTGCTGCTGTCCAAACCCCTATGTCTGAAAGAGAGATGGCAGACATGTTCATGAATACTCTCCAGGGTACCTATATTGATAGATTGGTTGCATTTTCCTCCACCAGCTTTGCAGATGTGGTGATAGTTGGGGAAAGAATAGAGAGCCTACTAAAGATGGGAAAGATCTCTGACAACGGTGCCAGTTCAAGCAGTGCAAGGAAGCCATTTGTTGGGCCCCGTAGGACTGGAGAAACAAACTCTATACACATGGGAAGAGGGAGACCCCAATATCTGCCCAGATCAGTAGTTGTTACTATTCCTACTTCACCTCCTCAATATACTCAACAACCACAATTTCCTCAACAGAGATCTTATAACAACAATAACAATAATCAACAACAACGCCCTTTTCAACAGCGGCCACCTCAGATCAACAAGGTGATTGACCCCATTCCAATGCCATATGCTACACTGCTGCCACAACTCCTAAAGCTCAATCTTGGTGAGTTGAGGACATTGGCTCCACCTGATCCTCATAACCTTCCGAGAAACTATGATGTCAACGCTAGGTATGCTTTTCATTCTAATGCACCTGGTCATTCCACGGAAAAATGCAAAGCCCTGCATATGAAGGTCCGGGATCTGGTAGATTCAAAGGCCTTGAACTTTGCACCACCTCCCAATGTCATGAAAAATCCTATGCCTAGCCACAGTGGGCCAAGGATTAATGCTATAGAGGAAGGCTCACCCATGAGTTTAATAGAAGATATTACAAGTATTCAGACATGTCTGGCAGAGGTTAAAGCCCAACTTTTGAAATGCCAAGTGTTTCCAGGTTGTGAGGCTTGTTGTGAATCATGCAAACTTTCTGAGAATGGGTGTGCAAGCTTGAGGAATGGCATTAATGGCTTGATTAAAGAAGGTATCCTGCAAATAACCAGAACCGCTTCTACAACACCAGCAACTCCTTTTACAAAGACAATTGACTCTCCTACAACTGCAACAACCATTGTTCCTACTGATTCATCTACAACTTCAGCAACCATTTCTTCCTTCACTTCAACAAACAACCGTTCCATTTCATCTCCTTCTGCAACTCCAACAACCACCAACAATGACGTCTCCACAGTTACTATTTATTATGACCCGACAATGGTCCCGAATTCCAGCAACTTTCAACAATCTCAACAACAGTTTCAACCAAGCTTCAGTTCATCACCACCAACATCCATAAGAAGTCCTTTCACTATCTTCTATGATCTGCAGACAATAACGGTTCCAACTTCTGCTGCAGTGAGCCCAGTCACCATCACGGTGCCAGGGCCAATTCCATATGATAAAGACAGTGTTGTACCATGGCATTATGGTGTTGACCTTTACTGCAATGGAGAAAAAGTCCTTCTTGATTCTTCAGTTCCTAACCCACAAGTGGATAATGTCGGGGGAGGCGGAGGCTTCACCCGAAGCGGACGTCTCTTCACATCACAAGTTCCAAGAACCAACACTGAGGCAGAGGTTGCTGCCAAAGCCAAAGCGAAAAGTGTGATACCTGAAGAATCTTCATCAAAAGAAACTCATAAATCATCCTTTGATCAGGATGTGGATGAATTTATGAGGATAATTAAAAGAAGTGACTATAAAGTTGTGGACCAGCTCCACCAAACTCCTTCTAAGATCTCTATATTATCCCTGCTGTTGTGTTCCGAAGCCCATCGGGATGCACTACTCAAAGTTCTGCATGCTGCCTACGTGCCAGAAGAGATCACAGTGAATCAGCTTGAGACAGTGGTGTCTAATGTCAACACTAGCCATGGGCTAGGTTTCACTGATGCTGAATTGATAACAGAAGGACGTCACCACAACAAAGCTTTGCACATAACCCTGGAGTGCAAAGGAGCTGTACTATCTCATGTTCTTGTAGACACTGGGTCCTCACTCAATGTCTTACCCAAGAAAGATCTTGTCAAGCTCGAATATGATGGAATAGCTCTCCGACCAAGCAACCTTGTGGTTAGGGCTTTTGATGGCTCCAAAAGATCTGTTCTGGGAGAGGTGGAGCTACCAGTGATAATCGGTCCGCAGGTCTTTCAGAATACTTTCTATGTGATGGACATTCAGCTGGCCTACAGCTGTTTGGTAGGTCGACCATGGATTCACGCCGCTGGCGCAGTTACGTCGACCTTTCACCAGAAATTGAAATATGAGTGGGAAGGACAGATTATCACCATCTGTGGTGAGGAGGACATATTTTTTAGCCATCTGGCTACATACAAATACATTGAGATGGACGGTGAAATCCATGAAACCATGAGCCAGGGGTTCGAGGCTCTGAATGTCAATGAGGCGACGACTGAAGTATTTGCTGTATCCCAGGAGGATAGGATGGGTACTTCAATTGTCTCCTATCAGCAAGCCTGGAAGGTTGTTGAAGATGGAAATGCCCAAGGCTGGGGCAAGCTGCTACCGGTGGAGAAGAAGGAGGATATATTCTGTTTGGGTTACAAACCATTCCGACAAGATCAAGCAGAGGCTTCTAAGGAGCCCAAGTTCATCAGTGGGGGGATGCTCACCCCAGATGTTGTTAACAACCTGGAAGACGAGGCGGAAAGCGACCACAACCTGGAAAGCTGGATACGTCCAAGGATCCCGGGGCACCAAGTCCTTAACTGGTCTTCCCAGGAAATTATAAGGGTTACTCCTGCAGAGTAATTATTATTTCCTACCTTTTTCAGCATGCATCAAGTCTTGTATCTTGCCCAAGGTGTCAGGACTCATTTTGTAATAGGGCCATATTGTAATTTTGTGCAAATGAATTATCAATGAATATTGGACATCTTTCGCAAACAAGTCTCTTTTTCGCTCACTGTCTTTTCATTTTTCACTTTTATACAAAATAATAAAATGACAATGTTTTCAAAATAATTAACTTCATTTTCACTTTTTCTAAACAAGATTAAAATTGATCACTAAAACGAACAAATGTCAACCCTTGCAGAGATTATCCTCTAGATTGCACCGACAACAACACTACTATGACCTTGTATGACTTCGACAAACCAATTAATCAAGCTGATGAAGGGGTTGAAGAAGACTATGAGTTACCTGAAGAGTTAGTCAGGTTGTTGAGGCAAGAAGAGAAAGTGATTACTCCTCATCAGGAGGAGGTTGAAACAGTTAATCTTGGTACCGAAGAGGATTTGAAAGAAGTGAAGATTGGGGCCAGTCTGCAGGCTTCAGTAAAAGAACAACTCATTGACATGCTCCGAGAATACGTCGACATCTTTGCTTGGTCCTATCAAGACATGCCAGGTCTAAATACGGATATTTTCATGCACAAGCTACCATTAAAAGAAGATTGCCCTCTAGTAAAGCAAAAGTTACGCCGTACTCGTCCGGATATGGCCATGAAGATTAAAGAAGAAGTACAAAAACAATGGGAGGCCGGTTTCCTTGTTGTAACTAGTTACCCACTGTAAACACTCCAAATATTCCCTCACTAAGTTCACACCATGGCTTGTGATCTTCCATCATTGCATTAGTTTAAGCATATCATCTCATATTGCATTTTTGCTTCACTGCATTGGTTCAAAGTCATCTGCATCTAGGGTTTGTGAACTGAGCAATCCATGAGCCTTCTGAGCCACTCCAAAGGTCTTCAATCATCATTTTATATCCCTCAAAGATCAAGGAAGTCAAAAAATCACAAGAACTGAGAAAGGCATGGAAGCAGAGCCAAGCTTAATTGCACAGATGACCTAAAATTAGGGTTTTGGTTTCAGAGGCCATAACTCCAAATTTTTTGGTCATTCTTGTTTCTATTGGTCTCTAAATGTCATATTGATCCTACACACAAATTTTCATGAAGAAATTCAATGGGGAAGGCATCTGATTAATAGATGACTTCTTGAACAAGTCAGTGCAAAATCAGGGCATCTAAGGCCCCCAATTATCAAACCAAAGGGTCTTCTCCATCATTTTGGGTGTATATGATCTTTATTTTATCTTAGAAGAGTTTAGAAGTTCACAAAATTGAAGAATTTCAAGCCATTTGCAAAGTTGCCATTTTGGGAAAGTGACTTGTAATGCAAAATTGCCATTTTAGGAAAGTTTTTCAACCTCCTCTTTTTGATTCAAAGATGCTTCAAATGAAAAATTCTTGGTCATGAAAGTTGTAAATTGGATCATTCCCTTTTCAAAAAGTACAAGAACTCGATCTAATTCACCCTAGAACTCAAGTTATGGCCTTGCAAAGTTGGGAAAAATCACTAAATTTCACTTATGCACCAAAGAGGGAAACTTGCAAAAACTCATGTCAAGGCAAAATGTGACTTCTAATTGACTTCTAACCATTACACAAACATGATACATGACCTAAAATTCATAATGTCCCAAAGAACCACTCATTTTCATGCCTTGATCATTAAGTAATCCAAATGGGGCCAAAACTTCATGAATTTGCAAAATGGCACAAATCTTGATATCCACTTGTGACAGCTCCCCAAATCAGTTTCCATGGACCTCCCTAAAGCCAGCTGACTCGAGCCATGCCTCACAACCAGACTGCCATGAGCCCATACCTCAAAGGACAACTTTCTTGACTTTATGCAATTTGAGCCATACCAATCAGCATAGGCCACCAACAACTCTCTGACCTATCAAGACTTGATACATGGACCAAAAGCAACTCAACACATACAACAAGCAAGCCTGAATACACACACAACTCAGCATACACCAAAACTCCCTCTTATGCATTTTTCTTCGAAACTCGGCACATAAGCTTCAAACATCAAAACAAACTCCATAGAACAACTCACCATCAACCTCTGATCATTTCCTAACCATCACCTTGCCCTGAAAACCCCCATATCAAAAACACGATTTCCCTCCCCCTTTGAACTGAACTGCATCAATCTCACAAACCAGCCATAAACAACTCCAACCAAGCTTTGCAAACTCTTCAGGGGGATCATTGGGGGTGATTTGAAGCAAAGAACTGGTCAAAAAGCTCCAAAGGTGAAAGCTCCAGTTCAGATATCACCAAGAACATTTTTTCCAAAAATTGATTTTTATACCATAGAAATGTTGCTTATGCTTCACTGATCACACTATGCTTGTTGGTTTTGAAAATGGTTGAGAAATAAGCATGTATCGAAGCTCTGAAACTTTTCCAATTTTTATGTTTTGATCCATATCTTGAGATGTAGGTTGTAGAAATTTGTTTTGATGCTTGATTCGTGTTCAGGGTGGTTAGGAGATGTAATCTGGAGCTTTAGAGCTTTTGATTTTGCCTAGAGAAGAAGTTAGGTTTTGTGCTCGCTGGAGAAGATGACCGGAACCACTATTCCGGACATCTGAAAGTGATTAAATTGGGGTTAGGGTTTAGGTGAGTTTTGAACGTAGGCCCTTGGATTCAGTTTCCCGCGCGCCATGAACGGTCCAGATCATGTGTTTATGCCCTAATCTCAATTAATTAGATTTAATTAGGATTAAGAAAATTCAAATTGCTAGATTTGATCCCAACCCTCCATACACGCGCCAGTCAATTCCCACGCTTTTTGTTTGAATCTAGGCCATTAGATCTGCATACTTCTCATTTTAATTCATTTTATTTTCATTTTAATCATATTTTCTTGCACAATTTATTAAAAATAGTTAGAAAAATCCTAAAAATATTTTCTTTTGCATGCTGACTTCAAATATTTTTCACAACCCAAAAATAATTTTTATTTTATTTTTTGCATTTTTAACTATTTTAAAATATTTAAATTTTTATTTTAATTGATTAATGAAAATTAATTAATTAAAATAGCATTTAGGTTTCCAAAAATCACCAAAAAAATCATGAACCATCCCAAGACATTTAGAAACATTGTCATGCCATCCATACAAATCTCTTTTTGCTTTTGAACATATTTTGACAAATTTCTTGAATTTAGGGTTCATAAAATCCCTATTTTTGAACCCTAACTTCAAAAATTCATTTCTTCCTAACGATGGATGCCATGACCTTGATTCTTTTTGCATTGTTCTTCATTTAGCATGTAGTTTGAAGCATATTTTTCTCATAGATTTCATATGTATTTTTGATTTGATTTGCATTTTTCTTCTTAAGGTACCCTAAAACCCTAAGTAACTTAGAAAATTCACAACCTCCATTAGGTTAAGAGTTAGGTCTCCTCCTTTGGGCAGTGAACTTGTATAGGTTTAGGGTTCTTTTGGTTTCATTTTCAATTTTTTATCTCATGCTTTGCTTCTGATTTTGAATTTTGCATCTCATGTTGTGCATAAACCCTAATTTTTTCCTTCATTTGCATCCATCTTGCATAAGCTTGCATACATGAACTTTCCATGACATTTTGTGCATCCACATGACATATAAGACATCTTAGAACATATTAGAATCATGTTTGATCATTTCATCATTCATTTGTCATGTTTTTACTTTCATGTGATGTCATATGCATTCATGAACTTTCATGCCTCTTATATGCTTCATTTGCATTCTCATCTCTTGTATGAACATTCATATCACTTGGCATGCTTTCATACCACCTCATAACATCATTTGCATCATGAATATGTTTCTGACTTTGGTTTTCATCTTTGCATCTCATCTCATTTCCATTTCATTTCATTTCTTTTTGCTAACTTTTCAGGTGGCAAGTCTTTGAGAAGTGAATTTGCCTTCACTTCTCATAATCTCTTCTCATCTATCTTATGCATCTTTGCTGCATTTACTTTTGTATTAGAGTGAGCTTGCTCATTCATGTTCCCTCCTCACTTTTTTTCTTCAAGCAACTTATCTTCTTAAGTGAAGTAAGTTGTCTTGCTTCTTTCTGCTTCCCTTTCCTTCATTCTGCTTCTTCCTTGGTGGCCTTTCTCTTGAAGACTTTTTGCAAGCCTCATAAACCCTAGGAACAACCAAGCATGATCACAATTAGGGTTTGATTAGTCCCCCCATTAGTTTTACCTTTGTGTCATCTTTGTGTTTTCTCTCCTCATTTCTTAATCAAGGACTAAACCTTAAAGGTTTTAAGACTTTGTGATTAGGGTTATGCTTGTATCCTTCTATTAGGATGGGGTGTATAACTTTAATCCTAAGTGTTAAACCCTTAATGTGTTTAAATCCTTTAATAAAATCACTTAATAATCACTAAGACATCAAGCTTGTAACTTGGGCCTTGCATTAGGGTTCTAAGTCTTCCTTAATTGGTTAAGAGGGACTAACCCTAGTGTTAATGGACAAGTCCCCCTCAAGTTGTCTTACAAACCATAAAATCCACTTCTTAATCTTACCTTCAACTAAAATCCATTTAATAAAGATCTTGTTTTGTCATGAGGTTAATCCCTAATCATGGATTAAGTTGAGGAGCCTTTCTCAGCTTAAATGTTCTCATCTATTATCATTCTATTAGGATGGTGTAATGAGCCCATTAAATCTTTGATTATGGCTTAAACTCATTACTTAACACCAAACAAAAACTCCAAAATCATCTAAGCAAATGCAAGTAGGATAATGATCTTAATCCTATACCATGGTGATTAAGTGTGAGGTATTTACTTCATGCTTAAGGTATTCTCATTACCCCTAATCAAAGGGAGGATGTGATGAGTTTACTAACCCTTGGTTTAGGCTTAAGCTCATTTTCTTATGACAAACCCAAAAAAGCAATAAAAGATTGAAAATACCAAAAACAAACAATAATCGTCTCCTCCGGGATTCTTTTCTCATCTAATTCACTCATAAATGAGAACTTGCTTCTTCCGTCTAATGCAAGACAGTTTGCACCTGAGCCAGACAGGTCATGCACTTGAGCATAGACAAGTAAGCAGTTCACAAGTCAATTTACCTTTCAGTCCCTTTAAGTCGAACTATGGTGTTCTGACTTCCTCATTGCACGAGAGGATACGTAGGCATAACTTAACAGTTATCGAACAAAAGTCTATGTACATTCCCCCTCTTCCAGTTTTATTCTTTAAGCCTCATAGTCTTGAGCTTTGCACTCCTTTCCAGCATTGACACTTCTCTTATCCACTTCACATTTCTTTTACACTGACACTTGCATTCTTTTCCATCTTTTGCACGCAAAATAGCACTGACACTACCCTTTTAAACACAAACTTTCAAGTGTGGATCCCGTCGAGTACGGCGGACAATCTGGGTGCTAACACCTTCCCAGGTTGTAACCAACCCCCTTTCTCAGTTTCTCTTGTTCGCGACCGTCTTATCCATTTCTTTCTAGGTTTATGCAGCATTACCTTTCCCTCGGGATAAAAATGTCTAGCTGGCGACTCTTTTTAGTTCATCTTCATGTTCTCTCTTTCGCCAATTGTTCGCGTATGTACCCCTTCTGACCAGGTGTCATTTGGTGGGAGCGACAACTTGGCGATTCTGCTGGGGACCCTTATACTGCAACCAGGGCTTTTGGTTCTTTTTGTGGGTTCCTTCTAGCGCTTGTTTGATTTGTGTTTATTGGAGTGTTATGTGCTATGTGTGTTTATTTATTTTGCTTTATTTATTGCTTTATGTACAGCTTTATTTATTTGCTTTCTTTATAGTCTTATGCATATTTCATACTGCCATTACTGGATCTGGTTTTCTGTTTTTGTGGGTGCGGTTTCATTGAGAGTTTAAGGTCCTATACCTGGGACCTGAGTGACACCTAGGCTAGAGTGGTTCATGTTCTTTCCCATTCCATTTCGGTCTGGTGCGGGAATATGAAACACGGTTCAGATGTGGGTTTCTTCTTGAGAACTTTGTGCTACAGATTTCCTATAGTGTTAGGGCTTTCTGGGAAGCCTGCTAAGTCTGGATGACCTTTATTATGACCTTCAGAAGCTGAGGTTAATTAGAGGAGGGTCTTTTATTGTTATTGTAAACACTTTACCTCCGGGTTAGAAGTGTTTACACTTCTCATAACTGATCCAAGTCTAAGGATCCTTGTTCTAGAACATTACCTGTGAGGGGGTTAGGCTGTTTACAGGTTTGCAGGAACCCTTGGCCACATCATACCCTGTTACTGTTTTGTTCAAGAATACTCCACTTTGGACAGTTCTTGTGATTTACCCTGGACATGTGACTCTTTATTTGAGTCCCCCACCCTGGTTACTGGATTTCTGAGCCCTCATCCTGAACTTTTGAACCTGCATGGACCTTATACCAAGACAGATAATCAGATCCAGTTCTTGATCACAAACCCTTGCATATCATTTGCATATATCATCATTGCATCATTTAACATTTGCTTATTTGCTTTTCAGGGTATCCACTTCATTGTATCTTGGTTTTGGTTTTGACCCCTTCTTTTGCTTAGACCTCTGCTTCAGCTGTCTTCACCATTTACCTGCTTCGGGCATCTCCATTCTCACCAGCATCAATCTGTCAGGGTTGCTTCCAGTATCAGTCTGTGATCTTCATCAACATTTGCCTTCAGCTTCTTCAGCAGCACTCATGACTACTCCCAGAAAGAGCAACATATCCTACCACTTTTTTGAGCCTGTGTTGACTGGTATCAGGCAGGTCCAGTCACTCATCACACCTGACCACATCCCACTGTTCAGAGAACACTATGGGGGTATCTTGGATATGTTTATGGATCTTGATTCTTCTCAGAGAAGCATGATCCACACATGCTTGCAGCTCTATGAACCTCCACTCAGGTGCTTCACCTTTCCTGACTTTCAGATGGGGCCCCTGTTGGAAGAGTTTTCTTTGTTGATTGGAGTACCTATCAGAGGAGGGATCCCCTTCAGCCCAGAGATGACTGCTCCCAGAAGTGAAGAAATAGAAAGGGCATTGTACTTGGAGCCTGCCCTTATTGAGCAAAGCATGACAACAAAAGCTGGGATTCCTAGTTTACATTTGGACCTCTTGGTTTCTCAGGCCATCCTGAAGGCTGCAGTGGGGGAATGGAGGGCAGTCTGTGCATTATTAGCCCTCAGCATACATGGGGCTATATTGTTTGCAGATGAGCCTAGATTTTTCAGTAAGAATGCCATCCACTTGTTTCTGCTAAGGAACCCAGTGCCTACATTGCTAGGGGATTTTTACTACTCCATCCATCAGAGAAATTAAAAACAAAGGGGGAAGTTGGTAAGATGTTGTGCTCCTTTGTTTTACTCTTGGCTACTCAGACACCTGCCTAAATCAGATGCTTTCTTGAACCCACATTAGCAGAAGAATTGGGCCAAGAGGTTCATTGCCTTGACTTCAGATGATATCAGATGGTGCACCCAGAGCACCAAAGGCAAGGACATTATCACCAGCTGTGGACAATACCCAAATATGCCTCTGATAGGAGTGAAGGGTTGCATCAACTACAATCCTTTATTGTTTAAGAGACAACTAGGATATGCCTTAGTTCACCCTCCCAGAGGACAAGATTTAGCTGAGACCCTATATTGTGAGGTGCAACCTAATTCAGCTGTTGTCAGACAAGCATCCTGGGCTTGGGACAACATCCAGACAAATGGGATAACAATGTTTCTTCAGCTCAGTACTATGACTGGTCCCGTACTAGAGCTCAGATTACCAGAATGCCTTTCACCTTGGAAGACATACCTGGACCATCCACAGTACAACCTACAGCAACAGTTAGCCTGGAAGAATTTGAAAAGTTGAAAGAAAGGAATGAGCAGCTATCTCAGGCCTTAAAGAATACTCTTTGGGAAAGAAGTGATGGTCGCCTGGACATTGAGAGGTTGGAAAAGCTCAGGGTTGAGCACCTTGCCAAAATTGAAAAGACAGAAGACTACATAAGGAAAGCAAGGGCTGGAGAACAAATATTGAAGAATGCCTGCAAGGAGGCCAAGATTCAGAAGGCTAGGGCTGAACACTATCTGCAAGAGAGTCAGGCTAGGTGGGTCAGGATCACCGAAGCCCGTACACAAGAAGACTAGAGGACTCAGGATAAGATTGATCATTTAGAGGCCAATGAGAAGAAGCAACATGAAGCTTTGTTGGCTGCACAGAAGGAAATTTCAGAATTGAAGCTTCGAGCAGGGTTAAAGAGATCAAAAGACCAGGACAGGCATAAGAAGCTGACTATTGCTATTGCTACCAGGAATCTCCTCATTAGGACCATCACAAAGCACCTAGCTGGTCCAGTGCTGAGGCACTCCTGAAGGAGGTCAGAGAAGATGAGTTTGGATTGGATGTCTGATTCTGCTTTGCTTGTTGTTCTTTCCTTTTGATATACTTTTCCTTTTGTTGTATTTTAACCCTCCATGGGCATGTATTGTAAAACAAACTATGTATAGTTCATTATTTGTAATATATTTTAGTTTGTTTTCATTTGGGTTTTCTCTCAACACCATCAAGCATCTTCCTCGAGGTCTGGAAAGGTCAAAACCAAGAACCAAATCGGATACCTTGGAAAACAAATAAGCATACTGCATTGCATACTAACTTTTTTTTTGTTTTGTAGGTTTTTGTTATTATTCTTGTTTCTAACTTTGTTGTGACCTCAGGAAACATTTCTCGTCGCCGAGTGTTCCCTGTCAACCGCACGCATCGGTACCCGACTCGTAACAACCTTCCCGACATTCAAATGGAACAAGTACAGCAGGACCTGAACGAGGTCAGAAATCAAATGGCAAATGAGAGGGTAAAGATGAGAAACCAGATGTCTCAATTCATGGTTGTCATGACTGGCTTAGCCCAGAGCCAAGAAAGACTGAGAGAACTGGTAGAAAGACAAACACCTGAGGAGCCCCATCTTGGAACAGGGGGAACCAGCAATAATGAACGGGGGCAACCTCGTATTGACCCACCAGAATATGGACCCCATCTGAATCCAGAAGTTAACATCCCGAGGAATGTGCAAGGTAATACTGCTGGGGGTAGAATCCTGCAAGAGGATCCCCAAGAGGAACAGTTTACTGTTATAGGGGCTGGAGATGAGGTATATGATAAAAGATTGGATGCGATTGCTGAAACGTTAAGATCTTTGGAATCTCAGGATTCTTTGGGCTTCGACGTGATGGATATGGGACTAGTAGATGGGGTGAGAATTCCCCACAAATTCAAACCCCCATGCTTTGAAAAGTATAATGGTACCTCCTGTCCGCGTACTCATCTACAATCTTTCTTGGGAAGGCTCAAGGCTTATACCATGGATGAGAAGTTATGGATGTTCTACTTTGAGGACAGTCTAACTGGAGCTTCGAGAGAATGGTATTCGCATTTGACTAGGGCCACCATAAGATGCTTGAAGGACTTGACCGAAGCTTTCATTCGGCAATATCAGTACAACCTGGACATGGCTCCCAATAGAACTCTTCTAATGGGCATGTCTCAGTCTTCAAGGGAAAGCTTTCGGGATTATGCTCAGAGGTGGAGACAGCTTGCTGCTGCTGTCCAACCACCCATGTCAGAAAGGGAAATGGCTGACATGTTCATGAACACATTGCAAGGGACTTATATTGATAAGCTTGCTGATTTCTCCTCTACGAGTTTTGATGATGTGGTTATAGCTGGTGAGAGAATTGAAAGTCTCTTGAAGATGGGCAAAATCTCCGACAATGGTGCAAGTTCCTCCAGCAACCCCAGAAAACCTTTTGCGGGACCCCGAAGGGCGGGTGAAACTAATGCCATCCATGTAAGCAGGGGCAGGCCCCAGTATTCTCACAGGTCAGTAGCAATTGTTACCATCCCAACTCCAGTTCCACAACAACCTTTATATCCTCAACAACAACAACAACATCACTATCAGCAACCATCTCATTTTCCACAACAGAGAACCTACAACAACAACAATAGCAACCAACAGCATCGTCCTTTCCAATAGAGGCCATCTCAGGAAAATAGGGTGATTGACCCTATCCCTATGCCTTATGCTGCCTTATTGCCACAACTCCTGAAGCTCAACCTGGTTGAGTTAAGGACGTTGGCACCACCAGATCCTCTTAATCTCCCAAAGAATTATGATGTCAATGCTAGGTGTGCCTTCCACTCCAATGCACCTGGTCATAATACTGAGAAATGCAGAGCATTACAGATGAAAGTTCAGGATTTGGTTGATTCTAAAGCTCTCAACTTCGCACCTCCTCCGAACGTTAACAGAAATCCTATGCCTAATCATGTGGGCCTAGGATTAATACCATTGAAGAGGACCAACCATCTACATTGATTGATAATGTTGCACAAATTCAAACACCACTGGCCGAAGTCAAACTTCAACTTTTAAGATGCCAAGTGTTCCCAGGCTGTGGGGCCTGCTGTGAGTCGTGCAATATATCTAGTAATGGTTGTGAGAAGCTAAGTGTTGGCATAGATGGCCTTATCCAAGATGGGATTTTGCAAATTACTTCAACAGCTCCTGCAGCAACTCTTGTCTCCACAACAATGGAATCTCCAACAACATCAACAATCATTTCTTCAGTAACAAATTCTCCTACAACAGCAACGACAATCATTCCTACCGATTCATCAACATCACTAGCGATTACTCCGTCCATCACTTCAACAAGTCAAAATTCAACAACTGTTTCTTCTACAACATCAACATCCATTTTATTAACAGAATCTTCTACAACACCAGCAAAGATTAATGAGGATGTCTCAACAGTTACAATCTACTATGACCCATCAAATGTTCCTCCCAGCAGCAATTTCCAACAACAAACTGTGGCACCTCCTTCCAGATCACCAGTCACGATTTACTATGATCCGCACACCATTACAATACCTTCCTCTGGAGCAATCCGCCCAGTTACCATCACGGTACCCGGGCCTGTTCCTTATGAAAGCAGTAATGCCATACCTTGGCACTACGACTCTGATCTCTACTGCAATGGGGAGAAAATCACTCTGGATTCATCAACCTCTTCACCACAAATTGATAATGTTGGGGGAGGCGGAGGCTTCACCAGAAGCGGACGCCTTTTTGCCTCACAAACACAAAGACCTAATGTTGAAGCAGAAGTTGTTGCCAAGGAAAAAGGGAAGAATGTGGTATCTAAAGAGCCAATTGTCAAAGAAACTTGTTGCACCCCAAAATTTTCCCTCACAATATAAGACTTTGTGTACTAAGAAGGTTCACAAGGTTCACAAGGTTCACAAGATTCACAATGTTTACAAAACCTTTCATGAGATTCATGAAGTCTACAAGTCACTTTATGAAGTTCACAAGGTTCACAAGATTCACAATGCTTACAAGACCTTTCATGAGGTTCATGAAGTCTACAAGTCACTTTATGAGGTTCACAAGGTTCACAACACCTCCCATGATGTTCACAAGGTTCACAAGACATCTTATGATGGTTCACAAGGTTCACAAAGTTCACAATTGGTCAGAAAAGTTGACAATTCCCTCAGACAATGCACCTCCTAAGCAGTGCATCCAAAACTAGGGTTTTGACTTTAATCAGGCTAAATGGACTTCCAAGACTTCAAGTGAGCTTCATAACATCTTATATGTGGTTAAGAATCCCCATGACAAGTTTCAAGACTTTTCTCAAAAGTTTGCTCAGTCAGATGATCAGATAAGTCAAAATCAGTCAAAGTAGTTAAAAAGTCAAACTGAGGTCAACTGTGGTCAAACCAAAGTCAAACTCCATGATTTTTTGCCAACATCAAGTATATGAAGTAAAATTCATCATTTGATCAAGGGTTGATCATGATTCATCAAGGAGATTTCAGATCATCAAGAATCAGGAGTTTCTAAATTAGGGTTTCCATAGTAAAAGTCAACTGAACTTTGACCAGCCATAACTTTCACATGCTTCATCACCAAGTCTACATCCAAAGCTCATTTTGAAGGAAATTGAATTCTCTACAACTTTGTGTCTCACAAGCCAAGCCCAAAAATGCTTCATTTGGAAGGTATGAGCTAAGACATTACAGGTCCTTTTGAAAGTCAACAAAAAGTCAACAACTTCAAAAGGGCATAACTTGAGAATGGTAAATGATATGGACATGAAACCAGTGGGGTTGGTTATAGGACTCTTCAAGATTTCCAAAATGTCCAAGAACACCCTCATAGCATTAAAATTTAAGGATGTGTGCCCTTGCAAAGTTGGGAAATTTTAGGGAAGTTTATGAAGCAAATGGAGGTTTAAAACCAAATTTTGTTAAGTGGGCTGAACTTTTAATGACCCAAAGCAATCCATGACATCATGCACGAAAATTCTATGATATTTTCATAATTTTTATTTTATTTAATTAATTTATTATGATTTTTTATACTTAAAATCATTTTAAATTTAAATAAAATATAAAACATGAAGATTTAAATTTATTTTTTATTCTAGAAAGTCATGAATTCAGCATGGAACAAATTGATACAAGGATAACATTGATTGGCTTGAAATAGAAAGTGTTGATGCAAAAATATTGAAATTTCAAAGCTTATCTTTGTGAATCTTTTTAGATCAAATCTTCCACACAAATGATCAATTTTTCTGACCTAATACATTGTTCTATAAGTACTTGACACAAACCTAATGCAAGCCACGATTTTTCTTCCTCCCAAGTGTAAGTTGCATCTTCCAAAAAACCTCACAAACTCAAATTCGGATTTCTTCATACAAGACATTTGAAGGTATTTGAAGGACATAAGAGTGATCCCTGAACATCACTGAATCATTACCAATCATCATTTGCATCAAAAACTCCATGAATTGCATAAACCGAATCATGTTTGTTCTTGAATAATTTTTTTTTCGATTTCACTAATCCAATGCGTTCTAACGAATTTTGTTTGTTTAATCATGTTTGTGATGTTGTATAGAGTGTTTCTGGACAATTAAATCAAAGCTTCATGGCTTGAATCGCAAACGGCCATGGCTAGGGTTAGAGCTTCAAAATTAGGGGTTTACGGAATACCTAATATAAATAGCTAATGAACTCATATTTGGACTGTGATCATTGCATAGATCATGTTTGCAGGTTCAATTTGGTGAAATTTTACTTGTAGGATGATGTACAGGATTCGCAGGTTTAAAACGCATGAGAATTCATAGGAATTTTCCCAGGAAAATTCGCAGGAAATCCTACGAATTCAAGGTTGAAGATGAAGCTGGCCTGCGCGCGAAATTTCAAATTTGAATTATTATTTTAAAATATTATGATTTGATTCCTGTTTTATTTCACAAGCGTACAGCTTGTCCCAGTGGTGAAACCAGCGTGTGTATTGTTAAAGGGTAGGGGTTCGAATCCTGGCTTTGTGCATTTTTTTCTTCTTATTTTTCAGGTTAATCAGGAAGCTTCATATATTATATATTGTTACCACTATACTATCAGACGCGCTCACCTAGCTGGGATGGTAATGTGTATACATGTTTGCTTGAGAGGTCCTGGGTTCCATTCTCCCCCAGGCCTTTTGTTTTTTTCCATTATTTTTCTGATTTTTAGGCTGAAGAAACTAAACCAATTGGAGGCCCTTTCCTTTCACCTGCGCGCGCTGGCCTGGTGGTATGGCATGGGTGTTGTCAAGCAAGGGATCCTGGGTTCAATTCCCAGCCAGGTAAGTTTCAATTTTTTTTATTATTATTTCATTGTTTTGTTAATTATATTATAATCATGTTTAGCATGTTTAGATAATTTTATAAAAAAAATAATATGTAAATGTTTTCTAATTCTAAACTTAGTTTTATAATTATACATTTAAAATTAACAACATGTATATAATAATAATTAGATTTATATTTTGTTGTATATAAAATTTAATTCATTTTTACAAACTCTAATTTAATCATAATATTTTTCAAAACCCTAATTATATTCTAAAACCTAATTTATTTTTCTAAACGATTAAAAAAAAAACCTAATTTCTTTTTCTTCTATTTTTTGTTTAATACTATTATTAATCTAATTTTTATTAAATGCCTTAATTGTTTATAATTTAAAATTTTGTACATAAATATGCTTAAAAATTAAAACTCTTAATTTATTTTTTATAATATGTAAATATGATCTAAATTGTTTATATTCTTAATTTTGCATTTAAATAATTGTTAATATATGCTTAGGAATAATTAAAATGATTTTATAATTATAATTTTATTTTTATGATATGTTTAAAATTAATTTAATTTTTATAATTTGTATATAATTCAAAATTTTATAATAATTACTTAATTGTTCATATTTTTTTTTATTAACTTGAAATAATTGTTTATATTAAAATCTAATCTTTTAATTATTATATTATTTTTTGCTTATTTATGTTCTTATGATATTTTTTACTAACCCCCTTTATTTCTAAATTGTGATTATTATTATTATTTCACTAACCCAATTTTTATTATCATTATATATTTTGCTTTATTTATTTAAATTGTTTATTTATCATTGTTGTAATTGCTCCTTGGTGTAAATATTTTTAAATTATTTAATTTTATGCTATGGTTAGTAAATAGGGAGTGAAAACTATTTGTATTTAAAATTGAATTTAGATCATTTAAATTATAAGGTAAATATTAAATTAAACACTCACACACGTAAGTCGATCTTTGATCGCCATCTCACTTCCTTAGGGATACCTCTCAATGTTGCCTAATCAAAAGGTCAAGTGGGGTGTATAAAGCAAAAGTCCCTTAAAAGAAAAGTCATCTAGTCCCTTCACAATCAAAGATCAAGTCCCTTAAACAGTTGCCTTCGTAATGATCTTGTCCCTTTCGAATAATGATGACAGTCCCTTCAAAAATGCTTAATACACCCTACAGTTGCCTACATAAACAGATGTCCCTTCATATGTCCCACACTTCCAAGGTAATGACTACCTATTCCTTAATAATAGGGATAGTCTTACCATTCAAAGGATAAAGAACAGAAAGACTTAAACTTTAGGGTAGGTACCTCATAGTTACTTGCTCACTATTCAAAAACTTTTCAAAACACTTCACAATTTCAAATAATTTTCAAACACAAGTCTTTTACGCATCCGTACATGGATCATTATTAAACTCTTATGAAAATTTCTATTCACACACTTCACATTTTCAAAAACAATTCAAAGTGAGCTAAGTAACTAAGATCCCATGGATAACCATGGATGTAAAGGGTGCTAACACCTTCCCTTTACATAACTTACCCCCCGGACCCAAAAATCTTTTAAAAGGTCTTTCCTGTTCTTTTATGCCTTTCCTTTGGATAAAATAAAAGTCGGTGGCGACTCTTGCTATCCGCAACATAACTAAAGTCAGTTCTCCCACCGTGTTACAGAACTGGCGACTCTGCTGGGGATATAATATTAAAGAGGGGTACCCTTAGGAATTAGATCACTTAAATTGTTTGCCTTGTTTGCTTTACTTTACTTGTGGGGTGCTCTTATGTGTGAAAGATCCTAACCCGGATCTAGTGTACCTTAGGTAAATGGCAATAGACCAAGGAAACTGTACGGCATATACCGCTATGGTTGATCTGGTGGCCATAGTTAGTGTGACTTCTTGGTTGGTGCTTATGTTCCTTAAGTCAAGTTGAGGATAATATGAGGCTGCCATATGTTGTCAATGCACTAACTAACTTTTAGAACCCTAGTTAACTCATCTTGGCCCTTAGAAAAGTAGTGAGATAACCGGCTTTGGTGCAGACTGAAGTTGGTTGATACTCGATACTACGCTCATTGAGATCTTAAACTTGGAGGGTTTTGGTTGGCAAGTAAGTTGCCTACTGAACATCCACCCTTGTGAAGGATCAATGACTTTGAGATTCCTTAGAACATGGTTACTTTTGTAGGACAGGATGAACCAACTAACTTCAGGGGAGGGTACTTACCTTTGAACCTCATGCAAGCCTTCAAACCTAGGGCTATTGTGTGACTTGCTTGTGTGTGCCACATGTTTGTGATTGAGCATAACATCATGACATCATCATGCATCATAAGCATAGCATTTTCACTAACCATTTCAAGGACCAAGGGATTTATCTTTGTTCTTTGTTACAGGTCATGGCTTCTGCTCGTAGAAACACCATCAGGATCAACTTTGTGGGCATACCTGCTAAGCTTAAAGAGTTGGTTTCTCAAGTGTCTGATCACTCCCAGTTCATCAAGAGACATGGCCACCTATTGGATCTAGTCATCTCAGGGTTCAATGAAGACATGATGAGTGCCCTGTTTCAGTTCTTTGATCCTAAGCACCATTGCTTCACATTCCCCGACTATCAGTTGGTTCCAACCATGGAGGAGTTCTCTAAACTTCTGGGTATACCTGTTCTTGATCAGAAACCATTCACAGGCTTGGAGAAAGAGCCTAAACCTGAGGTTATTGCTACAACTCTACATCTGAAGAAGTCTGACATTGTTCTAGAAACAAGAAGCGGAGTCAAGGGTATTCTTGCTAAGGTATTAATGGATAAAGCTCAAGTGTTCTTGAAGGCCATGAGCTATGATGCTTTTGAGGAGATCTTAGCCTTGCTGATATATGGCTTAGTATTGTTCCCCAATCCAGATCAGTTCATAGACATTCATGCTATCAACATATTCTTGAGTCACAATCCAGTGCCTACATTGCTTGGAGACATCCTACATTCTCTTCATACCCGTACTACAAGGGCAAGAGGAACTTTGATGTGCTGCATACCTTTGCTTTCTAGGTGGTTTATTTCTCACCTTCCTCGCTCAGTAATGAAGAATGAGCAAGGGTTCAGATGGTCCAAGAGGATCATGTCACTTTCGCATTCAGATAGCCATTGGTGCTCCAGATCTATGGAGGATGTCACTATCATTGACCGTTGTGGGGAGTTTCCTAATGTGCCACTTCTAGGCATAAGAGGAGGCATCACCTACAACCCCTCTCTAGCTTTACGACAGTTTGGTTACGCTCGGAGTGATGGCCCACATGACATGTTGATTCAGGGCATTGTGTTCGACTACGACAACGATCTTCAAGGTTACCGTCAGAGATTCATACGAGCATGGGGAAAAGTAAACAGGGTTGACAGCAAGACACTGGAACCTAAGTACACTATTCCTATGGAGGCTTATCTCAGATGGGTGTGATCCCGTGCTCAGACTCTCATGATGCCATATCCTGCCAGTTACCATGGAACCTGTTGCTGAAGGAGACACTGCTTATACCATCCTTCACCCAGACATGCCTACTGACATGGAAGACTTGCAGAGATCCTGGATCCAGTTGAAGGAGCAAAGGGATACTTTCGAGGCTCATTACAAAGCAAGCCAAGAAAGAATCCTGGAACTAACAAAGCAACTTCACGAGGAACGGAATCTCAACTCATACCTCAACACAAAGAGGAAACGTCCATGGGAGACTTAAAACCCCATCTCTTGTATTTATTTCATTTCATTTTTGTAAGCCCAAGAGGCAAAAAAAATTTATTACTAATAAAAGTTTACTTTCGTGTTTGTTTAAGCAAATTTAAATCCTGCGGTCCTTGAAAACATTGCATATACATTCACATATCATTTCATTGCATCACAGGTTTATAATTGTGCACAGGTTTCTCATCTTCTCGCTGTTTATTTCAGCAATGGCTCTTGAACAAACAGTTAAGGATCTCCAGACACAAAATGCACAGTTCCAAGAGCTGATCCTGAACCTGACCAAGGGGCAGGACGAATTGAAGACACTGCTGGCCAAGAAGACTAAGAAGACTAGAAGGTCAGGTGGCCTGATCAACATGGGAAGAAGGTTCAGAGGTCCTGTCAAGACCAAAGAACCAGTTGAAGACTATGAATCTGAGGAATCTGAAAAGGAGGGAGGCAGTCTCCACAACACAATGGGGGACTCTGATTCTGAGGCTAATTACTACCATGAGCCTAATGAAGTCAAGTTCAAGATGTTGGTGGATAGAATGGATGCTATGGAGTTGCAGAAGTCTTCAGGGTTGGATTTTGAAGATTTGAGTTTGATATTTGGGGTAGTCATACCCATTGGTTTCAAGGTTCCTACCTTTGTTGTTTATGATGAGGTCTCCTGTCCCAAGTTGCATTTGAGGTCTTATGTCAGAAGAATTCAACCCCACACTGCTGATAAGAAGTTGTGGATCCACTTTTTCCAAGAGAGCTTATCTGGAGCTCAGTTGGAGTGGTATTATCAATTGGAGAGTGTCAACATCAGGGAGTGGAATGATCTTGCTGAAGCTTTCTATAAGCAGTATCAATACAATGCTGACTTAGCTCCCACTCGCATGCAACTGCAAAGCATGTCTATGGGTGCCAAAGAAAGTTTCAAGGAGTATGCTCAGAAGTGGAGAGATTTAGCTGGAAGAGTTCAACCCCCTTTAACTGACAGGGAATTGGTTGATATGTTCATGTGTACGTTGAATGGTCCCTTTTACAGTCATCTCATTGGAAGCTCATCATCTGGCTTCACTGAGTTGATAATGACAGGAGAGCGAGTGGAAAATGGTATAAAGAATGGCAAGATCCTGGTGGGTACTTCTTCATCAGGTGCTGCAAAGAAGCCTCCCACTGGGAAGAAAGAATCCAATGCTGTTTATGGTCAACCTGATCATAATAGAAGGCATCAGTCTGTGAGTGAAGTTCATATTTCAAATCCAACTCCTGCAACAACAGAGCAGCCACAGGGCAACCAATAGAGGGCTAGAAGGCAGTTCACAAAGATCAACATGTCAATGGCTCAGGCATTGCAACACTTGTTGAAGGCTGAACTTATTACTCTGAAAGAGGCTCCTCAGAATCCTAATGTTACCTCACCTAGGTACAATCCCAATGCACGATGTGCATATCATTCAAACTGTCAGGGACATGATACTAATAACTGCTGGGTCTTGAAGAACAAAATTCAAGATATGATTGAGGCTGGAGAGATTGAGTTTGACCCTCCGGGTACTCCAAATGTGATTACTGCTCCCATGCCAAATCACGAGAAGACTGTCAATGCCATTGATGAAGATTTACATGTCTATTCAGTTGCAGAGTTGACCACACCATTATCTGTTATCAAGAAGAAGTTAGTACAAGCTGGGCTCTTTCCAGGTTGTCGTGATGATTGTTTGTATTGTACCTATAAGCCGGATAGTTGCTGGAGATTGAGAGATGGAATTCAGCGTCTCATGGATAAGTATACTATAGTGTTTGAGAGGACTCCATCGTCTGTAGAGAGTATGGTGGATCATATTACTCAAGGTAGGAAGATTGAAGAGGTTGACATGGTTGATAAAGTGCCGGTAAGGATCACTTCAAAGAGACCTGTTAAAATCACTCATAAGGGTCCAATCAAGATTACTGCTGAAGGCCCTGTGAAGATTGTTGCTGAAGCTAGAGTGGCTCCTCTGGTCATTACCACTCCTGGTCCTATTCCGTATACGTCTGATAAAGATGTGCCTTGGCACTATGGGTCTGATATTTATATCCATGGTGTTAAGCAGGAACCATTAGCTGATATGCCTGTTGATGTTGACAATATTGCTGGATCTAGTAAGATCACACGAAGTGGAAAAGTCTTTTCTCTGCCAGTTACTTCCAAGAGTGCAGTTACTCCTGCTCCTACTTCCACCACTGATGCTCGGGGCAAAGGTCCTGTTATTGAGCCTATACCTACTGATGTGCCAGCTGCTGACGACCTCTCTAAGCAGATGGAAGAAGTATTGAAAATCATTCGCAAGAGTGATTATGACATTGTTGATCAGTTGGGGCATACTCCCTCTAAGATTTCTATGCTGTCCTTGTTGTTATGTTCTGAAGCTCATGCAAAAGCTTTGATCAAGTTTCTGAAGACTGCCCATGTACCCAATGCAATTTCTGTTGACCAGTTTGAGAATTGTGTTGCCCACCTGACTTATGATAATGGGTTAGGGTTTTCTGATGTTGATTTGACCCCTGCCAAGAGGGATCATAACAGGGCTCTGCATATTTCAATTGAATGCAGGGGCACTACCCTGTCACATGTATTGATAGACAATGGTTCCTCTCTGAATGTGTTGCCCAAGGAAGTCCTGAATAAACTGAGCCCTGAAGATGCTGTGCTGAAGCCCAGTAATATAGTGGTGAAGGCTTTTGATGGTTCTAGAAGAGTGGTGCATGGAGAGATTGACTTGCCCATCAAAGTTGGTTCACAGATTTTTAATGCTACATTTTATGTGATGGATATTCGTCCTTCATACTCTTGTCTGCTTGGTCGTCCCTGGATCCATGGGGCAGGTGCTGTAACCTCTACATTACATCAGAAGCTGAGATATCCGGTAGAAGGAAAGGTTGTTACTGTCTATGGAGAGGAAGAATATTTTGTCAGCCATGTAAATACCTTCAAGTATCTGGAAGTGGAAGGTGAATACGTTGAAACTCCGTGTTGGACATTTGAAGTGGTTCCTTGGATTGTTAATAATTATGTAGCTCCTCCGGTTGCCAAGAAAGTTCCTGTGGTCACCAGAGTACCTCCAACAATGGCAATGGCCTCCCTCAAAGATGCTAGAGCTGTAGTGGATGAAGAGTCCCAGAAGGCTGTTCGTCGTGCTTGTGCTGTTCGTATCACCAATCAAGGAGTTATGAAAGACCAGATCAATGCTGTGGGAGACTATGATGAAGACTACAACTTGGATGCTTGGATTTTTCCTACTGTGGGTGCTGGACTCAATAATTGGAAAGCTGAAGATGTTATTCCTATCTTCTTTAGTCAGGAGTAAATACTATTACTGTGTTGTTGCTTTTTAAGTTTGTAATTTCTTGAACAATTAAAACTCTCAAGCCTTGTGCCTTACCCGGGGCACAATGGTGTGCTTGTTACGGGCTGTCATTTCATTTGCATACTTCATTCAATAAAATCAGTGGGCGTTTCGTTTTAGTAAATATTGTGTTCCTTGTCTTTCTTTTCTTTTATTTTTGCTTTATCAGCTATGTGTTCTTACACACACCCACATCGCTAAAATGCAGATCCTCATCCACTCTGGATCCTGTTGATAACAGTTCTACTATTGCCAATTATAATTTCGAGAACCCGATCTATCAAACTGAAGACGGAAATGAGGACGATTGTGAAGTACCTGTAGAGCTTGCTAGGTTGTTACAACAAGAAGAGAAATCCATACAGCCACATGAAGAGCCAGTCGAAGTTGTAAATTTGGGAACTGAAGAAAACAGGAAAGAAGTCAAGATAGGGGCTGATTTAGAGGATAGTGTCAAGAGCAGACTGGTTCAAATGTTACGTGACTATGTGGAGATCTTTGCTTGGTCTTATGAAGATATGCCAGGGTTGGATACAGACATTGTGGTTCACCGTTTACCAGTAAAAGAAGATTGTCGTCCAAAGAAGCAGAAGGTTCGTCGTATGCGTCCTGAAATGTCAGAGAAGATCAAAGCAGAGGTAATGAAACAGTTCAATGCAGGGTTCTTAGCAGTGACTTCTTATCCTCAGTGGGTTGCAAATGTGGTACCGGTACCCAAGAAAGATGGTAAGGTGCGTATGTGTGTAGACTATAGAGATTTGAATAAGGCCAGCCCTAAAGATGACTTTCCACTTCCTCATATTGATGTTCTGGTAGACAACACTGCTCAACATAAGGTATTCTCTTTTATGGATGGTTTCTCTGGTTACAATCAGATCAAGATGGCACCTGAAGATATGGAGAAGACAACATTTGTTACACAGTGGGGCACTTTTTGTTATAAGGTGATGCCATTTGGTTTGAAGAATGCAGGGGCAACATATCAGCGTGCTATGGTGGCTTTGTTTCATGATATGATTCATCATGAGATAGAGGTATATGTGGATGATATGATAGCCAGATCTCAGAATGAAGAACAACATCTTGATCATTTGCATAAATTGTTTGAGAGGTTGAAGAAATACAAGTTGAGATTGAACCCAAACAAGTGTACTTTTGGAGTTAGGTCCGGAAAGCTCCTGGGTTTCATAGTCAGTGGAAAAGGTATTGAAGTAGATCCAGCCAAAGTGAAAGCTATACGAGAGATGCCAGCTCCCCGTACCGAGAAGGAAGTTAGAGGTTTCTTGGGACGATTAAATTACATAGCAAGATTTATTTCCCAGTTAACTGCCATCTGTGAGCCAATCTTCAAGTTGTTGAAGAAAGATCAGGTGATGGAATGGAATGATGAGTGCCAGACTGCCTTTGATGAAATCAAGAGATATCTGCTAGAACCTCCAATTTTGATGCCACCAGTTGATGGAAGACCCTTGATTATGTACTTAACAGTGTTAGACAACTCAATGGGGTGTGTCTTGGGGCAACATGACGAGTCTGGTCGAAAAGAGCAGGCAATATACTACCTTAGCAAAAAGTTTACCGACTGTGAAACAAGATACTCACTACTCGAGAAAACTTGCTGCACTTTGGCATGGGCTGCTCGCCGACTAAGACAGTATATGTTGACTCATACTACCTTATTGATTTCGAAGATGGATCCAATCAAGTACATATTCGAGAAACCTGCTCTCTCCGGAAGAATTGCAAGATGGCAAATGATTTTGACAGAATATGACATACAGTATACTACTCAGAAGGCCATCAAAGGAAGTGTTATTGCTGATCATTTGGCTCATCAAGCAGTGGATGATTATCAGTCAATGAATTTTGAGTTCCCTGATGAAGACATTATGATTATTACCAAAGAACCTGGACAATATGACGGACCTGAACAAGGATCCCGATGGACTATGGTTTTTGATGGTGCCTCTAATGCACTTGGTAATGGTGTTGGTGTTGTGATTAGTTCCCCTGAAGGTTGTCATACCCCGATTACTTCCAGACTTTGTTTCTATTGTACCAATAACATGGCTGAGTATGAGGCATGTATCCTGGGTATTAAAGCTGCTATTGATATGAAGATTCAGTTCCTTGATGTGTATGGAGATTCAGCCCTGGTAGTAAGTCAGATTAAAGGAGATTGGGATACCAAGCATGATAATCTCATTCCTTACAGAGAGCATGTGATGTCTTTAATCCCACATTTTAAAGAAATTACCTTTGGACATATTCCACGAAGAGAGAATCAGTTGGCAGATGCATTAGCCACCATGGCATCCATGTTTGAGATCAGCTGGGATGATGAAGCTCCCAAGATTACTATTGATAGATTTGAAAAGCCTGCATACTGCAATGAGATTGGCACTGAAGAAGCAGAGGAGAAACCTTGGTTCTATGAAGTGAAAAGATATCTTGAAGCTCAAGAGTTCCCTAAAGGGGCATCTGTCAAAGATAGGAAATTTCTGAGAAGGTTTTCTGCCAAGTTCTTTTTGAGTAATGGGATTCTGTACAAGCGCAATCATGATTCAACTTTGCTTCGTTGTGTGGATAAGAAGGAAGCAATAGAGATTATGGAAGATATGCATGATGGGATCTTTGGCACTCATTCTAGTGGTCATACCATGGCAAAGAAGATATTGAGAGCAGGTTACTATTGGTCTACCATGGAAGCTGATTGTTATCAACACTCCAGAACATGTCATAAGTGTCAAATTTATGCTGATAAAGTACATATACCTCCATCACCATTGAATGTGTTGACTGCTCCTTGGCCTTTTGCCATGTGGGGCATTGATATGATTGGTGAGATCAAGCCTACTGCTTCTAATGGGCATCGTTTCATCCTGGTTGCTATTGATTATTTCACAAAGTGGGTGGAGGCAGCTTCATTTGCATCTGTTACCAAGAATGTCGTGGCTCGATTCATTAAGAATAATCTCATATGTAGGTATGGCATCCCCGAAAGGATTATTACTGACAATGGCTCTAATCTGAACAACACTATGATTACTGATCTCTGCACGCAGTTCAAGATTAAGCATCACAACTCTTCTCCGTATCGCCCGAAGATGAATGGGGCAGTTGAAGCTGCTAATAAGAACATTAAGAAGATTGTACAGAAGATGACTGTTACTTACAAGGATTGGCATGAGATGTTACCATTTGCTCTTCATGGTTATCGTACTACAATGCGTACTTCAACAGGGGCAACCCCATTCTCCTTAGTCTATGGTATGGAAGCAGTTCTGCCCATTGAAGTTCAGATTCCCTCCTTAAGAATTATGAAGGATGCAGGCTTGGATGAAGATGAGTGGATTCAGACTCGACTTGACCAGATAAATTTGATTGATGAGAAGAGATTGGCAGCAGTTTGTCATGGCCAGATGTACCAGAAACGGATGATCAAAGCTTTTAATAAGAAGGTTAAGCCAAAGGTATATCAGGCTGGTGACTTGGTAATCAAGCGTATCATATTACCACATGGTGATCCTAGGGGAAAGTGGACTCCAACATATGAAGGACCATTTGTGGTCAAGACAGTGTTCTCAGGAGGTGCCATGATACTCACCACTATGGATGGTGAAGACTTCCCACAGCCTGTAAATGCAGACATAGTTAAAAAATACTACGCATAAAAAGAGACCCGCTAGGTTGACTGGCCTAGGCAAAAATAAGGGCATCCCGGTAAACCAAAAGGGTTTGGGCAAAAATTAGGGATATATATAAAAAGATGTACACCCGGCAAGTCGAAAACCTGAAAAGGCGGCTTGGGCAAAAAAGGGTATCCCGGTGGATTGAAAACCTGAAAGGGCAATCCAGGCAAAAGTTAGGGATTAAAGCGTATGACTATGTCTCGTTTGGATCACCCATGAAACTGCAACCAGTTGTACTACTCATTCAAGCTCGAACAGATAAAGCTCAATCCAATCGTTTCCGTCTCAACAGAAGAAGATGAGATACTTGAAGATAATGGCAATAGTAGAATTGAAACTCAATAGGATTATTTCCCACATAGCTGATTTTCTTTGTTTTGTAAAATGTTATGACAAAAACCTCTTACTAGGGTTTATGTCTCCTTGTACAAACTTACCCATGTATGGGTCATTCTTTGATATAAATAAAATTCCATCTTTGAATCCAGATTTACTTTTACCCTATTTACAAAAGCGAAACGTCCATTGGTTGTGTTTGAATGTATGTACGCTTTTGAATATGATTGATGTTTACAAGAAATGTATGTATGCTTAATATGATTGATGTTTACCAGAAATGCATGAAAATGCAGTAATAGTATTTACTAAGGACGAACGAGGGAAGGATTTCAACGAAGCTTCGCCGGTTCATCTCTACAAAACAGTTACAAATCCCTCAGTAGGATAAATCCATCTTCATAAAGTCACATCTCCCCTGGAATTTATATCCATCTCTTTTATCCTCATACGGATATTCGAGAATTTACTTTCCAATAAGAGTACGACGAACGAAGACGGGAGGTTATGTATACCCTACTATCAAACGAAGACGAAGGTTATATATACCTTACTATCCCCAGCAGACAGGAGGTTATATATACCTTGCTATCCCCAGCAGACGGGAGTTTATGTATACCTCATTATCAAACAAGACGGGAATAAGTTCCTCATACTCTTCAGCAACGAATCGGGATTTATTTTCCCTGGCCAGCAGTTGTTGTACAAAGATATCCAGACGCTTCAGGCAGTATCATATCATACATACATCATTTACATCATACCATAACATACATATCCATGGATGCATAATACATTACTTAGGTGCATCATACTATACATGCATACATAATGCATAAACTAATGCGACCATATAGAATGCTACCTTGTTTTCAGGTTAATTCTCCAGCAAACAAACTTCATCAACAATTTGTGACTATCAAGACTGCTTTATCCTCTTGAAAAGTTATCATTCCCCAGGATTGCTTTATCCTCCTGAAAGCTTCTCATACATCAGGATTGCTTCATCCTCCTGAAAGCATATCATCCATCAGGACTGCTTTATCCTCCTGAAAGCTTCTCATACATCAGGATTGCTTCATCCTCCTGAAAGCATATCATCCATCAGGACTTCTTTATCCTCCTGAAAACTTCTAGTACATCAGGATTGCTTCATCCTCCTGAAAGCTTATTATCTCATCAGGACTGCTTTATCCTCCTGAAAGCATACTATTACCTCAGGATTGCTTCATCCTCCTAATAGCTCATCACTACCTCAGGACTGCTTTATCCTCTTGAAAGTTATCATCCCTCAGGATTGCTTTATCCTCCTGACAGCTTCTTGTACCTCAGGATTGCTTTATCCTCCTGAAATCATATTATTACCTCAGGACTGCTTTATCCACCTGAAAGCATACTATTACCTCAGGATGGCTTTATCCTCCTGATAGCTCATCACTACCTCAGAGTTATTATCACTACATCAGGATTGCTTTATCCTCCTGAAAGCATATCACTACATCAGGATTGCTTTATCCTCCTGAAAGCTTATCACTGTATCAGGATTGCTTTATCCTCCTGATAGCTATCATCATCATCTCAGGACTGCTTTATCCTCCTGACAGCTTCTTGTACCTCAGGATTGCTTTATCCTCCTGTGATCATATCATTACCTCAGGAATGCTTTATCCTCCTGAAATCATATTATTACTTCAGGACTGCTTTATCCTCCTGAAACCATATTATTACCTCAGGATTGCTTTATCCTCCTGAAAGCATATCACTACTTCAAGACTGCTTTATCCTCCTGAAAGCATATCACTACCTCAGGATTGCTTTATCCTCCTGAAAGCTATCATTATATCTTCATATTTTGGATTGCTTTATCCTCCAAGAAATGTATTTGAAGAACTCTTCTCCAAGTGGCATCTTTAAGCCCACTCAAGCATATACAACCAAACATCAGTATCACTTTACGCACCGGTGAGTGAAAATTTTTGGGCTTTTGTGTTCAATCCCCTTCAACCTTCCAGGTCACGACTGGCAAATATACCAATCTAACCCCTCAGGTTTCAGAAAATTGAACAGGGGCAGCTGTTGCACCCCAAAATTTGCCCTCACAATATAAGAATTTGTGTACTAAGAAGGTTCACAAGGTTCACAAGATTCACAATGTTTACAAAACCTTTCATGAGATTCATGAAGTCTACAAGTCACTTTATGAAGTTCACAAGGTTCACAAGATTCACAATGCTTACAAGACCTTTCATGAGGTTCATGAAGTCTACAAGTCACTTTATGAGGTTCACAAGGTTCACAACACCTCCCATGATGTTCACAAGGTTCACAAGACATCTTATGATGGTTCACAAGGTTCACAAAGTTCACAATTGGTCAGAAAAGTTGACAATTCCCTCAGACAATGCACCTCCTAAGCAGTGCATCCAAAACTAGGGTTTTGACTTTAATCAGGCTAAATGGACTTCCAAGACTTCAAGTGAGCTTCATAACATCTTATATGTGGTTAAGAATCCCCATGACAAGTTTCAAGACTTTTCTCAAAAGTTTGCTCAGTCAGATGATCAGATAAGTCAAAATCAGTCAAAGCAGTTAAAAAGTCAAACTGAGGTCAACTGTGGTCAAACCAAAGTCAAACTCCATGATTTTTTGCCAACATCAAGTATATGAAGTAAAATTCATCATTTGATCAAGGGTTGATCATGATTCATCAAGGAGATTTCAGATCATCAAGAATCAGGAGTTTCTAAATTAGGGTTTCCACAGTAAAAGTCAACTGAACTTTGACCAGCCATAACTTTCACATGCTTCATCACCAAGTCTCCATCCAAAGCTCATTTTGAAGGAAATTGAATTCTCTACAACTTTGTGTCTCACAAGCCAAGCCCAAAAATGCTTCATTTGGAAGGTATGAGCTAAGACATTACAGGTCCTTTTGAAAGTCAACAAAAAGTCAACAACTTCAAAAGGGCATAACTTGAGAATGGTAAATGATATGGACATGAAACCATTGGGGTTGGTTAGAGGACTCTTCAAGCTTTCCAAAATGTCCAAGAACACCCTCATAGCATTAAAATTGAAGGATGTGTGCCCTTTCAAAGTTGGGAAATTTTAGGGAAGTTTATGAAGCAAATGGAGGTTTAAAACCAAATTTTGTTAAGTGGGCTGAACTTTTAATGACCCAAAGCAATCCATGACATCATGCACGAAAATTCTATGATATTTTCATAATTTTTATTTTATTTAATTAATTTATTATGATTTTTTATACTTAAAATCATTTTAAATTTAAATAAAATATAAAACATGAAGATTTAAATTTATTTTTTATTCTAGAAAGTCATGAATTCAGCATGGAACAAATTGATACAAGGATAACATTGATTGGCTTGAAATAGAAAGTGTTGATGCAAAAATATTGAAATTTCAAAGCTTATCTTTGTGAATCTTTTTAGATCAAATCTTCCATACAAATGATCAATTTTTCTGACCTAATACATTGTTCTATAAGTACTTGACACAAACCTAATGCAAGCCACGATTTTTCTGCCTCCCAAGTGTAAGTTGCATCTTCCAAAAAACCTCACAAACTCAAATTCGGATTTCTTCATACAAGACATTTGAAGGTATTTGAAGGACATAAGAGTGATCCCTGAACATCACTGAATCATTACCAATCATCATTTGCATCAAAAACTCCATGAATTGCATAAATCGAATCATGTTTGTTCTTGAATAATTTTTTTTTCGATTTCACTAATCCAATGCGTTCTAACGAATTTTGTTTGTTTAATCATGTTTGTGATATTGTATAGAGTGTTTCTGGACAATTAAATCAAAGCTTCATGGCTTGAATCGCAAACGGCCATGGCTAGGGTTAGAGCTTCAAAATTAGGGGTTTACGGAATACCTAATATAAATAGCTAATGAACTCATATTTGTACTGTGATCATTGCATAGATCATGTTTGCAGGTTCAATTTGGTGAAATTTTACTTGTAGGATGATGTACAGGATTCGCAGGTTTAAAACGCATGAGAATTCGTAGGAATTTTCCCAGGAAAATTCGCAGGAAATCCTACGAATTCAAGGTTGAAGATGAAGCTGGCCTGCGCGCGAAATTTCAAATTTGAATTATTATTTTAAAATATTATGATTTGATTCCTGTTTTATTTCACAAGCATACAGCTTGTCCCAGTGGTGAAACCAGCGTGTGTATTGTTAAAGGGTAGGGGTTCGAATCCTGGCTTTGTGCATTTTTTTTCTTATTTTTCAGGTTAATCAGGAAGCTTCATATATTATATATTGTTACCACTATACTATCAGACGCGCTCACCTAGCTAGGATGGTAATGTGTATACATGTTTGCTTGAGTGGTCCTGGGTTCGATTCTCCCCCAGGCCTTTTGTTTTTTTCCATTATTTTTCTGATTTTTAGGCTGAAGAAACAAAACCAATTGGAGGCCCTTTCCTTTCACCTGCGTGCGCTGGCCTGGTGGTATGGCATGGGTGTTGTCAAGCAAGGCATCCTGGGTTCAATTCCCAGCCAGGTAAGTTTCAATTTTTTTAATTATTATTTCATTGTTTTGTTAATTATATTATAATCATGTTTAGATAATTTTATAAAAAAAATAATATGTAAATGTTTTCTAATTCTAAACTTAGTTTTATAATTATACATTTAAAATTAAAAACATGTATATAATAATAATTAGATTTATATTTTGTTGTATATAAAATTTAATTCATTTTTACAAACTCTAATTTAATCATAATATTTTTCAAAACCCTAATTATATTCTAAAACCTAATTTATTTTTCTAAACGATTAAAAAAAACCCTAATTTCTTTTTCTTCTATTTTTTGTTTAATACTATTATTAATCTAATTTTTATTAAATGCCTTAATTGTTTATAATTTAAAATTTTGTACATAAATATGCTTAAAAATTAAAACTCTTAATTTATTTTTTATAATATGTAAATATGATCTAAATTGTTTATATTCTTAATTTTGCATTTAAATAATTGTTAATATATGCTTAGGAATAATTAAAATGATTTTATAATTATAATTTTATTTTTATGATATGTTTAAAATTAATTTAATTTTTATAATTTGTATATAATTCAAAATTTTATAATAATTACTTAATTGTTCATATTTTTTTTTATTAACTTGAAATAATTGTTTATATTAAAATCTAATCTTTTAATTATTATATTATTTTTTGCTTATTTATGTTCTTATGATATTTTTTACTAACCCCCTTTATTTCTAAATTGTGATTATTATTATTATTTCACTAACCCAATTTTTATTATCATTATATATTTTGCTTTATTTATTTAAATTGTTTATTTATCATTGTTGTAATTGCTCCTTGGTGTAAATATTTTTAAATTATTTAATTTTATGCTATGGTTAGTAAATAGGGAGTGAAAACTATTTGTATTTAAAATTGAATTTAGATCATTTAAATTATAAGGTAAATATTAAATTAAACACTCACACACGTAAGTCGATCTTTGATCGCCATCTCACTTCCTTAGGGATACCTCTCAATGTTGCCTAATCAAAAGGTCAAGTGGGGTGTATAAAGCAAAAGTCCCTTAAAAGAAAAGTCATCTAGTCCCTTCACAATCAAAGATCAAGTCCCTTAAACAGTTGCCTTTGTAATGATCTTGTCCCTTTCGAATAATGATGACAGTCCCTTCAAAAATGCTTAATACACCCTACAGTTGCCTACATAAACAGATGTCCCTTCATATGTCCCACACTTCCAAGATAATGACTACCTATTCCTTAATAATAGGGATAGTCTTACCATTCAAAGGATAAAGAACAGAAAGACTTAAACTTTAGGGTAGGTACCTCATAGTTACTTGCTCACTATTCAAAAACTTTTCAAAACACTTCACAATTTCAAATAATTTTCAAACACAAGTTTTTTACGCATCCGTACATGGATCATTATTAAACTCTTATGAAAATTTCTATTCACACACTTCACATTTTCAAAAACAATTCAAAGTGAGCTAAGTAACTAAGAGCCCATGGCTAACCATGGATGTAAAGGGTGCTAACACCTTCCCTTTACATAACTTACCCCCCGGACCCAAAAATCTTTTAAAAGGTCTTTCCTGTTCTTTTATGCCTTTCCTTTGGATAAAATAAAAGTCGGTGGCGACTCTTACTATCCGCAACATAACTAAAGTCAGTTCTCCCACCGTGTTACAAAACTCAGAAGACATCTTTTGAGCAGGATGTGGACGAGTTCATGAGAATCATAAAAAGGAGTGATTACAAGGTAGTGGACCAGTTTCACCAAACACCCTCCAAAATCTCCATATTATCACTGTTAATGTGTTCCGAAGCTCACCGGAATGCACTATTGAAAGTCTTGCATGCAGCATACGTGCCGGAGGAGATTACTGTTAATCAGCTAGAAACTGTGGTTGTGAATGTCAACACCAGTCATGGACTGGGCTTTACCAATGCTGACTTAACAACGGAGGGACGCAACCATAACAAGGCTTTGCATATCACCTTGGAATGCAAGAGTGTTGTTCTGTCTCATGTATTGGTGGACACTGCGTCATCACTCAATGTTCTACCAAAGAAGGCCTTAGTAAAGCTGGAGTATGATGGCTTGGCATTGCGTCCGAGTAATTTGGTGGTGAGAGCATTTGATGGCTCTAAAAGATCAGTGCTTGGGGAGATTGATCTGCCTGTGTTGATTGGCCCACAGACCTTCAAAACTACCTTCTTTGTGATGGACATACAGCCGGCCTACAGCTGTCTGTTGGGTAGACCCTGATCCACGCCGCTGGCGCTGTTACGTCTACCCTTCACCAGAAGTTAAAATTCGAGTGGGAAGGCCAAATCATCACCATCTGTGGGGAGGAGGACATCTTTGTTAGTCAGCTGGCTACGTATAAGTACATAGAAATGGATGGGGAGATCCATGAGACCATGAGTCAGGGGTTTGAGGCCCTTAATATTAATGAAGCATCTGATGTGTATGTGACTTCCATCACATCATATCAACAGGCCTGGAAGGTTGTTGAGGAAGGTACCGCTCAAGGCTGGGGCAAGCTGCTTCCAGTTGAGAAGAAAGAAGATATATTCGGGTTGGGTTACAGACCAACTCGACAAGATCAACCAGAGGTTGCAACAGAGCCCAAGTTTGTCAGCGGGGGGATGCTAACCCCGGATGCTGTGAATAGTTTGGAAGATGAGTCAGAAGACGAGCGCAACCTGGAAAACTGGATACGTCTAAGGATCCCGGGGAACCATGTCTCAAACTGGTCTTCCCAGGAAATTATAAGAGTTACTCCTGCAGAGTAATTATTATTTCCTGTCTTTAAGCATGCATCAAGTCCTGCATCTTGCCCAAGATGTCAGGGCTCATTTTATAATCGGGCCATCTTATATTTTGTGCAAACGATCAATTAATGAATATCAGGACATCTTTTGCAAATGAGTCTTTTATTTTCCGCTCACTATTTTTCATTTTTCATTTTTTGTACAAAAAAATAAAATGGCAATGTTTTTCAAAGTAATAACTTCATTTTCACTTTTTCTAAGCAAGATAAAATTGATCACTAAAATGAACAAATCTAAACCCTTGCAGAGAGTGCCCTCCAGACTGCACCGACAACGACTCCGCTATGACTTCGTATGACTTCGACAATCCGATCAATCAAAATGATGAAGGGATTGAAGAAGATTATGAGCTACCTGAAGAATTAGCCAGGTTGTTGAGACAAGAGGAGAAGGCTATTACTCCTCATCAGGAGGAGGTTGAGACGGTTAATCTTGGTACAGAAGAGGACTTGAAAGAAGTGAAAATCGGGGCCCGTCTGCAAGATTCAGTGAAAGAACGACTTATTGACATGCTTCGGGAGTATGTGGATGTTTTTTCTTGGTCTTATCAGGATATGACAGGTCTGGATACCGACATTGTTATGCACAAGCTGCCTCTAAAAGAAGACTGTCCGCCAGTAAAACAGAAGTTGCGCCGTACTCGTTCGGATATGGCTATGAAAATAAAAGAAGAGGTACAGAAACAGTGGGACGCTGGTTTCCTTGCTGTAACTAGTTACCCACCGTGGGTTGCCAACATTGTACCTGTTCCTAAAAAGGATGGGAAAGTGAGGATGTGTGTGGATTACCGGGATCTAAATAGAGTCAGCCCGAAAGATGACTTCCCTTTACCTCACATTGATGTATTGGTCGAAAATACGGCTCAGTTCTCGGTGTTCTCCTTCATGGATGGATTTTCAGGATATAATCAGATCAAGATGTCACCTGAAGACATGGAGAAGACAACTTTCATCACACCCTGGGGCACATTCTGTTATAAGGTAATGCCATTCGGACTGAAGAATACTGGTGCCACCTATCAACGGGCTATGGTAACATTATTCCATGACATGATCCACAAAGAAATTGAATGTTATATGGATGACATGATTGCCAAGTCCCTCACAGAAGAAGACCACCTGGTGAATCTGTTGAAACTATTCAAGCGTTTGAGGAAGTACCAACTGAATCTAAACCCCAACAAATGCACATTCGGGGTGCGATCCGGTAAACTGCTGGGATTTATTGTAAGTGAGAAAGGGATTGAAGTTGACCCTGATAAAGTCAAAGCCATCCAAGAAATGCCTGCACCAAAAACTGAAAAAGAAGTTTGGGGGTTCCTAGGAAGATTGGACTACATTTCAAGGTTCATATCTCACCTTACTGCAACCTGTGAGCCCCTGTTCAAGTTGTTGAGAAAAGAACAAACGGTCAGGTGGAATGAAGACTGCCAAAGGGCTTTTGACAAAATCAAGGAATACTTACAAGAGCCTCTGATCCTTATGCCTCCAATTGAAGGAAGACCTCTAATAATGTACTTGACAGTATTAGAAGAGTCAGTGGGATGTGTGCTGGGCCAGCATGACGAGTCTGGTCGAAAAGAGTATGCAATTTACTACCTAAGCAAAACGTTTACCGACTGTGAACAACGTTATTCACTGCTCGAGAAAACTTGTTGTGCTTTAGCGTGGGCTGCTCGCCGATTAAGGCAGTATATGTTGACCCACACTACCTTATTGATCTCAAAGATGGATCCAGTCAAGTACATATTTGAGAAGCCAGCACTTACCGGACGGGTTGCAAGATGGCAAATGATTCTCACAGAATATGACATTCAGTACACATCTCAAAAAGCCATCAAAGGCAGTGTATTGTCTGATTATCTTGCCGAGCAACCCATTGATGATTACCATCCTATGAGGTTTGACTTCCCTGATGAAGACATCATGTTCATAAAAGCAAAAGATCATGAAGAGCCTATTCACACTGAAGGGCCTGACCCAGAGGAAGAATGGACTATTATGTTTGATGGGGCTGTTAATATGAATGGTCGTGGTGTTGGTGCAGTACTCATTACACCTAAGGGAGCTCACATGCCTTTCTCGGCAAAGCTCACCTTTAACTACACTAACAACGAAGCTGAATACGAAGCTTGTATTATGGGTCTTGAGGAAGCCATTGACCTCAGGATCAAGACTTTAACCGTATTCGGAGATTCAACTCTGGTAATCAATCAAACCAACAGCAAATGGTATACTCACCAGGAGCATCTGATTCCTTACCGGGATTATACAAGGAGGTTACTCACATTCTTCACAACAGTCAAGCTTGAGTATATCCCTCGAGATGAAAATCAGTTTGCAGATGCTCTGGCTACCATTTCATCCATGATCAAAGTTCAAGCTGCCAACTTTGTGCCTCGGATTTCAGTATCCAGACTTGACAGACCAGCATATGTATTCTTAGCAGACCTTGCTAAAGATGATAAGCCTTGGCTCTATGAAATCAAATGCTTCTTGGAGGATCAAACATACCCACCTGGGGCATCATCCAATGACAAGAAGACATTAAGAAGGGTAGCTGGTAGTTTCTTCCTGAATGCTGATGGTTCATTGTACAAGAGAAACTTTGATATGGTACTTCTCAGATGTGTTGATAAGACAGAGGCAAACTTGCTGATGCACGAGGTGCACGAAGGATCTTTTGGTACCCATGCTGGAGGGCATGCAATGGCTAAAAAGTTGTTAAGATCAGGCTATTACTGGATCACAATGGATGCAGATTGTTGTACTTATGCCAGGAAATGCCATAAATGTCAGATTTATGCAGATAAAGTGCATGTGCCTACAAATCCTTTGAATGTGATGTCTTCATCTTGGCCTTTTGACATGTGGGGCATTGATATGATTGGCAAGATCGAGTTGACTGCTTCAAATGGCCACAGATTCATCCTGGTAGCCATTGACTATTTTACCAAGTGGGTTGAGGCAGCTTCATATGCAAATGTCACCAGGCAAGTGGTAGCCCGATTCCTGAAGAGAGACATCATTTGTCGGTATGGAGTGCCCGAGCGAATCATTACTGATAATGGTTCCAACTTAAACAATAAAATGATGGCAGAACTGTGTCGGGACTTCAAGATCCAACACCACAATTCTTCTCCTTACAGGCCAAAGATGAATGGCGCTGTCAAGGCAGCTAACAAGAATATCAAGAAGATTGTGCAAAAGATGGTGGTTACTTACAAAGACTGGCATGAAATGCTACCATTTGCCTTGCATGGGTACCTTACATCAATCAGAACATCCACTGGGGCAACACCGTATCAGCTTGTGTATGGTATGGAGGCAGTCCTACTTGTTGAAGTTGAATTAACTTCCTTGCGGGTACTGATGGATGTCAAATTGAATGAAGCAGAATGGGTCTGATCCCGATACGAACAACTGAATCTGATTGAAGAAAAAAGGTTAGCCGCAATCTGTCATGGGTAGCTGTATCAGAAGAGAATGAAGAAAGCCTTCGATCAGAAAGTCAGGCTTCGGGAATACCAAGTAGGAGATCTTGTGCTGAAAAGACTCCTCCCTCTTCATACAGACCACAGGGGCAAATGGACTCCGAATTACGATGGTCCGTTCATAGTAAAGAAAGTCTTCTCTGGTGGAGCACTGATGCTCAGTACTATGGACGGTGAAGACTTCTTGTCCCCTGTGAATTCAGATGCAGTTAAAAAATACTTCGCATAAAATGACCCGCTGGACATAGAAACAGAATGTAAGTCCAGGCAAAAATAGGGCATCCCGACGAGTCAAAAACAGGATAAAGGACTCGGGCAAAAATAAGGGAAAGTAAAAAAAATGTACACCCACTGAGTTGAAAAGCCGCATTGGACAACTCAGGCAAAAATGGGTATCCCGGTGGATTGAAATCCCGAAAGGGCGATCCACGAAAATAAGGGAATAAGCGAACAACTGCATTCTGAATTCGTCCGTATCACTTACAACAAGCAAGCCTGAATACACACACAACTCAGCATACACCAAAACTCCCTCTTATGCATTTTTCTTCGAAACTCAGCACATAAGCTTCAAACATCAAAACAAACTCCATAGAACAACTTACCATCAACCTCTGATCATTTCCCAACCATCACCTTGCCCTGAAAACCCCCATATCAAAAACACGATTTCCCTCCCCCTTTGAACTGAACTGCATCAATCTCACAAACCAGGCATAAACAACTCCAACCAAGCTTTGAAAACTCTTCAGGGGGATCATTGGGGGTGATTTGAAGCAAAGAACTGGTCAGAAAGCTCCAAAGGTGAAAGCTCCAGTTCAGGTATCACCAAGAACATTTTTTCCAGAAATTGATTTTTATACCATAGAAATGTTGCTTATGCTTCACTTATCACACTGTGCTTGTTGGTTTTGAAAATAGTTGAGAAATAAGCCTGTATCGAAGCTCTGAAACTTTTCCAGTTTTTATGTTTTGATCCATATCTTGAGATTTAGGTTGTAGAAATTTGTTTTGATGCTTGATTCGTGTTCAGGGTGGTTAGGAGATGTAATCTGGAGCTTTAGAGCTTTTGATTTTGCCTAGAGAAGAAGTTAGGTTTTGTGCTCGCCGGAGAAGATGATCGGAACCACTGTTCCGGTCATCTGAAAGTGATTAAATTAGGGTTAGGGTTTAGGTGAATTTTGAACGTAGGCCCTTGGATTTAGTTTCCCGCACGCCATGAACGGTCCAGATCATGTGTTTATACCCTAATCTCAATTAATTAGATTTAATTAGGATTAAGAAAATTCAAATTGCCAGATTTGATCCCAGCCCTCCAAACACGCGCCAGTCAATTCCCACGCTTTTTGTTTGAACCCTTAATGTGTATAACTTTAAGATGGGGTGTATAACTTTAATCCTAAGTGTTAAACCCTTAATGTGTTTAAATCCTTTAATCAAATCACCTAATAATCACTAAGACATCAAGCTTGTAACTTGGGCCTTGCATTAGGGTTCTAATTCTTCCTTAATTGGTTAAGAGGGACTAACCCTAGTGTTAATGGACAAGTCCCCCTCAAGTTGTCTTACAAACCATAAAATCCACTTCTTAATCTTACCTTCAACTAAAATCCATTTAATAAAGATCTTGTTTTGTCACGAGGTTAATCCCTAATCATGGATTAAGTTGAGGAGTCTTTCTCAGCTTAAATGTTCTCATCTATTATCCTTCTATTAGGATGGTGTAATGAGCCCATTAAATCTTTGATTATGGCTTAAACTCATTACTTAACACCAAACAAAAACTCCAAAATCATCTAAAAAATGCAAGTAGGATAATGATCTTAATCTTATACCATGGTGATTAAGTGTGAGGTATTTACTTCATGCTTAAGGTATTCTCATTACCCCTAATCAAAGGGAGGATGTGATGAGTTTACTAACCCTTGGTTTAGTCTTAAGCTCATTTTCTTATGACAAACCCAAAAAAGCAATAAAAGATTGAAAATACCAAAAACAAACAATAATCGTCTCCTCCGGGATTCTTTTCTCATCTCATTCACTCATAAACGAGAACTTGCTTCTTCCGTCTAATGCAAGACAGTTTGCACCTGAGCCAGACAGGTCATGCACTTGAGCATAGACAAGTAAGCAGTTCACAAGTCAATTTACCTTTCAGTCCCTTTGAGTCGAATTACGGTGTTCTGAATTCCTTATTGCACGAGAGGATACGTAGGCATAACTTAACAGTTATCGAAAAAAAGTCTCTGTACATTCCCCCTCTTCCAGTTTTATTCTTTAAGCCGCATAGTCTTGAGCTTTGCACTCCTTTCCAGCACTGACACTTCTCTTATCCACTTTACATTTCTTTTACACTGACACTTGCATTCTTTTCCAGCTTTTGCACGCAAAATAGCACTGACACTACCCTTTTAAACATAAACTTTCAAGCGTGGATCTCGTCGATTACGGCGGACAATCTGGGTGCTAACACCTTCCCAGGTTGTAACCAACCCCCTTTCTCAGTTTCTCTGGTTCGCGACCGTCTTATCCATTTCTTTCTAGGTTTATGCAGCATTACCTTTCCCATGGGATAAAAATGTCTAGCTGGCGACTCTTTTTAGTTCATCTTCATGTTCTCTCTTTCGCCGACCGTTCGCGTCTGTACCCCTTCTGACCAGGTGTCATTTGGTGGGAGTGACACCCACCATGGGTCGCTAATATTGTACCAGCTGTCGCTCCTACCAGATGAGGCTAGGTCAAATGGGGTACAGACGCGAACGGTCGGCGAAAGGGAAGGAATGAATAGAGTCGCCAGCTAGGCATTTTTATCCCGAAGGAAAGGTAATGCTGCATAAACCTAAGAAAAGATGGATAAGACGGTTGCGAACCAGAGAGACTGAGAAAGGGGGTTGGTTACAACCTGGGAAGGTATTAGCACCCAGATTGTCCGTCGTACTCGACGGGATCCACGCTTGAAAGATTTGTGTTTTAAAAGGGGTAGTGTCAGTGCAATCCGTGTATCAAAGCTGGAAAAGAATGCAAGTGTCAGTGTAAAAGAAAAGTGAAGTGTATAAGTGAAGTGTCAGTGTAAGAACAAGAATGAAATGCTCAAGACCATGAGGCTTAAAGAATAAAGCTGAAAGAGGGTGGGAATGTACAGAGACTTTTGTTCGATAACTGTTAAGTTATGCCTACGTATCCTCTCGTGCAATGAGGAAGTCAGAACACCGTAGTTCGACTCAAAGAGACTGAAAGGATGAATTGACTTGTGAACTGCTTACTTGTCCATGCTCAAGTGTATGACCTGTCTGTCTCAGGTGCAAACTGTCTTGCATTAGACGGAAGAAGCGAGTTCTCGTTTGTGAGTGAATGAGATGAGAAAAGAATCCCGAGGAGACGATTATTGTTTGTTTTTTTGTTTTCAGTCTTTTATTGCTTTTGGAGATTTGTCATAGGAAAATGAGCTTAAGCCTAAACCAATGGGTTAGTAAGCTCATCACATCCTCCCTCTGATTAGGGGTAATGAGAAGACCTTAAGTGTGAAGTCAGCATCTCACACTTAATCACCATGGTATAGGATTAAGATCATTAACCTACTTGTGATTATTAAGATGTTTTTTTTTGTTTTTGTTTAGTGTTAAGTAATGAGATTAAGCCATAATCGGGGATTAAACAGACTCATTACACCATCCTAATAGAAGGATAATAGATGAGAATGTTTAAGCTGAGGAAGATTCCTCAACTTAATCCATGATTAGGGATTAACCTCATGACAAAACAAATCCTTTATTAGATGGATTTTAGTTAGTGGTGAGATTAAGAAGTGATTTTTTATGGTTTGTAAGACAACTTGAGGGGGACTTGTCCATTAACACTAGGGTTAGTCCTTCTTAACCAATTAAGGAAGAATTAGAACCCTAATGCAAGGCCCAAGTTACAAGCTTGATGTCTTGATGATTATTAAGTGGATTGATTAAAGTATTTAAACACATTAAGGGTTTAACACTTAGGATTAAAGTTATACACTCCATCCTAATAGAAGGATGCAGGCATAAGCTTAATCACAAAGCCTTAAAGCCTTTAGGGTTTAGTCCCTGATTATGAGATAAGAAGAGAAGACTCAAAGAGACACAAAGGTAAAAGCTAAATGGGGGGACTAATCAAAACCTAATTGTTATCATGCTTGGTTGTTCCTAGGGTTTATGAGGCTTAAGAAAGAAAGAATCTTCAAAGGCCACCAAGGAGAGAAGCAGATGAAAGGAGCAAAGAGAAGCAAAACAACTTGCTTCATTTAAGAAGTCAAGTTGCTTGAAGAAAGAAAGTGAGATGAACAAGAATGAGCAAGCTCAATCCAAAGCACAAGATAAAATGCATCAATGATGCATAAGAGAGATGAAAAGAGATTGTGAGAAGTGAAGGCAAATTCACTTCTCAAACAAACTTACCACCTGAAAAGTTAGTGAAGGAAAATGAAATGCAATACAAATGAGATGCAATGACATGATGCAAACCAAAACCAGAAGCATGAGTATGATGTTAATGATGCTAAGAGATGATGCAAACATGAGGCAAGGCATGAGAGTGATCAAACAAGCATATGAATGCAAAAGAAGCAAGTTTAGAACCATGAACATACATGAAAAGTTATGAAATGCAAATGACATACAAAATGGTAAATGAAAGATGCAATGATCAAACATGATTCTAATGTGTCCTAAGATGTACTATGGATCAAATGAATGCACAAAATGTCATGGCAAGTCAATGGGTGCAAGCAAATGAGAGAATGGATGCAAAGGAAAGCACAAATTAGGGTTTATGATCAACACACAAAGCAAAATCCAAAACCAGAAGCAAATGACATGATAAAAATTTGAAAATGCAATCAAAGAAACCCTAAACCTATACAAACTCACTGCCCAAAGGAGGGGATCCAACTCTTAACCTAGTGAGAGTTATGAATTTCCTAAGATTGCTAGGGTTTTAAGGTACCTTGTCAAGAAAAATGCAAAACAAATTGAAAATGCAAGATCAATTCATTCCCATTTTATCCTATAAACTACATGCTATACAAGATGCAATGCAAAAAGAATCATGATCCAACTCTCAATGGTTAGGCAGAAATGAATTTTTGAAGTTTGTCACAAAATATTGCCTCAAAATGAATTTAATTCCAAAGAAAATAATCAAAAGGCATCAAGAACAAAAAAGAAATTTGGTTTGAGAGTTGGACAATGCTTCTAAATGTTTTTAAAGGTTACATGATTTTTTTTGTGATTTTTAAATACCTAAAAGTATTTTTAATTAATTAATTTTCATTAATTAATTTAAAATAAACTTTTAAATGATTTAAAAATCATTTTTAATGCAAAAAATAAAAATAAAAATATTTTCAGAATGGGAAAAATATTTACAGTCATGATGCAAAAAATAAAATTTTTTGAAAGTCTCTAGCTATTTTAAAATAAATATGCAAAACAAATAAGAAAAATATGAATTAAAATGAATTTAATGGGAAAGTCAGCGCATCCAAGGGATAGGATTCAAACAAGAAAGGGAGGAAATTGACCAGCGCGCGCATCTGGACGGCTCACATTCAAACTACGCTAATTAAGTCATTAACCATAATCTGAACCCTAAACATTTTCAGGTGACCGGAACAGTGTTCCGGTCATCTTCTCCGGCCAACCATTCATGCTATCTCTCTTAATACGCATCCCCAGGCCCTAAAACTCTCCAGAAATGATCCTCTCCCCAACCCCAACAAGAATCAGTCATCAAAATTCATTTATTCATCATCAAATTCATGAATCGAAGCAAAACGGAAAAGAACACAGAAATTTCAGAAGCTCATGAAATGCTTATTTCTTAACTATTTCCAAAACTAAACACATCATGGTGATCAGAGAGACATGTAGAATCATTCTATAACATAAAATGAGAGTTCTGGAAAAATAAATGCCATGGCTACCTGAGCTTGAGCTTTCGAATCAGGGACTTTCTGGCCAGTTCTTTGCTTCAAATCCACTCCAATGATTCCCTCCAAGTGTTTGTGATGCTTAGCTGGAGTTTAAATGGCCTCTAGAGAGAGTTTGCCGAATCTCAGTTCATGAAATGTGAAAATCGTGTTTTTGATTGTGGAGGTTTTAGGGAAAAATGGAGGGTGGGAAATGATCAGTGAGGTTTATGGAGTTGAATGGTGGAAAATTTTTGAAAGTTTGATGGCTGAATCAAGGGATTCGAAAGCTTTTGCAAATTCGGGGATTTTTGAGTATGTTGTGTTCTTGGAGCTTCAGGCTTAGTTGTTATGTGCTTTTGCTTGCATTTGATCCACATAAAGAGTTGTGATAGGTCAGAGAGTGGGTGCTGGCCTATGCTGATTGGTATGGGCAAGTTGCCAAAATGTCAAAAGTTGGTGTACTTGAGGTATAGGTCATGGCAGGCTGGTTTAGGGGCATGGCTTGGTTCAGCTGAGATCATGGAATGCTTATGGATCAAATTTTGTGAACTGAGGCAAGTGGATGAAAAGCTTTGATCCCTTTTGCAAATTGGCACAACTTTGCCCCTTTTGGAAATTCTTCAAGTTTAAGGCATGAAATGGAATAATTCAAAGTACCATTCTGATCCTTAGAGGTCCATTTGACATGTTATGAAGTGTTTGTGTACATTTGAAGTCTTTAGAATTCCTTATCAAACCATTATGCAAATTGCCTCTTTGGCGTAAAACATGAATTTATATGATTTTGTGCAACTTTGACAAGCCATAACTTTTGATCCAAAATGAATTAGAATGAGTTCTTGTACTTTTTGAAAAGGGAATGATCCATTCTACAACTTTCATGACCAAATTTTTCCCATTTGAAGCATTTTTGAATCAAAAAGCAAGGGTTGAAAAAGTTTCCCAAAGTGGCAATTTTCATTACAAGTCAATTTTCCCAAAAAGTCAACTTTGCAAATGGCTTGAAATTCTTCAAATTTGTGAACTTCCAACATCTTCTATGATCAAATAAAGATCATACATATTCAAAATGATGAAGAACACCCTTTGGTTGGGTCATTGGGGGCCTCAGATGCCCTGATTTTACACTGACTTGCCCAAGAAGTCAACTCTTGATCAGATGCCTTTCCCATTGAATTTCTCCATGAAAATTGATATGCATGATCCCTATACCATATAGAGACCAATAGAAACAAGAATGACCAAAAAAAATGGAGTTATGGCCTTTGAAACCAAAACCCTAATTCTAGGTCATTTGTGCAGTTAAACCTGGCTCTGCTTCCATGTCCTTCTCAGTTCTTGTGATTCCTTGACTTTCTTGACTTTGAGAGGATATAATATGATGCTTGAACATAAATGGACCCCTTTGAAGTGGTTGGTGACCTTTGGAGTGGCTCAAGTGGCTCTTGGATTGCTCAGATCACAAACCCTAGATGCAGATGACTTTGAACCAATGCAGTGAATCAAAAATGCAATATGAGATACTATGATTGAGTTTATGCATATGAAAAGATCACAAGCCATGGTGTGAATGGGTGAGGGAAAATTTGGGGTGTTTACAGCTGCCCCTATTCAAGCATGAGTTAGCTGTGCAGGATGTAAGCAACGGCTTAACAGGCAAACAAGATAACTTGTGGTTGAATACCAAAGACAGTCCAAAATTTGCACTCACAGAATGAAGAAGAAAAGGGATATAGATTGTAAAAGAAAAATAAAGTGTTTTATAAAGTGCGGGCGACAGAGGACGACCGTCGAGCAGAGGACGACTGCTGGGGAAAAGGAATGACGGGGACGACCGACACGCTGCAGGAAATGAAACAATGACGGGGACGGCCGACAAGCTGGGGATATAAGTTCATGATGGGGACGACCATCAGGTAAAGATATAAGATTCTCTGGGGATTATAGGTAAATGAAGTAAATGATGAGGTACGGTCATCAAAGGTGAAGGACGATCACCTAGCAGGGGACGGGTGCTCTGTTGGGGATAAGATGAGGGACGGTCATCTAAGGTGAAGGACGATCACCGGGCAGGGTACGGCTGCCGAAAGTATCACGACATAGGACGAATGTCGGATAAAAAGGTCGACGATGGGGACGGCCATCGGATAAGCGTGATGAAGGACGATCATCAGGAGGTGAAAGACGATCACCTAGCAGGGTACGGCTGCTAAAAATCACGACATAGGACTAATGTCGGATAGAAAAGGGGTCTAATAATGGAGACTCCGCTGGGGAAAGGATGAGGAACGTTCATCCAAAGGTGAAGGAAGATCACCTGGCAGGGTACGGCTGCCGAAAAGGTATCATGGCATAGGACGAATGCCAGATAAAAGGAAATAGTTCAACAAGCTTTGTTGGAGACTTTGTTGGGGAATAGTAAACACGGACGGGTGTTTACATCCAAGAAATGAAAGGTGCAAGTGTTTGGACATTGTGTATAGACTAAAGATGCGGACGGGCATCCTTAAGACTATGATACGGACGAGTATCAGGTAGAAACAAATGCTGACACATGTTCAGAGACGATGACACGGACGAGTATCAACTGGTTAACAAAGAACACGGACGAGTATTGATTCTGCGGGGACTCCTCTGGGGAGAAGTAGACATAAACAGTGTCTAAATTCAAAAAGACATAAGTGTTCGACACGTGTATGGATTAAAGATGCGGACGAGCATCCTTAAGACTATGATACGGACGAGTATCAGGTAGAAACAAACACTGGCATATGTTCAGAGATGATGATACGGACGAGTATCAACTGGTTAACAAAGAACACAGACGAGTGTTGAATTTGTGGAGACATAAGTGGTATATACAAGATACAGACGAGTATCTGTACGAGTGAAATAAGTACGAGTGGTGTACAGGAGAGTGTTTAACCTGCTGGGGAGGGTGACACGGACGAGTGTCAAAAGGAGAAAAGTATAGTATAAACAAGTATGTGGTTTACAAAGTGTTTAGGTAATTATGCTGGGGACGGTGACACAGACGGATGTCAAGGAATTGTGTATGTGTGTATGTATTTGTATGGTGAGTGCAAAGGCGACACTTTGGCTTTCTGTTGGGGATATGACACGGACGAGTGTCAAGAAGTATCTGTAACATAAGTGTCTGTTTGCTCGGGCGACCTTACTGGGGAATGACGACACGGACGGGCGCCAAAAGGAGTATGTATTTGTATTTGTGAGTGTAAGGCAAATGCTTTGGCTCCCTGCCGGGGATATTTTGGGGAGTTTTCTGTATGTTGTTGATGGATTGTCAGTTTTCACAAGTGTTTGATTCAGAACATGGCTTATGATTATGCAATATGTTTGATTTTTTCCGTAATGCTCCGTATTAGACGGAATGCTACGCTCTGTGGGGTGAATATGTTGCGAATGCTATGATTATGCAATGATACCGATCCGGGATTCGGATCCCATTGCTGCGAAGATCTCTGGCTGATCTGCTTGAAGTGGGCATCCCAGCTGGGGATGTGATCATCAGTAGACCTGTCATGTATGACTCTGCTTGGGGATATAGGTCACCGATAAACCTATCTCATTAATGAGGGACCCAGCTGGGGTTTGTAGAAGCTTTCTTCACTCTGTTGTGATTCCTTCGCGCGTTGCTCTTCTGGGTAGAGGTTGACACTCTGTGGGGAGATGGTTCCCTGGCTTTTGTACTTGGCTGAGGAGGAATAATGGATGGTAACTCAGATGGGGAGAAAACACCTCCGTTGCTAAGACTGAGTAGATAACGATTTACCAGCTTGCCGGGGTGAAGCTTTCATGCCCCATGTTGTGCTTTGACTACCTGCAATCCTGAAAAGACAGAGAAAACGCACAAGTAATCCCGAGGTATCCCTCATTGGATCCCATCATAAGAGTTCAGACACCCCCGGGAGTAAGTATATTTCCTGCAAGCACGTAGTTTCAGAAAGACGCATCTGTATTTATGCAATCAATATATTAACGACATCGAACATTTTTGCAAATAAAAGAGTACGAGACAATGTGTGACTAAAAATCTGATTTTATTAATTCGAGTGCCCTGAATTGGCAAGATACAGTCAAGGAAACAGATCCCCTAAAATGAGGAGATTGTTACAAGTTGAGAAGCAAAAGATGTTGGCAATGTTGATGACGCTTCAAGGAGCTTCCCTTTGCTATGATTCGTATGACATTTGACGTTCTTCTCGTCTTGCTTTCTGAAGAAGGCTGATTCTGACAGAAGCTTGATCCTTTCGAAGCTTACCAAGTTGTAAGTGATACAGACGAATTCAGAATGCAGTTGTTCGCTTATTCCCTTGTTTTGCATGGATCGCCCTTTCGGGTTTTCAATCCATCGGGATACCCATTTTTGCCTGAGTTGTCCAATGCGGCTTTTCAACTCAGCGGGTGTACATTTTTTTATTTATTTTCCCTTATTTTTGCCCGAGTCTTTTATTCTGTTTTTGACTCCCCGGGATGCCCTATTTTTGCCTGGACTTACATTCTGTTTTTATGTCCAGCGGTCATTTTATGCGAAGTATTTTTTAACTGCATCTGAATTCACAGGGGACGGGAAATCTTCACCATCCATAGTGCTGAGCATCAGTGCTCCACCAAAGAAAACTTTCTTTACTACGAATGGTCCTTCATAGTTCGGAGTCCACTTGCCCCTGTGGTCTGCATGAGGAGGGAGGAGTCTTTTCAACACAAGATCTCCTACTTGGTACTCTCGGAGCCTGACTTTCTGATCGAAGGCTTTCTTCATTCTTTTCTGATACAGCTGCCCATGACAGATTGCAGCCAATCTCTTCTCTTCAATCAGACTCAGTTGTTCATATCGGGATCGGACCCATTCTGCTTCGTTTAGCTTAACATCCATCAGTACCTGTAGGGAGGGTAATTCAACTTCAACAGGTAGGACTGCCTCCATACCATACACAAGTTGATACGATGTTCCCCCAGTAGATGTTCTGATTGATGTACGGTACCCATGCAAGGCAAACGGCAGCATCTCGTGCCAGTCTTTATAGGTGACTACCATCTTCTGCACAATCTTCTTGATATTCTTATTAGCTGCCTCAACAGCGCCATTCATCTTTGGCCTGTAAGGTGTAATGAGTACTGCACCAACACCACGACCATTCATGTTAACAGCCATAATACAAGCCATAATACAAGCTTCGTATTCAGCTTCGTTGTTAGTGCAGTTAAAGGTGAGTTTTGCCGAGAAAGGCATGTGAACTCCCTTAGGTGTAATGAGTACTGCACCAACACCACGACCATTCATGTTAACAGCCCCATCAAACATCATAGTCCATTCTTCTTCCGGGTCGGGCCCTTCAGTGTGAACAGGCTCCTCATGATCTTTTGCTCTTATGAACATGATGTCTTCATAAGGGAAGTCAAATCTCATAGGCTGGTAATCATCGATAGGTTGCTCGGCAAGATAATCAGACAATACACTGCCCTTGATGGCTTTCTGAGATGTGTACTGGATGTCATATTCCGTGAGGATCATTTGCCATCTTGCAACCCGTCCGGTAAGAGTTGGCTTCTCAAAAATGTACTTAACTGGGTCCATCTTTGATATCAATAAAGTAGTGTGGGTCAACATATACTGCCTTAGTCGGCGAGCAGCCCACGCTAAAGCACAACAAGTTTTCTCGAGCAGTGAATAACTTTGTTCACAGTCGGTAAACTTTTTGCTTAGGTAGTAAATTGCATACTCTTTTCGACCAGACTCGTCATGCTGGCCCAGCACACACCCCATTGACTCTTCTAACACTGTCAAGTACATGATTAGAGGTCTTCCTTCCACTAGAGGCATAAGGATTGGAGGCTCTTGTAAGTATTCCTTGATCTTGTCAAAAGCCCTCTGGAAGTCTTCGTTCCACCTGACCGTTTGTTCTTTTCTTAACAGTTTGAACAAGGGTTCACAGGTTGCTGTAAGGTGAGATATGAACCGTGAAATGTAGTTCAATCTACCTAGGAACCCCCGAACTTCTTTTTCTGTTTTCGGTGCAGGCATCTCTTGAATGGCTTTAACTTTATCAGGGTCAACTTCAATCCCTTTCTCGCTTACAATAAAGCCCAGCAGCTTACCAGATCGCACCCCGAATGTGCACTTGTTGGGGTTTAACTTCAGTTGGTACTTCCTCAGACGCTTGAATAACTTCAACAGATTTACCAGGTGGTCTTCTTCCGTGAGGGACTTGGCAATCATGTCATCCACATAACATTCAATTTCTTTATGGATCATATCGTGGAATAATGTTACCATAGCCCGTTGATAGGTTGCACCAGCATTCTTCAGTCCGAATGGCATCACCTTGTAACAGAATGTGCCCCAGGGTGTGATGAAAGTTGTCTTCTCCATGTCTTCAGGTGACATCTTGATCTGATTGTATCCTGAAAATCTGTCCATGAAGGAGAATACCGAGAACTGAGCCGTATTATCAACCAATACATCAATGTGAGGTAATGGGAAGTCATCTTTCGGGCTGGCTCTGTTCAGATCCCGGTAGTCCACACACATTCTCACTTTTCCGTCTTTCTTAGGCACGGGTACAATATTAGCAACCCACGGCGGATAGCTAGTTACAGTAAGGAATCCGGCGTCCCACTGCTTTTGCACCTCTTCCTTTATCTTCATTGCCATGTCTGGGCGAGTACGGCGCAGTTTCTGTTTTACTGGCGGGCAGTCTTCTTTTAAAGGCAGCTTGTGCATGACAATATCGGTGTCCAACCCCGGCATATCCTGATAAGACCAAGCGAAAACATCCACATACTCTCGAAGCATATCAATCAGTTGCTCTTTCACCGAGTCTTGTAGGCAGGCCCCAATTTTAACCTCTTTCATGTCTTCTTCCGTACCAAGATTAATCGTTTCGACCTCCTCCTGATGAGGAGTGATAACCTTCTCCTCTTGCCTTAACAACCTGGCTAGCTCTTCAGGAAGCTCATAATCTTCTTCAACCCCTTCATCAGCTTGATTGATTGGATTGTCAGAGTCATACGAAGCCATAGCAGTGTTGTTGTCGGTACAGTCTGGAAGGCACTCTCTGCAAGGGTTTAGATTGTTCGTTTTAGTGATTGATTTTAATCTTGTTTAGAAAAAGTGAAATGAAGTTTTCATTTTGGAAAACATTGCCATTTATATTTTTGTACAAAAAGAAAAGATGAAAAACAGTGAGCGGAAAAGAAAAAGACTCATTTGCAAAAGATGTCCGATATTCATTGATTAATCTGTTTGCACAAAATTACAAGATGGCCCGATTACAAAATGAGTCTTGTCATCTTGGGCAAGATGCAAGACTTGATGCATGCTTAAAAAATACAGGAAATAATAATTACTCTGCAAGAGTAACCCTTATAATTTCCTGGGAAGACCAGTTTGAGACGCGGCTCCCCGGGATCCTTGGACGTATCCAACTCTCCAGGTTGCGTTCATCTTCCGACTCATCTTCCAAGTTGTTCACTGCATCCGGGGTGAGCATTCCCCCGCTGACAAAATTGGGCTTCTTGGCAGCCTCTGATTGATCTTGTTGAGTTGGTTTGTAACCCAACCCAAATCTGTCCTCCTTCTTCTCCACAGGCAGCAACTTGCCCCAGCCTTGGGCAGTCCCCTCTTCAACAACCTTCCTGGCTTGCTGATAAGACGTCATGGAGGTCCCTAGTACAGCAGATGCTTCATTAATGTTCAGGGCTTCAAACCCCTGGCTCATAGTTTCATGGATTTCTCCATCCATCTCAATGTACTTGTACGTAGCCAGATGGCTAACAAAGATGTCCTCTTCACCACAGATGGTGATGATCTGGCCTTCCCACTCAAATTTCAGCTTCTGGTGAAGGGTAGACGTAACAGCGCCAGCGGCATGGATCCAAGGTCTACCCAACAAACAGCTGTAGGCCGGCTGAATGTCCATCACATAGAAGGTAATTTTAAAAGTCTGCGGGCCAATCATCACCGACAGATCAATCTCCCCTAGCACTGATCTTTTAGAGCCATCAAACGCTCTCACCACTAAATTACTTGGACGCAGTGCCAAGCCATCATACTCCAGCTTCACCAAGGCTTTCTTTGGTAGGACATTGAGTGAAGACCCAGTGTCCACCAGTACGTGGGATAGAATAGCACCCTTGCATTCTAGAGTGATGTGCAAAGCCTTGTTGTGGTTACGTCCCTCAGTTGTTAAGTCAGCATTGGTGAAGCCCAGTCCATGACTGGTGTTGACATTTGCCACCACAGTTTCTAGCTGATTAACAGTGATCTCCTCTGGCACGTATGCTGCGTTCAGGACTTTCAGTAATGCATTCCGGTGAGCTTCAGAACACATTAGCAAGGATAATATGGAGATCTTTGAGGGAGTTTGGTGAAGCTGATCCACCACCTTGTAATCACTTCTCTTTATAATCCTCATAAACTCGTCTACATCTTGCTCAAAAGACGTCTTCTGAGTCTCTTTGACAGCCGACTCTTCAAATACCACACTCTTTCCTTTTGCTTTGGCAGCAGCTTCTGCTTCGGCATTAGGTCTTTGCAATTGTGAGGAAAAAAGGCGTCCGCTTCTGGTGAAGCCTCCGCCTCCCCCAACATTATCAATTTGTGGAGAAGAAGTTGAAGAGTCCAAAGTGATTTTCTCCCCGTTGCAGTAGAGGTCAGAGCCATAATGCCAAGGTATGGCATTGCTGCTTTCGTATGGAACGGGTCCAGGCACTGTGATGGTAACTGGACTGACTGCTGCAGAGGAGGGTACTGAAATGGTGTGCGGATCGTAGTAGATGGTGACTGGTGACCTGGCAGGAGGTGCCACTGTTTGTTGTTGAAAGTTGTTGTTTGGAGGAACACTTGACGGATCATAATAAATGGTGACTGCTGAGATATCTTCATTAATTTCTGTTGGCGTTGTATAAGATTTTGCTGAATGAATGGATGCTGATGTTGTAGAAGAGATGGTTGTTGACATCTGGTTTGTTGCAGTGATGGATGAAGCCATTGTTGATGATATTGATGAATTGGTCGGAATGATTGTTGTTGCAGTTGTAGAAGAGTCAGGAATTGTTGTCAAAGGGATCGCTGGATTTATAGGCGCCGTTGTTGTGATCTGAAGTATACCACTTTTGATAAGACCATCTATGTCGCTTCTCAAATTATCACACCCGTTGACCGAAATGTTGCAATAACCACAACCGAGCTCACACCCGGGGAACATCTGGCATTCTAGGAGCTGAGCTTTGATTTCTACCAGAGGTGTCCGAATCTGCCCAACACTGGTGATTAAGAAAGATGGCTCGTCTTCCTCAATGGCATTAATTCTTGGTCCTCCATGATTGGGCATGGGATTCTTGTTGACATTTGGCGGGGGTGCAAAGTTGAGGGCCTTAGAATCCACCAGGTCTTGTACCTTCATTTGTAAAGCCCTACATTTCTTTGTATTGTGGCCAGGTGCGTTGGAATGGAAAGCACATCTGGCGTTGACATCATAATTTCTTAGGATATTAGAGGGATCTGGGGGTGCCAATGTCCTTAATTCAACCAAGTTGAGTTTCAGGAGTTGTGGCAATAAAGCGGCATAAGGCATAGGGATAGGGTCAATTACCCTATTTGCCTGTGAGGGTCTTTGCTGAAAAGGTCTTTGTTGCTGATTGTTGTTACTGTTGTTGTAGGTCCTTTGTGGCAGATACTGAACTTGTTGTTGGTAATGAGGTTGCTGTGGTTGTTGATATGTTGGTTGCTGAGGAATCGGAGCTGGAATTGTGACAGCTGCTACTGATATGTGAAGGTACTGAGGCCTGCCCCTGCTGGCATGGATGGCATTTGTCTCACCAGTTCTTCTAGGTCCCACAAAAGGCTTCCTGGGATTACTTGACGAACTTGCACCATTATCAGAAATCTTACCCATCTTCAGAAGGCTTTCAATTCTTTCTCCCGCTATAACTACGTCAGCGAAGCTGGTGGAAGAAAAGGCAGCTAGCCTATCAATACATGTTCCTTGCAGCGTATTCATAAACATGTCGGCCATTTCTCTTTCCGACATGGGCGGCTGGACAGCAGCAACAAGCTGTCTCCACCTCTGGGCATATTCCCTGAATCTTTCCCTGGAGGACTGAGACATTCCCATCAAAAGAGTCCTGTTCGGAGCCATGTCCAGATTGTATTGGTACTGCCTGATGAAGGCTTCAGCTAGGTCCTTCCAGCACCTGATAGTAGCTTTGGTCAGGTGTGAATACCACTCCCTGGAAGCCCCAGTCAAACTGTCTTCAAAGTAAAACATCCACAGTTTTTCATCCATGGTGTATGCTTTAAGTCTCCCCAGGAAAGACTGCAAGTGAGTTCGTGGACAGGAAGTCCCATTGTACTTCTCGAAGCACGGGGGTTTAAACTTATGGGGAATCCTTACCCCATCCACTAACCCCATATCCATGATATCAAAACCCAGGGAATTTTGAGACTCCAGAGATCTCAACTTCTCAGCAATTTCATCAAGTCTCCTATCGTAGACTTCATCCCCAGCTCCCATTACAGTGAATTGCTCCTTTTGGGGGTCTTCTTGTAAGATTCTGCCTGCAGTGGTATTCCCTTGCACATTAGTTGGGATGTTGACTTCCGGATGTAGATGAGGCCCATATACTAGTGGGTTAGCATGAGGCTGACCCCTCTCGTTGTTACTTGTTCCTCCAGTCCCTAGATGGGGTTCTTCTGGGGTCTGCCTTTCTACCAATGCCCTTAATCTTTCTTGGCTTTGAGCCAAGCCATTCATCACTTCCATGAACTGGGTCATTTGGTTTCTCATCTCCAGCCTTTCATTAGCCATCTGAGTTCAGACCTCTGTCAGATCTTGCTGTACTTGATCCATCTGTATACCAGGAAGATTGTTGCGAGTAGGATACCTGTGCGGACGGTTGAGAGGGAACACCCGACGGCGAGCAATAATTCCTGAACCACAACAGAGTTAGTAACAAACAAAACAAAAACCTACAAAACAAAACAAGAGTTAGTATGCAATGCAGTATGCTTATTTATTTTCCAAGGTATCCGGCTTGGCATTTGGTTTTGACCTTTCCAGACCCTGAGGAAGATGCTTTGATGTTGCTTGAGAAAAGAAGCTCAAATGAAACAAACTGACAAATACATTACAAATGGTGGATCATACATAGTTTGTTTTTTTTACAATACATGCCCCTGAGGGGTCAAAATACATCATAAAAAAGAAAAGTACATGAAATGGAAATAACAACAAGCAAAGAAGTCAAACATCTAAACCAAACTCATCCTCCTTAACCTCCTTCAGAAGTGCTTCAGTTACAGGACCATCCGGCTGCTCTGTAATGTTTCTGATAAGAAGGTTTCTGGTGGCAATAGCAGCAGTCAGCTTCTTGTGCCTGTCTTGGTCCTTTGACCTCTTCACACCAGCCCTAAGCTTCAACTCTGAAATCTCCTTCTGGGCTGCTAGCAGAGCCTCCTGTTGCTTCTTTTCATTGGCCTCCAACTGTTCAATCCTGTCCTGAGTTCTCTTATCTTCTTGCGTACGAGCTTCAGTGATTCTGACCCATCTAGCTTGACTTTATTTCAGATAGAGATCAGTCCTAGCCTTCTGAAACTGGGCCTCTTTACAGGCATTCTTCAAAATTTGCTCTCCAGCTCTTGATTTCTTTATGTAGTCCTCTGCTTTCTCAATCCTGGCTAGACACTCCACCTTAAGCTTTTCCAACCTCTCAATGTCTAGACGACCATCACTCCTCTCCCAGAGGGTCCTCTTTAGAGCTTGAGACAGATTCTCATTCCTCTCCTTCAGTTTCTCAAATTCTTCCAGGCTGACAGTGGCTGGAGGTGGTGCTGTGGATGGTCCAGGTGCATCCTCAATGGTGAAAGGCATCCCAGAAATCTGAGCCCTAGCATGAGACCATTCATAATACTGACCTGAAGCCACATTTTTGCATCTTCCCAGAATGTCCATCCCTTTGGTCTGGATGTTGTCCCAAGCCCAGGATGCTTGCCTGACAACAGCTAGATTAGGCTTTATCTCACAATACAGGGTTTCAGCCAAGTCCTGCACTCTAGGAGGGTGAACCAAAGCATAGCCCAATTGTCTCTTGAACAACAAAGGGTTGTAGTTGATGCAACCCTTCACTCCTATCAGAGGTACATTGGGGAACTGTCCACAGCTAGTAATTATGTCCCTGCCTTTGGTGCTCTGGGTGCACCACCTGATGTCATCTGAAGTCAGAGCAATAAGCCTCTTAGCCCAATTCTTCTGTTGGTGAGGATTCAAGAAGGCATCAGTCTTGGGTAAGTGTTTGAGCAGCCAGGTATGGAACAAGGGAGCACAACATCTCACCAATCTTCCTCTCTGCTTCTCATTCCTTTGGTGGACAGAGTAATAGAAATCCCCCAGCAATGTGGGTACTGGGTTCCTCAAAATGAAGAGATGAATGGCATTCTTGCTGATAAACTTGGGCTCATCTGCAAAAAGTATAACCCCATATATACCGAGGGCTAACAATGCACAAACTGCCTTCCATTCTCCCAAAGAGGCCTTCAAGATAGCCTGAGAAGTCAAGAAATCCAAGTGTAGACCAGAGATTCCAGCCTTTGTTGTCATGTTCTGCTCAATCAAAATAGGCTCCAGGTACAATGCTTTTGCCACTTCTTCATTGCTGGGAAAAGCCATCTCAGGGTTGAAGGGGACACCACCCCTGACAGGTACTCCAATCAAAGATGAGAACTCCTCCAGCAAAGGTCCCAGCTGAAAGTTCTGGAAAGTGAAGCATCTCAAAGGAGGGTCATAAAACTGTAGGCAGGTGTGGATCAAACTCCTCTGAGAAGGGTCCAAGTCCATAACCATATCAAGGATGCCTCCATAATGCTCTCTGAATAGTGGGATGTGGTCTGGAGTGATAAGTGCCTGGACCTGCCTGATGCCAGTCAGCACAGGCTCAAAGAAATGATATGAGATGTTGCTCTTCTTGGGTGCCATGACTGCTGATGAAGAGCTAAAACAATTGCTGATGAAGAGCTGAAGACAGGTGTTGATGAAGATAGGTCTATGCAGATGAAGGGGTCAAAACCAAGCCAGATATAATGTGGATACCCTGAAAAACAAATAAACAAATGTTAAATGATGCAAATGATGAGTATGCAAATGATATGCAAGGGTTTGTGATCAAGTTGGATCTGATAACTGCCTTGATATAAGTCCATGTATGTCTAAGAAGTCCAGGTGGAGGTTCAAAAGTCCAGTAACCAAGGTGGGGGACTCAAATAAAGAGTCACATATCCAGGGTTAAAATCACAAGAACTATCCCAAAGTGGAGTACTCTTATTCAAAACAAAGTATCAGGGTATGATGTGGTCAAGGGTACCTGCAAACCTGTAAACAGCCCAACCCCCTCACAGGTGGTGTTCTAAAACAAGGATCCTCAGACTTGGATCAGTTATGAGAAGTGTAAACACTTCTAACCCGGAGGTACAGTGTTTACAATAACCATAAAAGATCCTCCTCTAATTCACCTCAGTTTCTGAAGGTCATAGTAAAGGTCATCCAGACTTAGCAGGCTTCCCGGATGGCCCTAGCACTACAGGAGATCTGTAGCACAGAGTTCTCAAGAAGAAACCCATATCTGAACCGTGTTTCATATTCCCGCACCAGACCGAAATGGAATGGGAAAGAACATGAACCACTCTAGCCTAGGTGTCACTCAGGTCCCAGGTATAGGACCTTAAACTCTCAATAGAACCCCACCCACCAAAGCAAAAAACCAGATCCAGCCAGATGATAATATGACAGTATGATATATAAAGCTGTAATGAAAGCAATAAATAACTGTACATAAAGCAGTAAATAAAGCAAATATACAAACACAAATAGCACATAACACCCCAGTAAACACAAATCAAACAAGCGCTAGGAGGAACCCACAAAAAGAACCAGAAGCCCTGGTTGTAGTATAAGGTTCCCCAGCAGAGTCGCCAAGCTGTCGCTCCCACCAGATGAGGCTAGGTCAAATGGGGTACAGACGCGAACGGTCAGCGAAAGGGAAGGAATGAATAGAGTCGCCAGCTAGGCATTTTTATCCCGAAGGAAAGGTAATGCTGCATAAACCTAAGAAACGATGGATAAGACGGTTGCGAACCAGAGAGACTGAGAAAGGGGGTTGGTTACAACCTGGGAAGGTATTAGCACCCAGATTGTCCGCCGTACTCGACGGGATCCACGCTTGAAAGATTTGTGTTTTAAAAGGGGTAGTGTCAGTGCAATCCGTGTATCAAAGCTGGAAAAGAATGCAAGTGTCGGTGTAAAAGAAAAGTGAAGTGTATAAGTGAAGTGTCAGTGTAAGAACAAGAATGAAATGCTCAAGACCATGAGGCTTAAAGAATAAAGCTGGAAGAGGGTGGGAATGTACAGAGACTTTTGTTCGATAACTGTTAAGTTATGCCTACGTATCCTCTCGTGCAATGAGGAAGTCAGAACACCGTAGTTCGACTCAAAGAGACTGAAAGGATGAATTGACTTGTGAACTGCTTACTTGTCCATGCTCAAGTGTATGACCTGTCTGGCTCAGGTGCAAACTGTCTTGCATTAGACGGAAGAAGCGAGTTCTCGTTTGTGAGTGAATGAGATGAGAAAAGAATCCCGAGGAGACGATTATTGTTTGTTTTTTTGTTTTCAGTCTTTTATTGCTTTTGGAGATTTGTCATAGGAAAATGAGCTTAAGCCTAAACCAATGGGTTAGTAAGCTCATCACATCCTCCCTCTGATTAGGGGTAATGAGAAGACCTTAAGTGTGAAGTCAGCATCTCACACTTAATCACCATGGTATAGGATTAAGATCATTAACCTACTTGTGATTATTAAGATGTTTTTTTTGTTTTTGTTTAGTGTTAAGTAATGAGATTAAGCCATAATCAGGGATTAAACAGACTCATTACACCATCCTAATAGAAGGATAATATATGAGAATGTTTAAGCTGAGGAAGATTCCTCAACTTAATCCATGATTAGGGATTAACCTCATGACAAAACAAAGCCTTTATTAGATGGATTTTAGTTAGTGGTGAGATTAAGAAGTGATTTTTTATGGTTTGTAAGACAACTTGAGGGGGACTTATCCATTAACACTAGGGTTAGTCCTTCTTAACCAATTAAGGAAGAATTAGAACCCTAATGCAAGGCCCAAGTTACAAGCTTGATGTCTTGATGATTATTAAGTGGATTGATTAGAGGATTTAAACACATTAAGGGTTTAACACTTAGGATTAAAGTTATACACTCCATCCTAATAGAAGGATGCAGGCATAAGCTTAATCACAAAGCCTTAAAGCCTTTAGGGTTTAGTCCCTGATTATGAGATAAGAAGAGAAGACTCAAAGAGACACAAAGGTAAAAGATAAATGGGGGGACTAATCAAAACCTAATTGTTATCATGCTTGGTTATTCCTAGGGTTTATGAGGCTTAAGAAAGAAAGAATCTTCAAAGGCCACCAAGGAGAGAAGCAGATGAAAGGAGCAAAGAGAAGCAAAACAACTTGCTTCATTTAAGAAGTCAAGTTGCTTGAAGAAAGAAAGTGAGATGAACAAGAATGAGCAAGCTCAATCCAAAGCACAAGATAAAATGCATCAATGATGCATAAGAGAGATGAAAAGAGATTCTGAGAAGTGAAGGCAAATTCACTTCTCAAACAAACTTACCACCTGAAAAGTTAGTGAAGGAAAATGAAATGCAATACAAATGAGATGCAATGACATGATGCAAACCAAAACCAGAAGCATGAGTATGATGTTAATGATGCTAAGAGATGATGCAAACATGAGGCAAGGCATGAGAGTGATCAAACAAGCATATGAATGCAAAAGAAGCAAGTTTAGAACCATGAACATACATGAAAAGTTATGAAATGCAAATGACATAAAAAATGGTAAATGAAAGATGCAATGATCAAACATGATTCTAATGTGTCCTAAGATGTACTATGGATCAAATGAATGCACAAAATGTCATGGAAAGTCAATGGGTGCAAGCAAATGAGAGAATGGATGCAAAGGAAAGCACAAATTAGGGTTTATGATCAACACACAAAGCAAAATCCAAAACCAGAAGCAAATGACATGATAAAAATTTGAAAATGCAATCAAAGAAACCCTAAACCTATACAAACTCACTGCCCAAAGGAGGGGATCCAACTCTTAACCTAGTGAGAGTTATGAATTTCCTAAGATTGCTAGGGTTTTAAGGTACCTTGTCAAGAAAAATGCAAAACAAATTGAAAATGCAAGATCAATTCATGCCCATTTTATCCTATAAACTACATGCTATACAAGATGCAATGCAAAAAGAATCATGATCCAACTCTCAATGGTTAGGCAGAAATGAATTTTTGAAGTTTGTCACAAAATATTGCCTCAAAATGAATTTAATTCCAAAGAAAATAATCAAAAGGCATCAAGAACAAAAAATAAATTTTGTTTGAGAGTTGGACAATACTTCTAAATGTTTTTAAAGGTTACATGATTTTCTTTGTGATTTTTAAATACCTAAAAGTATTTTTAATTAATTAATTTTCATTAATTAATTAAAAATAAACTTTTAAATGATTTAAAAATCATTTTTAATGCAAAAAATAAAAATAAAAATATTTTCAGAATGGGAAAAATATTTACAGTCATGATGCAAAAAATAAAATTTTTTGAAAGTCTCTAGCTATTTTAAAATAAATATGCAAAACAAATAAGAAAAATATGAATTAAAATGAATTTAATGGGAAAGTCAGCGCATCCAAGGGATAGGATTCAAACAAGAAAGGGAGGGAATTGACCAGCGCGCGCATCTGGACGGCTCACATTCAAACTACGCTAATTAAGTCATTAACCCTAATCTGAACCCTAAACATTTTCAGGTGACCGGAACAGTGTTCCGGTCATCTTCTCCGGCCAACCATTCATGCTATCTCTCTTAATACGCATCCCCAGGCCCTAAAACTCTCCAGAAATGATCCTCTCCCCAACCCCAACAAGAATCAGTCATCAAAATTCATTTATTCATCATCAAATTCATGAATCGAAGCAAAACGGAAAAGAACACAGAAATTTCAGAAGCTCATGAAATGCTTATTTCTTAACTATTTCCAAAACTAAACACATCATGGTGATCAGAGAGACATGTAGAATCATTCTATAACATAAAATGAGAGTTCTGGAAAAATAAATGCCATGGCTACCTGAGCTTGAGCTTTCGAATCAGGGACTTTCTGGCCAGTTCTTTGCTTCAAATCCACTCCAATGATTCCCTCCAAGTGTTTGTGATGCTTAGCTGGAGTTTAAATGGCCTCTAGAGAGAGTTTGCCGAATCTCAGTTCATGAAATGTGAAAATCGTGTTTTTGATTGTGGAGGTTTTAGGGCAAAATGGAGGGTGGGAAATGATCAGTGAGGTTTATGGAGTTGAATGGTGGAAAAAGTTTGAAAGTTTGATGGCTGAATCAAGGGATTCGAAAGCTTTTGCAAATTCGGGGATTTTTGAGTATGCTGTGTTCTTGGAGCTTCAGGCTTAGTTGTTATGTGCTTTTGCTTGCATTTGATCCACATAAAGAGTTGTGATAGGTCAGAGAGTGGGTGCTGGCCTATGCTGATTGGTATGGGCAAGTTGCCAAAATGTCAAAAGTTGGTGTACTTGAGGTATGGGTCATGGCAGGCTGGTTTAGGGGCATGGCTTGGTTCAGCTGAGATCATGGAATGCTTGTGGATCAGATTTTGTGAACTGAGGCAAGTGGATGAGAAGCTTTGATCCCTTTTGCAAATTGGCACAACTTTGCCCCTTTTGGAAATTCTTCAAGTTTAAGGCATGAAATGGAATAATTCAAAGTACCATTCTGATACTTAGAGGTCCATTTGACATGTTATGAAGTGTTTGTGTACATTTGAAGTCTTTAGAATGCCTTATCAAACCATTATGCAAATTGCCTCTTTGGCGTAAAACATGAATTTATGTGATTTTGTGCAACTTTGACAAGCCATAACTTTTGATCCAAAATGAATTAGAATGAGTTATTGTACTTTTTGAAAAGGGAATGATCCATTCTACAACTTTCATGACCAAAGTTTTCCCATTTGAAGCATTTTTGAATCAAAAAGCAAGGGTTGAAAAAGTTTCCCAAAATGGCAATTTTCATTACAAGTCAATTTTCCCAAAAAGTCAACTTTGCAAATGGCTTGAAATTCTTCAAATTTGTGAACTTCCAACATCTTCTATGATCAAATAAAGATCATACATATTCAAAATGATGAAGAACACCCTTTGGTTGGGTCATTGGGGGCCTCAGATGCCCTGATTTTACACTGACTTGCCCAAGAAGTCAACTCTTGATCAGATGCCTTCCCCATTGAATTTCTCCATGAAAATTGATATGCATGATCCCTATACCATATAGAGACCAATAGAAACAAGAATGACCAAAAAAAATGGAGTTATGGCCTTTGAAACCAAAACCCTAATTCTAGGTCATCTGTGCAGTTAAACCTGGCTCTGCTTCCATGCCCTTCTCAGTTCTTGTGATTCCTTGACTTTCTTGACTTTGAGAGGATATAATATGATGCTTGAACATACATGGACCCCTTTGAAGTGGTTGGTGACCTTTGGAGTGGCTCAAGTGGCTCTTGGATTGCTCAGATCACAAACCCTAGATGCAGATGACTTTGAACCAATGCAGTGAATCAAAAATGCAATATGAGATACTATGATTGAGTTTATGCATATGAAAAGATCACAAGCCATCGTGTGAATGGGTGAGGGAAAATTTGGGGTGTTTACACCAGTGCCTAAGAAAGATGGCAAAGTGAGGATGTGTGTGGATTACCGGGTTCTGAACAGAGCTAGCCCAAAAGATGACTTCCCATTACCTCACATTGATGTATTGGTCGATAACACAACTCAGTTCTCGGTATTTTCCTTCATGGATGGTTTTTCTGGGTATAATCAGATCAGGATGTCACCCGAAGACATGGAGAAAACAACCTTCATCACACCTTGGGGCACATTTTGTTACAAGGTAATGCCTTTTGGACTGAAGAATGCTGGTGCGACTTATCAACGGGCTATGGTAACGTTATTCCACGACATGATCCACAAAGAAATTGAATGCTACGTGGATGACATGATTGCCAAGTCCCTCACTGAAGAAGACCATTTGGTAAACCTGCTGAAGTTTTCAAGCGTCTGAGAAAGTACCAATTGAAGCTAAACCCCAACAAATGTACATTCGGGGTACGTTCCGGTAAACTGCTAGGATTTATCGTAAGTGAAAAGGGAATTGAAGTTGATCCTGACAAAGTCAAAGCCATTCAAGAGATGCCTGCACCCAGAACTAAAAAGGAAGTTCGGGGGTTCTTAGGTAGATTGAACTACATATCAAGGTTCATATCTCACCTTACTGCAACCTGTGAGCCCTTGTTCAAATTATTAAAGAAGGAACAAACAGTTAGGTGGAACAAAGATTGTCAAAAGGCTTTTGACAAAATCAAGGAGTATCTGCAAGAACCTCCAATTCTCATGCCTCCAGTTGAAGGAAGACCTCTAATAATGTACCTGACAGTATTAGAAGGATCAATGGGGTGTGTGTTGGGCCAGCATGACGAGTCTGGTCGAAACGAGTATGCAATATACTACCTTAGCAAAACGTTTACCGACTGTGAACAACGTTATTCATTGCTCGAGAAAACTTGATGTGCTTTAGCGTGGGCTGCTTGCCGACTAAGACAGTATATGTTGACCCACACTACTTTGTTGATCTCAAAAATGGACCTCGTCAAGTACATATTTGAGAAGCCAGCACTTACCAGAAGGGTTGCAAGATGGAAAATGATTCTGACAGAGTATGACATTCAGTACACATCTCAAAAGGCCATCAAGGGCAGTGTACTATCAATGAGATTTGACTTCCCCGATGAAGACATCATGTACCTAAAAGCAAAAGATCATGAAGAGCCTGTTCACACTGAAGGGCCAGACCCAGAAGAAGAATGGACTATGATGTTTGATGGGGTTGTCAATATGAATGGTCGTGGAGTTGGTGCAGTACTCATTACACCTAAAGGAGTTCATATGCCTTTCTCAGCAAAACTCACCTTTGCTTATACTAACAACGAAGCTGAATACGAAGCTTGTATCATGGGTCTTGAGGAAGCCATTGACCTCAGGATCAAGACTTTGAATGTATTCAGAGATTCAGCCTTGGTAATCAATCAGACCAGCGACAAATGGTACACTCACCAAGAGCATCTGATTCCATACCGTGACTATACGAGGAGATTGTTGACTTTCTTCACAATAGTCAAACTTGAGTACATCCCTCGAGAAGAAAATCAGTTCGCAGATGCTTTAGCTACCATTTCCTCCATGATCAAGGTTCAAATTGCCAATTTTGTGCCTCAAATTTCAGTATCCAGACTAGACCGACCAGCATATGTATTCTCCATGGACATTGCTAAAGATGACAAGCTGTGGTTCCATGACATCAAAAGCTTCTTAAAGGATCAAACATACCCACCTGGGGCATCATCCAATGATAAGAAGACCTTAAGAAGGTTGGCCGGTAGTTTCTTCCTTAATGCTGATGGTTCATTATACAAGCGAAACTTTGACATGGTACTACTCAGATGTGTTAATAAGAAAGAGGCAGACTTGCTGATGCACGAGGTGCATGAAGGATCTTTCGGTACCCATGCTGGAGGACATGCAATGGCTAAGAAATTGTTAAGATCAGGTTACTACTGGATCACAATGGATGCAGATTGTTGTGCCTATGCCAGAAAGTGTCACAAATGCTAGATCTATGCAGACAAGGTGCATGTGCCTCCAAATTCGTTGAACGTGATGTCTTCGCCTTGGCCCTTTGCCATGTGGGGCATTGACATGATTGGAAAGATCGAACCGACTGCTTCAAATGGCCACAGATTCATCCTGGTAGCCATTGATTACTTCACCAAATGGGTTGAAGCAGCTTTGTATGCAAACGTCACCAGGAAAGTGGTAGCTAGATTTCTGAAAAGAGACATCATCTGTCGATATGGAGTACCCGAGCGAATCATTACTAACAATGGTTCCAATTTGAACAACAAAATGATGGCAGAACTGTGTCGGGACTTCAAAATCCAACATCAAAACTCTTCTCCTTACAGGCCAAAGATGAATGGCACTGTTGAGGAAGCTACCATTTGCTTTGCATGGGTATCGAACCTCAATCAAAACATCTACTAGGGCAACACCGTATCAGCTTGTGTATGGTATGGAGGCAGTCCTACCTGTTGAAGTTGAGCTACCCTCCTTACGGGTACTGATGGATGTAAAGCTGAATGAAGCAGAATGGGTCCGATCTCGGTACAATCAACTAAATTTGATCGAAGAGAAAAGGCTAGCTTCCATTTGTCATGGGCAGTTATATCAAAAGAGAATGAAGAAAGCCTTCGATCAGAAAGTCAGGCTTCGGGAATACCAAGTAGGAGATCTTGTGCTGGAAAAGACTCCTTCCTCCTCATACAGACCACAGGGGCAAGTGGACTCCAAACTACGATGGTCCATTCATAGTAAAGAAGGTTTTCTCTGGTGGAGCACTGATGCTCTCTACTATGGATTGTGAAGATTTCTTATCCCCTGTGAATTCAGATGCAGTTAAAAAATACTTCGCATAAAAATGACCCGCTGGACATAAAAACAGAATGTAAGTCCAGGCAAAAATAGGGCATCTCGGCGAGTCAAAAACAGAATAAAAGACTCGAGCAAAAATAAGGGAAAATTAAAAAAAAATGTACACCCGCTGAGTTGAAAAGCCACATTGGACAGCTCAGGCAAAAATGGGTATCCCGGTGGATCGAAAACCCGAAAGGGCGATCCACACAAAATCAGGGAATAAGCGAACTACTGCATTCTGAATTCATCTGCATCATTTACAACACGACAAGCTTCAAAAGGATAAAGCACCAGTCAAAATCAACCTTCTTTAGAAAGCAAGATAATAAGAACATCAAGGTCATACAGGTCATAGCAAAGGAAGCTCACCATAGCGTCGTCAACATTGCTAGTACTTTTACTTTTTCAATTTGTAACAATCTCCTCATTCCAGGGGATCTATTTCTTTGACTGTATCTGCCAATTCAGGGCACCCAGATTAATGCAATCAGAGTTTTCAGTCATATCTCTTCTTGTACTTTTTTTTTCGTTCGCAAAATGTTCAATATCCATGATATAATATTTGCATAAAACAAATGAGCCATTCTTAATAAATGCTTGCAGGAAATGTATTTACTCTCAGGAATATCTAACTCCTATGACGGAATCTAGTAAGGGATACCTCGGGATGCTTGTGCGTTTCTTTGTCTTAACAGATTGCAGGTATTCAATACGCAACATGGGGCATGCCAAGTACACTTCCCCAACATACCTCCTCCCCGAACAGTATCTGGAATGCTTTTCCCCAACGGAGTTGTCAAAGCCTTCTCATCCCTAGCACGGATCTACTCAACAGAAGCATCCCCAGCCAATCTCCCCCACAAAAGTTCCAGCCTCTCCCCTGAAGAGCAATGACTGAAACTCTTACACTACAAAGTGATGGAAGCTTCCTTATCCCCAATTGGGTTTCTCATTATAGGATAGGTCTATCAATGATCTATTTCCCCAAGCAGAGCTATATATCCTAACGGATCTACCAATGATCTCCCCTAGCTGGGATACCCTCCAAGCGGATCAGCTAGAGATCCAATCTTTAGTGGGATCCCAATCCCGGATTGGTTTCCCTTTGCATAATCATGGCATTCACATCATTTTTCCCCGCAGAGCGTAGCATTCCGTCTAATACGGAGCATTACGGCAAAATCAAACATTTGCATGATCACAAGCCAAGTTCGAGCCAGTCACCTGCAAATACCATCAATATTTCATCCACAGTATATAAAAGCTCACATCCCTTGCAAATAAAAGCCAAAGCGTCCCCTTTGCACTCTCCAACATAAATGCCTGTTTATATATACTCTTTTCGATACTCGTCTGTGTCATCCCATCCCCACAGGTCGCCGGAACATCTTTTACAATCTCGCATACAAATATTTTGTTCATAACTCATACTATTTGACACTCGTCTGTGTCATACCTTCCCCAGCAAGTTGAACATTCGTCCGTGTCTTGCTCATACTTCACAATATTCACTCATACTTGTACATAAGAAACTCGTCTGTATCTTATATATATATATATATATATATATATATATATATATATATATATATCATTCCCCACAGATTCGACACTCGTCTGTGTTCTTTGTTAACCAGTTGGCACTCGTCCGTATCATCATCTCTGAACACGCGACAGCGTTTTTTTTTTACTAATACTCGTTCGTATCATGGTCCTAAGGATGCTCGTCCGCATCTTTAATCTATACACAACATCAAACACCTATACCTTTTATTCTGGAAAGCGTAAATACTCGTCCGTGTTTACCATTCCCCAGCAGAACAACTTTTCTCCTATCCGACATTCGTCCTATGTCATGATACTTTCGGCATCCATACCCTGCCAGGTGATCATCTTCACCTTTGGATGATCGTCCCTTATCCTTTTCCCAGTGGAGTCTCCATTACTGGAATCCTTCTCTATCCGGCATTCGTCCTATGTCGTGATATTTAGCAGTCGTCCCCTGCTAGGTGATCGTCCTTCACCTTTTGATGACCGTCCCTCATCATTTTATCTGATGGTTGTCCCCATCGTTGATCTTGTTATCCGACATTCGTCCTATGTCGTGATAAACCCCGAGAGCAGTTGTACCCTGCTAGGTGATCGTCCTTCACCTCTTGATGATCGTACTTCATCATTTTATCCGATGGCCGTCCCCATCGTCGACCTTTTCTATCCGACATTCGTCCTATGTCGTGATAAAGAGCAGCCATCCCCTGCTAGGTGATCGTCCTTCACCTTTGATGACCGTCCCTCATCATTATTTCATTTATTCTTTAAACCGATGACCGTCCCCATCGTTGTTTACTTTACTTTGCAAAACTGATGGCCGTCCCCATCATTGCCATTACTTTAATCCCCAGAGAATCTTATTTCCTTACCTGATGGTCGTCCCAATCATGGTATCTTTACCTTTCCCCAGCTTATCGGTCGTCCCCGTCATTGCTTTATCCCCAACAGTCGTCCTCTGCTCGATGGTCGTCCTCCATCGCCCATATTTTAATAATCATACTATATTGTCTTTTACAATTTATATCCCTTTTCTTCTTCTCCCCAGCAAGTGCAAATTATGGACTGTCTTTGGTATTCAACCACAAGTTATCTTGTTTATCTATTAAGCCAAGCGCTTACACCCTGCACAGCTAACTCGTGTTTGAATAGGGGCATCTGTAAACACCCCAAATTTTCCCTCATTAATTCCACACCATTGGCTTGTGATCTTTCATGTTTAAGTTAAGCATATTACATATTTGTTTCATCTGCATAGTTCAAGTTCATCTGCATCTAGGGTTTGTGATTTGAGCAATCCAAGGATCCATCTCAGCCACCCCAAAGGTCTCCAATCGTTCCAAGGGGGTCCATGTGTGTTCTACCATCATATTATGTCCCTCAAAGTTCATGGAAATCAAGAGATCACAAGAACTGGGAAAGCATGGAAGCAGAGCTAGGGTTTTGGTTTCAGAGGCCATAACTCCAATTTGTTTGGTCATTCTTGTTTCTAATGTTCTTAGGATGTTATAAGGATGATATGTACGAATTTTGATGAAGAAATTCATTGTGGAAGTCATTTGTTAACTGGGTAACTTCTTGAACAAGTCATAGCAAAATCAGTGCATCTGAGGCCCCCAACAAGGGAACCAAAGGGGTATTTTCATCAAATTGAAGTTCTATGATCTTTATTTGATCATTGAAGTGCTTGGAAGTTCACAAAATTGAAGAAATTTGAGCTAAACCAAAAGTTCCCAAAAATGGAAATGACTTGTAATGGAAACTTTCCATTTTGGGAAAGTTCTTCAACCTCCTCTTTCTCAACCAAAAATGCTTCAAATGAAAAATTATTGGTCATAAAATTTGTAGATTGGGTCTTTCCCTTTTCAAAAGGTACAAGAACATGTTCTAATTCATTATGGAACTCAAGTTATGATCCTTCAAAGTTGGCAAAATTCCTATAATTTTCAAGAATACACTAAAGAGGATTTTTTGCAAAACCACTTGCCAAGCCATTTCATGACCTCTAATGCATCTCTAAACATCATACCATCATAGTACAACTCATTTTGATCATAATTGGCCCAAGAATCATACACTTTCATGCCTTGAACTTCAAGAAATTCCAAAAGGGCCAAAGCTTCTCAAAATTGCAAAATGGTATGAATCTTTCTATACACTTGTTCCAGCTTATCAAATCTGATCCATAAGCCTTCCTTGATCTCTGCTGAGCCAAGCCATGCCCAAATCCATGCCTGCCATGTGCCCATACCTCATGTACAACCAACTTTGACTTTTTGCAAATCACCCCATACCAATCAGCATAGCCCACACCAACTATTCTGACCTATCACAACTTCACATACATGCCTCAAGGGATTCATTTTCATACACACACAAGCCTGCAAGCTCTCACACATTCAGATTGCAAAAATCCCTCTCAAACTTCATCTCTTCGAAATTCATAAACCAGCCATCAAAACTTCAAGCAAACTTCACCAATCATCTCCATACACTCTCCAGATCATTTCCCAACCATTAAACAAGCCTGAAACCTCAAGAATCCAAAACACAATTTCCCTCATCTCTGAACTGAAACCTCAAAAATAGTCCATATAAACTCCTTTCAAGCATTCCAGAAGTATAAGGGGATCAAGGAGAGTGGTTTAGCACCAAAGAAGAGCCCAGAAAGTTCCAGTTTCGAAAGCTTCAACTCATGTAACCTCAAGAACATTTTTTCCATAAATGTGTTTTTAAGTTCTTATATTGTTCTATATGTTGCACTGATCATGGGGATGTGTTTGGTTTTGAAAATGAGCAAGAAATAAGCATGTACTGACTGTCTGAAACTTTGCCCGTGAAAATGATTTTGTTCGATTCTCTTGATTCATGAAAAATAAATGGATTTTGTTGTTGGATTCTTGTTTAGGATGTTTAGTTGAGTGAATCTGGAGAGTTTGATGCGTTTTAGTGGCGTTTTGAGGGAGATGACATGAGAGGTTGGCCGGAGAAGACGACCGGAACACTGTTCCGGCCGTCTGAGGTTAATTAGGGTTTAATTAGGGTTTAGGGTTAGTTTGAATGTCAGCCCTTGGATGGCCCTTCCCGCGCGTGTTTGGACGGATGAGATTAGTCATTAAGTTTTAATCAGGATTAATTAATTTAATTAATTGGAATTAGCCAGAAATCAATCCCAGCCCTTGGTTTGCGCGTTGGTCAAAGCCCCTTTCCCCAGTTTAAATCCTAGCCCTTGGATTGTCATACTTTTCCCTTTATTTCATTTTATTTTATTTTTTATCCATTTATTTTCATATATTTATTTTAAATAGTAAAAATGATCAAAAAAATCTGAAAAGTTTTATCAAGTCTTTTATTAATTTTCAGAAACCAAAAATATTTCTATTTCTATTTTTTTCATTAAAAAAGTATATTTAAATCATTTAAATGTTTTATTTAATTAGTTAATTGATTTTAATAAATTAAAAATACATTTAAGTATTTAAAAATCACCAAAAAAATCAGAGAACATTCTTAGACATTTACAAACATTTACAAACTCACCATACAAATTATTTTTTGGTTTTGATCATGCTTTGACATTTTTCAATGAATTAGGGTTCTTAATATTATTCATTTTCTAACCCTAACTTCAAAAATTCATAACTTTTAAACCAATTTGAGTTTGTGAATGGTTCTTTTAGCATTGTTCTATGCATGGCTCCTAGCATCCAAAAACATTTTTGCTTCATTTTTATCTTGAATTTTCAAATTATTTGGCATTTTTCATTGAGGATCACCCAAAAAACACTAGAAACTTAGGAAATTCATAACTCCCTCTAGGTTTAGCTTCTGACCTCCCCCTTTGGATGGTAACCTAGTATAGGTTTAGGGTTCCTTTGAGTGCATTTTCAATTTTTTATCATGTCATTTGCTTCTGTATTTTCCATTTTTATCTCATCCTTTCATGTAACCCTAAATTTGCATCTTTACTTGCATTCATCTTGCATATGCATCCATATATGAACTTTCCATGACATTCCATGCATTCATATGTCATCTTAGACATCTTAGGATATGTTAGAATCATGCTTGATCATTTTTTCATTCATTTGCCATGATTTTCATTCATTCCCTTTCATAAACTTTTATGTGTTTTTAAACTTCAAAGCATGCTTCCATTTGCATCTCATCTTTGTATGATCATTCATATACACTTTGTATGCCTTTGCATCATGTCATAGCATCATTTGCATCATGTGTATGCTTCTGGTTTTGGTCTTTGTCTTTGCATGTGCTTCATTCCATTTCATTTCTTTCTTTATGCATCTTATGCTAACATTTTCAGGTGGTAAGTTAATTTGAGAAGTGGATTTGCCTTCACTTCTCATTTCTCTTCATCTTTTTCATTTGCATCTTGCTGGTTTCTTTGAAGTGAACTTTTTCACTTGTGTTCATCTCTCACTTTCTTTCTTTAAGTTACTTATCTTCTTCAATGAAGTAAGTAACTTATTTCTTCTGCTTCTTCCTCCTTTCATCTGCTTCTTTCATTGGTGGCTTCCTTGAAGATCTTTCTCAGGCCTTACAAACCATAGGAACACCCAAGCATGATAATAATTAGGGTTGTGATTAGTCCCCCATTAGTTTTTACCTTTGATTCTTCTTTGTGTCTCTCTTCTCATCTCATCATTAGAGACTAAACCTTTAAGGTTTTAGGACTTTGGAATTAGGGTTATGCTTGCATCCTTCTCTTAGGATGGAGTGTATAACTTTAATCCTAAGTGTTAAACCCTTAATTTGTTTAAACCTCTTAATCAATCCATCTAATAATCACTAAGACATTAACTTGTAACTTGGGCCTTACATTAGGGTTCTAATTCTTCCTTTATTGGTTAAGAAGGACTAATCCTAGTGTTTAATGGACAAGTCCCTCTCAAGTTGTTTTACAAACCATAAAAGCCATTTCTTAATCTCACTCTTAATTAAAATCCACTTTAATAAAGGCTTGTCATCTAATGATTTTAATCCCTAATCTTGGATTAAGTTGAGGTATCTTCCTCAGCTTAAGTGTGCTCATCTATTATCCTTCTGTTAGGTTGGTGTAATGAGTTCACTAATCCTTGATTATGGCTTAAACTCATTACTTAACACTAAACAAAAAAACCAAAAAACATCTAAATAATCACAAATAGGTTAATGATCTTAATCATATATCATCATGGCAATTAAGTTGAGATGCTTATCTCATACTTAAGTATTCTCATTATCCCTAATCAGGGAGGATATAATGAGTTTACAACCTTTGATTTAGGCTTAAGCTCATTAACTTATGACAAACACCAAGAACAATAAAAGACTGAAAACATCAAAACAAACAATAATCGTCTCCTTCGGGATTCTTTTCTCATCACCTTTATTCACAAACAAGAACTCACTTCTTCCTTCTAATGCAAGACAGTCAGCACTTGAGCCAGACAAGTCATACACTTGAGCATAGACAAGCAAGCAGTTCACAGTCAATTTATCATTCAGTCTCTTTGAGTCGAACTACGATGTTCTGACATCCTCATTGCACGAGAGGATACGTAGGCATAACTTAATTGTTATCGAACAATAGTTTCTATGTCTCCCCCTCTTTCAGCATTCTTTAAAAGCCTCAGTTCCTGAGCAATGCACCCTTTTTGCACTGACACTTGTATATTTCTTTTCCGGCTTTTGCACACAGATAGCACATACCCTACCCCTTTAAACACAATCTTTTAAGCATGGATCCCGTCGAGTACGACGAACAATATGGGTGCTAATACCTTCCCAGGTTGTAACCAATCCCCTTTCTCAGTTTCTCTGGTTCGCAACCGTCTTATCCATCTTTTCTTAGGTTTATGCAGCATTACCTTTCCGTCGGGATAAAAATGCCTAGCTGGCGACTCTATTCATCTTCACTTTCATTTTCTCCTTTCGCCGACCGTTCGCGCTTGTACCGGGATGCAAATCTTCGGGAGCGACAACCTATTTTAAAGAGGAGCGGCTCTTCCCAATAAAAATGCTTTATATGATTAAAGAAAATTTTCTTTTGTTGGTAGCTGAGGTTGGGAGGCATTATATCTGTTGCAAGATAATTAACGAAATCTGCATACCAAGGTATATTACTTACTGCTAAAGATCTCTTGGAATATCCAAAAGTTTCTAGATTAATTTCTTCAATGGAATCTAACTTGTCTATCAACCTGTCATAAGCAAAATCATCGTTTATATGTATTATATCTGGTTTTAGGAATTCAAGCCTAGAAAGGTGATCGACAACTACATTTTTCGTGTCTTTCTTATCTCGAATATCAAGGTCGAATTCTTGTAGAAAAAGTATCCATCAAAGTAATATAGGTTTAGCATATTTTTTATTGAGAAGGTGTCGAATAGAGGCATGGTCTGTATAAACTATGATTTTAGCTCCTACTAGATAAGATATAAACGTGTCTATGGCAAAAACTACGACTATGAGTTCCTTTTCACTAGTTTCATAGTTAAGCTGTGTTGTGTCTAGGGTTCTACTAGCATAGTAAATCACATGTAACTTATTATCTATTCTTTTCCCTAGGACTGCTCCTTGTCGCTCCCTGGATTTCCATCCTGGTACAAACGCGAAAGTGGCGCGGAAAGAGGTAGAGTCGCCAGCCTGGAATTTTTATCCCGAAGGAACAAGAATGGTAATGCTGCACAAACCAGAAGAAAAGAAAAGGAAGGACACAGGTCATGCGAACAAAAGAGACTGGGTTCGGGAGTCGGTTACGACCTGGGAAGGTATTAGCACCCAGATCGTCCGCCGTACCCGACGGGATCCACGCTTGCAAAGAAACTGTTTCAAAGGGTGAAGAAATGAAAGTTGCTGCAAAGAAAAGGAACTGAACTGGATTAAAGAAAAGAAAATGGAACTGAAAAAAGAAATGAAAAGGAAAAATGTAGGGAAAATAAAGATTGTGCTCGAACGGGCCCTACCCCGCTGCCTACGTACCTCATCTGGACATGAGGATCAGAGTCGTTGTAGTTCCCCTAACTAGGGGTGGAAAAGATTTCTTGTGTCTTAAGGCTTGAACTGCCTATGTCAATGCTCAGGTGTTGAAGGCTCGAACGACGAGTGCGTTACCGTCTTTCAAAATGAAAAGTAGTGACAAGTTTGTACGTAAAGAGTGAATGAGGTGAGAAGAGAATTCCCGAAGCAGAGACGCTTATTGTTTGTTTGTGTTTTTTTGAAGAGTTTTAGAGTGTGGCACAAGGAAGTGAAAGTAAATCCTTCTCTAAGGACATGTCCTTATTACCACATCCCAAAATAGAATGAGTAACAAGTCCATCAAGAATGAGGAAGATCCTCAAACTTGTTTCCTAAGATTGGGATTTAAATTCACTAACTTGTTTGTATTATTAAGTGATTTTGTGAATTAAGATGAAGAGGTATTTTTTATGATTTTACTTTGAGAGAGTGACAAAAGGGAGAGGTCACCTCAACTATTATTAGATGTTTTTTAGGTTTTTGCTTGAAGATGAGGAGAGAAGAAACAAAAAGATCTAAAGGTAAAAATCTAATGGGGAAAGACTATTCCTAATATTAACATGCTTGGATGGTCCTAGGTTAGTGTGGCTTAAACTATCCTAAAGAAAGAGAAAGAAAGAAGAAGAACCATGGTGTCCTAAGCACACCTCAATCACGAGCTAAGAAGATGCAAAATAAATGGAGAAATAAAGTTGAGATGAAAAATAAATAAGTGAGGAGAGGAGAATGCAACATGAAGTAATCGAATAATGCACAAACAGAGCCTACACCAGTAGGACTTCCAGATGCAGCAGTATGCTCCTAACATAGCATCAGGACTAGAATGAGGCGCGAAAAATAATAGATCAAGTAGTACCTAACAGAGACGGTATGTTGCCTCTTCAATACGTGCAAGAGAAATTCGAGAAGAAATATCAAGCACAACTGTCCATTATCAGGATGTCAGACAAGCATCCAGCGTCCAAGGAAAATCAACAAAAAGAATCCGAACTAGCAACCAGATTTGTTCCAGACAATATCAAAGACTAAGCGCAATTTGCATCCAGAGATCTCGTCAGTCCAAGTAAGATTATGAAAATAATTAATCACAAGGCCATTATCATCCACCTTCACTGACATCAAGCAAAAGCCTACAAACTCTTCAATACGCACAAGCAAACTCAAGAAAGAAGTATCAAATCAAAGTATCGAGCTCGAAGCGTGTATTCAGATTGCTGATCAACAATACTAATAGTCAAGACGAGTCTTCAAGCCCAAATAGTCCACTTTTCGTCTCTACTTGCACCAAGAAATGCATAAATAAATCAGGTACAAGGCTATCACCAAGTTACATCTGCCATCAACAAAATCAAGTAATCAGCCTACAAAACATCAAACCAAAACTAAAACTAAGATCAACCAAAATTCTATTAAACCAAATTAATCGGAAAAAATTTAAATCAAAGTTATATTAAGAATCAAAATTAACAGAATTAAAATAAAATTCTAAACTAAAACATTAACAAAATTAACTAATTGCAGTTAGAAAGATATAACAACTAACAAATGCTATCAAAGTAAAATAAAGGAAAACAAATAGAGGGGGTGATCCGTTGGGCACAAGGGTAAGGAGTAGCAAAAGATATGAATGCAGGCTCTTCCTAAAGCCCAACAACAAGGGCTTCCTTTCTGTTTTTTATTTAAATAAGAACAAATGTTAAAAAATAGAAAAAATAATAATTAAATCAAAAGGGTTTTCTTTTAAAAAAAAGAAAATGAGACACAGAGGTCAATCAACACGATTGGAAAAGAGACAAAAGCTATCAGTAAAAATATGAAAATGCATCCCGCTCTCTTCCAAATGCAGCATCTCGCCATCCCTGTTTCTCCCCTTTCCCGAAAAAACAAAATCAACAACTTAATCTTCATTCATCAGGCAAAGAAAAACGCGAATACCAAACTCATGGCGGATCACAAACGGCGGTGCGCACGGTGACTTCGCGAATCTCCCTCTGCCTCTGTTATTCTCCGAAACGAAAAGTTTCGTCGCTGCCAACATACATCGGCGAAGAAAGAAATGGCACCGACCAAGCTCCTTCAAATCACACCATCATCTCTCCGCCATCACGCCTCTATACTTCAACATATCACCGGTGACTCCAATTCCTCTTTTAATTCGGTTTGTTTCGATTTCGTATTTCCCTTCTCTTCTTCTATTTCTGGATCTGGATTTGAGAGAGTTGAAGATTTAATGGTGTGACTGTTGTTTTCGGTTTTGTGTGTTTGAGGTTTGTTTGGGTGTTGCAGTTTGCGTTGTAAGAAGTCGGAGAAGAAAATGGTTTGTATGGGTTTGACGAGAATGATTATTGTGTAGTGATGGGAAGAAGGCTTGTGAATTCTGAGTTATAGTGGTTCAGTGAAGATTGTTTGAATGGTGTTTTGTGGTAATGTTGGAAGATTGAAGGATTTGGGTGTATGTTTGTGATATGCAGGTTATTGAATATGTGTTGTGGTGGTTGTTGGTGAGTGATGGAGGTTTACAATAAGTGTTGTTTGAAGGTGTGTATTATGGAGTGAGTGTAAATTTGTGTGATTCAGAATCAGTTTTTGTTGAGATTGAAGGAAAGTGTGAGCAGGTTTTGTTCAAGAGGTGTATTCTTGTGGGAGTTATGAGAAGAGCCAATAAAAGTTGAAGATGAATGAAGGTTTTATGTTGTTTAAAGGAAAACTGGGTTTTCAGGATGAGGTTGGAGATCATTTTGGTTTTTCTGGTATGCATAGGCGATTGTGTGAGGGAGAAGAGCGTGAAGTATCTGATGTTGTGTGCAGTCCGTGATAAATGAATGGCAAGAAAAAGATTGTGAGTGGAATTGGTGGAAAAAAGAGTGTGTAGTGATTCCGTTTCTTGTGTGCGTGCGTCGTGAATGCTGAATGTGAGAGCTGGCAGAGTATGTGATATGTAATGGAATTAGAAAATGATAAGAATTTGTGCTACTGAAGAGTCACGTGAATAATCACATATGATTGGCATAAATTGTATGATAGTTTCAAAGGTGAAAATTGTGTATGGGGTCCATGCGATTCGTTGTGAAAATTGGTGGAGTGGCTGCGTGTGATGGAGTGTGTTGGCTGAATAAAGGTTATGAGGTTGGGACCGTTGCTGGAAAATATGGGATTGTGTGGTATTGTGAGTGAGAAAAGAATCAAGGAAAGTCACGTGATGTAGCAACACATGTATATTATTTTGAAATATTTTTGCTGTACTGATTTTATATCATAGGCTTGGTGTAAATGGACTTTATTTTTGTAATGGCTTTTGTAGTAGTAAACATAAATAATGGGTATGAATTGGAAAATAAAATGGATATAAATGGATAAAATTAAAAAAAAATTGGATATTTTTGGATTTTATTGAACATAAATGTGGACTAAAATATGGATAAAGGATATGAATTAGAGACAAATGGATATGATGGATTAAAATGAAATATGGACTTAATATTGGATAAGAGAATTATTTAATATGAACTTGAATAAAAAGAGCTAATTATTATGGAAATGGATAAAAATGGAATGAATAAAAGGATAGAAATGGTTATAAATGCCACTGACGCACACATCACATTTGAGCTCTTTTCAACAACATCGTATTAAAATGAATCTCCAACCATTGAAGAATTTGCCACTGAAATAACAACCACCTCATACAAATCAACACTCGATGTCCTGAGGAAAACCACACATTTGATCTCTGACGCACAATGATTGAGGTATCGAGAATATCCTGAAATGCTAAGAAAAGAGGAATAGCCTTGCAACTTGATGAAGGAGAAAATTGCCTTACGATGAGCCAATGCATAATGAATTCATTACAGGCGTGAAATCCTTGAAGACCGTTGAATCGGGGAAATAAACCCTAATTCTATGACAGAAGCAATAAGAAAATGATGACATGGATGGTTGCATATCCAAAGCCTTGAATTTTTTGATAATCTGCAAATAAAACGTGAAACCCTAATTCTACATATGAAACTGATCCCATGCCTCAGGAGCCTATGAAAATGACATGAATGCAAGACGTATGACCTAATGATGATGTAAATGAATGTGAAACGAAGAGCTAGAAAAAGAAAGAACACCAGAGGGCAAATTTGGGGTGTTACAGCTGCCCCTATTCAAGCAACTGTTAATCTGAAAAGGACGAAAGCATCGGTTGTCGGCCATTCAAGATGAATTGTGGTTGAATACCAAAAGACCCTGAAATTTGCACTCTGCTGGAGAATGCAAGCAATGGGAAATCAACCCAACCAAATAACGCTTTTGGGTGACTGAAGTGAAGACAAAGAAGACGAGCTCCTTCCAAATTGAATTGTTACGCCGGACAAGAAAAACTTAGACAGATGAGTCTTCTTCAAGCAAACCTGTTACGCCAGGAACCAGACATACGAGACCTCTTCATACATCTTGAATAGATATATGTCTTGAGACAGACGAATCTCCTTCGGATAAACCTATTACGCCAGGACCGGTGATGCACTTAGGTCTGTGAGATAGACATACATAATCAGGATAGACGAATCCTCTTCATATATTCTCCGTAGATATATGGTCTAAGACAGGCGAGCCTTCTTCGAGCAAACCTGTTATGCCAGGTGCGACATTAGGATTGGACGAACCTTCTTCACAATCTTGCGTAGATAAGTGGTGTCTGAGACAGACGAGTCTTCTTCGGATAACCTATTACGCCAGGGCCGGTAACCACTTTGACATTTAATCCCACCGTCAGGACTTTAAACCTCTTCAATACAGACGAATATTGGATGATCATCAAGAGAACACGGACGAGTGCCATAAGTCAATGACACAAATGAATATCAGAAGATGATCTAAGAAACATAGACGAATGCTTCAGGCACTGATAAAGACGAATATCAACCACTGATATATACGAATACCAAAAATCCAACACAGACGAGCATTTGGAGTAGCAATATAGACGAGTACCAGAGTGATTATCAAATCGACACATATGGATATAAGCTAACACAGACGAGAGTTAGGGACGATACAGACGAGTATCCAAACAATGCAAACGAGCTTCAAACAGACAACAAACACAGACGAGTGTTGGGGAATGCAGACAAGCAACAAGCAAATATCAAACACAGGCGAGTGTTGGGAAATACAGACGAACACCAAGCAAATATCAAACACCGACGAGTGTTAGGGAACACAGACGAACACCAAGCAAATATCAAACACAGACAAGTGTTGGGGAATGCAGACGAACACCAAGCAACTATCAAACACAGACGAGTGCTGGGGAGTACATACGAGTATCAAACAAATGTCGGATTAGCAGTAAGAATCATAACTCTACATGGGAGAACAAGGTCAAATGGCTTTGACGATGCTTAACTCTGGCTGGGGGGATGAACAATTGTCTGTGTACTCACATTAGCCAAAAATAAATTGGTGACTTCTCTGAGGAATATTTCAATGATGGAAAATTCCAAACATGCAACTCTATGGGGAAATCAGGTGTTCAGCTGCCTGCTGGGCATACTTCACTGGTGGAAAGGTAATTTGTTTGGGGATGAGAACAATTCAATTAGCCTTGAAGTTCTGCTGGGGATACCATCTGCTCTAACACAGTTGGGGAAATATCAACCCTCTGGCTTAACTGAGAAAATGATTTGGCAATGCTCTGTTGAGGAGAGACTTTGCTGGAGAATTAGAGATAAAAGTAAGCCTCCTTCTAGGGAAGACCTCTGAATCTCATACATGTTGACCAAGTCAAGTCAAATTATGCCCCAGGTATAGTATGACGACTGTGTTGGGAAGATATGCCAATGAAAATTGGACTTTGACTGGATGAGAAAGACCAACCCTTCATGAAGAAAACCTCATCGGCTGAAGGAAGACTATATGCTCGAGGAAGAAATAAACTTCCAATGCCCTGCTGGGAAAATAAATACCAGGCATTCCCTGAGAATTAACACATCTCTTCAAGCTTCTAAATTCAATAGTTGCACACTGATTACCAAGAGTGAACAAGCATTCCTTTAATCCTCAAATTGCTCAGACGACATCGTCTATGAAAAGATTGTCTTTAGAGGATTTTACAGAAGACCTGGCATACAGAATGCCCCAGTGTCTCCAAACTCTTGTAGAAATTCATCAGATCTTGAGATAACTGCCCCAGACTGCGTTTTGTAACGATATTGCCCCACACCAGAGAGAAAACAGAAGCCATGTAGTATGAAGATGCAATGCAAATGTTGCAAGATGTATATGTATGCTCGTGATGCTAAGGATATGATGACATGCAAGCTACGGGAGATGAAACAAGGATGGTTGGGCACAAGGCCAGGTTGATAGAGCTTTTTTTTGGTTGCCAAGTAATTGGACTTTGAAGGTGAATTACCAGGGGAGAATCGGTTTATTAAAGGTAGGCCAACAGACGAGAACTGATGGGCAAAGAATAAGTCGTCAGACGAGAACTGACTCCTTAGGTTCATTGTCAAACGAGAATTGACTCTGAAAAAGAGTGACTACCAGACGAGAACTGGCGTTCAACATGATAAATGAAAAGGGGACCAGACGAGAACTGGTTAAAAGATTCGCCTACCAGACGAGAACTGGTATTTGAAGTTGATCTGCCATATGAGAACTGGACTTCGAAACAGTTTTCCAGATAAGAACTAGACTTTGAAAGGTTTTCTAGACGAGAACTGGACTTTGAAAAGTTTTCCAGACGAGAACTAGACTTTGGATTGGTTTGCCAGACGAGAACTGGACTTTGAATGTCAAGAAGTTGAGGTTACGAGGCCCTCTGGTGTGAGATTGATGTTGTGGGGTATGCTGAATGCATTTATGATGTGTATGCTCTAGCGAAGCGACATGAATAACGTATGCAAATGAGTTATGCAATGCTCATGAAAAGCTAGAAAAAATCCCAAGGTGGGAAGAAGGGTCTTATGCGGAAAGGCTTCTTGCTGAGAAGGGTGACAAAGGCGAGGGTGGGTAGCATGATTTCCCGACACTCATCTTGAACTCAGAGATTACTAATATAACTTGCTATGTGTAGCTGAAGTTGCCCCTGTCTGGCGAATCTCTAAACAGACCACCCCTGATTATCCGATTCTTGGATGGCAGGCTTGGATGTTCTCTCGAGGAGAGTTGCACTTAGTGAGCTCTGGAAGTGTTGTGCCCCAGTATGAGCGTGGAAGCGACTTGACTCATTATGACTGAGTATTGGAAGATTCATCCTTGGTCAATAGAAAATCCAGGTGTCCTGCCCCTGTTTGGAAGATTCACTTCTGATCAACTGACTTTTGAATAATTTTCCCCCAATCAACTGATGCTTGGGATCTGCTTTACCCTGACTGATTCCTTGGTCAACAAAGCCACTGGATAACATGCTCCTAATCCATAGGCCTGCAAGATGCTCTTATTCTGGATATCATTGTTGAATGATCAAGTTCCCTCTGATTGCTCTTTGTAGGAACTTCCCTGATGTCACAGACTGACTTGCAATTAAAACTGTTCATTCACAAATGGTAATTTTAGTGCAATGCACATGCAAGTTTTGAAAATTTATTTACTTGAATGATGTGATAGTGTGTGACGAATGGACCGTTAGTCCAAACGTAGTGCTGAGTTAGCAAATCGTTAGGAGTCAGTTTACACAACCTTGTCGTAGCATGCTGTCATAATTAAACATGTTTCAATTAGGACTTTCAAGGGTTATGACGTGGTCTGGTTCACGGTTTTAGAAAGAAAGATATAGGCTCAAAGTTTATATGTGCCCACCCATTCTCCTTGATGTTCTCCAGCCCTACGTTCAGCTAATTTTCCCTAAGCGCCCACCTTTCGAAAGGGTTTTGTGATGGTTGAGAAACCAATTACATAGACAGTTTAAGCACCAATGAGGTTTTTGGAGTAACAGTCACCCCTTTGTCTTTGTGTCTGTAGTCACATGACTTTGTTCTTATGGAAATTTTCTTTCTGATATTTTTACTCCCTAACTTTTGCCTGGACTGATTCTTTTTTTTGAATTTTTTTTCGATTTTGAAGTCCAGTGGGATGCCCTAACTTTTGCCTAAGTCATTTGTTTTCACACTTTTTTTTACTTAGCGGGCTTTATTTCTTTTTCTTCTTTTGATTTATTTTTTTGGAACAAATCGTGTGACACTGGTTCGTCTGACTTGCTTGAAAGGGTAATGACTGCCTCATTCCTTTGTTGTTGAGGGATAACCATTGTGGTTTTACGTCCCTTGACCTCTTGAGGTGTAATGAATAAAAGGTAATGGATCCTCGGATGCACACTCCTTTGGAAATTTGAATGCTCAGTCAAATTAACTGATGACTACCCTGCCCCGAGTTGAATGTGAGGGTTTTTTTGTTCAGAAAAGAAGCTCCTACTTCAAGGCTCAAAGGGGTTGATGAGGGTCTATCTCCCTTATATCTTCGGTGTTTGGGAATTGAACCAATGCCTGTACATCGTTAGCAGGTTCTACTCTGAAAGCATACATTCAACAATTATGGGTATTCAGTTTTCACCATCCTCCCTCAAACCTATTAAACAATAGTGAAATAGATGGGAGGTAAATGGATGCATTTTTTTTAGTTTTTTCAATGCAAGTAAAGACAAAATGAGCGAATGCGACATAATTGATTCAAAAGGTGCATGATCACTTCATTAACATTACCATTCAAAATAACAATGTTTAAAAGACAAGTAGCTATTAACAGGAAAGAAACTAAAATGCAAAGGATAGAAAGGATACAATGATCACCAGCTCTGATGACATATTCTTGTCTGAGCCACTGAAATCAGGAGACGCTCCTTCGAAGTCTTTGAACTCAATCCGGTGAGAGGTTGACGTGCACAACCAAGCTTCCTTCTGGAAAGGATATGTACCTCTTGTCGATCAACTATTGTACTTTGGCTTGAAAAGCTTTGCAATCTTCAGTGGAATGCCTGATCGATCCACCATGATATCCACACTGTGCATGAGGGTTGTACTCTGGAGGGTACGGCTCTGGCAACGGCTTAAGAGGCTTAGGAACCACCAATGAGCTCTGAATTAGATACGGCAAAAGTTCAATGTATGCCATGGGAACTGGATGATGAGGAGCATTCCTTCTTTCCAGATTGTTGCGAGGCCTATGATGGCTCAGAAGTTGATTCTGAGGTCTTCGACCCTGAGCTTGCAAATTTGGACGAGGAGGAGTCAAGGGTTTCTGATATAGTGCTTTGGGCATTGCCGAATGTCCAAAAGAGTAGCCAGACACAGGAAAAGATGATCTCTAAGATGATGTTGGTCCAGAATGTTCGATATTTGCCATGAATGCACTGATTCCGTAATCGTCTTCCCCTTGGGAGCTACCAACAGATTCACTTTCACTAGCTGGGATGTTCAAAAAGTCTTGGATATTTTCACTTTTGAGCAGGCTCCCGATGCGCCCTCCAACTATCATCAAATTAGAGAAGTTTGATGTCCCAATGCTACTCATTCTTTCCAGGTATGGACCTTTCAAGGTGCCCACGAACAGGTCAACTAATTCTCTGTCTGAAAGTGGTGGTTGCACTTGGGCTACCAACTCTCTCCACCATTGTGCATATTCTCTGAAAGATTCACCAATCCTCTGAGATAGGCTTTGCAGGTACGTGTGATTGGGCTCTATGTCCACATTGTACTGGTATTGCTTTACGAAAGCTCTGGATAAATCATTCCACGACCGAATATGAATATTTTCCAAATCCATATACCAACTTAAGGATGCCCCGCTTAAACTTTCCTGAAAAACAATGAATCATCAACTCATCATTGTGGGCATAGGAAGTCATTTTTCTGCAGAACATCACCAAATGATGCTTCGGGCAACTGACACTAGTGTACTTCTCAAACTTTGGAGTTTTGAAATCTGGAGGAATGACAAGACCGGGCACCAAACACCGGTTTAGAGCATCAAAACCAAAGGCATCAGAATCCGCTAAGGCTTTGAGTTTCTCATCCAACACACGAAACCTTTCAGTAGTCTCAAAAGTTTGTGGACCTTTGGCTTTCACAAGAGGGATTTCCCCTTAGAAGTTCGACATAGGGAAAGCAAAGCTCTGATAATCCGTAGAATCAGAAGAAGATGAAGGTCCACCTCGGACAACAGATGGTTCAGGTACACTCTGATTCATGATAGGGCCCTGCGCAGGCTGAGCTTGAGTAAGGTTGTTCACTTGCGAAAGATTCTCATCAGGAGAAAGACCATACAAAGGATTGGTCATCGAAGTGAAACCTGGTGGAAGATCAAAATTCTGAATGTTGTCCTCTGACATAGCTACTGACGACTTCCAATTTGGCCTTCTAACTCTTGACACTGCTCAGTCTAACTTCACACACTTTGTCGTCTTCCAACGGTTACCACTTGTTCAAACTGAGTACCGGGAAATCAGCTGGCTGGTCATGGACAAAGGAGGAGGGATGAGCTCTCTGGAAAAAGGATATGCAATGCTGATGAATGCAATATGATGATGCTAAAGATGCAAAGACATGGGATCAAAGCTGGAAACTGTCTGGAATCTGGAATACTGAGCCAAGAATCGAGTGTCTGTAACCACAAGATCTCTGTATAATAACCCAGATATTAACCGAGAACCAAAGGATCAAGAACTTCAGAATCACAGCGACCGGATCAAACATAGAACACACTGATAACTAGGATATGTTGAGGTCAATGGTTCCTGCAAACCTGTAAACCCCTCCCAATCTCACGGGTGTGCTCCGGGTCAAACATCACGGACTCTCAAAGCCGAATAGCAATAATACGTTCACCATCTCTGAGAAATGGCTCATGACCAAATCAAGGAATTGGTTTAGCATTATGTACTACTCAGGGAGGTCTCAGCGTGAGTCCGGGAAAACAAGCATCACTTATAAGTCCCCAGCTTCGAGCACTGAAATCGAGAAATAACAGTACATTCAGCCCGTAGGATACTGTACTATCGTCATAGAACCAGATGATTTGACTGAGTTCCTATAAGAGAACCGTGCCATCCTATGCGAGTTCCAAGTGGGCCCTCGGGTGCGAATCGGTTTGCCACAAAATGTGGTCTGCCACTGTCACCACTGGAGAGGGATGTTTCCACAAGGTTCTCAATGATCGGTCCCCAGCCGCACATAACTATCAAGGTTATGTAATGAAGTAGGGAAGATCCTTATATCAAGACATTTCCAAGACGGTCGTAAATCTGGGTGTGAACGCACTAATACCCCCATGACAAGATACCATGGGGCCAAAGTGATTGTCCACGCTAAGTCCTATGGTGCACTCAAGCCGGGTATTTGGCTAGTCTCATCTCACCACACACAAGTAACACCCAAGTCTCGCCAAACAGAAAACCAGTCCAGACAGTCCAATATAATATATGATGCATGAAAATAAATACTAAAAACTGTAAATAAAACAGTAAATAAACTATAAGTAAACAAACAGTAACATACACACACAACAACAAACAAGCAACACCCAATAAAACAGAAACATGCAGACGCTAGGAGAGACTCTCAAGGGAACCAAAAATTCTAGGCATATGTCCCCAGCAGAGTCGCCAGCTGTCGCTCCCTGGATTTCCATCCTGGTACAAACGCGAAAGTGGCGTGGAAAGAGGTAGAGTCACCAGCCTGGCATTTTTATCCCGAAGGAACGAGAATGGTAATGTTGCACAAACCATAAGAAAAGAAAAGGAACGACACAAGTTCTACGAACCAAAGAGTCTGGGTTCGGGAGTCGGTTACGACTTGGGAAGGTATTAGCACCCCAGATCGTCCGCCGTACCCGACGGAATCCACGCTTGCAAAGAAACTATTTCAAAGGGTGAAGAAATGAAAGTTGCTGCAAAGAAAAGGAACTGAACTGGATAAAAGAAAAGAAAATGGAACTGAAAAAAGAAATGAAAAGGAAAAATGTAGGGAAAATAAAGATTGTGCTCGAACGGGCCCTACCCCGCTGCCTACGTACCTCATCTGGACATGAGGATCAGAGTCGTCGTAGTTCCTCTAACTAGGGGTGGAAAATATTGCTTGTGTATTAAGGCTTGAACTACCTATGTCAATGCTCAGGTGTTGCAGGCTCGAACGACGAGTATGTTACCGTCTTGCAAAATGACAAGTAGTGACAAGTTTGTACGTAAAGAGTGAATGAGGTGAGAAGATAATTCCCGAAGCAGAGACGCTTATTGTTTGTTTGTGTTTTTTAGAAGAGTTTTAGAGTGTGGCACAAGGAAGTGAAAGTAAATCCTTCTCTAAGGACATGTCCTTATTACCACATCCCAAAATAGAGTTAGTAACAAGTCCATTAAGAATGAGGAAGATCCTCAAACTTTTTTCCTAAGATTGGGATTTAAATTCACTAACTTGTTTGTATTATTAAGTGATTTTGTGAATTAAGATGAAGAAGTATTTTTAATGAGTTTTCTTTGAGAGAGTGACAAAAGGGAGAGGTCACCTCAACTATTATTAGATGTTTTTTAGGTTTTTGCTTGAAGATGAGGAGAGAAGAAACAAAAAGATCTAAACGTAAAAATCTAATAGGGAAAGACTATTCCTAATATTAACATGCTTGGATGGTCCTAGGATAGTTTGGCTTAAACTATCCTAAAGAAAGAGAAAGAAAGAAGAAGAACCTTGGTGGCCTAAGCACACCTTAATCACGAGCTAAGAAGATGCAAAATAAATGGAGAAAGAAAGTTAAGATGAAAAAGAAATAAGCGAGGAGAGGAGAATGCAACATGAAGTAATCGATAATGCACAAACAGAGTCTACACTAGTAGGACTTCCAGATGCAGCAGCATGCTCCTAACATAGCATCAGGACTAGAATGAGGCGCGAAAAATAATAGATCCAATGGTACCTAACGGAGAAGGTCCGTTGCCTCTTCAATACGTGCAAGAGAAATTCGAGAAGAAATATCAAGCACAACTGTCCATTATCAGGATGTCAGACAAGCATCCAGCGTCCAAGGCAAATCAACAAAAAGAATCCGAACTAGCAACCAGATTTGTTCCAGACAATATCAAAGACTAAGCGCAATTTGCATCCAGAGATCTCGTCAGTCCAAGTAAGATTATGAAAATAATTAATCACAAGGCCATCATCATCCACCTTTACTGACATCAAGCAAAAGCCTACAAACTCTCCAATACGCACAAGCAAACTCCAGAAAGAATTATCAAATCAAAGTATCGAGCTCGAAGGGTGTATCCAGATTGCTGATCAACAAGACTAATAGTCAAGACGAGTCTTCAAGCCCAAATAGTCCACTTTTCGTCTCTACTTGTACCAAGAATCGCTTAAATAAATTAGCTACAAGGCTATCACCAAGTTACATCCGCCATCAACAAAATCAAGTAATAAGCCTACAAAACATCAAACCAAAACTAAAACTAAGATCAACCAAAATTCTATTAAACCAAATTAATCAGAAAAAATTAAAATCAAAGCTATATTAAGAATCAAAATTAACAGAATTAAAATAAAATTTTAAACCAAAACATTAATAAAATTAACTAATTGCAATTAGAAAGATATAACAACTAACAAATGCTATCAAAGTAAAATAAAGGAAAACAAATAGAGGGGTGATCCGCTGTGCACAAGGGTAAGGAGTAGCAAAAAATATGAATGCAGGCTTTTCCTAAAGTCCAACAACAAGGGCTTCCTTTCTGTTTTTTATTTAAATAAGAACAAATGTTAAAAAATAGAAGAAAAAAATTAAATCAAAAGGGTTTGCTTTAAAAAAAAGAAAATGAGACACAGAGGTCAGTCAACACGATTGGAAAAGAGACAAAAGTTATCAGTAAAAAATGAAAATGCATCCCGCTCTCTTCCAAATGCAGCATCTCGCCATCCCTGTTTCTCCCCTTTCCCGATAAAACAAAATCAACAACTTAATCTTCTTTCATCAAGCAAAGAAAAACGCGAAGACCAAACTCATGGAGGATCACAAACGGCGGTGCGCACGGTGACTTTGCGAATCTCCCACCGCCTCTGTTATTCTCCGAAACAAAATGTTATGTCGCCGCCAACATACATTGGCGAAGAAAGCAATGGCGCCGACCAAGCTCCTTCAAATCACGATGTCATCTCTCCGTCATCGCGCCTCTATACTTCAACACATCACCGGTGACTCCGATTCCTCTTTTAATTCGGTTTGTTTCGATTTCATATCTCCCTTCTCTTCTTCTATTTCTGGATCTGGATTTGAGAGAGTTGAAGATTTAATGGTGTGACTGTTGTTTGAGGTTTTGTGTGTTTGAGGTTTGTTTGGGTGTTATAGTTTGTGTTGTAAGAAGTCGGAGAAGAAAATGGTTTGTGTGGGTTTGACAAGAATGATTATTGTTTAGTGATGGGAAGAAGGTTTGCGGATTCTGAGTTATAGTGGTTCAGTGAAGATTGTTCGAATGGTGTTTTGTGGTAATGTTGGAAGATTGAAGGATTTTTAGGTGTATGTTTGTGATATGCAGGTTATTGAAGATGTGTTGTGGTGGTTGTTGATGAGTGATGGAGGTTTACAACAAGTGTTGTTTGAAGGTGTGTATTGTGGAGTGAGTGTGAACTTGTGTGATTCAGAATCAGTTTTTGTTGAGATTGAAGGAAAGTGTGAGCAGGTTTTGTTCAAGAGGTGTATTCTTGTGGGAGTTATGAGAAGAGCCAATAAAAGTTGAAGATGAATGAAGGTTTTATGTTGTTCAAAGGAAAACTGAGTTTTCGGAATGGAGGTTGGAGAGCATTTTGGTTTTTCTGGTATGCATAGGCGATTATGTGAGGGAGAAGAGCGTGAAGTATCTGATGTTGTGCGCAGGTCGTGATAAATGAATGGCAAGAAAAAGATTGTGAGTGGAATTGGTGGAAAAAAGAGTGGGTAGTATTCTGTTTCTTGTGTGTGTGCATCGTGAATGCGGAATGTGAGAGTTGGCAGAGTATGTGATGTGTAATGGAATTGGAAAATGATAAGAATTTGTGTTGTTGAAGAGTCACGTGAATAATCACATATGATTGGCATAAATTGTAAGGGGTCCATGCGATTCGTTGTGAAAATTGGTGGAGTGGCTGCGTGTGATGGAGTGTGTTGGCTGAATAAAGGTTATGAGGTGGGAACCGTTGCTGGAAAATGTGGGATTGTGTGGTATTGTGAGTGAGAAAAGAATCAAGGAAAGTCACGTGATGTAGCAACACATGTATATTATTTTGAAATATTTTTGCTGTATTGATTTTTTATCATGGGCTTGGTGTAAATGGACTTTATTTTTGTAATGGCTTTTGTAGTAGTAAGCATAAATAATGGGTATAAATTGGATAATAAAATGGATATAAATGGATAGAATTAAAAAAAAGATAATTTGGATTTTTTTGGATTTTATTGAACATAAATGTGGACTAAAATATGGATAAAGGATATGAATTAGAGACAAATGGATATGATGGATTAAAATGAAATATGGACTTAATATTGGATAAGAGAATTATTTAATATGAACTTGAATAAAAATAACTAATTATTATGGAAATGGATAAAAATGGAATGAATAAAAGGATAGAAACGGTTATAAATGCCACGGACGCACACATCACATTTGAGCTCTTTTCAATAACATCTGATTAAAATGAATCTCAAACCACTGAACAATTTGCCACTGAAATAACAACCACCTCACACAAATCAACACTCGATCTCCTGAGGAAAACCACACATTTGATCTTGGACGCACAATGATTGAGGTATCGAGAATATCCTGAAATGCTGAGAAAAGAGGAATAGCCTTGCAACTTGATGAAGGAGAAAATTGTCTGACGATGAGCCAGATGCATAATGAATTCATTACAGGCGTGAAATCCTTGAAGACCATTGAATCGGGGAAATAAACCCTAATTCTGTGACAGAAGCCATAAGAAAATGATGACATGGATGGTTGCATATCCAAAGCCTTGAATTTTCTGATAATCTACAAATAAAATGTGAAACCCTAATTCTACAGATGACACTGATCCCATGCCTCAGGAGTCTATGCAAATGATATGAATGCAAGACGTATGACCTAATAATGATGCAAATGAATGCGAAACGAAGAGCAAGAAAAAGAAATAACACCATAGGCCAAATTTGGGGTGTTACACTCCTACAGCATAATCACTAGCATCACACATGATTTCGAAGGGTTTGGTCCAATCTGGTGGTTGCATAATAGGTGCTGAAATCAAAGCTTGTTTTAGAAGGTTGAATGCTTTGTTGAATTTTTCATCAAAAATGAATTCAACATCTTTCATTAAAAGACAAGTCAAAGGTTTGGTTATTTTAGAGAAGTCTTTTATAAAGCGCTGGTAGAATCCATCATGTCTAAGAAAACTTCGGATTTCCCTAATCGTTTTAGGTAGTTTTACGTTTTCTATAACCTCTATCTTGGCTCTATCTACTTCAATACCCTTCTCAGAAACATTGTGTCCTAAAAATATACCTTCGGTAACCATGAAGTGACATTTTTTCCAATTTAACACTAGGTTTACTTCTACGCATCTCTTCAATATATTTTCAAGGTTGACGAGGCAACTGTTGAAGTCAAACCCGCAGACTGAGAAATCGTCCATGAATACATCCATAATCCCATCGAGGTAATCAGTGAAGATTGACATCATGCAACGCTGAAAAGTAGATGGAGCATTACAGAGTCCGAAGACATTCGTCTATAAGCAAAGGTTCCATAAGGGCATCTAAATGTTGTTTTTTCTTGGTCTTCTGGGTGTATAGGAATTTGGAAAAATCCTGAATATCCATCAAGGTAACAAAAGGAGGAATGTCTAGCCAGACGTTCCAGCATCTGATTTATAAATGGTAAAGGGAAATGGTCTTTCCTAGTTGCTTTGTTTAATTTTTTGTAATCTATGCACATACGCCATCCTCCTTCTATCTGTTTTTCTACGTGTTTGCCTTTTTCGTTTTGAACGACTGTGATGCCTCCCTTTTTAGGTACTACATGCACATGGCTTACCCACTTACTGTCTGAGATCTGATAAATTATCCATGCTTCCAACAGCTTAAGAATTTATTTCTTAACTACTTCACTCATTATAGGGGTTATCCTTCTCTGATGTTCTCTCGAATGTTTTGAATCTTCTTCAAGTGAAATTTGGTGCATATACACGGATGGGCTTATTCCTTTTAGGTCAGAGATGTTGTATCCTAATGTTGAGGGGTATTTTCGCAAGACATCTAAGAGTTGGTTTGTTTCATTTTGGTTTAGGATGGCGCTAACTATAACTGGTTGGCCCATGTCCTCGTCTAAAAACTCACATCTTAGATTCTTAGGTAATCCTTTAAGTTCTAAGGTTGGTTTATTTGGGCTTGGTATAGGATTTGGGGTTAGGGATAAACATTCAAAAAGGTCATCATCGAGTTCCCTAATGCATTCATCAATGATATCTATTACATAACATGCATCTCCTATCAATGGTGCCATAAGGAATTTTGCAATAACAAATTCTATCTTTTCATTTCCTACCTCAAAAGTTAATTTTCCTTTCTTGACATCTATTATGGCTCTTGTTGTTGATAAGAATGGTCTACCTAGGAGGATTGGGATTTCGTTATCTTCTTTAATGTCCATGAAGACAAAATTGGTAGGGATAAACAACTGGCCTATCCTAACTGGGATATCTTTTAATATGCCTACTGGATATTTGATAGATTTGTCGGCTAACTGAAGAGACATCTTAGTAGGTTGCAACTCTCCTAGTTTTAGTCGTTCACAAACCGCTAGGGGCATTAAACTTACACTGGCTCCTAAGTCTAGAAACTCTTTATCTATGACATGATTCCCCAAAATACATGGTATGGAGAAATTTCCAAGGTCTTTGTCTATTTTTTGCAAGTTTGTTCTCGAAAATGGAATTACACCCCACTAGTTTTGGATCGTCAAGTCTACGTTTGTTGGTAAGGATGTCTTTCAAGAATTTAGTATAAGATAGTATTTAGGTGATGGATTCTGTGAAAGGAATCTCTACATGGAGTATTTCTATCATTTTAATAAATTTCTGGAATTGATCATTGATTTTGGTGTGTTTGAGTCTTTGCGGATAGGGTATTGGTGGTTTGTATGGCGGGGGTGGTACATAAGTTTCATCTATAACTTCTCCTTTATCTTGATCTTTTTGTTTTTGTAATACCTCGTAATTTATTTAATGCTCTGAATAATATTAATTGATATTAATATTATTTCGGATTACTCTAAGAAATTTTAATGGAAATAAATAGAGTAATCAGCGGGATTTTATTTTATTAATTAATATTAGCTTACTCAGAGGTTTTATAATATATCAGATTAAGAGACATTTTTGGATACTCTCTATTTGGACCCGTCGGTAGGAAAAGTTATATTTTCCTTTAAGACATAAAGTCTTATTTCTTTGTTTTTCTAGAAATAGAAATAGAGAAACAAGAAGAAGAGAAAAAGGGAGAGAAAGAAGAAGAAGAGAAAATATTGAAGAAGAAGAAGAAGAGGAGAGCTTTTGATCTTGTTGCTTCCACCATCCATTCATTATTCAATCTTCTCCAATCATCTTTCTAGAGGTGGGTTCATAGCTAGAAACTTTTACTTTTGGTTTTGAAAGAGTTTTTAGGGTTTATGAGTTTAGGGCATTTTATGGAAAATTCTAGAATCGGTGAATTAAACGGTTAGGAATAGATATAAATGCTTGAGTATGTTGCCTCTAGGTGTAGGAACCTTGTTGAAATGTTGTTTTGATGTTTGAAAATGATTTGAATGGAATTTGGGTGTTGCGGTCATTAAAAATAAGCATTTTCTGCATTCTATCTTCGGTTAACAATATGCATTAACAGGTTAACGCATCTAATACTACGCTAATGGGACTATCTTTCTAGTTTGGTTAACCGGTTAACCCCAGGCGTTAACCGGTTAACACTGTAAGTATGGAGGAAAATGTTTTATTTCCAAACTTTGAAAATTCATTACTTTTTACTCGATTATCCGATTTAAGCATTCTTTATATCATTGGAAAGCTAAAATTATGTACTTTCACGAGATGCCGAAAAATATTATTTTTACCCGACTTTTCCCCCGAATTTTCGATTATACCGTAAAAATGTTAAGTTAGGGAAAGTGTGAGCTAATGGAAATAAAAAGGGTACAACTTGTGAGGTATTTAAGATTCCCCTAGGGCTAGTGTGAGACGTGGTTATGAGTTACTCTAGGTCCTCCGTAAGGTCTTGTATTAGTCTTAATGTGCTTACTTTGTATTTCGCACGAGCATTCGTAAGGACTTAAGGTACCGGTTATTTAGACGCGGGTAGCGAGTTGAGGCGTGTAGGCTATAAGCCCTCCGTAAGGTCTTGAGTAAGTCTTGTGGTGGGTTGCTTTTAGTCCCATGGGAAGCATTCGTAAAGACTTGAGGTGAGTGCTACACTAGTTAGGCAATGATCTTGAGTAAGTCTTGAAGTGGGTTACCTTTAGTCCCATGGGAAGTGTCTGTAAATATTGAGGAGAGTGTTATATCGAATCCTCCTTAAGGTCTTGAGTAAGTCTTGTGGTGGGTTGTCCTTAGTCCCACGTAAAGTGTCCATAAAGATTTGAGGTAGATGTTTCACTTATTATGTTTTGAGAGTATGTATGGACCTCAGTTCCATTTTGGGTTTGGTCTCTTGTGTGAGAATGGTTAAAGCATTGAGATTTATTGGGATCGAACCTTTAGATCCGAGAGAACTCTAAGATAGGGAACTCACTAAGATATTTTATCTCACCCCATGTTGATGTTGTTATTTCAGGTACTTTAGGTTCCGCAAAGGGTAAAGATAAGGCGACTTGATTGTCATTACTTGTTTGATGGTTTCTTCCGCTGTGGACTTTTGAGATCTTCGGATCTAGTTCTTAGACTCTTTTGTATTTTTAACATCATTGTATTATTTATAGCCTTGTATTAGTACCTTATGTTGTAGTGGCTATATGTATACAATGTGTTACTAAGAACTTGTTGTATATTAGTACCAAACTTAAATTTATATATGAAAAATATGCTTTGATGTATGTCTTTTATATATGGGTATTATAGTTGGTATCAGAGAAGGTCGTATCCTTGACCTAGCCTTGGAATATTATAAATGTTTCCTTCCGTTCATATACGTTAACTTGCAGTAGAACTAAATGTTATGTTTATGGTATTGAGCCTGATCAACTTAATCTTGTTTTGATGACATTTAGGAATATGGCTAGTAGGCGTGAAACTCGTGGTCGACCCAGTGTCATTCCTCCTGTTAATGATCAGCCAGGTGGTGATGGGAATGCTCATATGTTCCAATTCATGCAACAGATGCAGCAGCATCATCAATTCATGCAGGAGATGATGCACCAGATGAATGGGGGTCTTCATCCTTAAGTGGTTGCTCCTGAAGCTGGAGGTGGAACATTCTGAGACTTATTCCGTATGAATCCTCGGGAGTTTCAAGGTGGATTGGATCCGGTAAAGGCGCATGAATGGGTAACCAGAATGGAGAGAATCTTCCGAATTGTGATTTGTGGTGAAGAAGTCGAGGTGACTTTTGTGTCACATTTCCTAAAAGGTCCTGCTACTAGGTGGTGGGAGAGTGCTTCCAATCTTATGACGGTGCAAGGATTCCCGAAAGTGTGGGAACGATTTAAAGCAATTTTTATGGAGAAGTACTTTCTGAGTTCCTTGAGAACCCAAAAAGAGTTTGAATTCCAACAGCTTAGACAATGGAGCATGATTGTGGCCAGTTATGCCGAGAAGTTCGAAGACATGGCGGCCTACTCTAGGCAAGCCATGTATGCTCCAGATGAAAGATGGAACATTGATCAGTTCTTGTTTGGTTTGAGGGCCGAAATCTCTCATAATGTCTCTCAAAGGGAGTTCACTACCTACTCCGAGTTGTTAAGGAAGTACTATGTCGCCGAACACAGTTTGAAGAAAGTGCAAACCGAAGCTAGTGTCGAAAAAGTGGTTCAAAGTGATCGAGGGAGAGCCAATCAATCCTTTAGTTTAAGGCCTCAACCCTTCAAAGGTAAGCAAGTGGCGAGTCCTAGATCTATTTATCCTCCTATATGTTCCAGGTGTCACAATAATCATTATGGAAGGTGTGATCAGAGTGGTATAATTTGTTACCACTGTCAGAAAGAAAGACACGTTGCTAGAGATTTTCCACAAAGAAGGAATTAAGTTCAACCGAGAGTTTATACTATGGATGCTAGAAAGACCAAAGCCGACAACTCTCTCATTGCGGGTACATGTCTTGTTAATGATCATCCTTGTATTGTTTTATTTGATTGTGGAGCAACGCATTCTTTTGTATCTACTAGTTGTGTGAAGCGACTTGGGTTACGAGTATTTCCTTTGTCTCCTCCGATGGTGGTTACTACCGCTATAGATGAAACCGTTGAGACACCCCTTAGGGGTGAGAATTGTACCTTGTTCGTGGATGGTAGAGTTTTTCAGATTGATCTCATGTGTCTTCCTCTTAAGAAAGTTGATGTTATCCTGGGAATGGACTGGTTGTCTGCCAATTCTGTGTTTATTGGATGTGAAGAGAAGTTGATCCTTATTCCATCCATTGAAGCGCCTCCGAAAGATGTGTTGACAACGATCTTAGAAGGTATGGTTGGAATGGTAAATTTTCTGTTTGATCAAGAGAAGTTTGTTTTGCTTGTCCTTACTAAAGAGGAGAGTAGTGGTCAGCAAGTTTTGAATATTCTGATAGTTTGTGAATTTCCTGATGTCTTTCCCGAGGATGTCACTTCCTTACCTCCGGTGAAGGAAGTTGAATTGTCAGTTGACCTGATACCAGTAACGGCTCCTATATCTATTTCCCCTTATCGGATGGCAACACTTGAGTTAAAAGAATTAAAGGATCAATTAGAGGATTTGATGGCAAAGCATTTTGTAAGACCCAGTGTTTCACCGTGGGGAGCTCCTATTTTGTTGGTAAAGAAGAAAGATGGTGGTATGCAGTTGTGCATTGATTATCGTAAGTTGAACAAGTTTACTATCAAGAATAAATATCCCTTGCCGAGGATAGACGATCTCCTAGATCAATTTAAAGGAGCCTATCTGTCCTCGAAGATTGATCTGAGGTCGGGCTATCACCAGTTAGTGTGAAAAGTTTTGATGTTCCGAAGACTGCGTTCAGAACTCGTTATGGCCATTATGAATTCTTAGTAATGCCTTTCGGTGTGACGAATTCTCCAGTTGTTTTTATGGATTAAGTGAATCAGATATTTCAAGACTATTTTGATCAGTTTGTGGTGATCTTTATCAATGACATTCTTATTTATTCTCGTACTCCACAAGAGCACGGAGAACACTTGAGGATTGTTCTATCGGTACTGCAAGAGAAGCAACTTTTTTCCAAGTTTAGAAAGTGTGAGTTTTGGATGTCAGAAGTCAAGTTTCTTGGACATGTTATATCTCAGGGAGGTGTAGCAGTGGATCCGTCAAAGATTGAAACCGTGATTAATTGGGAGAGACCGAAGAATGTTTCCGAAGTGAGAAGTTTCTTAGGTTTGGCAGGCTACTATAGAAGGTTTATTAAAGGTTTTTCTCAGATGGAGTTACCATTGACTAAGCTTACTAGAAAGGACTTCGCTTACGAATGGGATTCTAGTTGTGAGCAAATTTTCGTGTGGTTGAAGGAGAAATTGACAACTGCTCCAGTTTTGATCATTCTCGATCCTAACAAATCTTACGAAGTGTTTTGCGATACGTCTAAGATGGGATTAGGAGGTGTTTTTATGCATGAAGGCCAAGTTGTAGCTTATTCTTCTAGACAATTGAGAGTCCATGAGAAGAATTATCCAACTCATGATTTAGAGCTGGTGGTCGTGGTGTTTACCTTGAAATTGTGGCGGCACTATCTGTATGGTGTGCGTTTTGAAATGTTCAGTGATCATAAGAGTTTGAAGTACCTCTTTAATCAGAAGGAATTAAACATGAGACAGAGAAGATGGATGGAGTATTTGAAGGATTATGACCTTGAGTTGAAGTACAATCCGGGAAAAGCAAATAAAGTGGTGGATGCTTTGAGTAGAAAAGTGATTCATGGTGCCGAGTTGATGGAGTTGGAATATGCACTGTGGGAAAAGTTCTGAGACCTTAATCTTCAGTTTGTTTGGACTCTGAATGGTGTAATTATGGGAAATTTGAATATCAATTCTACCTTGAGGAATGAGATTCAACAAGCACAAGTTCTAGATGAGAAGTTGCAAGATTTGTTACTCCAACCGGGTTTTGTAAGAGCATTGGATGAGATTATCCTATTCAACCAAAGAATTTGCATTCTGAATGATGATGTGTTGAAGAGAAAGATTTTGGAGGAAGCTTATAAAAGTTCTTTTACGATGCATCCAGGTTCTTCAAAGATGTATCAAGACTTGAAGAAAGATTATTGGTGGTCCTAAATGAAGAAGGACATTACGGTGTTTGTGTCTGAATATGCGGTGTGTCAACAAGTGAAGATTTAGCACCAAAGATCGGGCGGTTTGTTGCAACCTTTGGACATCCCAATTTGGAAGTGGGATAGTATCTCTATGGACTTTGCAGTGGGTTTACCGAGTACTAAAGGTGTTTATGACTCTGTTTGGGTGATTGTGGATTGATTAACAAAATCTGTGCATTTCTTAGACGTTAAGACTACGTACAAGGCAAGTCATCTTGCGAGGTTGTTTATTGCTGAAATTGTGAGATTGCATGGTGTCTCGTCTAGTATTGTGTCGGATAGAGATCTGAAGTTCACTTCGAGGTTTTGGAAGGTGTTCCAACAAGCCATGGGTATGAATTTGCGTTTGAGTACTTCTAATCATCCTCAAACGGATGGTCAGGCGGAGCGTACAATTCAAACGATGAAAGATATGTTAAAGGCATGTGTTTTTGAAAGTAAAGGAAATTGGAATGAACTTTTACCATTGATAGCATTTTCTTACAATACAGTTACCATGCGAGTATCGAAATGGCCCTGTATGAGGCTTTGTATGGAAGAAAATGTAGAACTCCGTTGTGTTGGTCGGATGTGGGTGAAGATAGGATTTTGGGACCCGAAGTTATTCAAGAAACCACGGAAAAGATTCGGATGATTCAAGAAAAGATTAAGATAGCCCAAGATTGTCATAAGAGTTATGCTGACAATCGAATGAGACCTTTGGAATTTGATGAAGGTGATCATGTGTATTTGAAAGTCACTCTGAGATTGAGATTGAAAGGATCGTTTAAGTCGCGCAAGTTAAGTCCAAGATACGTAGGACCGTATCAGATCTTAGAAAGGATTGGTGAAGTTGCTTACATATTGTCCTTACCACCCTCTCTATCTGAAATGCATGATGTTTTCCATGTATCCAAACTTCGTAGGTTTGTTCCTGGTCCTCTTTAGCCTATTCTGTCGGATTCTATCGAGATAGAAGCGGATTTTACGTTTGAACCCCAACTGAGCCGTATTGTTGGAAGAGAAACCAAGGTATTAAGGAACAAAGAGATACCACTTGTTAAAGTGCAATGGGATGAGACGCATCTAGGAGATGCTATATGGGAATTGGAATTGGAGATGCGGGAATCATATCCTTTCCTGTTCAGTTAATCTTTTAAATTCGAGGATGCATTTCTATTTAAGGGAGGGAGGATGTAATTCCCCATAATTTATTTAATGCTTGGAATAATATTAATTGGTATTAATATTATTCTGAATTACTCTAAGAAATTTTAACAGAAATAAATAGAGTAGTCAGCGGGATTTTATTTTATTAATTAATATTAGCTGACTCAGAGGTTTTATAAAATATCGGATTAAGAGACATTTTTGGATACTCTCTATTTGGACCCGTCGGTAGGAAAAGTTATGTTTTCCTTTAAGACATAAAGTCGTATTTATTTGTTTTTCTAGAAATAGAAATAGAGAAAGAAGAAGAAGAAAAAAAGGAAGTGAAGGAAGAAGAAATAATCTTGAAGAAGAAGAGGGGAGCTCTTGATCTTGTTGCTTCCACCATGCACTCATCATTCAATCTTCTCCAATCATCTTGCTAGAGGTGGGTTCATAGCTAGAAACTTTTCCTTTTGGTTTTGATAGAGTTTTTAGGGTTTATGAGTTTAGGGCATTTTATGGAAAATTCTAGAATCGGTGAATTAAACGGTTAGAAATCGATATAAATGCTTGAGTATGTTGCCTCTAGGTGTAGGAACCTTGTTGAAATGTTGTTTTGATGTTTGAAAATGATTTGAATGGAATTTGGGTGTTGTTGTCATTAAAAATACACATTTTCTGCATTCTGTCTTCGATTAACCAGTTAACCATATGTGTTAACCGGTTAGCACGTATAATATTGTGCTACTAGGACTATCTTTCTGGTTTGGTTAACTGGTTAACCCCAGGCATTAACTGGTTAACACTGTAAGTATGGAGGAAAATGTTTTATTTTCAAACTTTGAAAATTCATAACTTTTTACTCGGTTATCCGATTTAAGCATTCTTTATACTGTTGGAAAGCAAAAATTATGTACTTTCACGAGATACCGAAAAATATTATTTTTACCCGACTTTTGCTCGACTTTTCAACTATACCGTAAAAATGTTAAGTTAGGGAAAATGTGAGCTAATGGAAATAAAAAGGGTACAACTTGTGAGGTATCTAAGATTCCCCTAGGGCTGGTGTGAGCCGTGGTTATGAGTTACTCTAGGTCCTCCGTAAGGTCTTGTATAAGTCTCAATGTGGTTACTTTGTGTTTCGCACGAGCATACGTAAGGACTTAAGGTACCAGTTGTTTAGACGCGGGTAGCGATTCAAGGCGTGTAGGCAACACGTCCTCTATAAGGTCTTGAGTAAGTCTTGAGGTGGGTTTTCTTTAGTCCCACGGGAAGCATCCGTAAAGACTTAAGGCGAGTGCTACACTAGTTAGGCGATGATCTTGAGTAAGTCTTAAGGTAGGTTACCTTTAGTCCCACGGGAACCGTCCGTAAAGATTGAGGAGAGTGTTATATTGAATCCTCTGTAAGGTCTTGAGTAAGTCTTGAAGTGGGTTGTCCTTAGTCCCACGTGAAGTGTCCGTAAAGATATGAGGTAGATGTTTCACTTATTATGTTTTGAGAGTATGTATGGACCTCAGTTCCATTTTGGTTTTGGTCTCTTGTGTGAGAATGGTTAAAGCATTGAGATTTATTGGGATCGAACCTTTAGAGCCGAGAGAAATCTAAGATAGGGAACTCACTGAGATATTTTATCTCACCCCATGTTGATGTTGTTATTTCAGGTACTTAGGTTCCGCAAACGGTAAAGATAAGGACACTTGATTGTCTTTACTTGTTTGATGGTTTCTTCCGCTGTGGACTTTTGAGATCTTTCGATCTAGTTCTTAGACTTTTTTGTATTTTTAACATCATTGTATTATTTATAGCCTTGTATTAGTACCTTATGTTGTAGTGTCTATATGTATACAATATGTTACTAATAACTTGTTGTATTTCAGTACCAAACTTAAATTTATATATGAAAATATGCTTTGATGTATGTCTTTTATATATGGGTATTACAGTTTTTCAGTTTCTACTGGTTTCTCTACTTCGCCTACGGGTGTAAACGTTTCTTAGAAGTGTCAGGTTCACTTAATTTCGGGTTAGGTAGTCCATCATAAGCGGTCCCACTTCGTAAAGTAATGGTGTTAGCTTGCCCATGAGGGTTTCATTGAGGTTTTCCAGGAAATTGTCCTTCGGGAGTAGTCATGGGTGCTTACTTTAGGGCTACCTGGGAGATTTAGGTTTCAAGCATTTTGTTGTGGGTGGCTATTTGTTCTATCTTAGTTCCTATTTGGATAATCATTTTGCTTACATGAATATTCTGATTTATAAAATCTTTATTTTGCTGGGTTTTGTCGCTCCCACCAAATGAGGCTAGGTCAAATGGGGTACAGACGCGAACGCTCGGCGAAAAGAGAAAATGAATAGAGTCGCCAGCTAGGCATTTTTATCCCGAAGGAAAGGTAATGTTGCATAAACCTAAGAAAAGATAGATAAGACGGTCGCGAACCAGAGAAACTGAGAAAGGGGGTTGGTTACAACCTGGGAAGGTATTAGCACCCAGATTGTCCGTCGTACTCGACGGGATCCACGCTTGAAAGTTTGTGTTTTAAAGGGGTAGTGTCAGTGCTATCTGTGTATCAAAGCTGGAAAGAAATGCAAGTGTCAGTGTAAAAGAAATGTGAAGTGTATAAGAGAAGTGTCAGTGTAAGAACAAGAGTGAAATGCTCAAGATTATGAGGCTCAAGGAATAATGCTGGAAGGAGGGGGAATATACAGAGACTTTTGTTCGATAACCGTTAAGTTATGCCTACGTATCCTCTCGTGCAATGAGGAAGTCAGAACACCGTAGTTCGACTCAAAGGGACTGAAAGATAAATTGATTGATGAACTGCTTGCTTGTCTATGCTCAAGTGTATGACCTGTCTGGCTCAGGTGCAAACTGTCTTGCATTAGACGGAAGAAGCAAGTTCTCGTTTGTGAGTGAAGATGATGAGAAAAGAATCCCGAAGGAGACGATTATTGTTTGTTTTTGAGTTTTCAATCTTTTATTGCTTTTGGTGTTTGTCATAAGAAAATGAGCTTAATCCTAAACCAAGGGTTAGTAAACTCATCACATCCTCCCTCTGATTAGGGGTAATGAGAATACCTTAAATGTGAAGTAAGCACCTCACACTTAATCACCCTGATGCAGGATTAAGATCATTAACCTACTTGTGATTATTTAGATGTCTTTTGGTGTTTTTGTTTAGTGTTAAGCAATGAGTTTAAGCCATAATCAAGGATTTAATGGACCCATTACACCATCCTAATAGAAGGATAATAGATGAGAACATTTAAGCTGAGGAAGGCTCCTCAACTTAATCCATGATTAGGGATTAACCTCATGACAAAACAAAGCCTTTATTAAATGGATTTTAGTTAATGATAAGATGAAGAAGTGATTTTTATGGTTTGTAAGACAACTTGAGGAGGACTTGTCCATTAACACTAGGGTTAGTCCTTCTTAACCAATTAAGGAAGAATTAGAACCCTAATGCAAGGCCCAAGTTACAAGCTTGATGTCTTAGTGATTATTAGATGGATTGATTAAAGGATTTAGACACATTAAGTGTTTAACACTTAGGATTAAATTTATACACTCCATCCTAATAGAAGGATGCAGGCATAAGCTTAATCACAAAGCCTTAAAACCTTTAGGGTTTAGTCCTTGATGATGAGATGAGAAGAGAAGACTCAAAGATGACACAAAGGCAAAACTAAATGGGGGACTAAACAAACCCTAATTATGAGAATGCTTGGTTGTTCCTAGGGTTTATGAGGCTTTCAAAAGATCTCCAGGAGAGAAGCCACTAGGAAAGAAACAGATGAAAGGAGGAGGAGCAGCAAGGAGCAAGACAACTTGCTTCACTTAAGAAGACAAGTTGCTTGAAGAAAGAAAGAGGAGAAGGAGCATGAATGAGCAAGCTCACTCTAATACAAATATAAAATGCAGCAATGATGCAAGAGAGAGATGAAAAGAGATTGTGAGAAGTGAAGGCAAATTCACTTCTCAAAACAACTTACCACCTGAAAAGTTAGCAAAAGAAATGAAATGCAATGCAAATGAGATGAAATGTCATGATGCAAACCAAAGTCAGAAGCATGAACATGATGTTAATGATGCTAAGAGATGATGCAAACACATGTCAAGAGTTGTGGATGATCATACAAGGATGAGGATGCAAATGAAGCATGCTTTGAACCATGGAAGTTCATGAAAGTTTATGAAATGGAATGGACATATAACATGAAAAATGAAAGATGCAATGATCAAACATGATTCTAATATGTCCTAATATGTCTTATGAATCATGTGGATGCACAAAATGTCATGGCAAGTTCTTAAATGCAAGCAAATGAGAGATGGATGCAAAGGAAGGCACAAATTAGGGTTTACATACAACATGCAATGCAAAAATTCAAAACCAGAAGCAAATGACAAGATAAAAAATTGAAAAGGAGATCAAAGGTACCCTAACCCTACACAAGTTCACTTCCCAAAGGAGGGGACCTAACTCTTAACCTAGTGAAAGTTATGAATTTTCTAAGTTAACTAGGGTTTCAAGGTACCTCAAAAGGAAAAATGCAAAACAAAATGAAAATGAAATATAAACTCAAACCAATTTTACCCTAGAAACTAAATGTTGTGAAGGATGCAATGCAAGAAGAACCATCATCAAACTCTTCATGGTTAGGCAGAATGAATTTTTCAAAGTTTGAACAAAAATATTGCCTTTAAACAAATTTAATTCCAATGAAAATTGTCAAAATAGGTCAAGAACCAAAAATAAATTTGTTTTGAGAGTTTGATAATGTTTCTAAATGTTTTGAAATGTAATGTGAATTTTTTGGTGATTTTTAAATACCTAAATGCATTTTTAATTAATTAATTTCCATTAACTAATTAAAAATAACCATTTAAATGATTTAAAAATAATTTTTAATGCAAAAAATGAAAATAAAAATATTTTTGGGTTCTGAAATTAATGAAATGCTTGACAAAAAAATTCAGAATTTTTAAATGTTTTTTACTATTTTTAATAATTCGTAGAAGTAAAATATAAAATAAATGAAATAAAAATGAAATTATGAGAAGTCAACAGATCTAATGGCTGGCATTCAAATGGTTTTGGAGGGAGTTGACCCGCGCCAGATCCTAGGGCCATTATTCAAACTGACTGGATTTAAATTAAACCTAATTAATTAAATCTAATTATAAGATTAGGGTTTTAATGAGGGATCTGGGCCACTCATTCGCGCGCGGGTCAACTCAAGTCAACAGGATCTATGGCTCACATTCAAACTGAGCCCTAATCACAATTAATTCACTAATGACTTTCAGGTGGCCGGAAATGACCTCCGGTCATCTTCTCCGGCCACACCTCCCCTGAGATTTTGCTATCTCTCTCCCCAAGCTTCTAAAACCTAATCTCTCTGCCCAAAATCCAACCCCATGCATCACTCAACAAGAATCACTCACTAAAACACATTTATTTCACATATTCAAGCTGAATCGAAGCAAATTAGTTCTAGGTCAAAAAATTTCAGAGAGCTCATACATGCTTAATCCTTGACTATTTTCAAAACCAAACACATCAGCATTATCAGTGAATCATGGAGAATCAATTAGTAACTTAAAAACACGTTTCTGGAAAAAATGTTCTTGAGCTCACCTGAACTGGAGCTTTGATCTTTGGAACTTTCTGGCTGCTTCTTTGATCCAAGATGCCTCTAATGAACCTCCTGAGAAGTTTGCAATGCTTGTTTGGAATTTCTAATGGCTGGTTTAAGAGATTGATGAAGTTCTGTTCAGAAGGGGTGGAAAATCGTGTTTCTGCTTGGGGTGGTTTCAGGGTCAAATGAGGGTTGGGAAAAGATCATAGGATCATGGTGAGTGGTTTTGTGAAGTTTGTTTTGATGTTTGAGACTTGAGTGCTGAGTTTCGAATGAAAATGCAAGGGGGAGAGTTTTTGGGAACTATGGCAATGTTGTGGTTTCAGGCTCCAAGATTGTATGAAAATGATCCATGAGGCATGTATGTGAAGCTGTGATTGGTCAGAGAGTTGTTGCTGGCCTAGCTTGATTGGTATGGCTCAACTTGAATAAAGTCAACTTTTGTGTAAGAGGAGGTATGGGCTGGTTCAATCATGGTACAAGGGCATGGCTTGGATCAGCATGCTTCAAGGAGGTCCATGGAAGTCACTTTTGGCAGCTGGCACAAGTGGATGAGAAGCTTTGATCCATTTTGCAATTTTGGGGAAGTTTGGCCCCTTTTGGAATTTGTGAAGTTCATGGCATGAAACTTGAGAAATTCTTGTGCAATTCTGAGTTTTAGGTCATGACTTATGTTTGTGTAATGCATAGAAGTCCATTTGAAGTCACATTTTTCCTTGGCATGAGGTGTTGCAACTTTCCCTCTTTGGTACAAAAGTGAAAATTAAGTGATTTTCCCCAACTTTGACAAGCCATAACTTTTGATCCAAAATGAATTAGAATGAGTTCTTGTACTTTTTGAAAATGGGAAGATCCATTCTACAACTTTCATGACCAAAGTTTTCTCATTTGAAGCATTTTTGAATCAAAAAGAGAAGGTTGAAAAACTTTCCCAAAATGGCAAGTTTTCATTACAAGTCACTTTCCCAAAAAGGCAACTTTGCAAATGACTTGAAATTTTCCAACTTTGTGAACTTCTAACATCTTCTATGACCAAATAAAGATCATACACATTCAAAATGATGGAGAACACCCTTTGGTTGGGTCATTGGGGGCCTCAGATGCCCTGATTTTGCACTGACTTGCACAAGAAGTCATCTCTTGATCAGATGCCTTCCCCATGGAATTTCTTCATGAAAATTGATATGCATGATCCTCATAACATATAGAGACCAATAGAAACAAGAATGACCAAAAAATTTTGAGTTATGGCCTCTGAAACCAAAACCCTAATTTTAGGTCATCTGTGCAGTTAAGCCTGGCTCTGCTTCCATGCCTTTCTCAGTTCTTGTGATTCTTTGACTTCTTTGACTTTGTGAGGATATAATATGATGCTTGAACATACATGGACCCCTTTGAGATGATTGAAGACCTTTGAAGTGGCTCAAATAGCTCTTGAATGGCTCAGATCACAAACCCTAGATGCAGATGACTTTGAATCAATGCAGTGAATCAAAAATGTGGTATGAGATGCTATGATTGAATTTATGCAAATGAAAAGATCACAAGCCATGGTGAAATGAGTGAGGGCAAATTTGGGGTGTTTACAGCTGCCCTTATTCAAACATGAGTTAGCTGTGCAGGATGTAAGCAACGGCTTAACAGGCAAACAAGATAACTTGTGGTTGAATACCAAAGACAGACCAAAATTTGCACTCACAGAATGAAGAAGAAAAGGGATATAGATTGTAAAAGGAAATAAAGTGTGATTATAAGGCGGGTGACGGGGGACGACCGTCAAGCAGAGGACGATTGCTGGGGATGAAGCAATGACGGGGACGACCGACATGCTGGGGAAAATGCGGGGAATAAAGCAATGACGGGGACGGCCGACAAGCTGGGGATATAAGGGATTATGATGGGGACAGCCATCAGGTAAAGCTATAATACTCTCTGGGGATTATAGGTAAATGATGGGGACGACCATCAAGCTCAAGGCATAAATGAAATAAATGATGAGGTACGGTCATCGAAGGTGAAGGACGATCACTTAGCAGGGGACGGCTACTCTGTTGGGGATAAGATGAGGGACGGTCATCTAAGGTGAAGGACGATAACCTGGCCAGGTACGGTTGCCAAAAGCAGTACGACATAGGACGAATGTCGGATAAAAAGGTCGACGATGGGGACGGCCATCGGATAAGCATGATGAAGGACGATCATCAAGAGGTGAAGGTCGATCACCTAGCAGGGTACGGCTGCTCTTGGGGTTTATCATGACATAGGACGAATGTCAGATAACAGAATCAACGATGGCGACGGCCATCGGATAAAATGATGAAAGACGATCATCAAGAGGTGAAGGACGATCACCTAGCAAGGTACGGCTGCTAAAAATATCACGACATAGGACGAATGTCGGATAGGAAGGGGTTCTAATGAATAGAGACTCCTCTGGGAATGATGAAGGACGATCATCAAAAAGGTGAAGAACGGTCACCTGGCAGGGTACGGCTACCGAAAAGGTATCATGACATAGGACGAATGTCAGATAGAAAGAAAATAGTTTAACAAGTTTGTTGGGTATTCTTCTGGGGAAGGGTAGACACAGACGAGTGTCTAAATTTAAAAGGACATAAGTGTTTGACACGGTGTATAGATTAAAAATGCGGACGAGCATCCTTAAGACTATGATACGGACGAGTATCAGTAGAAACAAACGCTTGACGCATGTTCAGAGATGATGATACGGACGAGTACCAACCAGTTAATAAAGAACACGGACGAGTGTTGATTCTGAGGGGATTTAAGTGGTATATACAAGATACGGACGAGTATCTGTATGAGTAAAAAGTGATGAGCGAGACACGGACGAGTGTTCAACCTGCTAGGGAGAGTGCGACACGGACAGGTGTCGGAAAAAGTGTATTATAGACAAGTATTTGATTTGCAAAGTGTTTAGGCAACTGTGCTGGGGAAGGTGACACGGACGGGTGTCAAGGAATTGTATATATATATATATGTATCTGTGTTAGTGAGTGCAAAGGGGACGCTTTGGCTTTCTGCTGGGGGATATGACACAGACGAGTGTCAAGAAGCACCTGTGATATAAGTGTTTGTTTGCTCGGGCAATTTTACTGGGGAATGATGACACGGACGAGTGCCAAAAGGAGTGTGTATCTGTATCTGTAAGGGGAAGGCTTTGGCTCTTTGGGGAACTGGGAAATATTCTGTATATTGTTGATGGATTGTCAGTATTTACAAGCATTCAGTTCGACACATGGCTTATGATTATGCAATATGTTTGATTTTTGTCGTAATGCTCCGTATTAGACGGAATGCTACGCTCTGGGGGGAAATATGATGTGAATGCTATGATTATGCAAAGATACCGATCCGGGGTTTGGATCCCGTTGCTGTTGAGATCTCTGGCTGATCTGCTTGAAATGGACATCCCAGCTGGGGATGGGATCATTGGTAGATTTGACGTATATAACTCTGCTTGGGGAAATAAATCATTGATAGACCTATCTCGGTAATGAGGGACCCAGCTGGGGTTTGTAGAAGCTTTCGTCACTCTGTTGTGAGATCTTCAGGCGTTGCTCTTCTGGATAGAGGCTGAAACTTTGTGGGGAGATGGTTCCCTGTCTTTGCACTTCGCTGAGGAGGAATGATGACTGGCAACTCAGCTGGGGAGAAAACACCTCCGGTGCTAATCGAAAGATAGACTAAGTAGATAATGATTTGACAGCTGGCTGGGGAGTTGTTTTTCGTGCCCCATGTTGCGCTTTGAACACCTGCAATCCTGTATGACAAAGAAACGTACAAGTATCCCTAGGTATCCCTTACTGGATTCCGTCATAGGAATTTAGACATTCCTGTGAGTAAGTATATTTCCTGTAAGCATGTATTTTTTAGAAAAGACACATCTGTATTTATGCAATCAATATTTTAAGGACATCGGACATTTTTGCCAATGAAAATAAATTGTACGAGACGAAATGTGACTGAAATCTGATTTTATTAATTTGTGTGCCCTGAATTGGCAAAATACAGTCATAGAAACAAATCCCCTAAAATGAGGAGATTGTTACAAATTGAGAAACAAAGAGATGCTGGCAATGTTGATGACGCTTCAGTGAGCTTCCCTTTTACTATGACTCGTATGACTTTGACGTTCTTCTCATCTTGCTTTCCGAAGAAGACTGATTTTGACCGATGCTCGAACCTTTCGAAGCTTACCATGTTGCAAGTGATACAGATGAATTCAGAATGCAGTTGTTCGCTTATTCCCTTATTTTGCGTGGATCGCCCTTTCGGGTTTTCAATCCACCGGGATACCCTTTTTTGCCTGAGTTGTCCAATGTGGCTTTTCAACTCAGCGGGTGTACACACACATTTTTTTTTTATTTTCCCTTATTTTTGCCCGAGTCTTTTATTCTGTTTTTGACTCGCCGGGATGCCCTATTTTTGCCTGGACTTACATTCTGTTTTTATGTCCAGCGGGTCATTTTTATGCGAAGTGTTTTTTAACTGCATCTGAATTTACAGGGGACAGGAAGTCTTCACCATCCATAGTACTGAGCATCAGTGCTCCACCGGAGAAAACTTTCTTCACTATGAACGGGCCATCATAATTCGGAGTCCACTTGCCTCTGTGGTCTGTATGAGGAGGGAGGAGTCTTTTCAGCACAAGATCTCCTACTTGGTACTCTCGGAGCCTGACTTTCTGATCGAAGGCTTTCTTCATTCTTTTCTGATACAGCTGCCCATGACAGATTGCAGCTAATCTCTTCTCTTCAATCAGGTTCAGTTGTTCGTATCGGGATCGGACCCACTCTGCTTCATTCAATTTGACATCCATCAGTACCCGTAGGGAAAGTAATTCAACTTCAACAGGCAGGACTGCCTCCATACCATACACAAGTTGATACGGAGTTGCCCCAGTGGATGTTCTGATTGACGTACGGTACCCATGCAAGGAAAATGGTAGCATTTCATGCCAATCTTTATAGGTAACCACCATCTTATGCACAATCTTCTTGATATTCTTGTTAGCTGCCTCAACAGCGCCGTTCATCTTTGGCCTGTAAGGAGAAAAATTGTGATGTTGGATCTTGAAGTCCCGGCACAGCTCTGCCATCATTTTATTGTTCAAGTTGGAACCATTATCAGTAATGATCCGTTCGGGCACTCCATACCTACAGATGATATCTCTCTTCAGAAATCTGGCTACCACCTTCCTTGTAACATTTGCATAGGAAGCTGCTTCAACCCATTTGGTAAAATAGTCAATGGCAACCAGGATGAATCTGTGGCCATTTGAAGCAGTCGGCTCAATCTTGCCAATCATATCAATGCCCCACATGGCGAAGGGCCAGGGTGAAGACATCACATTCAGAGGATTCGGAGGCACATGCACTTTATCCGCATAGATCTGGCATTTATGGCATTTTCTGGCGTAGGCACAACAGTCTGCATCCATTGTGATCCAGTAATAACCTGATCTTAACAACGTTTTAGCCATAGCATGCCCTCCTGCATGGGTACCGAAGGATCCTTCGTGCACTTCGTGCATTAACAAGTTTGTTTTTGTCCTATCAACGCATCTGAGAAGTACCATATCAAAGTTTCTCTTGTACAGGGAACCGTCAGTATTTAGGAAGAAACTACCAGCAAGCCTTCTTAACGTCTTCTTATCATTTTAAGATGCCCCAGGTGGGTATGTTTGATCCTCCAAGAAGCACTTAATGTCATGGAACCAAGGCTTATCATCTTTAACAACATCTGCTGAGAATACATATGCTGGTCTGTCAAGTCTGGATACTGAGATCCGAGGTACAAAGTTTGCAGCTTGAACTTTGATCATGGATGAAATGGTAGCCAGAGCATCTGCAAATTGATTCTCGTCTCGAGGGATATACTCAAGCTTGACTGTTGTGAAAAAAGTCAATAACCTTCTTGTATAGTCCCGATAAGGTATCAGATGATCTTGGTGGGTGTACCATTTGCCGTTGGTTTGATTAATTACCAGAGTTGAATCTCCGAACAAGTCAAAGTCTTGATCCTGAGGTCAATGGCTTCCTCAAGACCCATAATACAAGCTTCGTATTCAGCTTCGTTGTTAGTGCAGTTAAAGGTGAGTTTTGCCGAGAAAGGCATGTGAACTCCCTTAGGTGTAATGAGTACTGCACCAACACGACGACCATTCATATTAACAGCCCCGTCAAACATCATAGTCCATTCTTCCTCTGGGTCAGGCCCTTCAGTGTGAACAGGCTCTTCATGATCTTTTGCTTTTATGAACATGATGTCTTCATCAGGGAAGTCAAATCTCATAGGCTGGTAATCATCAATGGGTTGCTCAGCAAGATAGTCAGACAATACACTGCCTTTGATGGCCTTCTGAGATGTGTACTGAATGTCATATTCTGTGAGGATCATTTGCCATCTTGCAACCCGTCCTGTAAGTGCTGGCTTCTCAAAAATGTACTTAACTGGATCCATCTTTGAGATCAATAAAGTAGTGTGGGTCAACATATACTGTCTCAGTCGGCGAGCAGCCCACGCTAAAGCACAGCAAGTTTTCTCGAGCAGTGAATAACGTTGTTCACAGTCGGTAAACTTTTTGCTTAGGTAGTATATTGCATACTCTTTTCGACCAGACTCTTCATGCTGGCCCAGCACACACCCCATTGACTCTTCTAATACTGTCAAGTACATGATTAGAGGTCTTCCTTCAACTGGAGGCATAAGGATCGGAGGCTCTTGTTAGTATTCCTTGATTTTGTCAAAAGCCCTCTGGCAGTCTTCATTCCACCTGACCGTTTGTTCCTTTCTTAACAGCTTGAACAAAGGCTCACAAGTTGCTGTAAGGTGAGATATGAACCGTGAAATGTAGTTCAATCTACCTAGGAACCCTCGAACTTCTTTTTCTGACTTCGGTGCAGGCATTTCTTGAATGGCTTTGACTTTATCAGGGTCAACTTCAATCCCTTTCTCACTTACAATAAATCCCAGCAGCTTACCGGATCGCACCCCGAATGTGCACTTGTTGGGGTTTAACTTCAGTTGGTACTTCCTCAGACGCTTGAATAGTTTCAGTAGATTCACCAGATGGTCTTCTTCAGTAAGGGACTTGGAAATCATGTCATCCACATAACATTCAATTTCTTTATGGATCATGTTATGGAATAATGTTACCATAGCCCGTTGATAGGTGGCACCAGCATTCTTCAGTCCGAATGGCATCACCTTGTAATAGAATGTGCCCCAGGGTGTGATGAAAGTTGTCTTCTCCATGTCTTCAGGTGACATTTTGATCTGATTGTATCCTGAAAATCCGTCCATGAAGGAGAACACCGAGAACTGAGCCGTATTGTCGACCAATACATCAATGTGAGGTTACGGGAAATCATCTTTCGGGCTAGCTCTGTTCAGATCCCGGTAATCCACACACATCCTCACCTTGCCATCCTTCTTAGGTACAGGCACAATATTAGAAACCCACGGCGGGTAACTAGTCACAGTAAGGAAGTCGGCGTCCCATTGCTTTTGTACCTCTTCTTTTATCTTCATTGCCATATCTGGGCGAGTACAGCGCAACTTCTGTTTTACCGGCGGGCAGTCTTCTTTTAAAGGCAGCTTGTGCATGACAATATCGGTGTCCAACCCTGGCATATCCCAATAAGACCAAGCGAAGACATCCACATACTCCCTAAGCATATCAATCAGTTGCTCTTTCACTGAATCTTGCAGGCATGCCCCGATCTTAACCTCTTTCACATCTTCTTCCGTACCAAGATTAACAGTTTCAATCTCCTCCTGATGAGGAGTGATAACTTTCTCCTCTTGCCTTAACAACCTGGCTAGCTCTTCAGGTAGCTCGTAATCTTCTTCAACCCCTTCATCAGCTTGATTGATTGGATTATCAAAGTCATACGAAGTCATAGCAGTGTTGTTGTCGGTGCGATCTGGAGGGCACTTTCTGCAAGGTTTTAGATTGGTTTATTTTAGTGATCAATTTTAATCTTGTTTAGAAAAAGTGAAAATGAAGTTATTTATTTTGAAAAACATTGCCATTTTATTTTTTTGTACAAAAAGGAAAATGAAAAACAGTGAGCGAAAAAAAGAGACTCGTTTGCAAAAGATGTCCGATATTCATTGATTAATCCATTTGCACAAAATTACAAGATGGCCCGATTACAAAATGAGTCTTGACATCTTGGGCAAGATGCAAGACTTGATGCATGCTCTAAAATACAGGAAATAATAATTACTCTGCAGGAGTAACCCTTATAATTTCCTGGGAAGACCAGTTAAGGACTTGGCTCCCCAGGATCCTTGGACGTATCCAGCTCTCCAGGTTGCGGTCGCTTTCCTCCTCGTCTTCCAAGTTGTTCACAGCATCCGGGGTGAGCATTCCCCCGCTGACAAAATTGGGCTCTTTTGAAGCCTCTGATTGATCTTGTCGAGTTGGTCTGTAACCCAACCCAAATCTGTCTTCTTTCTTTTCCACGGGCAACAGCTTGCCCCAGCCTTGGGCAGTACCCTCTTCAACAACCTTCCGGGCTTGCTGATAAGACGTCATGGAAGTTCCCAATACAGCTGATGCTTCATTAATGTTTAGGGCCTCAAACCCCTGGCTCATGGTTTCATGGATTTCTCCATCCATTTCTATGTACTTGTACATAGCCAGATGGCTAACAAAGATGTCTTCTTCCCCACAGATGGTGATGATCTGACCTTCCCATTTGAATTTCAGCTTCTGGTGAAGGGTATACGTAACAGCGCCAGCGGCGTGGATCCAGGGTCTACCCAACAAACAGTTGTAGGCCGGCTGAATGTCCATCACATAGAAGGTAGTTTTGAAGGTATGCGGGCCAATCATCACAGGCAGATCAATCTCCCCAAGCACTGATCTTTTAGAGCCATCAAACGCTCTCACCACCAAATTACTCGGACGCAGTGCCAAGCCATCATACTCCAGCTTCACTAAGGCTTTCTTTGGTAGAACATTGAGTGACGACCCAGTGTCCACCAGTACATGAGATAGAACAGCACCCTTGCATTCCAAGGTGATATGTAAAGCCTTGTTATGGTTACGTCCCTCAGTTGTTAAGTCAGCATTGGTGAAGCCCAGTCCATGACTGGTGTTGACATTTGCCACCACAGTTTCTAGCTGATTAACGGTAATCTCCTCTGGCACGTATGTTGCGTGCAGGACTTTCAATAATGCGTTCCTGTGAGCCTCGGAACACATCAACAGTGATAATATGGAGATTTTTGAGGGAGTTTGGTGAAGCTGATCCACCACCTTGTAATCACTCCTTTTTATGATTCTCATAAACTCGTCTACATCTTGTTCAAAAGATGTCTTCTGAGTTTCTTTGACAGTTGGCTCTTCAGGTACCACACTCTTCCCTTTGGCTTTGGCAGCAGCTTCTGCTTCAACATTAGGTCTTTGTACTTGTGAGGCAAAAAGGCGTCCGCTTCTGGTGAAGCCTCCGCCTCCCCCAACATTATCAATTTGTGGAGAAGAGTATGAAGAATCCAGAGTGATTTTCTCCCCGTTGCAGTAGAGATCAGAGCCATAATGCCAAGGTATGGCATTACTGCTTTCATAAGGAACTGGTCCAGGCACCGTGATGGTAACTGGACTGACTGCTGCAGAGGAGGGTACTGTAATGGTGTGAGGGTCGTAGTAAATTGTGACTGGTGATCTGGCAGGAGGTGCCATGGCTTGTTGCTGGAAATTGTTGCTGGGAGGAACCTCTGATGGGTCATAGTAGATTGTAACTGCTGAGACATCTTCATTAATTTTTGCTGGCGTTGTAGAAGATTCTGCTGGTAAAATGGATGCTGATGTTGTAGAAGAAATGGTTGTTGAAACTTGACTCGTTGAAGTGATGGGTGGAGCCATTGCTGATGATATTGATGAATCGGTTGGAAATGATTGTTGCTGCTGTTGTAGAAGAATCTGGAATTGTTGTTAAAGGAATTGCTGGATTTGTAGGCGCCGTTGTTGAAATCTGAAGGATACCATCTTTGATAAGACCATCTATGCCGCTTCTCAAATTTTCACATCCGTTGACTGAAATGTTGCAATACCCACAACCGAGCTCACACCCGGGAAACACTTGGCACTCTAGAAGCTGAGCTTTAATTTCGACCAGAGGTGTTCGAATTTGTGCAACACCGGTAATCAAGGTAGATGGTCTGTCTTCCTCAATGGCATTAATCCTCGGCCCGCCATGATTAGGCATAGGATTCTTGTTGACATTTGGAGGGGGTGCAAAGTTGAGGGCTTTAGAATCCACCAAATCTTGAACTTTCATTTGCAATGCTCTGCACTTCTCAGTATTGTGACCAGGTGCATTGGAGTGGAAAGCACACCTGGCGTTGATATCATAATTCCTTGGGAGATTGGAGGGATCTGGTGGTGCCAGCGTCCTTAACTCAACCAATTTAAACTTCAGGAGTTGTGGCAATAAGGCAGCATAAGGCATAGGGATAGGGTCAATCACCCTGTTTTCCTGTGATGGTCTTTGCTGAAAGGGTCGTTGTTGTTGATTGCTATCGTTGTTGTTGTAGGTTCTCTGTGGTGGATACTGAACTTGTTGTTGATAATGTGGTTGTTGTTGTTGATATGTTGATTGCTGAGGAATCGGAGCTGGAATAGTGACAGTTGCTACTGATCTGTGAACATACTGAGGTCTGCCCCTGCTGGCATGAATGGCATTTGTCTCGCCGGTCCTTCGAGGTCCCACAAAAGGCTTCCTGGGATTACTGGACAAACTTGCACCATTATCAGAAATTTTACCCATTTTTAATAGACTCTCAATTCTTTCACTGGCTATAACTACGTCAGCAAAACTGGTGGAAGAAAAGGCCGCCAGCCTATCAATATATGTTCCTTGCAAAGTATTCATGAACATGTCGGCCATTTCTCTTTCCGACATGGGTGGTTGGACAGCAACAGCAAGCTGTCTCCACCTCTGGGCATATTCCCTGAAGCTTTCTCTGGAGGATTGAGACATTCCCATTAGGAGGGTCATGTTAGGAGCCATGTCCAGATTGTATTGGTATTGTCTGATGAAGGCTTCAGCCAAGTCCTTCCAGCATCTGATGGTAGCTCTGGTCAGGTGTGAATACTACTCTCTTGAAGCCCCAGTCAAACTGTCTTCAAAGTAGAACATCCACAGCTTTTCATCCATGGTATATGCTTTAAGTCTTCCCAGGAAAGACTGCAGGTGAGTTCGTGGACAGGAGGTTCCATTGTATTTCTCAAAGCACGGGGGTTTGAACTTGTGGGGAATTCTCACCCCATCCACTAACCCCATATCCATTACATCGAAGCCCAAGGAGTTTTGAGACTCCAAAGATCTCAACTTCTCAGCAATTTCATCAAACCTCCTATCATAGACTTCATCTCCGACTCCCATGACAGTAAACTACTCCTCTTGGGGATCTTCTTGCAAGATTCTCCCCCCAGTAGTATTTCCTTGCACATTACCTGGGATGTTGACTTCCGGATCTAGATGAGGTCCAAATACAAGTGGATTAACATGAGGCTGACCCCTCTCATTATTACTAGTTCCTCCAATTCCGGGATGAGGTTCCTCGGGAGTTTGTCTTTCTACCAATGCCCTTAACCTTTCCTGACTCTGGGCCAAGCCAGTCATCACAGTCATGAATTGGGCCATTTGGTTTCTCATCTCCACTCTTTCATTAGCCATCTGGGTTCTGACCTCAGTCAGGTCTTGCTGTACTTGCTCCATTAGAATACCGGAAGGTTGTTGCGAGTAGGATACCGGTGTGCACGGTTGACAGGGAATACTCTTCTGCAAGCAATATTTCCTGAACCACAACAGAGTTAGAAACAAACAAAATAATAACAAAACCTACAAAACAAAACAAAGGTTAGTATGCAATGCAGTATGCTTATTTGCTTTCCAAGGTATCCGGCTTGGTTCTTGGTTTTGACCTTTTCCAGACCTCGAGGAAGATGCTTTGATGTTGTTGAGAAAAGGAATCCAAATGGAAACAAACTAAAATATATTACAAACGATGAATAATACATGGTCTATTCTTTTACAACACATGCCCTTGAAGGGTCAAAATACAACACAAAAGAAAAGTACATCAAATGAAAACAACAACAAACAAAAAGTCAGACATCTAGTCCAAACTCATCCTCCTTAACCTCCTTCAGAAGTGCCTCAGTCACTGGACCAGCCGGATGCTCTGTAATGGTCCTGATGAGGAGGTTTCTGGTGGCAATGGTAGTGGTCAACTTCTTGTGCCTATCTTGATCCTTGGATCTCTTCAATCCAGCCCTAAGCTTCAACTCTGAAATCTCCTTCTGGGCTGCCAGCAAAGCTTCCTGTTGCTTCTTTTCATTGGCCTCTAATTGCTCAATTTTGGCTTGAGTTCTCTTATCTTCTTGTATCCGGGCTTCAGCGATCCTGACCCACCTAGCCTGACTTTCTTGCAGATAGAGCTCAGTCCTAGCTTTCTGAAGCTTGGCCTCTTTATAGGCATTCTTCAATATTTGCTCCCCAGCTCTTTCCTTCCTGATGTAGTCCTCTGTTTTCTCAATCTTGGCCAGATGCCCCACCCTAAGCTTATCCAACCTCTCAATGTCCAGACGACCATCACTCCTTTCCCAAAGAGTCTTCTTCAGAGCTTGAGACAAATTCTCATTCCTTTCCTTCAGTTTCTCAAATTCTTCCAGGCTGACAGTGGCTGTTGGCTGTACTGTAGATGGTCCAGGTGTGTCCTCCAAAGTGAAGGGAATTCCAGTAATCTGAGCTCTAGCATGGGACCAGTCATAGTACTGAGCTGAAGCAACATTATTACACCTCCCTAGAATAGCCATCCCTTTTGTCTGGATGTTGTCCCAAGCCCAAGATGCTTGTCTGACAGCAGCTAGATTAGGTTTTACTTCACAATACAAAGTCTCAGCTAAATCTTGTACTCTAGGAGGGTGAACCAAAGCATAGCCCAGTTGTCTCTTAAATAGCAAAGGATTGTAGTTGATGCAACCCTTTACTCCTATCAGAGGTACATTTGGGTATTGCCTACAGCTGGTGATAATATATTTGCCTTTGGTGCTCTGGGTGCACCATCTGATATCATCTGAAGTCAAAGCAATGAGCCGCTTGGCCCAATTCTTCTGTTGGTGGGGATTCAGGAATGCATCTGACTTAGGCAGGTGTTTGAGCAGTCAAGTGTGAAACAAAGGAGCACAACATCTCACCAATTTCCCTCTTTGCTTCTCATTCCTCTGATGAATGGAGTAATAGAAATCTCCCAGCAATGTGGGTACTGGGTTCCTCATAAGGAAAAGATGAATGGCATTCTTGCTGATAAATTTGGGCTCATCTGCAAACAATATAACCCCATATATGTTGAGGGCTAACAGTGCACAAACTGCCCTCCAATCTCCCAAAGAGGTCTTCAGGATGGCCTGAGAAATCAAGAAATCTAAGTGCAAACCAGGGATCCCAGCTTTTGTTGTCATATTTTGCTCAATCAAAGTAGGCTCCAGGTACAGTGACTTTGCCACTTCTCCATTGCTGGGAGAAGTCATCTCTGGGTTGAAGGGGACACCACCCCTGACAGGTACTCCAATCAATGATGAAAACTCCTCCAGCAAAGGTCCTAGCTGAAAGTCAGGAAATGTGAAGCATCTCAAATGAGGGTCATAAAACTGTAGGCAGGTGTGGATCATGCACCTTTGAGAAGGGTCTAGGTCCATAACCATATTCAGGATACCTCCATAATGCTCTCTGAATAATGGGATGTGGTCTGGGGTGATAAGTGACTGGACCTGCCTAATACCAGTCAAAACAGGCTCAAAGAAATGGTAAGATATGTTGCTCTTCCTGGGTGTAGCCATGAGTGCTGCTGAAGATGATGAAGATAGGTGTTGATGAAGATCAAGACTGATACTGGAGATGAGCCGCTGATAGGCTAGTGCTGATGATGATGAAGATAGATGAAGCAGATGCCTGTTGAAGCAAAGGTCTATGCAAAAGAAGGGGTCAAAACCAAGCCAGATATGATGTGGATACCCTGAAAAACAAATAAACAAATGTTAAATGATGCAATGATGATGTATGCAAATGATATGCAAGGGTTGTGATCAAGCTGGATCTGATTATATGTCTTGTTATAAAGCCCATGTATGTTCAGGGAGTCCAAATAGTAACAGGGTATGATGTGGCCAAGGGTACCTGCAAACCTGTAAACAGCCCAACCCCTCACAGGTAATGTTCTAAAACAAGGATCCTCAGACTTGGATCAGTTATGAGAAGTGTAAACACTTCTAACCCGGAGGTACAGTGTTTACAATAACCATAAAAGATCCTCTTCTAATTCACCTCAGTTTGTGAAGGTCATAATAAAGGTCATCCAGACTTAGCAGGCTTCCCAGATAGCCCTAGCACTACAGGAAATCTGTAGCACAGAGTTCTCAAGAAGAAACCCACATCTGAACTGTGTTTCATATTCCCGCACCAGACCGAAATGGAATGGGAAAGAACATGAACCACTCTAGCCTAGGTGTCACTCAGGTCCCAGGTATAGGACCTTAAACTCTCAATGAAACCCCACCCATCAAAACAACAAACCAGATCCAGCAGTGATAGTATGACAGTATGATGCATAAAGCTGTAAAGAAAGCAATAAATAAGACTGTACATAAAGCAGTAAATAAAGCAAATATATAAACACAATTAGCACATAACACCCCAGTAAACACAAATCAAACAAGCGCTAGGAGGAACCCACAAAAAGAACCAGAAGCCCTGGTTACAGTATAAGGATCCCCAGCAGAGTCGCCAAGCTGTCGCTCCCACCAAATGAGGCTAGGTCAAATGGGGTACAGACGCGAACGGTCGGCGAAAAGAGAAAATGAATAGAGTCGCCAGCTAGGCATTTTTATCCCGAAGGAAAGGTAATGCTGCATAAACCTAAGAAAAGATAGATAAGACGGTCGCGAACCAGAGAAACTGAGACACGGGGTTGGTTACAACCTGGGAAGGTATTAGCACCCAGATTGTCCGTCGTACTCGACGGGATCCACGCTTGAAAGTTTGTGTTTTAAAGGGGTAGTGTCAGTGCTATCTGTGTATCAAAGCTGGAAAGAAATGCAAGTGTCAGTGTAAAAGAAATGTGAAGTGTATAAGAGAAGTGTCAGTGTAAGAACAAGAGTGAAATACTCAAGATTATGAGGCTCAAGGAATAATGCTGGAAGGAGGGGTAATATACAGAGACTTTTGTTCGATAACCGTTAAGTTATGCTTATGTATCTTCTCGTGCAATGAGGAAGTCAAAACACCATAGTTCGACTCAAAGGGACTGAAAGATAAATTGACTGATGAACTGCTTGCTTGTCTATGCTCAAGTGTATGACCTGTCTGGCTCAGGTGCAAACTGTCTTGCATTAGACGGAAGAAGCAAGTTCTCGTTTGTGAGTGAAGATGATGAGAAAAGAATCCCGGAGGAGACGATTATTGTTTGTTTTTGAGTTTTCAATCATTTATTGCTTTTGGTGTTTGTCATAAGAAAATGAGCTTAATCCTAAACCAAGGGTTAGTAAACTCATCACATCCTCCCTCTGATTAGGGGTAATGAGAATACCTTAAATGTGAAGTAAGCACCTCACACTTAATCACCCTGATGCAGGATTAAGATCATTAACCTACTTGTGATTATTTAGATGTCTTTTGGTGTTTTTGTTTAGTGTTAATTAATGAGTTTAAGCCATAATCAAGGATTTAATGGACCCATTACACCATCCTAATAGAAGGATAATAGATGAGAACATTTAAGCTGAGGAAGGCTCCTCAACTTAATCCATGATTAGGGATTAACCTCATGACAAAACAAAGCCTTTATTAAATGGATTTTAGTTAATGATAAGATGAAGAATTGATTTTTATGGTTTGTAAGACAACTTGAGAAGGACTTGTCCATTAACACTAGGGTTAGTCCTTCTTAACCAATTAAGGAAGAATTAGAACCCTAATGCAAGGCCCAAGTTACAAGCTTGATGTCTTAGTGATTATTAGATGGATTGATTAAAGGATTTAGACACATTAAGGGTTTAACACTTAGGATTAAAGTTATACACTCCATCCTAATAGAAGGATGCAGGCATAAGCTTAATCACAAAGCCTTAAAACCTTTAGGGTTTAGTCCTTGATGATGAGATGAGAAGAGAAGACTCAAAGATGACACAAAGGCAAAACTAAATGGGGGACTAAACAAACCCTAATTATGAGCATGCTTGGTTGTTCCTAGGGTTTATGAGGCTTGCAAAAGATCTCCAGGAGAGAAGCCACTAGGAAAGAAACAGATGAAAGGAGGAGGAGCAGCAAGGAGCAAGACAACTTGCTTCACTTAAGAAGACAAGTTGCTTGAAGAAAGAAAGAGGAGAAGGAGCATGAATGAGCAAGCTCACTCTAATACAAATATAAAATGCATCAATGATGCAAGAGAGATATGAAAAGAGATTGTGAGAAGTGAAGGCAAATTCACTTCTCAAAACAACTTACCACCTGAAAAGTTAGCAAAAGAAATGAAATGCAATGCAAATGAGATGAAATGTCATGATGCAAACCAAAGTCAGAAGCATAAACATGATGTTAATGATTCTAAGAGATGATGCAAACACATGTCAAGAGTTGTGGATGATCATACAAGGATGAGGATGCAAATGAAGCATGCTTTGAACCATGGAAGTTCATGAAAGTTTATGAAATGGAATGGACATATAACATGGCAAATGAAAGATGCAATGATCAAACATGATTCTAATATGTCCTAAGATGTCTTATGAATCATGTGGATGCACAAAATGTCATGGCAAGTTCTTAAATGCAAGCAAATGAGAGATGGATGCAAAGGAAGGCACAAATTAGGGTTTACATACAACATGCAATGCAAAAATTCAAAACCAGAAGCAAATGACAAGAGAAAAAATTGAAAATGAGATCAAAGGTACCCTAACCCTACACAAGTTCACTTCCCAAAGGAGGGGACCTAACTCTTAACCTAGTGAAAGTTATGAATTTTCTAAGTTAACTAGGGTTTCAAGGTACCTCAAAAGGAAAAATGCAAAACAAATTGAAAATGAAATATAAACTCAAACCAATTTTACCCTAGAAACTACATGATGTGAAGGATGCAATGCAAGAAGAACCATCATCAAACTCTTCATGGTTAGGCAGAATGAATTTTTCAAAGTTTGAATAAAAATATTGCCTTTAAACAAATTTAATTCCAATGAAAATTGTCAAAATAGGTCAAGAACCAAAAAGAAATTTGTTTTGAGAGTTTGATAATGTTTCTAAATGTTTTGAAATGTAATGTGAATTTTTTGGTGATTTTTAAATACCTAAATGCATTTTTAATTAATTAATTTCCATTAACTAATTAAAAATAAACATTTAAATGATTTAAAAATAATTTTTAATGCAAAAAATGAAAATAAAAATATTTTTGGGTTCTGAAAATTAATGAAATGCTTGACAAAAAATTCAGAATTTTTAAATGTTTTTTACTATTTTTAATAATTCGTAGAAGTAAAATATAAAATAAATGAAATAAAAATGAAATTATGAGAAGTCAACAGATCTAATGGCTGGCATTCAAATGGTTTTGGAGGGAGTTGACCCGCGCCAGATCCTAGGGCCATTATTCAAACTGATTGGATTTAAATTAAACCTAATTAATTAAATCTAATTATAAGATTAGGGTTTTAATGAGGGATCTGGGCCACTCATTCGCGCGCGGGTCAACCCAAGTCAACAGGATCTATGGCTCACATTCAAACTGAGCCCTAATCACAATTAATGCACTAATGACTTTCAGGTGGCCGGAAATGACCTCCGGTCATCTTCTCCGGCCACACCTCCCCTGAGATTTTGCTATCTCTCTCCCCAAGCTTCTAAAACCTAATCTCTCTGCCCAGAATCCAACCCCATGCATCACTCAACAAGAATCACTCACTAAAACACATTTATTTCACATATTCAAGCTGAATCGAAGCAAATTAGTTCTAGGTCAAAAAATTTCAGAGAGCTCATACATGCTTAATCCTTGACTATTTTCAAAACCAAACACATCAGCATTATCAGTGAATCATGGAGAATCAATTAGTAACTTAAAAACACGTTTCTGGAAAAAATGTTCTTGAGCTCACCTGAACTGGAGCTTTGATCTTTGGAACTTTCTGGCTGCTTCTTTGATCCAAGATGCCTCTAATGAACCTCCTGAGAAGTTTGCAATGCTTGTTTGGAATTTCTAATGGTTGGTTTAAGAGATTGATGAAGTTCTGTTCAGAAGGGGTGGAAAATCGTGTTTCTGCTTGGGGTGGTTTCAGGGTCAAATGAGGGTTGGGAAAAGATCATAGGATCATGGTGAGTGGTTTTGTGAAGTTTGTTTTGATGTTTGAGACTTGAGTGCTGAGTTTCGAATGAAAATGCAAGGGGGAGAGTTTTTGGGAACTATGGCAATGTTGTGGTTTCAGGCTCCAAGATTGTATGAAAATGATCCATGAGGCATGTATGTGAAGCTGTGATTGGTCAGAGAGTTATTGCTGGCCTAGCTTGATTAGTATGGCTCAACTTGCATAAAGTCAACTTTTGTGTAAGAGGAGGTATGGGCTGGTTCAGTCATGGTACAAGGGCATGGCTTGGATCAGCATGCTTCAAGGAGGTCCATGGAAGTCACTTTTGGCAGCTGGCACAAGTGGATGAGAAGCTTTGATCCATTTTGCAATTTTGGGGAAGTTTGGCCCCTTTTGGAATTTGTGAAGTTCATGGCATGAAACTTGAGAAATTCTTGTGCAATTCTGAGTTTTAGGTCATGACTTATGTTTGTGTAATGCATAGAAGTCCATTTGAAGTCACATTTTGCCTTGGCATGAGGTGTTGCAACTTTCCCTCTTTGGTACAAAAGTGAAAATTAAGTGATTTTCCCCAACTTTGACAAGCCATAACTTTTGATCCAAAATGAATTAGAATGAGTTCTTGTACTTTTTGAAAATGGGAAGATCCATTCTACAACTTTCATGACCAAAGTTTTCTCATTTGAAGCATTTTTGAATCAAAAAGAGAAGGTTGAAAAACTTTCCCAAAATGGCAAGTTTTCATTACAAGTCACTTTCCCAAAAAGGCAACTTTGCAAATGACTTGAAATTTTCCAACTTTGTGAACTTATAACATCTTCTATGACCAAATAAAGATCATACACATTCAAAATGATGGAGAACACCCTTTGGTTGGGTCATTGGGGGCCTCAGATGCCCTGATTTTGCACTGACTTGCACAAAAAGTCATCTCTTGATCAGATGCCTTCCCCATGGAATTTCTTCATAAAAATTGATATGCATGATCCTCATAACATATAGAGACCAATAGAAACAATAATGACCAAAAAATTTTGATTTATGGCCTCTGAAACCAAAACCCTAATTTTAGGTCATCTGTGCAGTTAAGCCTGGCTCTGCTTCCATGCCTTTCTCAGTTCTTGTGATTCTTTGACTTCTTTGACTTTGTGAGGATATAATATGATGCTTGAACATACATGGACCCCTTTGAGATGATTGAAGACCTTTGAAGTGGCTCAAATAGCTCTTGAATGGCTCAGATCACAAACCCTAGATGCAGATGACTTTGAATCAATGCAGTGAATCAAAAATGTGGTATGAGATGCTATGATTGAATTTATGCAAATGAAAAGATCACAAGCCATGGTGAAATGAGTGAGGGCAAATTTGGGGTGTTTACAGGTTTGTGTTGTCATAATGTTTTCCAACACTTTCTCAAGATTTGGCTTTGGTGGCACAACTTGCATAGGTTGGTTTGGTCTAGATGCCTGAAAATCGGGTGGTCTCGGAGGTGCGGAGTTTTGGATTGGTTTGTTACCTTTATAGGAGAAGTTTGGGTGATTCCTCAATCTAAGGTTATAAGTGTTTGATAATGGGTTACCTTGGGCGTAGTTGACAAGGTTTGGGTTGGTCTCGTTTAACATATTGCATTCAGCTGATTGGTGACCTTTGGTTCCACATAGTTCTCATTCTGACGAAACTACTGCTGCAGGGGTCGGGTTTGCATACATATGATCAACTTTAAAGGTCAGAGCATCCATTTTGGCTTTCATGATGTCCATAGAGTTTACCTCATGTATACCTCCTTGGGCCTCTTTCTTTTCTATTGTTTCTCTTTCTGTCCCCCATTGATAGTGGTTTTGGTCCATGTCTTCAATGAGAGCACAGGATTTTGGGTAAGTTTTGTTCATCAGAGAGCCACCAGCGGCAGCGTCGGTGGTCATCTTGGTGTTATAGTGACGTCCATTATAGAAGGTGTGTATGATCAACCTTTGTTCCAAACCATGGTGTGGGCATGTCCTTAGTAGGTCTTTATATCTCTCCCAAGCTTTAAAGAGTGAGTCTCCTTGGTTTTGAGTAAATCTATTTATTTGGCTCCGAAGAACAGTTGTCTTACTCAGGGGAAAATATCTAGCAAGGAATACCCTTCTAAGGTATTCCCAAGTTGTTATGGAATTGGCTGGAAGGGAATCTAACCAAGTACGGGCTTTATCTCTAAGGGAAAAGGGAAACAGTCTTAAACGAATCGCCTCAGGGGTAGCACCATTGGTTTTGAAAGTATCTGTCAACTAGATAAAAACATTTAGGTGTTGATTTGGGTTTTCTGAAGGCAGACATGTGAATTAGTTTTGCTGTACTATTTTTGTAATAAGGAAGGTTTTAGTTTGAAATTATTAACTGGTATGGTGGGGTTAACTATACTAGAGCTTGGTTTTTCGTTGGAAGGTTGAGCGAAATCCTTATGAGGTCTTTGGTTACGATCTTCAGCCATAGTTTCTTTAATTCGGCGAAGAAAAAGACGAGCGCGAGCGTAACGTTCTAGTTCCACTAGAGGATCGGGTACACTGTTGGAGCCGCAAATTCGTCGCATCGACTAGTTCGTGAAGCCTTAATCTAGACGGTGTAACAACAAAGTTTGAAATTTGGCGTAATTGGTCCCCGACAACAGCGCCAAAAATTTGATGCGTGTTTTCGCAAGTATATGAATCGCGTCAGAGTAATACAGAAGATTATCGATCCTACAGAGGCCAAACGTCGATCTATCGATATCTATTGTTATAATGTTTATCTAAGGTAGAACAAATCAGGGGTTTACGAGTGTGCGGTAAAAGTAAAGAGAAATAAATAATAGAAATATAAGATTCAAATAAAACAATAGGCTTGAATGTAATTTGCATAGTCGGTAACATTCCAAGGCGTGTAAATGGAACTACTTATGAGGCAATATTTTCTATTTTATGAAAAGAATTAATTTAATGGGAAATGTCGCTTTCACGTATTCAGAACCGATTTTAACCCCTAAACAAACCCTCTTATTGTCACTTATAAAAAGGCGCACAATGCGTTAGAGTTGAAGAAACCTATTTTTAAGAAATGTAATTTCTTGACTAAGTTGAAAAGTATTTTGATCTGAAATTTCTAAACAAAAGAGGTTTAGGCGAACCGGATTTTAAACCCACTAACGCGTCCGAAAATAACTTTAAAATTGTTTTTCTCAAGTACTAGAAATTCCTACTTAACTTAGCAAAGCGCTTTCGCTTCCTTTGAACAGTTAAGACTAAACAAGTTTACAAAAGGTTGGACGAATTTCGATCTTACCCAACAGAATTAAAGTTCAGAAAACTTGCATTAAAGATCAAAACAGCCCCCTAAGCATTTCTATCGACACATTGGATGAAATGTTACTTTGACTATGATCCTTACATTTTAACCTGTTAAAGACTTACCCAGACATGATGGTTGGGGAAAACATATTAATTTTTACCATGTTTAAAGTAAATTCTTTTGAATTTAAAGTTTTGAAAATAAACAAGGCAAGAAAGTAAATAAAAATAAAGAAATTGCGGAAAGTAAATGAAAATAAAGCGATTGCGGGAAAAATAAAATAAAGTAAAGCGATAGCGATAGCGATAGCGAGAAATTAAATAAAAATAAAGTGATTGCGAGAAATTAAATGAAAGTGAAGGCAATGCATAAATAAGAACCTGCTCCAAATCGGAGGCTTTAAATCTGGTAAAGAATTGGAAAAGGAAAATGGCGGCAGGATTAACTTCCACCAGGTGGTCCAAACTTCGATTACAAACTCAATCACACAAATGTAATAACTTCCCGTTGTAAGAAGAATATCACGTACAAGACTTGATTAATTTATGCCTAGAGTGTTTGCAACTAAATTTGGATGCCTGAAAATGAACATAAGCCTTCTATTTATAGGCCAAGGAAAAAGAAAGAAAGGACAAGGATGCCCTCTGTAACACCCCACTTTCCCAAATAAACAAATTTAACATTTATATAATGAAAATCAGAGTTTAAAGTGGAATGACACGTTTTCACCATTTATAACCAACAAAATATTCTCTCATTAGAGACAACGGAATAATAATCGTTTCAAAACAACAAAGGGAATAAGCCAGTTTCAACAAAATATCCTCAATATGCTTAATTCCATAAAAATAGATACGTAACGGAAATAAAATAATGACAGAAAGATCCCTATCTCGTCTTACGTATCAGAGCATCCTAAGACTCGAACACAGCAACACGACTCCATGCACTCTAAGTACCTGGATTATTTGTACTTCCAAAGAAGCACAGACGCAACAACAACAACAACAACAACAAAGGGGTGAGAAACAAATTCAAATATAAACGGCGCATATAACATTTACAAGGTAGTTTCTCACTCATTCCACAACAATAATTACCACAACATTCACCCATAATCCACAACGACAGATACAACAACAATTCTGCACAACAGACAACAATAAGTATGCAATGTGACTCAACACGACACAATGCATGTGGTACCAGGTTTTGTTCATTCAATCGAACACAGACAATCACATACACCCATCTGACAATGATTATCCCAACACTCTCCATAACGGAGTACGAATGATCGTATTCGCCCATCCGATCGATCATCCCAACAATAATCAACAAATGTATGAATGACAATGTAAAAGCATACATCATGTATAATTCACCATATTATACATCTACACGATCCATCCGATCAAAACACAACAAAGTTTCCACCAAAGTTCACTAATATATACCTCACACGATTTAATCGATTTTCCGACTAAATTAGCCCACCTAAATTTCAACCTTTATTTGTTCTCCAAGTTAAATCTCGATTAAACATGTCTTAAGATTCATCTCAATACCTCACACCAAAAGAATCGGCTACGCACGCGAAATCGGGAGAGAAATCACAAAACTGCGCGTTTTTGCACTACACACTGGCCATACGCGTATTGGCCTGGCAATACGCATATTGGTCTGGGCCTGTATGCCCCCATATGCCCCCAATATGCGAATCTATGCCCTCATATGCGTATTGGCCTAAATTCAAGCCCTACATATGTGTAATGGCCTAGTCCATACCCCAAAATTTGCCCTCATATTTATTACCACTAACTGGCCTTGTGCTTCGCATTCATCTGCATTTCTCATTAGGTCATAACTTTTCATTCATCATTTGTAGGGAGCTCTTGAGACATGGGACAAGACAATTTTCTTGTGGTTTGAATTTTCTTATTCAGGGGTGACCTATCTAGTTATTTCACCCAAGATCGATACAAAGGTTAGAATCTCATCATCATAGGCATTTGTGTCAATAGTTATCCAGATACAAGGCTTTTCTCTATCAAGTTTATCTTCTTCAAGATTTCTCAAAAGTATCAAGTGTGAAAGGTTTCTTCATTTGATCCATTGAGAATACTATGGACTAGAATTCAATTCTTCAATAACTCAAGTCATGCCACATCCAACAGTGTTCTTTCAATTGGTTTTTACTTATGATAATGCATTGAAGTTAGGATGCAAGTTGGTTATTGCCAAGAGTTGGAGATTTTATGAAGAATCATACAATTGTTTAATTTGAGGTTTTTTAATCCAATATTCAAATATCCTTTTCTAGTTTGCAATGAAAAGTTCAACTTCATCAATTTGAATTTTCAAGGCATAATTCCAAGCATGCGCTTAATGTCAAGTGCAAGAATCTACTTGGTGTGAGTTCGGGTTATAATAATTCATTAAACTCAGTTTCATCATGGCACATGATTCTAAATTTGTTTGTTTCTGTATAATTCAAGATGGATTCTCATTAGGATTTTAATACTTTGGATGGTTCTTTTCTCTAAGGCATTGATTAGGATTATTGGATCACATACAATAAAGGTCCTGTTAGTCAAGTGACGGTTCTATCTCTCCCATATTTTTTAAGATGTGTTACTTGTAGCTCAATTTGGTTTACAGAGAGGTTTATTGCATACCTTTGGCCATCAGCAAGATATTTAATTAGGAAAAAAGGGATTGAGTTGTAATCAGTTTATAACTTAAGCAAAAAACTCAAAAATGGTTACAATTGAGTAACGGAAAATCAGTTTGCATTGAGAAACTCATAACAGTTTGTTTATCACAGAAAAATACATCAAAAGGGGATTAAGTTACAAGCTATCTGGAAAAAAAACATAAATTATAGAAGAAGGAAATAAAAGCCAAAAATAGTGAAAATCCTAACAAGTTCTAACAATCCCTAACCAACACAAAACAGAATCCAAACCAACTCTAACTAATACTAACAGAATTCATAACCGAATTCAAGGACAGTTACCAATCTACCCTCAAATATAGTGAGGACCTTCATCTTCTATAAGATGACCGAGTTGCAGCAGATCCAGGAGGAGGAAGAATCATTCTTCTCCCTCTTTTCTTCAGTCTTCTAACCTCATTTTTCAACCTTATCTTTCTGCAACTTTACTCTTCCTCATTCACTCTTCTCCAATGAATTTTCTTCTGCAGTCCACTCTCCCTTCAACACATTTCTTCATCCTCAATCCATCATCTTCATCAAAACATGACTCTCATGAATCCTCAAAAAATATCATCAATTCTTCCTCACTCTTCTTTTTATAATCATCATCAGGCTTCATCATAGACCTGCAAGAACATCACAAGGTTATCAATCAAACAATAGATTGCAATAAAAAAAGTCAGAATCGCATAGCATCTAAAGAAGATCAAGAACAGCACAACCTCCAACCAACTCTCGTTTTCGATCCTCCATAAACTTCGTTTATTTCAACAATCTGAACATCTTCATCAATCCCCTTCAAGCCTTCATTCACTCCCTCTTCACCCTTCAAGGAATCTCCTTCACTCTCCACAATTCCTCACTTCAACTTTCATTCTTTTTTGACTCTTCATAAAAAAAACAAAATTATGAACTTTCTCCGATTCGATTCTCCTCTCTGCGAAAAGCTTCAGCATCAATGAACCTTTGGTCTCTTTTTCGTCGCATCAACTGATTCTTTCAATTCCAACATCAACAACTGTCTGCATCTTGCAAAATTTATCAAGAACCACTATGTTGGGATTCCGTGGATTCTGAGCAACGATCCAAACGAGATTGTTCACAATCGCGCATCATCAAAACTGAAGCAATAATGGAAAAATTCATAGTCAGGAAATAGAAGAAGTGATTGAAAAATGGAGCAAGAAACGAATCTGTGCATACCTAGATTCCCGAAGGGGACGACTTCACATCGTAGGCTCCGAATCTTCAAAACTTCATCACACACCTCAACCTTCGGATCCTCTCTGGAATTTTCCTTTTCATCACTTTCGATCTGCATCTATTCACGTCGTAGAAGAATAGAAGAGCAACGTGAGTTGAGTACAACACCAGAAAAGTTGCAACGTTTAGTTCGACACGGCAATCTCGCTCCGATTTAGAACGCAAGGGTTCCGACAATTGAAACTTGAAAGCGCCAACGGGAAACAATTCATCTCAACGAGCTTTCAACTTTGCTCATCAATTCGATTGAAGGTATGTGAGCTTCGACCCGTCTTTTGATTTGGTGTTCTCCTATGTTTATGAGTAGCTTCGATCGAAAGATTTAGGGAGGATTTAGTTTCGGTTGATTGTGGATTTGGGATGAGAAAGAAAAAAGGGTGGAGGTTTGCTTTAGCGTTTTCAGATGGAGAGAAGTCACCGGAGAATAGAGGCCACCGGCGGCGGCGGGCTAGGGTTTGTTATTGAGAAGATGAAGTTGTGATAGGTGAAGAGGATATGCGTACGAGAGGAGAAAAGGGTTTGTTTTGAAGGCTGAGACACTACAAGAAAATTGGCAGACTACGTCGATTATTTTGGTAGGTTACGACCGTTAAAACCATCATAATTTGCAAGTCACGGCGGTTACATCATTATCGTAGAAACGTGCGTCACGAGACCGTATTGCGTCAGTTGTCATAACCATCACACCAACCGTCATTATCTCTCACGACGGATAGGGAATTGACGTAATTTGTATATTGCAAACTTTCCATTTATTTTTGTTTTTATTATTGATTACGACGGTTTCAACGATCATAACTTTCTGTTCCGTAGGAAAAACTGCATGTAAATTCATAGGAAATTTTCTTTCCATAGATAAATTCGCAGGTAAATTATTTTTAAAATTAAAAAAAAATATTTGTAGAAATATGTACAAAATGGGGCAAAAAATAACATTTATTCCTGCACCATGTCACTTTTTATATGTTAAAAGCTTATCATATTACAATTACATTCATATAATTTTTGTAAGTAAAATCTATCGGGCCCATTCTCAACGAAGGAAGGAAACAAGGGCTGTTAAAAATGGTTCTTCAATTCCTTCCATTTCATCAGCTGGAACTGTCCATATACTCAGAACTCTTTGTACTATCAGCTCCATAAATAAGAGATTTGTCGAGTCAGATGCTCAATATGTTATCTAACATGTTTTCCTGGGGATAATCACTTCTTTTGACATATGCACTAAGTGAAGGTAAGAAAGAAGACATATCACTGTTTTCTGGTCATCTCCATGTACACAGTATTTCAGCAGCTAGCCATGCAGATGATGCAATCCATTGACTTCTTTCAAGCATAAGCGAATTAGGCATTGCACAACCAGCAAAAAATCTATCTATTCCTATATTTTGGATTAACTTGTCAATTAGTGCTACAAATTTTTGTGTCCTGGAGCCTGCAGGAGGTAACAACTAGAGATTAAAAGTACTACCTTATTTTCATATAATTATGTGATTTTGACTGACTGAACTAAGATATTCAACAGCCTCTTGTGGTTATCTATGCATAAGCTTTTTTATAAAGTTCACATTTATCTTGTTATGGAAATCACACACATATTCTCCAAATGATTGTCTGGCTTTGACCCTGCTCATTGATTCGTCATCAAGTGAATAGTCCAAAGCTTTACTTAAATTGCACTCTCACTCAATGACAAAGATTGCTGATAAAATTCCTGATACAATTCCATCTTCCCCATCCAGTGTGTTTAGGAAAAAGAAACTACCATCAAGTATATCAAGAGAGATCTTCGCCTTCTCAACAATGGTACCTACATTAAACAGTTAGAAATGTTTCAACTCCTACATTAATAAAGTACAAAAGAATGAGAAAAACAATAACTCTTTGTAATAGTTATTACAGGATATGAAGAAAGAAAATGAAGGTTCATGCCATAAAATCTTGATAGCATTTCATTTCATTTCATATTCTATTAGGCGTTGTACATTCCATGAATCTCCTGAGATTGAAAATAAGGGGAGAAAAATAAAGTAACATACAAATAACAAGAAACTAACAATATTCTATAAAAACACTTTTTAAAAACACTTATTAAAAACTCTGATTAAAATGATTATATTTTTATGTTAGTAAACAAATATACTAGTATACAATTATATCAGTAAAAAATACTATAAAAACTATTACTCATTATGCACCCATGCTCACATACATTAATAGCTTAGTAGATGTCAATGAGAATACTTTGCTACATGGCTTTCAATACCCGAAGCAGTACATGATCCATGTCAACGTGCAAATGTACAATAAAGCACAAATCTACGGTTGTTTCAGAAGATGGACCTAAGTTGAACACTTGACTCTATTGTTTTGGCTATTTGAATTAAGCATCAGTTTTAAGAACATCATATTTATCTTGAATGCCCTCTGTTGGTATCCTAAAGTGACGCATGTCTTGATAAGTTAGTTAGTGGATAATGTGATTATATAACAAGAGAGAAACTCGCCATGGATTTCCATTATCAGAAATTAAAATTACAAGGCCTGACACATACCTAACAGCACGAGTAGATAACATTTTGGTGCCATGCGTGGCTCTTTTTACATAACCAAATCGATCAACTTCAACCAAGTTGCCTCTCTCTTTGTCTATGAGAAGGCCTCTAATTACCTGAACAATTAACAATAAAACGCAAAGATCACTCCAACAAATAAGAGATAATATGGATTGGATTTACAAATTTCTTAAGCTTGCTAGAGAGAACATGTTACCAGATCAAGATCAAATGCAAGTCCGTCAACATGGAAACACATATTCGTAAGGTTTTCCATACAGTAGTCATAAGCTCGTCCTTCCCAAGCCTAGGGTTCCAGGTAACACAACAATCAATAACCTCTTTCATACAAACTATATACAAACTATATGATATATAGGAAAGAGGTATACCATCACATTATAATGGATAAGGGTGTAGTCCATGTCATATCCAATGGCACTAATTGACCACAGATTCAATGTCTGGGTGCAGAATATTCCACGTGGTGAATTTCTAGATGAGGATGGGCTCTACATATGGAAACAAAAACAGTGAGATTTACTTACTGTATATATTTACACGAAATAACATTGTAGTAAAAATCCTAACGGAGAAGATTGAAATCTAAAGCAAAATAAAACTTGTAGAAACTTTGAAAGGCTCCAATGGCAACCAAACAACAGACATTAGAAAGTTTTGAGAAGACACCAACTTCACATGAATTCTCGAATCAGAGTCCTGCATAAAACCATTGTCACCGAGTCTATCATGAAGCAATTATATATTGATTTTGAAATAACAAGAGATATGAACAAATTTCTAAGAATAAACATAAGGGTACATATACCACATGAATTTAATATGTAGGAAGATACAATGCATGCTTTTAGTTCTTCATTTTCCTCAAAACAGGGCATGTAGTAACAAGGAGTTAAAATTTCATACTTCACGAGGATTAACTTCTTTAAGCATATCCACGAGTTTATAAAGCTCAATAGTTTTCTTAAAAGCTTCTTCCACTTCCCGATTAGCTGCATATATGAAAGTTATATTGTTTTTAGATCCAAACAATGTCGTTTCAAATTTTCAATTTTGAATAACTTAATGGAATATTAAAGATTGGAAATAAAGCATCAAATCACAAAATTCAGTAAAATCAAATAATAAGAATAAGTACCATTGAGCATGAGTAGTACAGTAAAACACCTCTTCTGGAATTCAAATTAAACCGTGTAAGCTACCACAAGCTAGGTCTGTGGTTGCAGATACTCTGGATTTTCAATTGTGCAGTCGTGCAAGCTAAATCAAAACACAGGTGAGCATGAAAAGGGTAAAATGAAACTCATAAGTTAAAAATGGAAATAACGTACTTTATTTTGGATATGACGAAGCAGAAGCTCGTATTGTTGGGAAGAAAGGGTTAGGGTTAAAGTTTGTGGCAATAATCGTATGCAGAGAAACCATCTTTGGTTGAGGGATTTTCCAATTTCTGTTAGGGTTAAGAGTTTGGGAATTGTCAAATTCTAAGAATCAAAACTTCTGGATTATGATTTTGACGAGGTTAAGGGATGAATTTTCATTTTTTATGGTTTCAGAAATATAAAAAGTGTTTTGTGTCAAAAAGAGTTTGAGAAGATGGTTTGGATGATTTAATTATTTATTTTATTTTTTACAAATTTAATTTAATATAAAATTATTTTCTGAAAGGTATCAGAGGTTCGATTTCCTCACCATACACATTAATATAATTACTACTACTACTATTATTATTATTATTATTAAAATTAAAAAAGTGGAAAAATAAAAATAAAAGAAAAAATGTGGGAAATTATTATTAATATAATAATTATTATTATTATTATTAAAATTGTAAAGGTGGGAAAATAAAAATGAAAGAAAAAAGTGGGAAAATAAAGTAATAAAAAAAGTAGTGATTATGATCGACTAAAGTAGTCGCGGCAGTTCGTCCTAACCGTCGCGAGTGTGGAAAGAGGGCGGTTCTTTGATAATCGTCGCAATTATTTTACACAACATGCCTAAAACATTTGCGATGGTTACCCCAAACCGTCGTGATAACTGTCGTAGTCCATAAATAATGGCGGTTTTGTGATAACTGTCGCAAAATATTGCGACTGTTGACCCTAACTTTCGTAACAATCGTCGCAATCCAGGAATAAGGACAGTTTTGTGATAACTGTCGCAACTCAAGTGTCGTAAATCTCTTTTTTTCTTGTAGTGAGAGTTTAAGTTTTATATTTATTTCTTAATTAGTTGTTTTTTGTTAGTTTTGGAAATTAAGCAAAACTCATAAAGATGATTAATGCACTGTTTAACCAAAATTAAAAAGCCATTAATTCACTAATTGACTCCACCGCCCAAATCAGGAAGAGGATAAGGGTTAGGTTGAGTGGTCCATTCCGGCGGTGACACTTGTCACCGTCCGGTAGGACCATTGGATTTCACTAGATAGTGATCACACGCGTGTCACCCCACAATAACAACTGTGTTCCTTCAATCATAGCCATAAGATTATTCTCCATATTGATCAGGCGGATGGGATTTCTTCCACAAGTCAACAAAGTTGACTGAGAGGTACACCATAGAGCCCCAGGATGATGTGCCAATGGGCCTTGTCAAGTTGCTATTTGCACCACCAAAATTCAAGCCCATCAGTTTTTTAACTAAAAATATTTCTATTCTCACCCCATTCTAATTTCTTTATATTTTTAATTTCTGTTTTATGTAGTTTTCAATTTAAATCCATGAAAAATATCAAAAAGTCTAATAAAATTCCCCAAAACTTATGGTAGCCTTTTAACTCATATTAGAATTTTTCTACATTTTTACTTTCTCAATTTTGTCATTTTTTAATTTAATTTCGATTTTCCATTTAATTGGTTTTAGATTGAATTCTTTCATGAACACATAATTTTGTACATTTTATTTCTCCCACTTCCTATAATATTTTTGTCCCATTCTTTTTGCTATGATTATAGGACTAATAGTACAACCTTGAATAATTTTTGTTATATTTTTTAGGTCATTTTATCCACTGTTTTGGTAGTGTGGTTTGTATAAAATTATGATTGAATCTTAGATAGATTTAAGTGACTATTTGACATAGTTAGACTTTTAATTTTTAGGAGATTTTTTAACACAATATTATAGTCAGGTTAGAGACCCTAGAGAATTAATTTCATATTTTTTTCCAGGACCTTTTCTATTTTTAGTGCCTTGATCTCATTCAACATTTTCCATTGTAAATTCACCAAGTTAGCTTAGGATTTTATGGTGCATTAGGACATATATTAATTAGGCTTAATATTAGAATATTAGAAGGCCTTAGTGTGGTTTAGCCACTGATTTTAGAATGTTGATATCATGCAAAATCCTTTAGTTTTAAGACTTAGGCTTAGAAACCGTTCAAGTGCGTTTCCATGAAGCGATTAGCCATTATTTCGGTTTTATGCCTTATATGCTTTAGAAATTCATGCAGCTTTTTGTTATCTTAATTCATTTGTCCATATTGTTGCATTTGCATTTTCATTTCATTTACTAACATTTTCTTTTTGTGCAAGGTAGTTTTTCGAGGATTCGCTTATGGACTTGGATTATTTTTTATTATGCCTCGATTATATTTTTGCGGTTTGTGAATTATGATGTAATAGCTTAGAACTCTTTTATGCTTGTATAGTTCTCATAATTAGGATAGAAAAGATAAAATGAACCTATAGAAAACAAAATCTCAAAAATAAAGTAAAGAAATACTCGATCCAACGTCGAGTAAATTTTCAAATAAATAAATAAAGTTTCATGTGACTTTAGGATTCCTCGATTACCATCGCTCCACTCCAATACACCCAAAAGCAAGCCTTGTATGTTGCACACCATAAGTCGTGCGTCTCAGCACCACGCAACCGACCCACCCGATCCATCGTTTCATCTCATTTACGATTCATACACGTTATCACCAACCATGACCTAGGAGGACCTCATTCCATCACTTTGTTCATACTCGTTTTTCTTTATGGTTTATATCCTTAGGTAGCTTTAATCTTTCAAACCTCACTAACCATAGGTCACCCTTAAACTCAACTAACTTAGGGTAAGTCTAGTCTCCCTTAGAGTTTTTCCTTTCCCAATTTGAGTCTCACTTCTCACCCTTTAAAGAAAAAATCAAAAACATTTAAAAGGAAAGTAAGTACAATGCGCCACGAGCCTTAAGCTATACGGGAAATGACTAGTGGAGGCCTCCTTCACTCTTCTAGGGTACTTTACAAACATCTCATTGGGGGCGACCTTGGAAAGTATTCGCTCCTGTATCATAGTCTTTAGTGTTGTACATACATAAAGTCAAAACATTTCTTCTAAAAGACAACAAACCAAGACACACGTCTTCTCTTCTCATCTCATACTCCTTGCGGATGAATGCGACTTGCCTCGACAGTTCAAACAGCGATACGGTAAACACCCTCGAGTCAGAGCCGGTAACACCTGAGCTAGAGCTATGGCAACGTCATCCTAAAAAACACAAGCAACTTCCCGCCTTAGTTAGACGAACTACGGCGACTCTGATCCTCATTTTCCCGATGAGGTACGTAGGCAGTGGGGTAGGGCCTATTCGAGCACATTCTTTATTTTCCCTACATTTTTCCCCTTCGTTCCATTTTCTTTTCTAATTCCCTTTCTTATTTTCATTCCAGTTCCAGTAAGCAATTCTTTCACTCAAACAGCATCTTATTTCTCACCCTTTGAAACAGACTAACAAGCGTGGATCCCGTCGGGTACGGCGGACGGATTGGGGTGCTAATACCTTCCTAATTCGTAACCGACTTCCGGACCCAGATCTTTGGTTCGCAAGGCCTCGTCCTTTTCCTTCTTCCTCAGGTTTGTGAAACATTACCTTTCTCATTCATTCGGGATAAAAATTTATGGCTGGCGACTCTACCTTTTCCGTGCCACTTTCGCGTTTGTACTAGGATGAAAATCCCGGGAGCGACAACTTCAGATCTATACCTCATTCCAATCGATTCGATGGTTCATGCCTATCTTAAAATCGTTTCTACACAAGTTTTACTCTCCTATTTTCATCCATCTTTCATCTATGTTACTATATTCCGATTAATTTTCATTCTAGATCTACAATCCATTCAGTTCATCAACAACAACAATATTCATCATATTCCATGGATTCATTAGAACAACAACAATATATCAACAGATCATCATCAAAACCATCATCATAAACACAAATTCGTACAAACAGCATACAATTCACAGATTCATCGTAAACATCATGAATAACAAAAATCCCTAAGAGGGAAGGATACCCCCAACTACCCATCATGTTAAATCACCTGAATTTAAACCGTTCTCCCCCCTTACCTCGAATTGGGTGAAAAATCCCGCGAATAAATTAAAAAAATAAAATTTTGTCTAAATGTTTGAACAAATATTATGCAATGTTTATTGATTTATCCAAATCAATAAATTATATTTGAAAGTGATTTAACATGGTTCAAATATGAAAAATAAATTTTCAAATGTATGATAAAAAAAATTGTTTTTTTTAAAGCTAGACATAGTGATATATTTTCAACCAAATGAGCCATGCATGCAAATAATTAATTTTAAAAGGAGTGAGCAATTAAAAAAAGGTTTGAATTTTTTTTTATGATATATGCCATGCGAGAGATAAATAATTGAACACTTGTATAAGTATGTTAAATGATATTTGATATACCTTTGAGTTGTTCAATATTCGATCTTCAATACTTTAAACTTGATTGGTTTGTATTTGAAGCTTTGATCCATTTTATTTTCTTCCTTTTTGCACATACACATATGAGCATAATTTGTTGTCTTCATCAAAACATGATATTTAAAGGAAACTTGTATTCACAATCTCCCCCTTTTTTTATTATGACAACCTATTCTTAAAAATTTGCTCCAACTTTGTTTCTCCAACAAAAAGCTTCCCCTTGATTGATGTTCCCCCTCAATCAAAGAAGTTATGGATAAAATCCTGCATAATAGAGTTAGAGAAACAACAATCCTTCTCCCCCTTTGTCATTAGCAAAAAGGATGGGAAAAGTCTTGAAGTATATAAGGAAATCTTTGAAAAATAAATAAACAAAACATAATTTTTACCTATGAGTTTTACCTCATGAGACTTCATCAAACATTTATCCTTGTCGAAACATGATTTTGAAGTCTTTGTCACAAAGTTGATTTGTATTTGGAAGATTATGCTTTAGTTCGTCAACTTAAAGTATATCTTCAATAGATGTGAAAGTTAGTGTTGGTTTGTATGTGAAGCTTTGATCCATTTTATTTTCTTCCTTTTTGCACATACACATATGAGCATAATTTGTTGTCTTCATCAAAACATGATATTTGAAGGAAACTTGTCTTCACAACCAGGATCACATCTCCCTTTTTTATATTTACCATTGATCTACATCCATCAACCATGAGCATATATCCTTTTTTGCTATTTTCCATTTATCTACATCCGGCAACCACCCGTACTTCATACTAGATAACCACACATACTCCATACTATATAACTCGGGGATAATTGAACTCATAATTTCATTTAAGATAAACTTTTAATCAATCCAAAATTAAAAGTAGACTACTGATTTTATTGAATTTTTGTCCTATTTTTATTATCATTTTTTACATTATTTACTTATTACTTTGAGTATTGATTTCTGGTATGCTATACTTGTGCTCGTTAGCTTGTAGTATGTTTCTATGATAAGTGTAATATTAATATCAATGAGGAAAATGAAAATTAATTCACTGTAAATTTTATTATGCATATAAAAACATAATCAACCAATTGAATAAACTGATATTAATAGAATCAAACACATGACATATTTTACCAAAACAATTCAATTCTTTTTTCTTAGAAATGTTTCCTAGAGAGAGATAGTCCATCATCTCTCTAACGTTCCTCTGATAACCATTTTTCTTTTTTCCTTGGTTCTCTCCCCCTTTTCTCCATGGATGATACCCACCTTTTTTTCTTCCCTGAAATGACAACCCCCATCTCTCTAACGTTCCTCTGATAACCATTTTTCTTTTCCCCTTGGTTTTCTCCCCGTTTTCTCCAAGGATGATACCCACCTTTTTCTCTTCCCTGAAACGAAAACATCAGTACAACCACGGCTCCAACATACTATCCCCCCATAAATCAAAACTATTAAATCTTATGTGGAGGCTATCAACAATGTATGTAACATTCCAATGAGTCAACTACCAACCCCTTGTATCAAAGGGGATCGTTTATCAATCTTGATTCCAGAAGATGAGTACCAAATCGGGCTCGAATCTTGTAAACACAACCTCCATGGAAGAATTTTATGGCCAAAGGGCTCAACCCCTTTGACAGTTCAACAACTCAAGATAAAGCTTCAAGCTTTATGGAACTCAATCCCCAAATGGGGAGTCACATCCCTCGGTAAAGGTTTCTTTGAGTTTTCCTTCTCATGCATTGAAGATGCCAAAAGGGTACGTGTTTCTCCTTCTTGGAATCTTAACCCAAGTATTCTGAAATTGTTCCCTTGCTCTAAGGATTTTGTACCCTATAGTATGAGCCAAACCTCTGAGCAAGTTTGGGTTCTCATTCACGGTCTCTCTCAAGAATATTGGCGTCACAAAATTATATTCACTATCGCTAGTAGTTTGGGTACCCATATCTGTATTATTTCGTCTTCTAACTGACCCCTGTTTGAGAGGCCCTTTGGTCATTTTGTTTGGGTGCTGATAGACATTGATCTTCTCAGTGATCTGAGAGACAAGATCCTGGTGGAATGTGTGGGTTTTGCTTTTTTTTGTTGATATAGAATATGAAAAAATCCCAGATTTATGTGGCTTATGTAAGCTCTTGGGTCATTCGAAATTGAATTGTAGAAGGAAACAAAATGTTTATGCTAATCAGGAAAAAAAAGGCCATTGTTAAACCCAAAGTCACTACTAGGGTAATATCCATTGCTGAGAACGCTATAATGAATAAAAATCCATAACCACTAGTGAATCTAGTGGTGTTCCTATTGAACCTACATTGAAGCTTATTCCAATCCTATCTCCCATCCAGGAGGATGACAATATTGGGGTTCAGGTTGGTAGCAGAAACACTCCCAATGACTCGCAAAACCTGCAAGAAGGATTTGTGGATCCCTCAGTTGACGGAACAATCCCAATTGTGGATGTTGATAACTGTTCGAATTTTGACAATTGTATAACTAAAACACAATGGAACTTAGAAGACCCCTCTGATGTCGTGCACCAGAATTGCAACGAGATTTTTCGGCGTGACTCTTGGGCCATTATTGCATAACAACCAAAAGAAGATGGTAAGTTGGACTCCTCTGAGACTCCTTTCCAATCGGATATATCAAAATCCAAAAAAAAAGAATCTGAAAACTTTCACAAAAAGAGAAAGAGGCTTTGGGCACCAGACCTGGGTCTGGTTTTAGGAAGCCTTCCCAATGAAGTGTTTATTTTGGAATGTTAGGGGACTTTCTAACTCCCCCTCTAAGTTAGCCCTCAAAAATATTCTTAAGCAACACAAACCGGATATCTGTTTTACTATGGCACCTTGGATGAACTTCAATCTTTTTCCTGCTACTTTTTTGAGTCGTCTCAATCTCAAGATTTTTGCCGTCAACTACAGAAATAACCTTCTTCCAAACCTGTGGTGTTTTTTTCATAGTAATCTTAACCCTCAAGTTCACAATGTTTCTGATCAATTTGTGTCTTTGTGTCCATTGATAAGGTCAACATGGGTTTTTTATCGCGACTTTCTAAGTCTAACGGTTACTAACTGCAAGTGCACAATCTATCACATAGTAATAAAAGATATCAATCCCACAGAGACTCGATAATCAACCTAGTGTTGTAGGGTGTTCTATGTTTAGCTAAGGCGGACGATGTTTTTAGTTTTAGAAGGTGAAAAATTAATTAAGTTAAATTAATGATAAGAATATCGGTAGGTAATTGATTCTCCTTCATGAATTCAATAGAGGGTCGGCTTGTTAAGGTTTATTAATTTATCTCTCCGTAGAATCTCTCGGTTTAAAAGTCGTTAACTTACACTCTCGTGGTCTTGCCTATTACTATACTCAAAAGTTAAATTGAGCGCTCTCGCTGTGTCAATTCAAGTTAGAAATACTTTTTGGAAACCTAAAGGTTCTAATTAGTTTTAAAGCGCTTCCGGTGTGTTTAAAACTATGCCCGATTTCAGCTATCTGATTATGATTTTATACTTCCGTGGTCTTAATCCTAATATTTTATACTCTCTTAATCTCGTAATGAAAGTTATTTATATTAAGAAATCGAAAGCCGAAAACTAACTTAATTTAAAGTATTAGCCTAATTCTACCGAATTTGTTCCGGTTAGATAACTACATACCGTTTAACGGTTTAGCCAGACATATTAAATAAAAACAAAGAAAGGTTGACGGTGAAGAATTTTATAATATAAATAAATACGATACTAATTAAACAATAAAGCATTAAAATTAGAAACTGGGTTGCAATGTTCTTGATCAACCAAACTTTGCGAAATTAGAAACTAAAACGATAATTCAGTGGCTAGAAACAAATAAAAATAGTGATAGCCTCCTAATGATGGAAATTATCATTTGGGGTTGGTAAAGGAAATTAAAGGCGATGCTAAAAATAAAATTGAACTTCAAACGGAAAAACGGCAGAAATTCGGGACTTGAACGAAGCTCCCTTTGCAATATGCAGTAGCTTCTATTTATAGATGGTAGCTTTGGTTTGTTGAGAACTTGAAGGCATGGACTTAGGTTGGTCCTTGATTGAGTTGCTTGGACTAAGGTTAATTAGGGTAGAGAGAAATTATCTACTGTATGTGAACCATTCTCATAATGTCTCTCTCTGTGTTTTGAATTCTGTTTCGTAATTAGGTTATTTGACTTAAGCTTGTGACGAGCTAACTCATGTGAGACAGGCAACTTGGAATTGTGACGAGCGTCTTGCCTTTATGACGAGCGTCTTGGTATTGCAACGAGCGTCACTCATGGCTGACGGGCGTCCTACAGTCAGTTATGTAGAATTGGCATTTTATCCTTCTATTTTCTTCATTTCTTGTCCAATAAGTCTACTTTTTATACTTTTGCCTCCAAAAGTCATGTTTGATCAAATATCTGCAAAACAAACACAAATCTCGCGTAACATTGTCCAAAATACATAAATTTACATGTTAAACAATCGGAAACCGTATTAAATAATCGATATAAATTCGAGTTATCAAACTCCCCCAGACTTGAATCTTTGCTTGTACTCAAGCAAACAATCAAATATGTTTTGAAAAATAAACTTCATACGCATACACGAAACACATTACCCATCCATACGTGGTTGTGCGGCTTTATGTTAAAAGGACTAATATTGACTCGAACACTAAAAATACACTAATGACGCTAAAAACGAATAATGTTTTTAAACCCCTCGTACAAACCAATTTGAATCATACTATTATAACTCAACCTAATGCTTTTGTTTCCATTTCACCCGGTTTCATTCAGGTGCAATCATATTAAGTCCTTTACCTTTGCACGCGCATAGTGGAATAACCTGTTAGTGAATTTGATCCTTCTTTTCATATGGGGTCTGGTACACAAGTGCGGTAACCCTTTATCATACTGAGTGTAAGCTGTGGGGGATTGAATAGTAATTCACCCTACCGAGTTCAGAACCAGATTCCTCTGAACCAACTGACATCAGTCTTTTTGATTTGCCTTTTGTGTAGCTTGATTGTTTTACCAATGGCTTGCATATTCTTAAGATTTTTTTCTTTTTCTTCTTTTTGGCAATTTTGCGGTCAATCACTTATTTGCATCGGCTCTCCATGTAGCTTGTACTTCAGGCGGTGGTGACTGCTAATATAAACTACTCGGGGCTAATTTAGAAATAAAGCTTCAGATTTCGGTATAACAGGTATCCAAATCGATATCGCTTCTAATGGTCTAAGGTGTCAAGACTGTATACTTGTAGGGTATGTTAAATGAAAGCATTCTAAAGGAATAAAAAAATTGGTATTGCTAAAAATACTGGAGAGAATTTAAAACTGAATAGTTCGATTAATTTATAAAGTTTCGTACAATAAGAAGGAAATCTAATGTCTTCTCCCACACTATCTCGGACATTTTCCTCAATGTTGCGAGATATAGGTACATTTCTAAATAAAGAAAATAACAAAAATAATAAAAATTAAAAACTAAAAAGAACTAAACTACTTTTGCGGTGGTGGTGGTCTCTGGCCTCGTCCTTTGGCTCTACCTCTGACAACTCTATGTCCATACATCGCTATATGGTCTGGTACACCTACATGATAGACAAAATCATGTAGATCATGAACTTCACGTGTCAAGCCACCCAATGCTTCAGTGTTAGCAACAATGAGTCGTCCCTGAGTTATCTGAGCTAGCTCCATCCTTCCCATTCTCTCTGACATCTCCTTGTAATGCTTCTGTTGAATCTCTTGGCTCTGAATGATGGTCTTCATAATATCGTGTATAGACGTGGGTTGTTGATTCCTTCGCTGACGTCTAGTGGAGGTGCTGGTGCTTGTGAAATCAACGGATATCGTATCAGCAGCTTCCTTTTCATCCATAGCCTATTGTACCTCATCGATCCCGACATCTTGCTGCTCTTCCTGTGCAGCCGCACCTGGTGAAGGAGCGTTGAGGTCGTAGCTCCAGTTGGCTCGGACCATCACATCTATGCGGGGGGGACATGGAAGGACAATGGTTCTGATAACTTGGTTTTTAACAACCAAGTTATATCTGTTATCCCATCTTTTCCTGATGATGTGGTTGCTCTTGCAATACTCCATATCAAGGTACAGAGCGGTAGTTGCTAACAGCTGGTTCAAGTTTTCCTCTAGACCAAGCTTGATGGCAAGGTTAGTGATCATCCCTCTAAAACAAAAAGGGGCCTTCCCTCTGTTGCAGGTACTTTCGATGTTGGAGAAGATGAACGCTACGAGGTTTACTGGGATGTCGTAGAAAGCGCTTTTGATTAAGAAAAACTCTCGTTGATTCACTTTATGGTTATTATACCTTCCTAAAACAATGTTGGAAACCACCCTCTGAAAATAGCGGATGGCAGGGTTATGGATATGAGTTGCATACATCTCATCCCACGCCTATCGCCTTTCTCTGGATAATTCTTCCCAAAACTAGAAAGCATCAGCTTGCCAATTTGAATCCCTTGGAACCGTCAAGTGCACGCCATCTCCATGCGGAAATTTGAACCATTCGTTGAACTGCTCTTGAGTGACGGAATATTTCTTTCCGAAGAGGCGGAACATAATATTCCCTACCATAAACTTTGTTGCATCATTGGGCGTGTTATACGCGAAGGAGCTCAAAAACTCTAAGGTGAGCGTATCATAGGTGGGCCTATTGCTCTTGCACAGTGTTGTGAGACCGGTTTCTCGAGCATGTAGTTGACATTGTCGAGGAGGCCCAGACGAGTCAGGCAATCCTCGTCAATGTAACTAGTGACATTCACAGTACTATCACGGAACTCGGTAAAGCACGCACACTGAAGTTCTCTGGCGGCACCTTCTCTAGGAATGAAGTTAATGGGTGTTTGGTCTTCCATTTTAGAAAGGTTTGGAAAGAAAAAGATGAAGTGAAGGGGACTGAATTTTTTGAAGAGATGGAGTTTGTATAAATGAAATAGGTGCTGCAATTAAATAGAAAATGGAAACAGGGAGTGGTTGAGTGGGGTGGTTAGAATTTTGCTACGAAAAGGATGTTTTAAATTGTTATGTGAAAGTGGTAGAAGGGAATGGCTTTTTACAGGAGGTGGTGGGGCAATTCCATTGGAGGAAAATGGGGTTAGTAGGGATGCAACGATCACTGTAACGCCCCGATTCGATATTTCCCAGTTTTGTTGAGTCTTTTATTTTATTTGAGTGATGACTGTCTTATTTGTGAAATTGACATGATAATATGATATGATGATATGTTGATATGTTAATGTGATATGTTGGTATGATATGTGATTTTACCGTTTTGTGAATTTTCGGGTAAAATTAGATTGGAGGGTATTTTAGACATTTGCTAATTAGTAATAAATTATAATTTGTGTAGAATTATTATTTTTTGAGAAAATGATATTTGGTGGAAAAAGAGAAGAAATGAGTTAAGTGTAGAAATAGTTAGTAAGAGTTATAAGAGAGAAAAATAGAAAGAAAGAGAGAATAGAAAGAAAAAGAAGAGAAAGAAAAGGAAGAGAAGAGAAAAGAAGAGAAAAGAGGAAAAGGTTGGAAAATCATCAAGATTTCTCCTAGGAATCGAAACAATCGGGTAAGGGTGATAAACATTGTTATCTTAATATTGTATGTGATTATGTATGTGTTATATTGTATAGGTTTTGTTTTGGTGAAGTTTAGAGAGAATGAAATGTTAGGGTTTTTGATGAAGATGTGAGAAATGGTAGATTAATCGATTAGAAGTTGTTATAATCAAAGTATGTTGTTGAATATATGTCATTGATCATGATTTCGGAGGTTTATTTGAGTTTTGGAGGGTTTTGAGAGAACTGTTGCGCAGCTGAGATTTCTGAAATCGTAGTGTTCGCTCAGCGAGCAACACGTTGCTCAACGAGTTTTCCAGAGATTTTCTCACTCAGTGAGCGAGAAGGTCGCTCAGCGAGCCTGGAGGTTTTTTGGGATTTTTGTGTTTTAATTCATAACTTTAGTTTCGTTTATCCGTTTTAGGCGTTCTTTATATCGATTCGAAGCTAAAAACGTGTAGAAACTAATGATGCTAAGAAATGTAATTTTTAGCTGACTTTTGCCCGACTTTTCTGATAAAATGTAAATGAGTTAATTATGGAAATGTGGGTTTGATGTGATGTTGTGGCCGTTTGGCAAATGAATACATTGCTTGAATTAAATGCAAATGTATGCTAATTGAATAAGATGAGTACATGATTATGTTGTGAATAATGTATGCATTTACAAGAATGTTGTGTGTCATTTTGCATGTGAAGCATAACGTATGCATTCTTGTGTTGCGGGATTCTTTGCGAATCCGTTGTAGCATCGTGTGCTCATGTGGAGTGTGACCAATGACTACAACATGATCGTGTGCCCATGTGGGGTGTGAGCGATCGGATTGTGTGCCCGTGTGGGTGTGAGCAATCTATAAACATTGTGTGCCCGTGTGGGGTGTGAGCAATGGGTGATTTATTCACATTGATTGTGTGCCCGTGTGGGGTGTAAGCAATCGGGTTGTGTGCCCATGTGGGGTGTGAGCAATCGGGTCGTGTGCCCATGTGGGGTGTGAGCAATCCATAAACATTGTATGCCAAGGTGGGGTGTGAGCAATGGGTGAACATCGTATGCCCGACGGGGAATTACTTTAGGTAACGAGCGATGGTTCCAATTAGTTCCTGAGTGAACTTGATGATGATTGAGTCGGTACCCCATTGCATTTGCATAGAGTCGTGAGTCGGTCTCTATGATTTTCATTTATCATCTGAATTGTGAATTGATGAAATAAACATGATTATATATATATATATATATATATATATATATATATATATATATATATATATATATATATATATATATATATATATATATATATATATATGTTTATATGGAGATGAAAGTATGTATTGATGAAAACATACTTGAGTATATATGTATGTGTGGATATATATATATATATATATATATATATATATATATATATATATATATATATATATATATATATATATATATATATATATATGTGTGTGTGTGTGTGTGTGTGTGTGTGTGTATACATTGTAGTGTATATGTGTGAATAAACATGAATGGTGTATGTTTATGTGATGTGAACGAAGTGGTGAAAGTATGCATGATAAGCATGCTTGAGGTTATGTATGTTGGAGATGATTTGTGGTGAGAACATGTTTTTTGTGTATTTTATATGTTGAGATATATAATTATATACAATGTTATTATGATAATGTTTCTCACCCTTCTATTGTTTTATGATGCTCTATGAGGCATTGCAGAGTAGGTTACTGGAGGTCTTTTGTGAAGCTTGTCTTCATTTTTTTGGTCGGTCGGCTCTGATATGTAGCACCGGGTAGCTAGGGTCGGCTTGATGCCTTTTATTATACATTTTGTATATGTATTTTGGTGATGAATGTTTATGTAAACATGAAATATTTGGTGAATCAAACTTGTTGATATGTATATATAAGAATATAAGTTTGATGTTGTTAATGGTAGTTTCCACTGTTAATTCAATCTTTTGAATGCGGGTGTAAGGATGTAATCCTTCTGTAGCAAGTTACCCTGTTTGTTGCATATCTTTAAATGAGCAGGTGTTGTATGTCTTAATTTTACTTTTGATGTGACATGCCTCTTTTATACCATGATTTAATTATACTCTGATGAATTTTTATTATGTGCCTAAGTGATTTACTTGGTTATTTGGGGGTATAGAAAGGGGTTGTTACATTAAGTGGTATCAGAGCCAGTGTTCGAGTCAGTTGTGTCTGTCTTGTTGTTGTGATGGTTGAACTTTTGTTTACCATTGTTGTTGTTTTGGGGAATAATCAGAATATGACTGGTAGAAATGACAATACAATGGCTGCTTCTTTGGAAGCGATGGCTAGGGCGGTGCAGGTAGCACCGAATGTGAACGCTAATGATGAGTTCAGGAAGAATCAATCGTCAGTCTTCAAGGGAATATTTGATCCCGATGGTGCTCATAATTGGTTGAAAGAGATTGAAAGAATCTTCAGAGTCATGGATTATGCTGAAGAGAGTAAGGTGAGGCTTGGTTCTCACATGCTGAAGGAAGAAGTCGATGATTGGTGGGTCGGTAGAAGTCAAGCTCTTGAGGAAGATGATGAAGAGATAACTTGGGATGTTTTTCGTGTTGGGTTTTTAGGGAAGTACTATACTGAGAGTGTGAAAGGAAAGAAGGAGATGGAGTTTCTTGAACTAAAGCAAGGTAGTATGTCTGTGGTGGACTATACTGCTAAGTTTATGGAGTTGGTTCAGTTTCATCCTCATTATGTTGCTGCTACTGTTGAGTTTTCAAAGTGTATTAAGTATGAGAATGGTTTGCATCCTGAGATTAAGCAAGTTGTGGGATATCAGAGAATTAGAAGGTTTTCAGATTTGACAGAATGTTGTAGAATTATTGAGGAAGATAGCAAAGCTCGTTCTACACATTACAAGAGTTTGAATGAGAGGAAAGGAAAGCAACAAGCTAGAAGTGGACCTTATGTGACACCCTCTGATAAGGGCAAGCATAGGGGGAACTTTGATTAGAGATCTGGAGGAGGAAGTTCTTGTCCCGTTAAGTAGGGGTTCGCGGTGCGGTTTGGGCGATTTTGACGCAAAAAATCATCCGAACCGCGAGAGAAAAAAGCATGCGGTTTGGTTTGGTTCGGTTGACTTTAAGAAATAAAACCGAACCAAACCAAACCAAACCAATGCGGTTTGGATTGGTTCGGTTGGTTCGGTTTTTTATAATATTTTTATTGAGTCATACATACACCTATAGAGAACAACATAATTTTGTATTTAGTCATGCATACATAATCAAATAGCAACAAAACTCATCATATTTAGACAATAAATTTTCATTCAATATACAAAAATAAGATTAGATCAAAGTGGAATAAAAACATAAATAGTAGTATAAAACAATATCAAAAATATTACAATAAAAAGATAAAATGGAGGATAGGAAAGATTAGAGAAGATGAAAAAGAAAGATCATAAGATATGTGATATTATAGAAGAAACGTGCGATAAAAACGTAATTGGATGAGAAAACAATAATATAAAAAACGAGAAGATGAATATGAAAAAGAAAGAATATAAGATAAGAGAGATTAGAGTAGAAGAGATGAGATGTACATAGCAAATATGATGAGAAGAATGTGCGATACTACTCGAAGAGATTTGAGAATGTTGAAACTAAAACCCTAAGTGTGACTAAGAGAATATTTGTATGGTTAAGGCATAATAGATTTAAGTTTTGGGTTGGATGTGGGATAAGAGAAGTTTGGGTTGTAACATAATGCGGTTTGGTTTGGTTTAGTTCGGTTTGTAAAATACAAACCGCAAACCGAACCGAACCGCACGGTTTTGTTAAATAATGGCCCAAATACATCCGAACCAAGTGCGGTTTTTTTGCGGTTTCGGTTTGGTTTGGTTTGGTTTGCGGTTTTCTATTGGGTTGGTTTGGTTTTGAACACCCCTACCGTTAAGTGTTACAAGTGTGGCAATTTGGGTCATAAGTCTTTCGAGTGTGGGAAGAACATAGTGAAATGTTCAAACTGTGGAGGCCTTGGACATGCTACTACCGAGTGTAGGAGGAATGTTGTGAAGTGCTTCAATTGTGGAGAAGTGGGTCACGTTAGTACTAAGTGTACTAAGCCGAAGAAGGCTCAAGCGAGCGGAAACGTTTTTGCATTAGCAGGGAAGGACACTACTATTGCAGACCGTTTGCTTAAAGGTACATGCTTTATTAATAGTACGCCTTTATTTACTATTATTGATACGTGAGCGACTCATTCGTTCATTTCTCTTGAGTGTGCTAAGTGTTTGAATTTGTTTTTTACTTCTTGGGGTAGTGAGATGGTTATTGAGACTCCTGCTTCAGGGTCGGTAACTACTTCTTTGGTGTGTGTAAGTTGTTCTTTGACCATGTGTGGTAAAGATTTTGTTATGGATTTAGTTTGTTTGCCGTTGGAGGGTTTGGACATAATCTTGGGTATGAACTGGTTGCAATTTAATCGAGTTCATATAGATTGTTATCATAAGTTAGTAAGGTTTCCTTCTTTGGATGGTGATAAAGATGAGAGTTTCCTATCCACGAAAGAGTTAAAGAAACTTTTAGTGTACGAAGCTCAATTGTTTGGTTTGTTTGCATCATTGTCAGTGGAGAGTGAAGTGGAACTCAGTGTGTTTCCAGTGGTGTGTGATTTTCCCGAAGTGTTTCCGGAGGATATTGAGGATGTAACACCGGAAAGAGAAGTTGAGTTTTCTATTGATCTAGTTCTAGGTACTAGACCGATTTCGATGGCACCGTATCATATGTTAGCTTCAGAGTTGGTAGAGTTGAAGAAGCAATTGAATGACTTGTTGGACAAGAGGTTTGTTAGGCCAAGTGTTTCTCCTTGGGGTGCTCCGGTATTGTTGGTAAAGAAGAAGGATGGAAGTATGCGGTTATGTATTGATTATCGACAGTTGAACAAGGTGACAATTAAGAACAAGTATCTGCTTCCGAGGATCGATGATTTGATGGACCAATTGGTTGGTGTGCGTGTTTTTAGTAAGATTGATTTGAGATCAGGATATCACCAGATTCGTGTGAAAGAAGAGGATATTCAAAAGACAGCTTTTAGAACACTTGTTTTTGAAAGAGGAGATTTTTATCATGTGGAGATTTTCGAAGAACAAGGATCGATCAAAAGCGGAAGCGATTGACGATCCAAGGAATTCAATCCTTATTGTAATGTCTTTATTCCTTTTCTTTATCGTTTTTATTACTGTTATGAATATGAGAGGCTAAACCTCTCAATGCTATGGGTGTCCCTGATTGTTCTTGTAATGACATTGATCTTTATTCTCTAATTTCACTGCATTTTCATTATCATTATGTTGTTGTTTTGTTCTTTATGCAAAACCTAAATTGGAAAAATAGGGTTTTTAATCTTAGTTTAACCGTAGGTAGGAATACCATTGTTAACGCTTTTCAATCAACACTATTTTATCGGATATCGCCAATGAATTGGGATACCATATTTTAACCGTAAGAGTTTTGATATTCCAAAGCTTGGTATTCTTTCTATACAACCAAGGAATTGGGGTATAGAGGGAATACCAAAGGGTTTTTCTTAGAGGAATCTTTAAAAACTAAACTTTAAAGGAGGTAATGATTTATTCTTGCAGTGCGGTTTTAACGAATAATGTTATTTGTCATTATAAGGATTTTCAAACACCTTCCCTAGTGTGATTCTCATATTTGTCACCCCTGTTATTTTCCTATATTTTTATGTTCTTCTGTGTATTTAGAATAATTAGAACTTTAAAAACCAAAACCAAGGAACTTTTGTTCAATTGAAAGTTTGAGAAAACTTATTTCACTATACAGTCCTCGAGATCGATACTCGGGATAACTCCTTTTTTATTACTACATCGATAAAAATAGTACACTTGTTATTTTTCCGATCAATTAGCCACGATTTTTGCGAATGGACTCTAACGCTTCTCTCAAATGGTCAAATTGATCCATGGTCATATCTCTCAATGTAATGATATCTATACGTAAGTCATGGATGTCATATTGCATGATTTGCATTTCAGCTCAGAGACCTTCTAAAGTAAGTTCAGGATTGTTTGGAGTAGGCGTAGGTTTCTCAGCAAGTTTGGAATTTTCCTCTTTGTGCTTGTCGACTTCAATCATATCATCCGAATCATAGTAATTTGAGGGGGTCTTTGGATCTATTTCAACTTTGGACCAAGCATCTCCCGGTTCATAAATCGGCTCATCTAGATCATAAAGACAATTACATTTACTATGCACACTTGTGCGCTCATGGTCAGGTAGCATTAAATGTGGCACAACTACGCCATTGATCAGAAGCTTAAAATGGTCAGGACCTCAGTCATATAACATCTCTCTCTCAAAACAGAATGTGATATTCATAGGCCTAAACTCTCCAAGTGGTTTAATCTTAGAAATGCGGACTCTAAATCCCATTGCATCAACAATCTTGCTAACTAGGCCACCAATCATGATTTGACGGTTCTCACTCTGAATAATTTTGCAGAAGTTTGCAAACATGAAAGTCACTACATTAACTTCTCTGGAGGTGAAAGCACAGAACATAATGAATAATTCCTCTCTTGAAACAATGTTATCACTCTCAGCTTTTCTAAACAATGAGTATGCTAGGATCATATGGAAGTATCTAATAGTTGGGATTTGAATCTCAATGGACAACATAGGGTATAAATCATGATCAGGTCGTCCTGAGATACTACTCCAAAAATGGTCTAACTCACCATGTGCAAGAAAATCCTCTTGTGGTTCTGAGAAAACGGAAGGGCCATCTGGAAACTCTAGAAGGTTAGCCATCTCATGAATGTTAAACTCATAGGGGTATCCAAAGAGTCTAAATGTTATTTTTCCTCTTGTGAAGCCTTTTCCACAGTTCGAGTTGTAAGCTAGTGAACTTAGGAATCTAATGTCAACTCATAGTAGGTTCTATGTTTCCTAAGTGCAAATCACTCCCAGCCTAGCTGGCTAAACACGTAGTCAATGCTAGCACCTATGCCTAAATCTTTCATGGTTGGTACATGAGTAAATTTCGTCAGAGATATTGGTCTTAGGGCTAAAGCTTCATAACGGTGCCTTTGGACTCCATCTCTAAAATCCATAGTCATATTGGTAGTCATTATCAGGGTTAGTGAGGATGAAAAACAAATAGGAGTAGAAAACTTTGAAAAATCCTGGCCACACAATAAAAAAACAGCAATCAGTGAATTTAATGCATTTTGGGAAAATAGAATTTTTGAAAAACAAAAAGAATGTAAACTAAAATCGACAAAAGTATGGGTTGCCTCCCATAAAGCGCTTCGTTTAATGTCGGGGCTCGACGTGGTTTAAGGGAACTAATCTATGGTTTCTAATGGAAATTCTGCCAATTTCAAGCCTGTTGAACATTATTTATCTTCTACGCAATTATAGCGTTTAAGGAGTTTCCCATTTACTATAAATGATGCACTAGACCTACCCTTAATTTCTATAGCGCCACTAATTAAAATCTTTGTTACTTCGAAATGACTGGACCATCTAGATCGTAATTTTCCCGGAAACAACCTAAGTCTAGAATTGAATAAAAGAACGACGTCTCCCACACTGAATTATTTCCTATAAATTCGCTTATCATGCCATTTCTTGGTTCTCTCCTTATATATACGGACATTCTCGTAAGCGTCTAGTCTTAGTTCTTCAAATTCATGTAAGTCTAGAATACGTTTCTCAGTTGCGTTTGTGTAGTTAAAGTTAAGGGTTTTAATCGCCCAATAGGCTTTGTGTTCTAATTCTACTAACAAGTGGCATGATTTTCCATAGACTAATTTGAAAGGTGTAGTTCTGATGGATGTCTTAAAAGCTGTTTTGTAGGCCTATAAAGCTTCAGGTAGCTTGGTAGACCAATCTTTCCTCGATGTAGCAACGGTTTTTTCTATAATTTGTTTTATGTCTCTATTCGAGACTTCTACTTGTCCGCTAGTCTGCGGATGATACGGTGTTGCTACTCGGTGTCTTACTCCACCTTTCATTAAGAGCTTATCAAATATTTTAGATATGAAATGGGAACCTCTGTCACTTATGATGAGTCTTGGTACACTGAATCTTGGGAAGGTAATGTTTTTGAAAAGCTTCATGACTACTCGTGTATCATTTGTTGGGGGAAGTTATAGTTTTGATCCATTTCGAAACATAATCGACAGCGACGAGTATAAATTTGTTTCCAAAAGAAGATGGGAATGGCCATATAAAATCAATTCCCCAAACATCGAAAACTTCCACTTCAAGAATGCCTTTTTGGGGCATCTCATCGTGCCTCGAGATGTTACCAGTGTGTTGGCATCGGTCGCAATTTAGAATGGTGAGGTGAACATATTTCCATAGAGTGGGCCAAAATAGGCCTGATTGAAGGATCTTCGCACAAGTCTTTGAAGTGCTTGCATGTCCACCATAAGGAGCGGAGTGAGACAATGGGAAATTATATCATTGATTTCTTCTTCTGGGACACATCGACGGTAAAAACTATTGGGTCCGCGTTTGAAAAACAATGGTTCATCCCAGTAGTATTGTCTCAAATCATGGAAAAACTTCTTCTTTTGTTGATATTTGAGATCTGGTGGAAGTACCCCGGCAGCTAAATAGTTAATTATGTCAGCATACCATGGTAAAGTGGTTTGTGCATAAATTTCTACCACATATTTTTCTTGGATTTGTTCGTCTAGAGTCAAGGAAGATATCTCACTCTCAAGTTGAGCTATAAGACATTCATCATGGAAATCATCATTAATTAGTATCGGGTCTGGTTTAATTCCTTCCATACGTGATAAGTGGTCTGCTACTATATTGTCAGTTCCTTTCTTATCCTTGATTTCTAAATCAAACTCTTGTAGCAATCAGATCCATCTTAGTAATCTAGGCTTCGCGTCTTTTTTACTTATAAGGTATATAATGGATGCTTGATCGGTATATATGATTATGGTAGCTCCTACTAGGTAAGAACGAAATTTATCAAGTGCGAACATGACTGCTAAGAGTTCCTTTTCTGTTGTGGCGTAATTCATCTGAGCAGAGTCTAAAGTTCTACTTGTATAATATATTGCGTGAAGTTTCTTCTCCTTTCTTTGGCCTGAGACTACACCTACAGCATAATCACTTGCATCACACATAATCTCGAATGGTAGCGTCCAATCGGGTGGTTGCATGATGGGTGCACTGATGAGGGCCGTTTTGAGTGTTTCAAATGCTTTTAAACAGTCTTCGTCAAAGACAAACTCAGCGTCCTTCATTAATAAACCAGTCAACGACTTAGTGATTTTGGAAAAGTCCTTAATGAATCGTCGGTAAAAATTGGCGTGTCCTAAGAAACTTCTTATTTCTTTCACGGTTTTAGGAGGTTGAAGGTCTTTTATTACTTATATCTTTGTTTTATCTACCTCAATGCCTTTTTTGGATATCACATGTCCTGAAAATATTCCTTGTCTGGCCATAAAGTGGCACTTCTCCCAATTTATTACAAGATTCACTTTTACGCATCTTTCGAGTACCATCTCTAAGTTAGATAGACATCCCTCAAAGCTTAGGCTGCATACAGAAAAGTCATCCATGAACACTTCCATGATGTCATCTATGAAATCAGCGAAGATTTCCATCATACATCATTGAAATGTTGTTGGGGCGTTACATAAATCGAATGGCATACGAAGATAAGCAAATGTTTCGTAGGGGCATGTGAATGTTGTCTTTTCTTGGTCATCGGGGTGGATAGGAATTTGGAAAAATCCTAAGTAACCATCCAGGTAGCAAAAGTAAGAATGTTTGGCTAGTCTTTCTAACATTTGATCGATGAAGGGCAAAGGAAAATGATTTTTCCGGGTAGCTTTGTTCAGTTTTCGATAATCGATGCACATTCTACTCCTGGTTACTACTCTTTGCGTTATAGACTCGCCTTTGGCGTTCTTAGTGACTGTAATACCTCCCTTTTTTGGTACGACATGCACTGGGATGACCCATTGGCTATCAGATATTGTATATATAATTCCAGCATCTAATAACTTCTTTACTTCATCCCTGACTACAGTACTTAGAATTGGATTAATCCTTCTTTGGGGCTCTCTAGAGGTCTTACAATCTTCCTCTAGCATAATGTGGTGCATGCATATTGAAGGACTTATTCCTTTTAGATCAAATATGTTATAGCCTAATGCGGTTGGGTACTTTCTTAGAACGTCTAAAAAAATTTCAGTTTCGAGTTGTCCTAAGTTCGTATTCACTATAACTGGTCTTCTAAGTTTTGAATCGAGGAATTCGTATCTAAGTTTGTTAGGTAATGTATTAAGTTCAATATCGGGTTTTTTCGGGCATGGCATTTGATCAGGTGTAAGAGTTAGTCTTTCAATTTGGCTTTCATCCTGATAAGGTTCTTTTGAGGTATCTTCTTGAAAGATCTCAGGAGATGGGATTTTCATTATATCAGAGTAGGTAGTTTCTTCTTTTTCCATTTCTCGTCTGCATTCGTCAATGACGTCAATGAAATAACAAGTATTGTTTATGGCTGGAGCTTGGAGGAATTGGGTTAGAATAAATTCGACTTTCTCCTCTCCTACTTCGAATGTCAGTTTGCCTTTCTTTACATCAATGATAGCTCATGCAGTAGCTAAGAATGATCTTCCTAGTATAATAGGGGTTGTAGCATCCTCCTTGATGTCCATGATTATGAAATCAGTTGGGATATAGAACTGGCTTATTCGTACAGGAACGTTTTCTAGAATGCCAACTAGGAATTTAACTGAACGATCAGCTAGTTGAACTGGCATCTTTGTTGGTCTCAGTTGTCCCATATCCAGTTTCTTGTAAATTGATAGCGGCATAACACTTATACTTTCTCCTAAATCACACAAGGCTTTGTCTATGACAAACTTTCTTATTACACAAGGAATGGAGAAACTTCTTGGGTCCTTCAGTTTATGAGGCATGTTATTTTGAATGACCGCGCTACACTCAGCAGTAAGTGTAACTGTTTCGTTCTCCTCGATTTTCTTTTTGTTAGATAAGATTTCTTTTAGAAATTTAGCATATGAGGGCATCTGAGTAATAACTTATATGAATGATATGGTAATGTTTAACTGTTTCAGAAGCTCTACGAATTTCTTGAATTGTACCATAGTTTTAGAATTTGTTAACCGTTTGGGGTACGAAATTGGTGGTTTATATGGTGGTGGAGGTACATAAGGTTTCTCCTTTTCCTCAGCCTCTTGTTTGTTGGTTTCCTTTTCCTGTGGTTTATCGTTTTTCACAGTTAATTTCTCAGGTTGTTGATACATGGTTGGGTTTTCGATTCTAGGATCGGTAGGTCCGTCCAACTCTTTTCCGCTTCTTAGTATAACGACATTCGCATGACCTTTAGGATTCGATTGTGGCTGCCCTGGAAATGTTCCGGCTGGGGCAGCAGTGGATGCTTGTTGTTGGGCTACTTGAGAAATTTGGGTTTCTAACATCTTATTATGAGTAGCTAATGCATCTACTTTAGTCACCAATTGTTTGATCTGCTCACTAGTATGGATATTCTGATTCAGGAAATCCTTATTTGTTTGAGTTTGTGTAGCAATGAAATTTTCCATCATCAGTTCAATGCTTGATTTCCTAGGAACGTTCGGATTGGGTGCGTCAGCTTTTTGGTATCCTGGTGGTACAACTGGTGCTTTATTAGGCGCATACAAGGCATTGTTGTTCTTGTAAGAGAAATTTGGGTGATTCTTCCATCCTGGGTTGTAAGTATTTGAATAAGGATTTCCTTGAGCATAGTTCACCTGATTTATGGTTAATCCGGCAAGAAGTTGAGATTCATGTGATGTGTGTCCTGGGATTCCACAAATTTCACAATTTGGAGTTACTGCAGCCACGGTGGCTGGTGGTGTTATGGTCAGATTATCAATTTTTTGAGCTATGGCATCCATCTTGGCATTTACGTGGTCGAAACTGTTCACTTCGTACATTCCTCCTTTAGTATGGTTCTTTTCTACAGGTGTTCTTTATCCTCCCCATTGGCAATGATTTTGAGCCATGTTCTTAATGAGGTTGTAGGCTTCTTCATATGGTTTGTCCATAAGAGCGCCGCCTGCGGCAGCGTCTACCTTCATCCTAGTGTTGTATAGAAGTCCATTATAGAAGGTTATGATGGTTACCCAGTTTTCAAACTCATGGTGTGGACATAATCTTAATAGATCCCTGTATCTTTCCCACGCTTCATAAAGTGATTCGGCATCTTTTTGTCGAAATCCGTTGATTTGAGCTCTTAGCATGGTTGTCTTGCTTAGCGGGAAATAACGAGATAAGAAAACTTTCTTCAGTTCTGCCCATGTTGTGATGGAGTTGGCTGGTAACGATTGTAACCATGCCCATGCTTTATCCCTTAAGGAGAATGGAAAAAGTCTTAGTCTTATTGCGTCTTGGGTTACACCATTCGCTTTCATTGTATCTGCGTATTGTATGAACTTTGTCAGATGCTCGTTAGGATCATCTGTAGGATTCTCGAAAAACTGGTTTTGTTGTACAACTTGTAGCAGTGAAGGTTTTAATTCGAAATCGTTTCGGGTTATGGCTGGTGCGACAATACTATTGTGCGGTTCTTGTTGATTTGGAGTCGCATAGGACTTGAGTGAACATGGTTCTCCTCTGTTTTCATCCATGTCAGGTTATTCAGCTGGTTCTGGTATAATAACTTCAGGAATAAGGGTTTCATTGGGTTCGGTCTGGCGTCTCGAACTTATGAAACGTTCTACTTCGTCGATCAGGGGTTCTAAGTCTTCGCCTCTGGAGCGAGTATTGGGCATACAATCGACAAAGAAGGTTAAAATTTGTTGCCTTAGTCTAGACGGCGCAACAACGAATTGCATTATTGACTAAATCTAAGTCCCCAGCAACGGCACCAAAAACTTGGTCGCGACTTTTTGAGTCTAACGGTTACTAACTGCAAGTGCACAGTCTATCGCGTAGTAATAAAAAATATTGATCCCACAGAGACTCGATAATCAACCTAGTGTTGTCGGGTGTTACTATGTTTAGCTAAGGAGAGCGATGTTTTTAGTTTTAGAAGGTGAAAAATTAATTAAGTTAAATTATTGATAAGAATATCGGTACGTAATTGGTTCGTCTTCGTGAATTCAATAGAGGGTTGACTTGTTAAGGTTTATTAAGTTATCTCTCCGTAGAATCTCTCGGTTTAAAAGTCGTTAAATTCACACTTTCGTGGTCTTGCCTATTACTATACTCCTAAGTTCAATTGAGCACTATCACTGTGTCAATTCAAGTTAGAAATACTTTTTTGGAAACCTAAAGGTTCTAATTAGTTTTAAAGCGCTTCCGATGTGTTTAAAACTATGCCCGATTTTAGCTATCTGATTATGATCTCACACTTCCGTGGTCTTAATCCTAATATTTTATACTCTCTTACTCTCGTAGCGAAAGTTATTTATATTAAGAAATCGAAAGCCAGAAACTAACTTAATTTAAAGTATTAGCCTAATTCTACTGAATTCGTTCCGGTTAGACAACTACATACCGATTAACGGCTTAGCCAGGCATATTAAATAAAAACAAAGAAAGGTAAAAGGGGAAGAATTGCATAATATAAATAAACACGATATTAATTAAACAATAAAGAATTCAAATTAGAAACCTGGTTGCAATGTTCTTGATCAACCAAACTTTGCGAAATTAGAAACTAAAACGATAATTCAGTGGCTAGAAAAAAATAAAAATAGTGATAGCCTCCTAATGATGGAAAATATCACTAGGGGTTGGTAAAGGAAATTAAAGGCGATGCTAAAAATAAAGTTGAACTTCGAACGGAAAAACGGCAGAAATTCAGGACTTGGACGAAGCTCCCTTTGCAATATGCAGTAGCTTCTATTTATAGGTGGTAGCTTTGGTTTGTTGAGAACTTGAAGGCATGAACTTAGGTTGGGCCTTGATTGAGTTGCTTGGACTGAGGTTGATTAGGGTAGAGAGAAATTCTCTATTGTATGCGAACCATTCTCATAATGTCTCTCTCTGTGTTTTGAATTTTGTTCTGTAATTTGGTTATTTGGCTTAAGCTTGTGACGAGGTAACTCATGTGAGACGGGAAACTTGGAATTGTGACGAGCGTCTTGCCTTTATGACGAGCGTCTTGGTATTGTATCGAGCGTCATTCATGGATGACGGGCATCCTACAGTCAGTTATGCAGAATTGACAACTTGGGAAAGGCCGCAGTGGAAAGGAAACTTGATAGAGCTTTTTGCAACTTGGATTGGAGCAATTCTTGTTGTAGGATGACCTCAATGGTTCTACCCAGGATTCGTTCGGATCATCACCCGACTTTGGTGGAGTCTTCATTTAATCAAGTCTTCAAATCTCAATTCAAATTTCAAGGTATATGGACCCTTCACGATTCTTGTAGAGACTTCATTGATAATTGTTGGTCGTCTAATATTGTTGGTTGTCTGTTGTTCATTCTTTCCAAAAAGATACAAATTCTTAAAGTTCATCTTAAAGATTAGAATAAGAACAATTTTGGTAACATTCATAAGTTGCTTCAGGAGAAAAAGGATCAGCTTTGGGAAATTCAAAAACAAATTAATGATGAAGGCTCCCTGGACTCAATTAGATCCTTGGAAAAGAATATGCAGTATGAGCTAGAGCAAGTCCTTAATCAAGAGGAATTCTTTTGGGCTGAAAAGGTTGGTTTGAATTGGCATCTCCACGACGACCGTAACACTACTTTCTTTCATAAAGTAGCTAAGATCAAGCGATCCAAAAATATTATTCCTATGATGTTGGACGGGAACCGTACTGTTACCGATCAAGAAGGCATGGCTCAACTGGCTGTTAATTTTTACTCTAATTTGTTCTGTTTTGCAGGTAACGATGTGAACACCTCCATTGTCAATGATGTTATCCCTACTATAGTCTCTAGCATCATGAACTCTGTTCTTGTGAGCATTCCATCCATTGATGAAATTCGGAATGCGGTTTTTAGTCTAAACAAGCATAGTGCCCCTGGTCCGAATGGGTTTGGCGGTATTTTCTATCATACTTATTGGGATATAATCAAAGATGATGTTTGTGCGGCTGTATGGAAATTCTTCAAGCACAGTTGGATTTCGCCTAATTTCAATGTTAGTTCCATTTCCCTCATTCCAAAATTCCCAGATGCTAACACTATGGACTCCTTTAAACCCATTGCCCTTTGTAACTTTAAATTCAAAATTATTACCAAAATCATTGCCTAGAGACTTTCGACTATTATGCCTTTCCTGGTTTCTTCGGAGCAACGCGATTTCATTCGCGGTCGCAACATTAGGGACTGCATTTTCCTTGTTTCAGAAGTTATTAATGTGATGTATAAGAATTGCAAGTTTAGGAATATTGCGCTTAAAATCGATATTTCCAAGGCTTTCGACACCATAAATTGGGACTTCATTATCAAAGTTCTCAAAACTTTTGATTTTTGCTCTACTTTCTGTGAGTGGATCAGCGCCATCCTCTTTTCCTCTTTCCTCTCTACCAATTTCAATGGATAATCCTATGGTTACTTCAACTGCAGCAGAGGCGTCCGTCAGGGGGACCCGTTATCTCCCCTTCTATTCTGTCTTGCCAAAGTTGTTTTGGGCAGACTTATAACTAACGTTGTTGCTTTTGGCTCGCTTCAACTTTTCAAGGCTTCAAGAAATAATCTTGCACCCTCGCATATTATGTATGCCGATGATATTTTATTGTTTTGCTCCGCTAAGATCTCTAATGTTAAGACTATTTTAGTTATTTTCAAGAATTATTCTGCAGCATCGGGTCAGATTATAAACTACACTAAGTCCAGTTGTTATGCTGCTAATGTTTCCAATATGAGAAAGTAGAAAATCTTGGAGCTCACTGGTTTCAGTCTGGTTCGATTCCGTTTAATTACCTTGGCATTTTGCTTTTCAAAGGTAGAGTTAAGAAGTTCCACATCACTCCTATTGTCGACAGAATTATTGCCAAACTTGCGGGTTGGAAAGGATCTTGTCTATCCATGGCGGGTAGAATCACGCTTGTAAAATCAGTAGTTCATAGCATGTTACTATATTCCATGAACATTTACTTTTGGCTTATCTTTATCCTCAAATCTCTAGAGACTGGCTGCAGAAATTTTATATGGTCTGGTAACATCAACAAAAGGAAAATTTGCACGGTTTCTTGGAATAAAGTGTGTTGGCCCACTATTAACTGCGGGTTGGGGATCAGATCGCTTTTATCTTTGAATGAGGCCTCTAACATGAAACTCCTTTGGGACATGATGAACTCTGATGAGGGTTGGCAAGTGCTGCTGAAAAATCAGATATCCCTCCCTCATGGTTTTATTAAACATCATATCTCTTCCTCTATTTGGGCTAGCATCAAGATGGAAGTTCCTACTTTAATTAGTAACTCCAGTTGGTCCATTGGTTCTGGAAAGAATGTTCGGTTTTGGAAAGACTCCTGGGCTAGTGGGCCTCTTATTCTCACTACTGGTTCAGAAATTCTGCTACAGAATGGGATAGATCTGGATGCATTGGATGCTGATTTTGTTCTTCATGAGGAGTGGAACATCCGGATCCCTTGGTTTGTTTGGTTCTCGTTCCTTCGGAATTTAGTAGACAAGATTGGTTTAAATCAAGACGCAAAGACTTTTTGTTCTGGCGCAATAATGATAATGGCATTTTAAATTTGAAGGATGCTTATCAGTTCAAAGCTGGCACCTTCCCTTCGGTGCCTTGGGCTAATATTATTTGGAATGTCGTTATTCCCCCAGCAGCGCCTGTCTTCTTTGGAGGATAATCCACCATTGCCTTCCAACGGATGATATTGTTATTAAGGGAGGGATCTCCTTAGTTTCTAGATGCCCGCTGTGCAATATGGCTGCTGAGTCTTTCCAACACATTTTTTTTTCAAATGCGCCTTTACTCAGAAAATCTGGGACTGGTTATGTTCGAAGTTAAATATTATTGTTGTCCCTTGTTCTGTTGTGGATTGTCTGCTTCTTGGAAATCATCTTTCCTCTCAAGCGGGATTAGTTTTTCGTGCTGCTATCATTAATTCTTTGGCCCTGATTTGGAAATGTCGGAATAACCGTAAATTTGACTCCGAAGTTGCTTTTATGAAATCTCATTTTAATTGGATTTCACATCAAGTCTTGCTTTCCGGGAACTCTTGCACCAATTCTTCGTTTATTAATATGAGTGAATTCTCAATTATTAAAACTTTTGACGTTCGCATCAAGCCTCCGAAGGCTCCGTCTATCAAAGAGGTTCTTTGGGAGCCTCCTCCGTTGGATTAGATAAAGTGTAATTCTGATGGGGCTTTTGTCTATGACTCGTCCTTAACTGGTGGTGGAGGTATCTTTAGAAATCACCTTGGAAACTTCGTTTTAGCTTTTGCCCGAAAATCTTCATTGTGTCTCTTCCGCCCATGCCGAATTTGAAGTTGTCATCATATCAATGGAAACGACTATTTCGAGGGATTGGAATAAGCTTTGGCTTGAAACGGATTCGTCTTTGATGGCCAAAGTCTATCACAACCGTGACTTGGTTCCTTGGAAATTCAGGAACCGTTGGAACTTTTGTTTTCTTCCCATCAATTTCTCTAACTTAATCACCACTCACATATATAGGAAGAGTAACTCGTGTGCTGACTTTTTGGCAAATTTTACACTCAACACCAACACTTTAACGTTTTTTGATTCCATTTCGTTAGGGATTCAGAATGATTTTGTAAAGAATAGGTTAGGACTACTTTTCTTTCAATTCTCTTGATCTTGGGGCTAACTTGTTCCCCCTCTTTGTATCTGCTTTTTCTTTTGAAATATATTAGCAGGTTTATATAAAAAAAATAAAAAATAAAAACCAAACTCTTCCTCATTTAATTTGAGCATTTAGAAACAGAACATAAAACACCCTATCCGGCAATGTTTGTCTGCAATGTAATGTTACAACTAGACAAGGAGAGGGTTGTACACTTACATTTGTTAAATAGTCACCACCCGCAATGGGATTTCGAAACTAAAATTCCAACACTCATTACAAGTTTCAAATCCCTGCAACAATAGTAAGATTTATTTCATACATAGCATAATATTAAAGTATCCTTAGGCTTTTCATCTTCAAGCCAAGCCTGGGACACATAATTTTTATTTATTCTTCAGTAACCTGAAAAATCAAGGAAAAGATGTTCAGTCCCAATATGTCTTTTTTTTAAAGAAAAAACAAATAGTCCCAATATGTTAAAAGCTAGCAGAACAGGAAAAATGAGATACGAAAATCTTGCTTCATACCAAAAGCATTTTACACCAATATCATTTGGACCAAAAAGTAATTATTCTCACTCTTTTTTCCTCTGCACCATGATATTCTACCATTTCACTTTTTTCTCTCTTCATAATTGGATAAACTATCTTCATTTGAAAAAGCTAAAAACAAAAAATTATTCTCCCTCTTTTCCTCTCCACTAATACTAATATTCTTATATAGCTTTACCTTTTGTACCAACATATTTTGTGGAAAAAGAGTATTCTCTCTGCATGTAAATCACATAATCATTAGTAAATTCCTAGTAATGACAGTCTACAATTTTTTTTTAAAAATTTTGGCATCCTACTCGCAACTGCATAGACTGATCCCTCAAGGCAGGTAGGACCACAATAGGTGGCAAAGTTCTCCCTTAAAAGAATTTAACACTATTGCATACCCAGGGCTGAATTCGATCCCAAAACCTCTAGTTAAGCTGGAAGAGTTGGAATGATTTATTGAAATTAAATGGACGATAAATGCACAGAAAGTAGAACTAATATGAAAGCGAATTTGAAAGGATTCATTTTAGTCCCACGTAAGAGGGAATACAAATATTAATAGTGTAGAGAATACAAATATTAATAGTGTATATATATATTCTAACTTGGCCAATTGGGATTGGACCAAAAGGGGCACTCAATTTTGGAAACCCGCGAGCCGCCGTCCGACCGGTTTGGTCTAGATGAATTAATTTTTTTTGAACCCGAATTAGCAATAATTAATTATCATTAATTAATTAATTCGGTAAACATTAAATATTGTTATTTAATTATTTAGTAGAAAATTAATTAAAAACCAAATCTTAGTGTCTTTCCAAAAACCAAATCTTAACCGGACTAGGTTTAAGTGTCCTCCAAGTTCTGACCAATTCTATAACCGCCGAATATTATCGAAAATTCTCTCAGCTCACTTCATCTCATAATTTTCTTATTCTTGACTGACATTTTTATTTTTCAAACCGGACACAACAGGAAGTTTTTGGTTAGCAAAACACGGTGGGATGGAGACTCGTGGATCCTAGTGAGAATAAGATGAAAGTGATTCAACCAATTTTGCAAACACAAGGTAGAGAAATGTTCTACAGGTTCAAAGGCAAGGCAAGGTGAAACGCAATGGTGGAAGAGGCTTCAAGGGAGATGGATGAATTCCCAAGGAAAACATCAACACAGTTTCGCTCTCTTTTACTAATGAACCTTATAATCTCTCATGATGAGTAGAGGGAGGGTTTTCTTAGAATTCTCACAATCCTAAAAAGTTGTAATTCTTACCCAATTTCTTCCCTAATCATTCTAAACTCATATTTTGACTCATAATATTGAAGATTTGCATTCATCATAATTTAAAAATGAGGTAGGAGCGAAGAAATACCTAGTTAAGTAGTTCACTGGGAAGGCTCATCTTGGAGAAGCTTGAACTCCTGCACCTCCTTGAAGTTGAGCCAAGACTTTTCCCAAACCTTGGCTTCATAAACCTTTTTATTCCCTCCATCTTTTACCTCTAGAGTGATGTGGTGCAAAGTACCAGAAACCACTTGATGTTTTGCACTTATAACCCTCGAAAATTCCAGAAGTGCATTCTGTATAACCATCGTCACCAACTAAATCAAAATGATACAAAAAAAACTAAAAATAACTGCAATATAGAGGAT